>CM066044.1:12446268-13046268 GCA_033557465.1 Ichthyophis bannanicus | reverse complement strand
CCATCAGTTTTAACTTTAAAGGACTCAAGGTTCCCTAACCTATCTTGATGATCAGTTAAAACAGACACCGTCGAAAAGACCACGTGATGCGAGCAGGGTAGAGGTCGCATCCTGAGCGGGTCCTGAAGCCCTGAGATAAAACCGGCGATTAATACCGTGACAAATAGCATTTATTCACCTGAAAGGTGATTAACGTGCTTCGGAGTGCCTGTGGACTATCCTGTTGCAGTGGGGAAGAGAGAGCTGCATGGCAACGGCAGTTAAAGCCCTCCGACGAGATCGGGAGCGAGGTGCCGGCCCGAGTAAGATGGCAGACCCCAACTCGATGCCGGCCTCCCCCAAGTCGCCCACCTCTCTGGAAGAGCTATCCGCTGCCGTGGCGACGGCTCTGATGCCCCAGTTCGATGCTCTTCACAGCAAAATGGATGGATTGCAATCCTCTGTGGATCAGCTGGGCACCAGGCTGAGAGAAAGCCGAGTACCGCGTGGGCGCAGCGGAAGAGAAGGTGGAGCTGCTGACCACAGAGATAGCAGGCCTCAAATCCCAGTTATCTACACAAGAAGCCAAGCTTGACGACCTGGAAAACAGGTCACGGAGAAATAATCTGCGTTTTCTGGGGATCCCTGAAACTGTGACAGATAAAGATCTTAGGGGCTACCTAGCGGACCTGGTCAAAAATCTTGTGGGAGACGGTGAACTCGGCGGGAACGTCGACATCGAGCGGGTGCATCGGGTCGGCGCTAAGCAAACGCGAGACCCCCGCCCCAGAATTGTACTTGCGAAATTTCTGCATTTTCCGCAGAAAGAACTGATTCTCCGAGCAGCCCGACAAAAGGGGGAAGTGTCTCACAACAATGTTAAACTCCGTGTGGCCCAGGACTACTCGGTGGCGGTGAGCCGCAAAAGGCGCGATTATGCCCCCCTATGTGGCCAGCTGATAGCGGCTGGGATCCGATTCTCCGTGCCAATACCCAGCCAGGCTGCACGTGCTTTGTGATGGAGCCCACCACACCTTCGAATCGGCGGACACTGCCACAGAATATGTGCAACGGCTTGTGCACCCAACAAAAGGCTGTATCGGTATCTCCTAAATGAAGTTTGCAAGAACTAGCTGCTCTATGCTGCGAGGAGAAACCGCGTGTCAGTGGACGAAGACTGGGGAAGAGCAAAGCCACATTGAACATCGCTACTTTTGAGACCGGTTGAGACGGATACTGTCAACCGGGAGTAACTTTGTTGTTTTTTTCTCTCTTGTTGTTACTCTGTTTCTCTTTGTTCAGTGCAGCGTTCAACTTAGGACGGTGTAACAAAGTTACAAAAAACTTTTTATTGTAATTCCCTTCTGTTTGGTTCACACCGTTAAGAAGGTAAGATTCTCTGCTGGAACTAGCCCTTCCATAGATGAGGGCATAGCTGGTTAGAGCCCCTGAATCGCTTCACAAGGGGAACTCATATAGCTTCGTTGCCGTGGGAGGGGTGCCCCAGTAGAGAGAGAGAACGGAGGGGGGGAAAAACTGCCTGAGGGCCTGGCTGTGGGCGGCGAACGTTACTGCTTACTGGAGGCAACATTATACCTTGTCTGTTTTTCCCTGCAAAGGCACTGCGTTGGGCCATACCAGGGTAATGATGTTTCCAGTTCTTACAAATTTCTCTTTTTACCAGTCCCTGCTGGCCTATATTGTCAATTGCATGCTCGCACTGTGAATTAATCGGGCTGCGGGTGGTATTCTGTATAGGATTGCCGGTACCACTGTACAAGGGGGGTCCGCATCGTCCCGCGTGCTGTCGGGGGGCGCCCCCGACGGGAGGGAGGGGAGATTCTGCCCGAGGATTCGCAGCCCGCTGGTTCCGTTTGCCGGCGCCGTAGGGGGGGGAGTGGCCTAGATGCTTGCAGAGCGCCGCGGTTGTAGCATGAGAGCGGCGGGGGCAGAGGGAAAAGAAGGCCCGAGACAAAGGAGCTTGCCGTTGTAGGAGCCAGCCGGTGCCCACCCGATTTAAGGTGGTCGACCCAATCATGCGGGTCTAGCAGGACCGGCTGTACCCACCACCGGCAACATACGGGCCCAAATGGGAGGCGGCGGGACTGGGAGGGATACCTTTGATGGGAGGTGGGCCGGGCGGGCTTCCCCTGTGACGGGGGGGGGGGAAGATGCCCCATTGCTGTCTAGCGCCCCGACCTGATAAGGCTGGGGCATTGGAAGAAAGCTTTAGCCTCTCAGTGCACACCAGCGGAGGACTGATGGTCTAAGGCTGAAGGGTGAAGGATTCGGCTGGGGGTAACAGGCCACGCTCAGAGGGGTCTTGGTAGGGTTTCCGGGGAGGGGGTAGGAGTCGGGAGTCCTGTAGCAGAGGAGGAGTAGGTGGGAGGGAGTGGTCGGGGGGGGGTTAGAGGATACAAGAGGGGAGGGTAGGATTGAGGTAGGGAATGATGGAAGGGATTTCAGGGTAGAAGGGGGTAGGGGGATTAAGGGGAGGTGGGGTGGGGTGGAGGGGGGGCATCGCACTCTGAACTCCATGCAGCAATGTAGGATATACGGTGCTGAGAAATATGGGAGAGGGCTCCAGGCTGGGAGGGTCCCTCCTAACACGATGTGTTGGCAACTATGCCGTAAACACTTGGTATGGCTCTGAGGGTAATAACCTGGAATGTATGTGGATTGGGTAGCCCGATCAAGCGTTATAAAGTATTGAAGGCATTGGCCAGACAACGCTGCGATATTGCGCTACTCCAGGAAACCCACCAGACTGCCGACGAACATGCTAAATTATGTCGAGATTGGGTTGGTCAGGTGTGGGGTGCGCCTGCACTGGGGAAAAAGGGGGGTGTGGCCATCTTAATACACAAACGGGTGCGTTTCACGATGCAAAGTCAGGTGGTGGACCCGACTGGGAGATTTCTGCTGCTGCAGGGCTTATTGGAAGATCGAGAGGTGTTAACTTGGAGATGTTTACGGTCCAAATACGCTGGACCGGGAGTTTTTTGATCGTATTGCTGCTAAAGTGGAACAACTGCCTGATGTACCTATGCTATTGGGGGGGGACCTCAACGGGGTGTTTGACGTGGGTTTGGACACTTCCAGTGGCCGATGGACGCGAGATAGAGCACTGGGTTCACAGGTGCTCCAACGTTTTCGGACTAGATTAGGCCTGATCGACCCTTGGAGACTCTTGCACCCCTCCGAGAAAGAGTTCACTCATATTTCCCGGGCGCATGGGACTAGTGCGAGAATAGACTATCTTTTGACTTCTACGGCTACCTTCGCGCATGTAGACGACGCTCAGATAGGACCCCTGGAGATCTCCGATCATGCTATGGCCTGGATTGAGGTGCACTGGGGGGGTGGAACCAGTCCATCTCGTATATGGCGTTTCCCAATAGAGCTCTACAAAGATAGCCAGTTCCGGCAATTCTTGGGCCAACGTTGGCGTGACTTTGAACTTAATCACGAGGCGCACGGCGATGACCCGGAGTTGGTCTGGGAGACTGCCAAAGTGGTGTTGAGAGGGGATATTATTGGGTTTGTGGCACGGAAGCGCAGACTACTAGCGGAACAAATTGTTCGGCTGGAGCAACAAGTGTCTCGAGCGCGAGTGCTTAGTGGCCACTCACCAACAGTGGCTAACAGGAAACGGTTATGGGAACTCCAGGTGGCCTTAAATGAATTACTTCACCAGAGAGCCAAGAAATCTCTGCTCTATTATAAATACCGTTTATATTGTTTTGGGGACAAACCTGGAAAATTACTGGGCCGTTGCTTGAAGGGCCCGAGAAGTGGGAGGGGGGTGGCTGCCCTCCGAGATGAGCACGGGAAACTCCAGCAAAATCGTGAGGCGATTAGTGCTTTATTTAAAGGCTTTTTCCAGAAATTATATGCTGCGGAAGAGCATAATCACTATACCATGGAGACTTACTTACAAGATTTGGAACTTCCCAAGGTGTCCGCAGCGCAACGGGTACAGTTAGGGCAACCGATAACTTTACAAGAGGTACAATCGGTGATCACGCGAGCCAGCTGTTATAAGGCCCCAGGCCCAGACGGCTATGGTGCTGAGTTTTACAAAATCCTGTCCAATTGGGTGGGCCCCCTGCTAGTAGATACCTACCGTCAACGAATAGAGAGAGGCAGCAGGAAGTGGGGAGATAATCAGGCCTATATCACGTTGATACCGAAGCCAGATAAAGATCCGCTGCAAGCGGCCTCCTATAGACCGATCTCGTTGTTAAATTTCGACGCAAAATTGCTGGCGAAAATTTTGGCAGACCGCCTGGCGGGAATATTGGGTGACGTAGTGCACGAATCTCAAGTGGGATTTGTACGGGGCCGTTATGCCGTCCGTAATATTCGGCGTATATTAACCTCTTTAGAATGGGTGCACAGTCACCAGCTGCAGTCCATCCTGGTGAGTTTTCGATGCCGAAAAAGCATTCGATAGGGTTGACTGGAAGTACTTGGAATATCTGCTGCCAATATATGGGTTTGGACAGGCTTTTTGTGAGATGGTGAGAAGTTTATATGACACTCCGACGGCCCGGGTGCTGTGTAATGGGGTCTTATCCGCCCCCTTTCCGCTGTATAGGGGCACTCGGCAGGGATGTCCACTGTCCCCCCTGTTGTTTGTATTGTCTTTAGACCCGCTCATACGGAGTATCGAACGAGATGGGCAGATCCCGGGCATTGCGGTGGGTAGCCAGGGTTTCAAGATGGCGGCCTTTGCCGATGACATGCTGGTGCACTTGCGGGATCCGCGGGAGTCGCTGCCGCGCCTCTTGGCTGAATTCCAGCGGTTCGGCAGTTTTGCCGGTCTTCGGATTAATGCGGCTAAATCGCTGGCTTTGGATGTCTCGGGGAGGTTGCGGGACAGGTGGGGAGGAACATTTCCCTTGAAATGGGCTGATCATAGGGTTAAATACTTAGGTATTGTCTTGACGAGATTACCGCAAGATCTCTATCATTTTAATTTTGAGAAGGTATTATCGGGGATGAGGCGTCAAATGCGAGCCTGGAACCCGCTACCACTGTCACTTTTGGGAAGGATCGCGGCAGTTAAAATGGTGATCCTGCCCCGCATTCTATATTGGCTCCAAACTTTGCCGGTATGGTTATTGCGTCGAGACTTGCTTAGAATGGAACGGGAGATTCAACGGTTTTTGTGGAGGGGGGCGAGAGCGCGGATCCCGATGTCCCGCATGATTGGTCACTGGAGTAGCGGAGGCCTTGGGCTCCCAGACTTACGATTATATGCCCTGGCGTGTCAGGCGCGGCATGTTGGGGACTGTCTAGGGGGAACAGATACCTACACAACCCAGGGCCCTGGAGGCAGCCTTTGTGGCTCCTTTTTCACTTGTGGGGGCCCTACATGTGGATGGTGCCCATCTGCCAATGCGCCCTCACACGCAATATCATGCTAAATGCGATGCAACGCACGTGGCGACAATTGAATAGCTTTTGGCAACGCAATTGGCAGGTGTCCCAGCTGGCTGCCCATCCGAGGCAACATACACTTTCAGCCGGGTACAGATTCTGGAGCGTTCCAGCTCTGGCACAGACAGGGACTGAGATAGATAGGACATGCTGTGGATCTTATGGGCAAGTGCAAGTCGTTTTTGGAACTACAAGAGGAATTTAGCCTGCCCTCCACCCATTTCTTTGCCTATCTCCAGCTTTCTCATTACATTGCTACACTGCCCAAAGAGGACTTGGGGGTGGATAGGTCGGCGCAGATTATCGAAATCTTCGAGCTGGGGGGAGACCAGCCCCCGACTATAGCTGGACTGAAGACTCGGCTGCTAAGCTTCGGGGTTAGGCCGGACTATGGGAGGGTGGAGATGGCTTGGGGAGGGGAATTGGGACGGGACATATTGCCGGGCACGGTCTGCCAGGCGGTGGGGCGGATAGTGGAGTTGGTGGAGGGAGCGAGATGGCGGGAAATCCAATATAAGGCCTTAACTCGAGTGCACTTCTCGCCAAGACGGGCACTACGGAGTCACATCACGCAGGATGGGTCTTGCCCTAGGTGTTCGCAGCCCCTGGCCACCCTAACCCATATGTGGTGGCAGTGCAGGCGCATCCTTCCCTACTGGTCCCACATTGGCCGCTACATTATGCGACTGCTACAGCAGCGGTTTCCTTGGACTGGACCTCTGGTCGCTCTCGATCACTACATCCAACCCTACCCAGTGGGTTAAGGGTTATGTTATTGGTGCGGAAATCAATTTTTGTTGGGAAGGGCCCAATTCTACACAAGTGGAGGGATGGTGACCCGCCTACATTCCTGGAGTGGCGCAATAGCTTTCACCAACTGATGCTGACGGAGCGCTGGAGAGCTAGGGGCTCAGTGAAGCGATGGGCCAACTTTATGCTGATCTGGGGCCCTTATATACAGAGTTTAGGCTCCCGCTGTCGGAGTGACGTGGTCAATGTGGGTCACTAATGGCCTGAATAGGGAGAGCGGAGGGCAGTGCAAGCCCTCACGATGGTTTGCTGCTTGACGTGGAGTTCGGGATGCGATGCTGGGAGGGGGGGGTGAAAAAGGGGTTGGGGGGTGGGGGAATGGAAGGGGACGGGGATGGGAGGAGGGGGTGCTGATATAAAATTGAAAAACTTGTTTAACCAGTGATGGATGCAACTGTACATTACGACTAGAGTTTTTACATAACTATGTATTGCTAAACCTTGGCGGAGATAAGACTCCACTCCGCTGTGGCTAATCACCTTTACCTGTAATGGTTGTTATGTTTTATGCTGGTTAATAAATAAAGTATTCAAAAAAAAAAAAAAACAGACACCGTCTCTTGAGTAAATTTCGATAATTTTGTCAAAGATAAATTTAAAGACTGTTCAGTCCGGGCAACAATCTGCCAAATATCTTGCAAAGACACGTCTTTCGGTGGATTAGGGGCTACTGAAGATTGAGAAAAGTCAAAACAAGAAGGTATTGGAGCAATAACAGAGTTTACCTTTAAGAAGGTCTCAGGAAGTTCAGCGAGTTTGGAAGAAGATTCGGCCCCACCAGAGTGGGGAACCACATCATCCAAAGAGAAAGGCTCCCGGCTGGGTGGGGTTAGAACCCTAAGCGGTATTGGAGACATGCCTACGGAGACTGGACTCGCTGAAAGGGAAGACTCCGATGAAACTCCGGCTAACGGGGTGGACACCATGGATTTAAGATGAGTATCCATGGGACCCACCACTTTAACGGCTTTGCCAGAGGATAACGATGAAGCCATTGGTTTCTTCTTACGCTTCCCCATGCACGCTGATATTGCAAACAACTACAAGCAAGGCTGAATCCGAGGCCAGTACTCCTACGTGCTCCGAAGGGGCGCCAAAGGGGCAGGGCCTGCCCCTTTGGACACGCCCCTTCGGAGCACGCGCCCTCGGGCACGCGCCCGCGGTGCGCGTCCCGCGGTGGGGGCTGGAATTAAATAGCCCGCTCAGCTCACGTGTCCCACAGGAACTGCTGGAACGGAGCAGCGACTCCTCTGCAACCAGGAAAGCAATGAAACAGGTAAAGCAGCACTCGATGTTTCACAGTGGGGGCCAGATTTAAATAGCCCGCTCAGCTCACGTGTCCCACAGGAACTGCTGGAACGGAGCAGCGACTCCTCTGCAACCAGGAAAGCAATGAAACAGGTAAAGCAGCACTCGATGTTTCACAGTGGGGGCCAGATTTAATTAGCCCCGCTCAGCTCACGTGTCCCACAGGAACTGCTGGAACGGAGCAGCGACTCCTCTGCAACCAGGAAAGCAATGAAACAGGTAAAGCAGCACTCGATGTTTCACAGTGGGGGCCAGATTTAAATAGCCCGCTCAGCTCACGTGTCCCACAGGCACGGCTGGACCGGAGCCGCGAGACTCCTCTGCAACCAGGAAAGCAATGAAACAGGTAAAGCAGCACTCGATGTTTCACAGTGGGGGCCAGATTTAAATAGCCCGCTCAGCTCACGTGTCCCACAGGAACTGCTGGAACGGAGCAGCGACTCCTCTGCAACCAGGAAAGCAATGAAACAGGTAAAGCAGCACTCGATGTTTCACAGTGGGGGCCAGATTTAAATAGCCCGCTCAGCTCACGTGTCCCACAGGAACTGCTGGAACGGAGCAGCGACTCCTCTGCAACCAGGAAAGCAATGAAACAGGTAAAGCAGCACTCGATGTTTCACAGTGGGGGCCAGATTTAAATAGCCCGCTCAGCTCACGTGTCCCACAGGAACTGCTGGAACGGAGCAGCGACTCCTCTGCAACCAGGAAAGCAATGAAACAGGTAAAGCAGCACTCCGGGTGCAGGACAAGTTGGTCGATGTCCCCTGCCGAGGCGAAAACCTCTTTGGCAAGCCCATGGCTGATAAGGCTGCACAAATTGAGACGGAGACTCTCACCAGGACTAGGCTTTCTAGGAAGACCTCCGCCCCTTCCCAGAAAAAGAAGGGCTCGGGAAAGAAGTCCTTTTACCCGAGGAAGGCGGCTGCCTACAAACAATACCCCCATTATCAGGCCCCTGCAGCTCCCCAACAGGGCCAGCAGGCCAAGGGCCGGGTAACGGGTCCCGTAGGCAGCAAGCCCCCAAGCCTGCGCCACCAGCCCCTGCTCAGCAGGGTGGGGGCTTTTGACTCCTTAAGCATAGCCTCTCCCCCCCCGCTGGTTCCTCCCAGCACCGGAGGCCGGCTGGTTCACTTCGCCCACAGGTGGTCCGGCATCACCTCAGATGCCTGGGTGCTTCAGGTCTTGAGAGAAGGATATCTTCTCCACTTCCACCAGATCCCCCCCTCCTACTTTCCGGGAGAACCTCCACGACCCCCTCTGCACAGGGAACTACTCCTTCAGGAGTTAGCGGGTCTTCTGCAGGAGCAGGCGGTGGAACCGGTGCCCCACCACCTGAGAGGTCAAGGCTTTTATTCCAGGTACTTTCTAGTACCAAAGCGGACAGGAGGCCTCAGACCCATCCTGGACTTGCGCAACCTCAACAAGTTCCTTGTGCGGGAGAAGTTCAAGATGCTTACCCTTGGAATCCTTCTGCCCTACCTCCAGCAGGGAGATTGGCTATGCTCCTTGATCTAAAGGATGCCTACACACACATCCTCATCCACCCAAGCCACCGCCAATACCTAAGGTTTGTGGTGGCAGGAAATCATTACCAGTACAGAGTACTGCCCTTTGGCCTGTCCTCCGCACCGCGGGTCTTCACAAAATGCCTCGCGGTGGTGGCGGCCCATCTCCGGCTTCACGGCCTCTATGTCTTTCCGTACCTCGACGACTGGCTCATCAGAGCAGCGTCCGCTCCGGAGGTCACCAACGCCACACGCCGCACGGTGATTCTTCTGCAGCACTTGGGCTTGTTATAAACTTCGCAAAGTCCACTTTGCTCCCCTCACAGGATCTCGAGTTCATCGGCGCAAGGCTGCACACTCCTCAGGCACGAGCGTTCCTACCGCTCGACAGGGCTCAACGGCTCATGGACCTAGCCGACCGTTTTCGCAGCCAGCCCCTGGTCTCCGCCAGGCACTTCCTGAGACTACTCTGGCCATATGGCTTCCACCGTCCATGTGACCCCCAATGCCCGCCTGAATATGCGGCCGGCTCAATGGTGTCTCCGCAAGCAGTGGCAACAGGCCACAGGCGGCCTAGCGGACCTAGTGCGCGTCTCCGAGCCGCTGGCCTCGTCTCTTCAGTGGTGGCTTCATCGGCCGAACCTAGTGCTCGGCATGCCTTTTCAGCCACCCCAGCCGGCCCGGGTGCTGACGACAGATGCATCCCTCCTGGGCTGGGGAGCACATTGCCAAGGGGCATGTACTCAAGGTCTCTGGAACACGTGGGAGTCTGCTCAGCAGATCAACTTCCTGGAGCTCAGAGCGATCCGCTTGGCTCTCAGGGCCTTCTCCCACCTGACCTCTCGCCAGTCCGTCCTTGTCCAGACGGACAATCAAGTTGCCATGTTCTACGTGAACAAGCAGGGGGGCACGGGCTCCTTCCTTCTCTGTCGGGAAGCAAGCAAGCTCTGCTCTTGGGCCGTCAGTCACGGCATTCTTCTCAAGGCAGTTTATCTTCCAGGCCAAGAAAATTGCCTGGCGGACAAACTCAGCAGGATCCTCCAGCCGCACGAGTGGCGCCTGGATCCCTTGGTAGTTCAGAAGCTCTTTCTAAAGTGGGGCCTCCCCACGATGGATCTCTTTGCCAGTCCTCACAACCGGCAACTTCCTCGCTTCTGCTCTCGTCAGCCACACCCCCTTCGAGTTGCGGCGGACGCTTTTCTACTCTCATGGTCGGGGAGCCTTCTGTACGCTTTCCCTCCCATCCCGCTAGTCTCCCCGGACTCTTTTCAAGGTTCTCCGAGACAAAGCCTTCATGATCCTGGTGGCCCCTCGCTGGCCCAGACAGCCGTGGTTTCCACTCCTGCTGCAATTAGCGGTAGAGGATCCATTCCCTCTGGGGTTACAACCGGATCTCCTCACTCAGGATCAGGGGTCTCTGCTACACCCCAACCTCAGGTCTCTCAACCTAATGGCCTGGCTGCTGAGAGGGTAGTCCTTGCTCCCCTTCTCCTGCCGGCAGAGGTGGAGGAGGTCGTCTTAGCTTCACGACGACCTTCTACCCGAAAATGCTACGCCCTTAAATGGCGTCGTTTTTTCCGTTTGGTGTACCCAACAGTCTCAGGATCCCTTCTCCTGCCCGGTGTCGGTGATCTTGCAGTACTTGCTATACCTCTCTAATCTGGGACTTAAGTCCAACTCCGTCAAAGTTCACCTCAGTGCTCTTTCAGCACATCATGTGCCGGTGGACGGCAGACCTCTTTCCAACGACCCTCTCGTAGCGAGGTTTCTCCGAGGTCTCCTTCTACTTAAACCACCTCTGCGCCCGCCAGCGCCTGACTGGGACCTGAATGTGGTTTTACAGCGGATCACCTGTCCGCCTTTTTGAACCTATGGCTACCTGTTCTCTCTCCGTTTTCTTTCTTGGAAAACATTGTTCTTGATAGCCCTCACTTCCGCTAGACGCGTAAGTGAATTGCAGGCCCTCGTGTCTGATCCCCCTTACACTCGGTTCTACAAAAATAGGGTAGTCCTACGGACTCACCCAAAATTTCTTCCAAAAGTGGTCTCCCCTTTTCATATCAATCAGGAGGTGGTACTTCCAACCTTCTTTCCCAGACCACACTCCAGCCGAGCTGAAACGGTCCTCCATACCCTGGACTGTAGAAGGGCATTGAACTTCTACCTTGACCGTACGCGGGAGCACCGTAAAGCTGCTCAGCTTTTTGTGTCTTTTGACCCCAATAAATTGGGGCTCCCGGTCTCCAAGCGTACTCTGTCCATCTGGGTTGCGGACTGTATCTCTTGGGCTTATGGGGCAGCCGGACTCTCCTTGGAAGGTCGAGTCACGGCTCATTGCGTTCGGGCAAAGGCCACGTCAGTGGCTTACCTCCGCTCTGTTCCGCTGGCAGACATCTGCCGGGCCGCTACTTGGTCTTCGAGCCAGACTTTTGCGGTCCATTACTGTCTCGAGAGGGAGTCCCACAGGGACAGTGCTTTCGGACAGGCAGTCCTCCGTAATCTCTTTGAGGTCTGAGCAACTCCTACCCTCCATCCCGGATGTGGGCTACCGGTGGGTAATAATTCAGCGAAGATTCTTTCCTTCTGTGCTGCTGAGCTAGAGGGAGCTCTTTTTTGTGCTTAGGGTCTCCGGTAGCCTTAAGCTTGGGAGTCCCATAAGTGAGGACTGACTTCCTGCTTGGTCCTGGAGAAAGCGTAGTTACTCACCTGTAACAGGTGTTCTCCAGGAGCAGCAGGAATCAGTCCTCACAACCCTCCCTCCTCCCCTTGGAGTTGCAATCGTCTGCTTTAGTTTTTTTGCAAATTTTTATGCTGTCTTTTTTAGCTATGTCATCTGACTGGCTAAGATGGCACCCTTGGGCAGGAAGAGGACCGCGCATGCGTGCTGCAATTCCCAAAGGCTTTCTTTGAAAGCTGGGGAAAATTGCTCCGCGAGGGCTCCGTCGGCGCCAACGTCACCCATAAGTGAGGACTGATTCCTGCTGCTCCTGGAGAACACCTGTTACAGGTGAGTAACTACGCTATCTCTCTTTATCCAGGAGACTTTGGAAGGTAGCCACCCGGTACCTCTGTTGGTAGACCGAAGTCTCTAGAGAGCCATTAAATCACCATCCAAAGGCTGGACCGGACTGCCGCCTTCAATATATTTTATAGAGGATACGATATAATAGGAATTCAAAATAACACGTAGCCGGTCCTCCTCCAGGTGCAATATATTAAGAAAAGAATTCTTCAACATTTCTGTAGCAGAAATAATATTATAATAAAATTAACAAATCCAAGATTTAAAGATTTTAAAGAGTTTTCCATCCTTTCAATCATATTTTCCAACAATACATTACCCTTCACAAGAGCACTATTTGTCCCTTCCAAAGTCAATAGTTTATCTGTATTGTCCCCAATTGTACTCCCTGGGACCTCAACTCCCCTTCCAGAAGAGCCAACTTATCCACTGTTTCACCAAGTAAATCTACGCAACTGGAAGAGACAATCAGTTAGTGTAGCATTCATCTGGGCCATTACTTGCCAAATTTCAGGACTGGTCACTTCCTTCGGAAGTATAAGTGAGTTGCCTCTCACAGCCCTAAAAAGCTACAGGCATAGGGAGAGCAGATGTTACACCAACATTGGCCCCCACTTGCGATAGTACAGCTGGGGACATAATCCTCACAGCTAACGCAGATACTAGGGAGTCAAAATCATAGTAACATAGTAAATTACGGCAGATAAAGACCAGTATGGAATCTCAATCTCCTGAAATCTATTAAATCCAACTTGGCTCATCCCACCAGGGTAGATACCAAGCTAGTTGAACCCAGAGTTACTGTTGGATGAAGAGGCAGTGAGTGCGAGTCTGGACTAAGTGACAGCACCTCTGTACTAAGGGAACTTTCCTTCACTAATGATGAACCCGAGTCTGGCACCGCTTTGCCTTGAATCAAGATAAGGAGTCATAGGTCTCTGGACTGGCCCCGCAACCCCAGCAGTACCATCCCTGGGCTTTGCTTTCCTCTGCCCCATATTTGCAAACTCAAGGAAAGGCACTTAAGGATCAAGATGAAATAAAGCTGCACACACAAAACAGGGGCTCCAAAAGGGACAAACGTGCCCCTTTGGCCACGTCCCTTCGATCATGCTATTACTACTACTACTGAGCATTTCTATAGCGTTACAAGTCATACGCAGCGCTGCACAGATATGTAAGAGACAGTCTCTGCTCATCACAGCTTACAATCTAGTCAAGACAGACAACACAAAAGGTGTGTAGACAGGGATAAAACAAGGGGGAAAGGTAAAGAAACAAGGAGATCAGGTGAGGCAAGATCCAACAGCAGTAGCAGCAGCGAAGAGGTGAGTTTTCAGCTTGGATTTGAAAAGGGTCAGAGAAGGTGCCTGGCATACAGACATGGGTAGTTTGTTCCAGGCGTAAGGTGCAGCAAGGTGAAAGGAGCAAAGTCTGGAGTTAGCAATAGAAGAGAAGGGCACAGATAAAAACAATTTGCCAGAAGAGCGGAGTTCCTGAGGGGGGATGTATGGAGAGATAAGAGAAGAAAGGTAGTGAGGAGCTGCAAAGTGAATGTACTTATAGGTCAGCAGGAGAAGTTTGAACTGGATGCGGAAACAGATAGGGAGCCAATGAAGTGACTTGAGAAGAAGGGTAATATGGGCATGACGAGGCTAGTGGAAGATTAGCCACGCAGCAGAATGTTGTACAGATTGAAGGGAAGAGGGATGATTCAAAGGGAGACCAGCAAGGAGAAGGTTACAGTAGTCAAGTAGTCATGCAACCGTGGGCCGTGTTCTGTGGCTACAGGTTTTCAAATATAGCCACGGGACTGGAAGTGATGCTGGACGCCACCTCAGATGCCACCAAAATAGACCAGGAAACCAAATCCAGACCCGGGGTTACCCCGCCATTATCGCCAATAATGTTTATCATAAACAGTGCTGGGATATGGCTGGTTCAACCCAATTCACGCGAACTGGTTCCTGTTGCAGCCCATGTTCCCCAAATCAGTCTAAATATGGCGTTGCTGCAGTGGCAAGAATCCCCTCCCCCCCTCCCCGATAATGTTTTGATGGCATCAGGGGATCGTGGCATCAAGGGAAGCCCCCGATGCTGTCAAAACATTGTTAGGCAGGGGATCGGGCTGCTGGGCCACCAGGAAGTTGCGTACTCTCGGTGGAGGGCAGTGGCCCAAGCGTCCAGCCGCTGCAATGCCTTCACGCGAGGTGCAGCAACCCGGCTGTCGCACACTTGGGAGGGCTGAGACCGAACCAGTTCCTTGGCATTCAGATTCCACCACTGATCACAACTGTAGGAAGATCATGGATGCCCTACAAGAAGCTTAGCTCAGGCAACTGGTGTAGGGTCAATGCTGGATCTGGTGCTCACTAACAGAGACAGTGTGTCTAGTGTCCGGGTAGGTGCCCACTAGTGTGGTTTGAGAGAAAAAATCATACCAGAGTCAAATTGTAGCAAACTCAAGTCCTAGATTTCAAAAATGCTGACTTCAATAAAATTGGAAAGTACCTAAAGAAGGAGCTAGCAGGGTGGGAGGAGAAGTAGAAAGGCAGCTAAACTGAAAGAGGCCATAACAAGAGCAACATTTCTACAGTATATGTAAGGAAAGTATAATAAAGCAAGAGGAAAAGGAAACTGATATGGTTCTCCAAAGAAGTGGCTGCAAAAAAGAGGACAAAAATGGCAGTGCTCACAATTTTCAGAGGATCACAAAAAGAGGAACACAGAAAAGAATACAAGATAAAACTGAAAGAGGCAAAGAGGGAAATGAGGATGGCAAAAAAACACACGTAGAAGAAAAAATACCTACAAATGTGAAGCAACGTAACAAGACTTTTTTTGGGGTATATTGGGGAAAGGAGGAAGGCCAGAGGTGAAATTGCAAGATTCAAAGTACCATAATTGTGATATGTTCTCTGTAACCACCTCCTGGTAATTATTGTTCATGATAAACCACCCCTGATCGATGGAAGGGGCGGTATATAAGAAATGTATAAATAAATAAATACAGATTTAATGCAAAGAAGTGCAGAGTGATACACTTAGGATGCAGAAACTCAAATAAGCTGTATACGATAGGGGATGAAAAGCTGGTATATATAGACCAAGAGAAGGATCTTGGAATGATGTCAAGAGGATCTCAAGGTGGCAAAGCAGTGTGCCAAGGTGGTGGCCAAGCCAGAAGGATGTTAGGTTGCATGCAGAGAGGAATAACCAGCAGGAAGAAGGCGGTATTAGTGCCTCTGTACAGGTCGTTGGTTAGGCCTCACTTTGAGTATTGTGTTCAGCTTTACAAAGGATATAAAAAGATGAAATGGTTCAGCGGAAGGCGATCAGGATGATTTTGGGCCTGTGCCAAAAGGCGTATGAGAAAAGACTTGAAGACCTAAATGTGTACACCCTAGAGGAGAGACGGGGGGATTTAATACAGACTTTTAAATACTTAAAGGGAATGAATGAACAAACAAACCTTTTTTCAAAGACTGGGAAGCTATATTTTATTTATTTATTTATCCATTCTTATATACCGCGATATTCAAGGTCAGTGCGGTTTACATAAAACAATAACATTTGCATTACATCAGAACAATGATGAAAGCATTATAGAACTAGAAAGCATTATAGAACTAGATAACATGAAATTAAGCTGCAAGGAGGCAAACTTTTAAAAACATTATCAGGTAAAGGTGGTGGATGCCTGGAATTCCCTCCCAAAGGAGGTAGTGGGAACAAAAATAGTGTCAGAATTGGAAAAGGCATGGGACAGACACAGAGGACCAGTACATAGCAAGAGGATGCAATGAAAGCAAACGTAAATAACTTCACAAATAGAGAGGGGTAACCTGCCTAGAGCGCAGCTGCAGCTCTACAACTCTAGCCACCTTACTGGGCAGACTGGATGGACTATGCTGATCTGCCGTCATTTACTATGTTACTATATTTAGTCAGGACCCAATTAACTAATTAAGTTGGAGCTATACCTTTCATCTTCCTGCTTAGATTTTGGTGCATGTTGGAAGCATCACCGCGGTTAAGACAAACAATGCTGGCATTTAAAATGTACCTGCTTGTTCTCTCTAGCTTTTTAATGGAACATTTCTAAAAACAATGGAAGATGGGGGTGTAGCAGTTCTTAAAGATCGTCTGGAGAAATTCTTCCATCGGGTAAGAATCCTTCATGTCTCCTAAGAAGTGACCGCGTCCTGTCCAGTCTCTCTTTTCACCCCTTCATAGGGAGTAAAATTCTTTTGATAGGACTGTGTGCTTATATAGAGCATGGTAAGTATAGTATGCTTTCATCTAACATAGTTACTCTTAACTCTAAGCTGAAGGTGTCTCTCTGACACTGTTTCTGCACCAGCATCGGGCTTTATGAAACTTTTCTTCTTCCTCGGGCATTTCTGTTGTCTGCTAATATCTCTTGTTTTTGATATAGAACATCAGTAACATTTTTTTGTTCCTTCATTCATTGCTTTTTCAGGCACATTTCACACAAAAGTGATTGTCTGTTGTGAAGGATAGGTCCTTTTATCTGTCATCTTGCTCCCCCCCCCCCCATTTGTGTATTTTTGCTGCATGTGTGCAGCCAGGACAGAACATCTGGGAAGCATCGCTTCAAGTAGCAGTGAGAGTCCACAGCTCCCGCCAGTGAAGATGGGGGGAGGGGTGGTAACAGAGGAGATGGAAGGGAAGGTCTGATTTGCACTCGCACACACAATCCTGCCTCCTCCCCTTGCACTTGCAGTCATATTCCCCCATCCCTGTGCAGATCTTACACATCCCCTCCCCATACTCGTACACAACTCACACACCTCCCATCCCTCCCTCATTCACAGCTACCCTTGAGCCACTCTTTCATATCCCATCTACCCACACACCCTGTGAAATGCACCCTTCTGTAGCACTTACAGTATATCTTGTTTGTTCCCACTGCTCTATAACTGTTCAGTTGTTATCAGCCATGCTTATGGTCTCTTCTCTTTCTTGCCCCCAACAGAAATACACACATGAAAGGGCTTTTTGCCTCTTGTTGTAGTAAAAGATGCAAAATGATAGCTAGCATCCATAGGACAAACGAGATTCCTTTCACTTAGGGGATAATGAGAGCATTCTTCCATTGATATTCTCTGTCTGTTTCTCAACGAGCTTTGTGTCTGAAAAAAATGTGGCTATAATTTAAGCTAGCATATTTGGATGTAATATTAAGGGTGAGGCAAAGCCATGTTTGTTCGTGTGCTCTGTGAGTACTTGGGGGGGGGGGCAGGTTGGATCATCATCAAATGATTGTATCGTTTTGTTCCAACAGTATTTGCAGACCCTGCATTTACAGTCATGTGACCTGCTAGACATCTTTGGAGGCATCAGCTTCTTCCCCCTGGATAAAATGACGTATCTGAAAATCCAATCGTTTATTAACAGAATGGAGGAGAGCCTCAACATTGTGAAATACACAGCCTTTCTCTACAACGATCAGCTCATCTGGTAGGTGCCAGGGTTGCAGTAAGAATCAAAATAACTTTGTATCCTGTGCAGCTGGATAGAGTCTGACCTGGTTGTAAGAGAAAAAAGCAGAGTAAAATATGATAGATCAAAAATCAACCAAAAAATGTTGAGATATATAGGGTTATTTAAAGATTTGCCCTGAGTGAAAACTATTTCAAAGTACTACCTAGCCATCATTTATAACAAAAAGCCATTTCATGTAGAGTGCCATTTCAGAGGCCCTATAATGCCCCCCCAGTAGAATTCTGTATGTTTGTATCATATGTTTGTACAATCTATATTTCAATTTTGAGAATCAAAAATTTGCACCACCTAGCCTTGGGCACATGATGACATCATACTTTCCCCAGATACGAAAATTGGTGCAATGATATCTCTGGCTGTCTAAGGGCTCATTCCTTTCTTGATAATATCCTTATTTTGTTTTGATTATAAAAACAAGCAACAAGAATAGAACAGCAGAAAGGTGATTCCACAGATCTTTCACTGGTTACAGATGCTGTCCACAAGATCACAAACCTTGCTCATAACGCTGAGATTTTCTCAAAGGTAGGGATTAGTGGGCTGTGCCTGTAGAAACTAGGGAAAAATAATAAGTCGGGGACAGTCTTTTTATTTCTCCTTGATACTCAGGAATATGCAAAGTTATTGAAAGATAAATACAGAAGTTATTGTTATTACTATTGTAAAATCATCACTGAATATTTAAATGAATAAGAAGTAGACACGAAAAGAAAATATTAATACTACACAACCCAGAAGCGGTATTTTGTGGGTGTATACCAGCACTGGAGATGGGCTGAAAACCCCCGACTAGAACCCCAGCCATAATCCTGGCATTTTCCCCACGGGCAAAATTCATCAAATCATGAAAATATGATAATAAGGACAAGACTATACTAATCGCCATAGGCTCAGATGCAGAACTCAAATATGTTTGGTATGCAACTGATAAATGATCTCTATATGGTTTCAGCAACAAGATACCTCCTTTGCAACAATTCCCTATAGAGATGTCCTAACTCCTGCAAATGTTTTAGTGAATGTGAAGTTACAAATGGTGCAAAATGCTGCAGTTTAATTGTTATATGACATAGATCGATTTTATCACATCGCACCATTGTTACATGAACGGCACTGGGTGCTGATTTAATACTAGAATGCATTTTAAAATTCTTATACTTGGGGTCACGTGAGGTGATGAACTAACCAATTCGTGTTTAGGTTGGCTCCAGGGCTCTCCACTCTGCCATGACACGTTTATATATATATATATATATATATACACACACACATATATATATATATATATATATATCCCTTCCCCGGATGATTTGGAAATAAGTTAAGTGGAGCTGTAGCCCCTCAGGACCGGAAAGCAAGCAAGTGAACTCTGGTGTCTGCCAGCGATGTTATCGCCTCCAAACAGGTGCACAAAGCAAAAATACGTGTGGCAGATCTTAAAAAGGCCAACAACACGTCGCTGAGTCCAAGTGCCGACCGCCAGAGGAACCTGATTGAGGAGGTTTTGACGGTGGTAGTCAAGGCTCTGGATGGCCAGTTCCAAGGACTCGCAGATCATATGAAGAAGATATCCAGCTCGATGACAGAGTTCACGTATCAGCTTGAGGAGGCTGAGCAGCAGATCTCGGCATTGGAAGACCTCGACCAGATTCAGGCTACCACCATTCAAAAACTGAACGATGGTTGGCCTCTCAAGAAGAACATTTAGACGATCTAGAAAATCGAGGTAGGCAAAAAAACATAAGAATTGTCTGCATAGGCGAGTCTGTGCTTGAGCCGGTACTGCGTGGATTTTTTTATTTTTTTTATTTTAAGAGTCGTGGCTCCACTTAAGCCTACATTTGGAATACCTGAAGGGCAAACTAATATTGAAAGAGCATTGGGGCCGAGGCGGGAGGGAGAGCAAGACCGCGCGTGGTCATCGCATGGTTCCATAATTACATTCACAAAGAGACCATACTACGCACTCCTCGGGCACAATGCAACTTAGAATGAGATGGCCAGCGGATATTACTTTTTAAAGACTATTCTCAGTCTGTAATGAAACGCTGTAAGAGCTTTGCGGAGACATGTAGCTGCCTGGCCCAACGGGGCCTGCTTTGCGCTAATCTACCCAGCACGACTGCGAGTGATTCACCATGGGATGCCTCTTTAGTTTTCCACTCCAGAAGAGGTAGTGACATTTGTGAACACACTATCTAGTAACAGAATTCGGCACGATGCTTCATCTGCACCTCTAGACCTTTCGGTGGTAGCGATTTACTATTGGATATGCCCACATTCCTGATACTCACATGTGGAACTTACCCCGGTTTGGACCGGGGAAAGGCAGAATTAACATGTCTAGGACTTAACTAATATCGGAGCTGAGATTGGATATGAGTCTTTGCTACCACACTTACTGAGGCACAAACCTTTTTAGACTCTCAGATGTGGTGAGTGAATAAAAGCTAAAGGGGCCAAATGAGGACTCCTGTTGGACTATCTGAGAATACTTGCATCTTCATGGACCTGTTACTGGATGCGGGGGATAAGAGGAAGGGAAGATATGTTTAACATTTAGCATAAACAAGGGATATTGGCCATTGGTTTGTAGAATTTTGCAATACTAGGAAGATGGCACGGAGAACCGAATCAGAAGACTTTTATTTAGAACTGGGAATGCCTCGAGGGTGAACTGTAAAATGAGACACAACATTAAATTGTGGAAAACCTTTATAGTTTGTTTTAATTGTTTACCAATAGCAACCACTGTAGTTGAGAAAATATTCTGCTGTCATGGTGGATTGTCACCAGCTCTTCAATCAGTAGAATGGATTCAACAAATTATGCGCCTCATTGATAATACTTGACCAGGGTTGTCTTTGTGATCTTCTGTGGTTGGATCCTGACACAGATGTATTGGGATGGAGTGGAACTAATCGAAGGGCATCATTTACATTTGGAGCAGAAGTGGTTGTGAAGTTTCTTAATAAGCAAGATTTGGATCTTATAGGTATTGAGAATCAGGAGTTGAGAATAGGTATGAGTTCTTTACTGTCGGCAACTTCTCTTCTCCCAATTAGTGTGGAAAGTTTGATAATACTGGGGCCATGATGAGGGTGGATGAAACTCTGAAACTCTAATGTGCTTTTTTCAGATTTTGAAACTTGCAGAGAAAAAGTAGTCTAATGTCAGCAGACCTGTGACGCCAACAAGGGATGTGATCACAAGGCAAAAAATAATATACTTTGGCATTGCCTTCCTTTGTGTAATGTGTATTGGTCAGCTTGCCCAAAATATAGTGTAAGTGGCTTCATATTTGAGGTTTTCTAATATGTCATGGGCATGATCTTAGTGCTATTATTGCTAACTTACCTTTCCTCTTCCAGCTCATATGTTACCTTTTCTCTCTCATGTTTATTTATATTTATATTTATTCTTATTTTTTATTTTTATTTATTTATGACTTTTTAAGTCTGATGGGTGCCCTTGGGAATTGCATCATGGGATAGGAGGATCAGAAACTGGTTAAAAGATAGAAAGCAGGGGTTAGGGCTGAATGGCCAATTTTCCCAATGGAGCAAGGTGAATAGTGGAGTACCCCAGGGACCTGTGCTGGGTCCGCTGCTTTTTAACATATTCATAAATGACCTGGAAATGGGAATAACAAGTGAGGTAGTCAACTTTGCAGATGACACAAAATTATTCAAAGTTGCTAAAACCCAAGAGGATTGTGGAAAATTGCAAGAGGACCTTGATAAAATGGAAGACTGGACATTCAAATGGCAGATGAAATTTAATGTAGACAAGTGCAAAGTTATGCACCTAGGAAAGAACAACCCAAACTATGGTTACATGATGCAAGGTTCCACATTAGGAACCATCACCCAGGAAAAAGATTTAGGTGTCATCGTGGATAACGCGTTGAAACCCTCCGCCCAGTGTGCAGCGGCAACCAAAAAAGCAAATAAAATGCCAGGAATCATAACGAAAGGAATGGAGAATAAAACAAATGATGATATAATGCCTCTGTATCGTTCCATGGTGCAACCATATCTTGTGTGCATTTCTGGTCACCGTATCTTAAAAAGGATATAATGGAATTAGAAAAGATACAGAGAAGAGCCACCAAAATGGTAAAGGGGATAGGATACCCTAATGAGGAGAGGCTTAAAAGGTTAGGGCTTTTCAACCTGGAAAAGAGATGGCTGAGGGGAGATATGATAGAGGTCTAAGTTAATGAATGGAGTGAAACAAGTAAATGTAGATCAATTCTTTATGGCATCAAAAAGTAGAAAGACTAGGGGACATGCAATAAAGCTACAGTATAACCTGTTTAAGACTAATATGAGAACATTTTTTCACTCACCGTATAATCAAACCCTGGCATTCGTTACTAGGGGATGTAGTAAAGCTGTTGGGGTTAAAGAAGATTTGGACAAGTTCCTGGAGGAAAGGTCCATAAACCATTAAGAGGACCCAGGTAATCCACTGCTTGCCCCAATACAAGCATTATGGAACATGTGTGTCTTTTTGGGAAACTGCTAAGTACTTGTTACTTTGATTGGTCACTGTTGGAAGCTGAATACTTGCCTTGATGGACCTTGGTCTGACCCAGTATGGTATATCTTATGTTCTTATGTTAACAGTTGGAGGAGTGGAAAATACAGTCAGATGACCTAACATTTCCTCCAGCCCTCTTCATTTCTCCCTTTTCTCCTCCGCCATTTTCCACCTAGCTGCCAACAAATCCTTGACACAGGAAATGCAGGCATTTCCAGGAAACATAGAGATATCATAAAGTCCTTTGCCATCTTCCTTCCCTCCAAGTTACGATAGCTTTTCTTTATTCCTTTACAGCTGCTTACATTTGGCACCCGGGACGATACCGTCTGCCAATATCCAATGCCATTCATAGCATGAACCAGGCTTCCCTCCTCCCAGTTTATAAAAGCCTTCCTGCATAGTTCCCACTTGTGTGGGCACAAGGCCTTTCTACCTGTTAAGTTCCTGACCTTTGGTTTCTCTTTGTAAAGAGTTTCAACCTTGCTGGCAGTAAGGGGTTCCTGTGATTCACGTTTGCTGATCATGAGCCATTTCTTCAGTCTGTGACGGGAGCACTCGTTTGAGGGGTTCGACACCCTGATGCAAAGATGGCCGACAGAGCGTCTGCTGTATGTGTTTCCTGGGCATCTTCTTCAATGCATAGATGCCCACCCTGATCGGGTGGCTCGAACAGCCTCGAACTGGCCCTGCACGCCATGGTATGCTGATCTCTGCAGACTCTGGGTGGCAAGTCCGTGGCATTTTCTGAACAGGGTTAACCTGTTCTCGCAGGAGTCAATTCTGATGTCTCAAGCAGATCCATTCTTGCTTCAGACCTGGCTCTTGGAGGGGCGTGGCTAAGGAGGAAGGGCTACTTGGCACTGGTGGTGGCCACCCTGCTACAAGCCCATAAACATTCGACATCCGTAGCCTCTGTCCGAGTCTGGCAGATGGAGAAACATAGAACATAGAAACATAGAAATATGACAACAGAAAAAGACCACATGGCCTATCTAGTCTGTCCTTCCATATCAACAACTACAACAGTCCCCTTTTTACCTTTAGAGATCCTATGTGTTTGTCCCATGCTTTTTTGAATTCAGTTACTGTCCTCATCTCTACCACCTCCACTGGGAGACTATTCCACGGATCCACCACTCTTTCTGTAAAGAAATATTTCCGCATATCACTCCTGAATCTATCTCCCTTCACCCTCATACCATGTCCCTTCGTAGCAGAACTTGCATTCATTTGAAAGAGGCTCTCTCCCTGAACATTTATGCCATGGAGGTATTTGAACATCTCAATCATATCACCTCTATCCCGCCTTTCCTCTAAGGTATACATATTAAGATCCTTAAGTCTGTCCTCATATGCTTTATAATGAAGACCACTAACCATTTTAGTAGCCACCCTCTGCATCGACTCCATCCTGTTCACATTCTTTTGTAGGTGCGGTGTCCAGAATTGCACACTATACTCCAAACGAGGTCGCACCTAAGACTTATACAGAGGCATTATCACCTCCTTTTTTCTGCTAGCCATTCCTCTCTGTATGCACCCAAGCATCCTTCTAGCTTTTGCCGTCGCCTTTTCTACCTGTTTAGAAACTTTAAGGTCATCAGACACAACCATGCCTAGGTCCCGCTCTTCTTTAGTGGACAAAAGTACTTCACTCCCTATACCATATTGCTCCCTTGGATTGCTGCAGCCCAAATACATGACCTTACATTTTTTAACATTACATCCCAGCTGCCAAATTCTAGACCATTCTTCAAGCTTAGCTAGATCTCTTCTCATGTTATCTACACCTTCCTGGGTGTCTACTCTACTCTATTGCAGATTTTGGTATCATCCGCAAAGAGGCAAACCTTACCCGACAGCCCTTCCGCTATATCACTAACAAAGATGTTAAAAAGAATCTGACCAAGGACAGATCCCTGGGGCACACCACTGGTAACATCCTTCTCCTCAGAGTGAGCCCCATTTACCTGTACTCTTTGTTGCCTCCCACCTAACCAATTTCTAACCCAAGCAGTAACTTTAGGGTCCATCCCTAGGGTGCTCAGTTTGTTTATAAGTCGCCTGTGAGGAACAGTGTCAAAGGCTTTACTGAAATCTAAATACACCACATCTAGGGCTCTCCCTCGGTCCAACTCCCTGGTCACCCAGTCAAAGAAATCAATCAGATTTGTCTGACAAGACCTGCCTCTGGTGAATCCATGCTGCCTCGGATCCTGTAATCCGCTGGACTCCAGAAACCTCACTATTTTCTCTTTCATCAGTGTTTCCAATAATTTACTCACCACTGAAGTTAAACTAACTGGCCTGTAGTTTTCAACCACATCCTTACTTCCGCTTTTGTGTAAAGACACCACATGAGCCTCTCTCCAGTCCTTTGGCACCACTCCTGACTCCAACGAGGCATTGAAAAGGTCAGTCAGTGGAGCTGCTAGAACGTCCCCAAGTTCCCTCAGTATTCTAGGGGTGTATCCCATCCGGTCCTATCGCTTTGTCTACTTTGAGCTAGTTTCTCACGAACATAGTCTTGTGAAAATTGTTCAAGATGTCCCTCGCTTCTCTTCCTGTTTGTGGGTGTTTTCTGAGGTTCTGCTCCTGGTTCTTCATCTGTGAACACAGAATAGAAATATTTGTTAAGCAATTCCGCTTTATCCTTACCAGCTTCTACATATTCCTCCCCTGCACCCTTGAGTCTGACAATACCACTTTTGCCCTTCCTCTTCTCACTAACATATCTGAAAAATGTCTTATCCCCCCATTTTATTGCATTGGCTATTTTCTCCTCCTTTTGAATCTTTGCCTTCATGACTACTTTGCTAGCTTCTCTAGCTTTTTCCAAATACAGATGCCTGTCTTCCTCTCTCTTTGATATCTTGTATTTCATGAAGGCCTCCCTCTTTTTCTTCACTTTTTCAGCTACTTCTTTCGAAAGCCATAGTGGTCTCCTTTTACTTTATTTACCATTTTAACAAATAGGTTGGTTGCCCTTAAAATATCCCCTTTCAGATTTGCCCACTGTTTTTCTATATCCCCCAGTTGTTCCCATCCCACTAACGACTCCCTGAGGTATTGGCCCATCTTGGCAAAGTTAGTCTTCCTAAAGTCTAAGATCCTCACCTTTGAATAGATTCTAACAGCTGTAGTCCTAATACTGAACCACGCCATCTGGTGATCACTGGATGCAAAATGATCTCCCACTACAACATCAGAAACACTTTCACCATTGGTAAGCACCAAGTCCAGTTTGGCCCCTTCATGTGTGGGGATCTGTTACCAATTGCCTGAATAGTTCTCCCTGTAGAGAATCCAGGATCTTACTTCTAGATGATACTGCAACAGGAATGTGCCAATCAACATCTGGCATATTGAAATCTCCTGTCAGTAGAACTTCCCCCCTTTCCTAGCAATGCTGCGTATGTCTTCAATTAACTCTGTCCATCTTTTCCTCTTGTGAGGGAGGTCTGCATATCACACCAATGCAAATATATTTCTCTTTCCCTCTTTCTAGTTTAACCCACAATGCCTCCTCTCTCCCTTTTAAGCTCTGTAATTCCAAAGCTTTAATAGTAGTTTTTACATAGAGTGCCACTCCTTCTCCCCTTCTTTCTACCCTGTCCTTTCTGAATAAAGTATAGCCAGGTATAGTTACATCCCAATCATGGTTTTCTGTGAACCATGTTTCTGTAACTGCCACTAAATCCAAGTCAGCCACTCCCACCAAAGCTTCAACATCAGGGATCTTATTTCCCATGCTACGGGCATTTATACACGCTGCTTTCCATATGTTACCTTTATGGAAATGGGTAATAGGGGTATTTAATGTATCACCTACCTGGGGGCTTTCTTCACCCATCCCCAACAAATCTAGTTTAAAGCCCTCTTCAGTAGATTAGCCAGTCTACTACCGAAGTCGCGTTGACCTTTCTTGGACAGATGGATGCCATCCCTGCTCTGCAACCCTTGGAACAGCATCCCATGGTCTAGGAAACCAAAACGCTCTCGATGACACCATCCACGCAGCCATGCATTCATCTCCAGGATGCGAGCCTCTCTGCCTTGGCCTTTACCCTCAACAGGGAGGATTGAAGAGAACACCACCTGTGCACCTAACTGCTTCACCCTCTGTCCCAGAGCCATGAAGTCACTTTTGATACGTTCCGAGGTATACCTGGCAGTATCATTTGTTCCAACATGGATTAGCAACATTGGGTAATAATCAGTGGGCTTGATGAGTCTCTGCAAACTCTCTGTTTGAACATTAGTGTGAGGGGAATGGCCTCCGAGCCCTTTTGTCCTCTCTTCCGGATATTTTAGCCTTTTTACAGACCAGGTAGGACAAGGAATTGACTTTGAACTCTTACAGGTCCAAGATGCAGCTATTTCGTGTTACCGGGGATGCATACTTGGGTATCCCCTGGCCAGACACCCTGTTATGGTCCATTTGTTTTGGGTGGTGAAACAGGTTACCCACTGTTTCAGGTTATGGTTCCCCCGTGGGATCACTATCTGTTGCTTTCTGCCATGATGGGATCGCTTTTTGAGCTGCTGACTCGAGTTTCCCTGAAAGTCCTGGCGCAAAGTGTTACGCCACTATCTTATATGGAGTCTTTCTGTCAGTCAGATCCTTTATTTGTCCTGTTTTGGTGGTCCATGCAAAGGGGAAGTTGCTTCCAAAGCTTCCACTGCGCATTGGGTAACAGAGGCAATCCATCTTGAATCTGTAGTGGAACAAAGTAGAATATAAATGGCAAATTGCATTAAATTGTTACTATGTATGGGAAATGAGAAAAACCATACTAAGTTCTATCTTGGCATTGATGCAGTAGCCATTCTTATTTCATTTTCTCCCTCCATATGCTAGCTTTTTTAAAATTATGGCATGATAATTTCTTCCCATTCCCTTGAGTCGCCTGCTCAATCAGAACCAGCCTCGGGCTACACCACCATGAACCTTCATTTGCAGAGGAGTTTTTCCCCACTTTACTGTGCCCTACCCCCCCCCCCCAATTCAACCCAGCCATCGCAGTAATAATCCTTGGCAGGACCACAAACTGCAGCTTCCTGTGGACCCTGATAATAAGGACTCTGTCTGGCCACTAAGAGGATAGTTTTATAAGGCATCTCTGCGTGGAAAGCAGCATTTTATGCAGAGGAGTGCCTGTTGATTAAACAGCATGAGGTTTAGAACGGCAAAGTTGTGTGTGTGCCTCAGAGCAGGTGGGACTTTGTGTGGGAGCTTCTGAAGGGGTGGTTTTTTTTTTTTATAAATTCCCTTTTATGAACTAGGTGTCACTTATGCATATAGCTGCAAACAAGTTAGCCGGCCTCGTGTCGTCACGGAGTGATGACAGAGTCCCTCCTCCACCAGGGCTGTAAAACTCTGCCTCTGCAGCTTTCCCGTACATCCCAGAGAGCAAAAGCATAGCATGGTAATGCTCAGCATTCATCCTTGGGCGGACCTCTGGCTTCTAAGGCCTTCTAGAAAACACTTACCACAATTTAATATATAAGCTAGAAAGCTTCTCAACATTTTTCCAAAGCAGTTGTTACATGCAACATGGACTCTCTCAGATTCTGAGCATATAATAAACTATATCTGCAAAGTGTCTGCGGTTTAACATCTCTGCTGCAGATACCTAAAGAACTGATGTTCACCAATCAAATTAACAAGTAGTTCCATCGGTAAAAAGAGAGAGCATCATTAACAGCTGTCATATGATGATCCTTCGGTCCCAACCCTGGCTGCTGCTCTATTATTATCATATAATAAATGCATCCACTTAATGCAGTTGAGACCAAAGTTAATTATTGATAATTCTTCCCCCAGAAAATTCTAAACATGTCAAAATTCAAGTTCCCCAAAAGACTGAGGAGCGTGTTTTTGTTTGTTTGTTTGCTTTAAAGTGCTAAAGATATTCCGTAACTTCCCTATGGTTTATAGATCACTGTGCAATCACTCCATTAACATTGGAGGAGTAATTTTTATATAGGATTTTCTGCATGTAAAGCCTATTTTACACATGGAAAAGGCTCTTTATAACATTGCCCAGAGGAGTACATACAGTATGGTGAAATATGGTGCCTGCTTCTGTGTGGACAGCTCATAAATGTTCCCAGGGCCATAGTTGGGTGGAGCTGGGGGTAGAGTTGCAAAGTATGCACCTATACTATTTGCATACATTTATACATTCTTTGAAGAGGTGTAAATGTATGCATGAGGACTGTGCGTTACTGGAGCTCCTTCTGGGTGGCTGTTTTATAAAGGCCCTTTTCCATCTTTGCAATAGGCACCCTGTTATAACTTGTGGACTTGCTTGTATTTCGCCTTGAGCTTGAATTTTGAAAAGGCATGTAACTTTAAATCTAAAATCCAAATTCAAAATTCATAAAATTACCCTATGTAGGGATATGTTTACTAATGTGCGCTAATGGGTTAGTGCAGGATCGTGGTAACGGTTACCATGTGCTAAAAATGCCAGCACAGTACACATCCCACGATAGCCGCTTAGCGCACGATTGGGCAGGGACTGGGTGTGTTACAGGTGGACAGTGTGTATTGCCTGCACGTTGCATTTAGTGCACACTAATTATCAATGTTGAAATTAGTGTGGGTGCAATTTCTGCCACCTCAATAGATGGCGGTAAATGCACCCGTGTTTATTGTGGTTGTAGGTTTAGCATGGTGAGGTGCTTTGCACTGCGTTAACGGCTTGAGGTCATGCTGGGGGTGCCCCCAATAGTTAGCGCAGGTCAGCCACTAAACACACGCTAAGATGCCGATTCTTAGCATGGTTTATTAAACATGCCCCGCAGTTTTCAAAGCTACTTGCCTGGATAAATTGGCCTATCTGAAAATGACCTTCCTCTGTGCGGGCTTCCGTAGTATGCATATTATTAGCAGAGTAAAGAAAAAGGCTTTTCTAGTGTAAGTTTAGTTCAAGGGAGGAAAATGGTGCAGCTCTCTGGCATTTTTAAAGTCTTCCTTCCCCCATCTCCTCCTAACACAAGTAGTAGGTACAGTATTGTGGCCACATGTATTCTACTTAGGTGGATTTGCTTTGAACGTTAGCCACAAATATGCACAGTAAAAATGCCCATGTACTTTGCAACTCCAAAGCCTATCTGAATATTGCTGCATGTATTTTGTAATTTAAAAAATTAATTAATTTTGAAATTAATTAATGATGAATTTAAATTTATACGATTCCACTAGCTCATTAAAATAAATTTTAAGCAAACCTGCTGCTGTTTGGAAAGAAAATGATAGCAGAATGCATTTCAAACAGAAACCGGGCTGCGGGAAGGTTGCAGAATCAATGTAATTTAATATGGGGCAATCCGTCTCCAGCCGTGTAAGATTTTAGGGCATTTGACACGACACAGCGGCTGTTAGCATAATGTTTCACTTGGGAATAGCCTTGCTTAATCTTTTTTTTGTATCACCAATGAGAATGAGGTTGAGAGATGTAAGCAGCATTTAAATGTATATCAGTGTCATTTTTGGAGGTCGATATTCAGCAGTGGTGGTCAGCGCTTTTGAAGCGACTGGCTGCTGGCGCTGAAGATTCAGTTTTGCCAGTGATCACAGCAGCTGTCTGGTCAGCAATGATATTTAGCCACTAACCGAATAGCTAAACCGCCTAAAGTTAGGATAGTTATTAACCTGTCTTAACCTTATGCCATTTAGCGGCTGAATATTGTTGCTTTCTGAATAGATACTGCAACCGCCCCCTCCACTCCTCCCACAGACTGCTCCGGATTTAAACAGGCAACTTTGCTGGGATTTGGGGAGAGATTCACTGGCACTAGCCGGATATCTGGATTGCCGGGATTTAGCTGGTCAGCAGATCCTGCTAACTGGCCAAGACCTTTTGAAAATCGACCCCCTTAGAATATAGCTTTTTATTTAAATCTTCAGAGAGTGGCTGTAGAGTGATGATGGAAAAGAAAGCAACGTGGATAAAAGGAAGAACATGTGCAGGAAGGATGGTTTAGGGAAGTGGGAGATTACAGTGAATGGGAAAATAAGGTCATAGAGGACTTTGTTTTTCATTCTTTCTTTCCTTTCTTCAATGAGACATGCTCATAAAAAAAATAGCTGAATGAAAGATAAAGAATTAAAATGAGATCAGAAAGTGTTAGGGATGTGTATTTGGTTTATTAAATCGCCTTAAAAATTTTAATGCCCACAAAATTGATATCTCCAGGAACAAGCAGGAATGAGTTTTCACATATGGGTATCGTCGGTACCGACGGAGCCTGCGCGGGAACGCTCCCCAGCGTCCAAAAGGAAAGCTTTTGGGAGCATCCCACAGCGCCTGCGCACTGCCTTCCCGCCTTTCCCAACCGTCTCTCTCCAGTTCTTCTTTTCCGCGGAGCCAGCAGGTCGTGTTTCCTGTCACCGCTGAAGAATTTCTTATTTTCTTATTTCTTATTTTCTTTAGTCTTGTGTCTACCTTCTCGAGGACCGGTACCACCGGTCTCTATTCTTTCTTTATAAAAAAAATAAATAAATTTTTCTTTCTGCTTCAGTGCATTTTCTCCTGTGGCCCTAGGCCTACAGTCTTTTTCCTCATGGAAAAGCCCGCCTCCGTGTTTAAAAAGTGCACAAAGTGCAGTGGCACTATTTCTGTCACAGACACCCATGACTAGTGTCTAAAATATTTAGGTCCTGATCATTCCATCGCGGATTGTGAATCCTGCTCCATGATGTCTAAAAGAGGGTTACAGAATCGGGCAGCCAAGCTCAGTACCCTGTTTCCCTCCGATGCAACTTCTGTGGCATCGACGTCTTCCAGAGCTGCTTCTTCATCCCATGGATCTCAGGTAACAAAACTTAAGTCCGGTCGATCCTCAAAGGGTACATCTCCCTCTAAGTATCGAGATGTACCCGAACTTATTATTGAGGAATCCACACCAGCAAAATTACCCCGGCGGGAGGCTCCGGCTTCCAAAGCATTATCTATGGGGTCACAGGTTGACATCGATGGCACGGCCTCGACCGATCACCTGTTACAATGTTCTGGGGTACCGGCGGTTCCCGGTACCGACATCCAGACATTGGTGGCGTCGATGGATCAGAATATTCTGACCATGCAGCGGGCTATTACGGCCTTCATACAAGCTGCGACGCCCTCGGTACAACAACAACCTCCGTTGTCGATTCCGGTTCCGGATCCAGCTCCGGTTCCGATACCAGTACCACTTGCATCGGCATCAGCATTGAAAGCAGCGATACGGTATCCAGTGATGCCTGTTAGTACTGATTCGGTACCAATGACTCCTGATGTCGATACCCCTCGGTACTCGTATCGGGCTCTGCGAGAGCATCCAGACAGTCGATACTTCGATTCCTCTGAAGAATCTGATGCATCAGAGGTTTCCATCGAAGCATCGGAGATCCGTCCTCAGGAACCCTCTTCTCCAAAAAGGAGAATGTCTCCTCCTGAGGACTTGTCTTTCCAGGACTTCATCAGGGAGGTGGCCAGAAGCCTGTCCATTGCAGTAGCCTCTGAAACTGAGCCCAGAGCCAAAAAATTGAATATTCTTCAATATCCTAAGGCTCCTAAAGAGGCAGCCATTTTACCAATATATGAGATTCTTTATGACCACATGTTAGGTATATGGGAAACTCCTCTTACCACCTCTCCTTTTTCTCGCAGGTTGGGCACTGTGTATCGTGTTCCTCCTTGTCCTGAATTTCATAAGACTCAGCTTCCTCACCACTCTATTGTGGTAGTCCGCTATGAAAAAAATCAAGAGTACAAAAAGACACTCCTCTGCTCCTCCAGGAAGAGAATGCAGAACCTTAGATGCTTTTGGCAGGAAAATCTTCCAGGCCAATATGCTTGTAACCAGAATCAACTCCTATAGTCTCTATATGGGGATGTTTCTAAAAGAGGTTACAGATCATCTACACACCTTATCTCCTTTTATGTCAGAAGATAAGAGAGAAGAATATATTACCTGGCTTAAACATGCTCAGGATGTATCCAAGTTTTCCAACTGTGCAGCCTTTGACTCCTTTGAGGGTGCCAGTAGAGCTTCGGCTATTGCCATAGGCGCACGCAGAGTAGCTTGGTTACAAGCCTCTGATTTGGAATCCTGGGTACAGGATGGTCTGGGCAACCTTCCCTGTACAGGGGAAAACCTGTTTGGCAAAGATTGGCAAGCAAAAGCCACCCAGATGGATGCTGAAAATTCTGCTTTAGATAGACTCTCAAAGTCTACTACTACTACTCCTTTCAAAAAGAGGTTATTCAAGAAAGGATCTTTCCCAAAAAAAGGGAAATTTTCTTCTGGTTATGGTCAGGCCTCTTCTCAGGGTCGTTTTGCTACAAAGAGGCAGCAACAACCAAAACAGGCCAAGCCTCAGGCTGCGAGGACTGCTACGGCCCAACAGCCTCAGCCTCCTCAGGGCCTTTGACTTTCCACTAGAGAACTTAGCTTTTCTGGCTCTAGAACATCCAGAGCCTCTCACCATCCCAGGAAGGTTAGCTCACTTTGCTCCCAGATGGGAACAAATCACAGCAGAGCACTGGACCCTCTCCATTATAAGGGAGGGATACAAACTACATTTCTTGAACCTTCCTCCTTACACCATGGTGAAACAGTTCAGCTCTCCAACTTCTCTTCTTGACCTTCTAGGTCAAGAGATTGCTACCCTTCTTGCCCAAGGGGCAATAGAAGAAGTACACCTTCTTCAACAGGGTTCAGGGTTCTACTCCCCCTATTTTCTCATCCCAAAGAAAACAGGAGGCTACAGACCCATCCTAGATCTCGGAAAGTTCAACAAGTTTCTATACAAGGAGAAATTCAAGATGATTTCTCTGGGTACTCTCCTTCCATACCTCCAGAGTCAGGACTGGCTTTGTTCTCTAGACCTCAAGGATGCGTACACCCATGTCCTCATCCATCCAACACACAGAAGGTTCCTTCGGTTCCTTTACCAAGGAAAGCACTACCAATACAGAGTGCTTCCTTTCGGTCTGGCCTCTGCTCCAAGAGTGTTCACAAAATGCATGGCAGTAGTAGCTGCATTTTTACGCACTCTGGGGATATTTGTATTCCCATATCTGGACGACTGGCTCATCCGAGCTCCATCCCAGTCAGAGGCCCAGACCTCCCTGGCCTGCACAAAGCATCTTCTTCAGTATCTGGGACTGGTGATCAATATTCCCAAATCCCATCTCACCCCTACTCAGTCTCTAGAGTTCATAGGGGCCTTACTGGATACTACAACTGCAAGAGCCTATCTTCCCCAGGCCCGTTGCCTACGCTTGGTGCAGTTAGCCTCCCAGATTCAGTTAAAATCCCATTTAACTGCTCGAGAGATGCTACAACTCTTAGGCTACATGGCATCCACAGTGCATGTGGTTCCTTATGCTCGCCTTCACATGAGGGCAGCTCAGTGGACTCTATCCACCCAATGGACCCAGGCATCAGGTTGCCTGTCAGACAAAATAGCAACCTCCAGTCACCTCTTTTGGTCCCTCCACTGGTGGAAATCCACTCAAAATCTGTTGTTGGGGTCCCCCTTTCAACAGGTGCTACCCCAAGTAACCCTTACAACAGATGCCTCTCCAAAGGGTTGGGGAGCTCACCTTCAAGATCTCTCCACTCAGGACATCTGGTCTCCACAGGAGACATCTCTCCATATCAACCTCTTAGAGCTTAGAGCAATCTTCTTGGCTCTCAGAGTATTTCACACCCTGCTCAGCTACAGGACAGTCCTCATCCATACGGACAATCAGGTAGCCATGTTCTATGTGAACAAGCAGGGTGGGACGGGCTCTCTGTCGCTTTGCAACGAAGCTCTGAGATTGTGGGCCTTCGCCAGAGAGTATCAAATCCATCTCATGGCAGTGTATCTTCCAGGGGTTCAAAACTCTTGGGCAGACAGACTCAGTCGAGTTCTGCTTCCACACGAATGGTCCCTCCATGGGGACCAGATAGCCAGGATTTTCCGGATTTGGGGTACCCCAGACATAGACCTATTTGCAAGTCCGTGGAATGCCAAACTTCCCCGGTTTTGTTCCAGGATTCCGTGTCAGGGAGTTCAGGCCAGGGATGCCTTCCTCCTTCACTGGGGGCAAGACTTCCTCTATGCCTTTCCACCTATTCCCCTCATCCCCAAGACTCTGTTCAAGCTTCAGAGAGACAAGGGATCTATGATCCTCATAGCACCACATTGGCCACGCCAAGTGTGGTACCCTCTACTTCTGCATCTCTCTCAAGCTCCCTCCCTGGACCTGGGGTCTGCTCCAGATCTCCTCTCCCAAGAGGAGGGAACCCTGTGGCATCCAAATCCTCAGTCTCTTCATCTCAAAGCCTGGTTGCTGAAGGCCTAGACCTTCAAGATTTACGCCTTTCTCAGCAAGTGAAAGATATCCTTCATGCTTCCAGAAAGCCTTCCACCAGACGCTCTTATGCTTTTAAATGGAAAAGGTTTTCCATTTGGTGTGCAGAGAATGGTCTTAACCCTTCTGCAATACCTTTGAATTCGTTACTAGACTATTTGCTGCATTTATCCCATGCAGGCCTTAAAACAAATTCAATCAGAGTCCATTTGAGTGCTATTGCAGCATCCCTGAAGCCTCTTAATGAACAACCTATTTCCTCGCATCCTCTTATAGCAAGGTTCATGAGAGGCCTTCTTTTAACTAAACCTCCCATTAGACCACCTCCAGTGGCATGGGACTTAAATCTGGTTCTTGGCCAGTTTATGAAGCCACCCTTTGAACCCTTAGCCACTACCTCCTTGAAATTCCTTTCCTGGAAGGTTATTTTTCTCATTGCACTCACCTCAGCTCGCCGTATCAGTGAGTTACAAGCTCTAGTGGCTAATCCTCCTTATACAAGGTTCCATCATGACAAGGTAGTTCTCAGAACTAATCCACACTTTATGCCTAAAGTGGTCTCACCTTTTCATCTGAACCAGGAGGTATATTTACCTGTCTTCTTTCCAGGGCCTCATGCATCAAGTGCAGAGAGGAGTCTTCATACCCTGGATTGCAAAAGAGCACTTGCTTTCTATTTACAAAGAACACAGCAACATAGAAAGTCCTCTCAACTTTTTGTTGCTTTTGATCCTTCCCATTTAGGACTTCCAGTCTCTAAGAGAACTCTGTCCAATTGGATTGCTCAGTGTATTTCCTTCGCCTACCAGAGTAAGAACCTTTCTCTGGAAGGCCATGTCACAGCTCACAATGTGAGGGCCATGGCAGCCTCTATGGCTCATCTTAACTCTGTGTCCATCGACCAAATCTGTCGAGCAGCCACCTGGGTTTCGGTTCATACCTTCACAGCCCATTACTGCTTGGACAAGGATTCCCGCCGGGATGCCTTGTTTGGTCAGGCTGTTCTCAAACACCTGTTCCATACCTAATCAACTCCTGCCCTCCATCCCTGATTGGATGCCTGAGATTCATAGGTGGAGATGGAGCCCTTCCAGGGACTCACAATCTGGGTGATCTCCCAGGCATCTCCAGCTGGGGAGTCCCCATATGTGAAGACTCATTCCAGCTTGTTCCTGGAGATAGCACAGTTACTTACCTGTAACAGGTGATCTCTGGGAACAGCAGGAATTAGTCTTCACAACCCTCCCACCTCCCCTAGGAGTTGTATCTCTCTATCTATCTTTCCTTTCCTCTCTCTCTCTCTCTCTCTCTTTGTCTCAGCTTTAAAACACGAACTGGAGAGAGACGGTTGGGAAAGGCGGGAAGGCAGCGCGCAGGCGCTGTGGGATGCTCCCAAAAGCTTTCCTTTTGGACGCTGGGGAGCGTTCCCGCGCAGGCTCCGTCGGTACCGATGATACCCATATGTGAAGACTAATTCCTGCTGTTCCCAGAGATCACCTGTTACAGGTAAGTAACTGTGCTTTAGTGTGCATTAACCTATGAAGTGATGCATCTGAAATTAACTTCCGCACATTAAAAAATTCTAATGTGGGTTTAAAAATCTTTATTAACATGAATGTGTGCAACAAATCACAAAAACTAATACAAATTGGGAGAAAACCCCAACTTTTTCTAAGACACACACAAAAGATTTTGCACATGCACATTCCTAAAATGTGAATTTTAATCATTCTGTAGAACATTAAATATTTTTTAAAAAATGATGATGGAACATAGTGGAATTCCGTTTTTAAGTGTCCTTTATCAACATGGCTCTGAGCAGGGCAGAATAATTTTTTTAGGCTAGAAACATATGATGCAAACAAAGGTAATGAAGTGCCTTGCAAAACTCTTAGCACCGCAAAAGCCATTAGTGTGCATTTTTCATGTTTTGTCTAAAAATTATATTTCAGAATGCATTAAAATAGTAGTTAACCAATCTACACATGAAAGCACAAGTCTAAAAATGTTTCATAAGTAAAGAAGGAACTAAAACGTATCGATTTGCATAAGCTTCACAGCCCTTTGTCATAACAAAGACAGATTAGCTCTGTTTCCAAAAATTACATTGACAAGGCCCACAATCACTTAAATAAAACCCACCTGTGTTCAGTCACAGTTGTTGCTTTTGAGTTGGTCTCAACTCATGGCGACTCTCTGAATAGCTGTCTTAAACTGTGTTGATAATGTGGCACACATAACTGCTGTTCTTGAATCGATCCATCTCATTGCTGGCCTTCCTCTTTTGCGTTGACCTTCTACCTTGCAAGATAATGTCAAACTATTTTCTACTCTACCACAGCACTTTAATTCTTACTTTATTTTATTTTTTTACATCTTAGGAGTGGTTTAGAACAAGATGACATGAGAATTTTATACAAATATCTTACAACATCTCTGTTTCCAAGGCACATAGAGCCCGAGGTACGTTTACATACAGATAATATCCTAAAGACGCTTTCTTTTACAGTATGCCTTCCACATTGAGCATTTGCTCATCATTTTGTTATTTGGTGGTGTTTTATCTTGATACAAAGGGCCTGATTATGCGCCATGAATAGCAGGGATGAACGTCTGTCCCTGCTATTTGTGCCTTCTCTGGCCGCGTCTAACTTCTTTACCGGTTGTACAAGGAAGTTAGATGGAGGCGGAGAAGGGGTGACTCGGGGCGGAGTCATGAACATAAGAACATAAGATATGCCATACTGGGTCAGACCAAGGTCCATCAAGCCCAGTATCCTGTTTCCAACAGTGGCCAATCTAGGTCATATGTACCTAGCAGTTTCACAGGTTCCACAATGCTTGTACTGGGTCAAGCATTGATATCCTGGGTCCCTTCTTAATAATGGTTTATGGACCTATCCTCCAGGAACTTGTCCAAACCTTTTTTAAACCCAGCTACACTAACAGCCTTTACTACATCCTCCGGTAACAAATTCCAGAGTTTGATTACACGTTGAGTGAAAAAATATTTTCTTTTATTAGTCTTAAATAGTTTACCCTGTAGCTTCATTGCATGTCCCCTAGTCTTTCTATATTCTGATAAGGTAAACAATCGATCTACGTATACCCGTTCCACTCCGTTCATTAATTTATAGACTTCTATCATATCTCCCCTCAGCCGTCTCTTTTCCAGGTTAAAGAGCCCTAACCTTTTTAGCCTTTCTTCATAGGAGTATCCTTCCATCCGCTTTACCATTTTGGTGGCTCTTCTCTGAACCTTTTCTAAAATCGCTATATCCTTTTTTAAGATACGGCGACTAGAATTGCACACAATATTCAAGGTGCGGTCTCACCATGGAACGATATAGAGGCATTATAATATCTTTTGTTTTATTTTCCATTCCTTTCCTTATGATACCTAGCATTCTATTTGCTCTCTTGGCCGCCGCTACACACTGGGCTGAGGGTTTTAACATGGTATCCACAATGTCGCCTAAATCTTTTTCCTGGGTGGTGGTTCCTAATGTGGAACCTTGCATCGTGTAACCATAGTTTGGGTTGTTCTTCCTTAGGTGCATAAATTTCATCTGCCATTTTGATGCCCAGTCTTCCAATTTATCAAGATCCTCTTGCAATTTTCCACAATCCTCTTGGGTTTTAACAACTTTAAATAATTTTGTGTCATCTGCAAATTTGATAACCTCACTCGTTATTCCACTTTCCAGGTCATTTATGAATATGTCAAAAAGCAGCGGACCCAGCACAGATCCCTGGGGTACACCACTATTCACCTTTCTCCATTGGGAAAATTGGCCATTTAGCCCTACCCTCTTCTTTCTATCTTTTAACCAGTTCCTGATCCACAATAGTACACTGCCTCCTATCCCATGACTCTTTAGTTCTACCAAAAGTCTCTGATGAGGGACCTTGTCAAAGGCTTTCTGAAAGTCCAGATACACACTAAATCATCGACTCACCTTTGTCCACCGATTCTAATGTCAGCCCTGTACGTCCAAGCTGGCGACTTGTGCGGGGAAATTATTCCACCTCTGAGATGGAATAACTTCCCTGGACCTTTTTACTTCGGCAGCCTGGGGCTTGCATTGGGCCTTAGGAGGCCAGATTGGAGGTCGGGCCGTGGGGAATGAAGCACTGAAGTCCGGCGGCTGGCATCATAGCTCTTCAACAGAACCACAGTGCCATGGCAACATGACGCCATGGCACCACAGGTCCATTGAAGAGCCTTCACTGAGTTAGCAGTGTAGAGTCCTGTACATGCAGGCCGGGCTGAATCACAATCCTGACCTGCACATACATGAGTGTTCGTAATTCTGATCCCACGGGACAGAATCACGATCCCCTCTGTACTTCCGGTTCAGATCAGACGTACAGAGGGGATCTATGTCTGGGACTGAATAAGCCTGAAAGTATCTATCAAAATGCTACCCTGGGCTCCTTGACTTTCCATCCACAATGCCAGGCATGAAGGATGAGGTGTGTTAAACTAGTTTCTGTGCTGGTCTGAGTACTTAGCAGTAACAAAGGCTTCCTACCATAATTGATCTTGCTTGGACCTGTTGGACTGCAGTACTTTTTTTGACTGTGTGAGCAGAGCTGCGTTTGGGGCCAGCCCATTGTCCCAGCATAAGCAGTAGTGTGTGAGGCCCAAGTTTTAAATTTTTTAGGCTGGCAAGATTCAGGGATGCTGGAGAGCTGCCAATCTCCAGGAACAAGCAGTAATGTAGTCTTCACATATGGGTATCGTCGGTACCGACGGAGCCTGCGCAGGAACGCTCCCCAGCATCCAATAGGAAAGCTTTTGGGAGCATCCTACAAGCGCCTGCATGCTGCCTTCCTACCTTTCCCAACCGTCCCTCTCCAGTTCTTAGTTTTCTGCGGAGCCGCCAGATCGCACATCCTGTCACTGTAGAAAATTTCCCTTCTTATTCTTCTTTTTTGTGGTTGCATCTGCCTGCCCTCGACGCTATACCGGTACCACCGGTGGTTCTTTTCTTTGTTCTAAAAAAAAACAAAACAAATTTTGTTTCTGTAGTCTTTCTCCAGTAATTTTCTGGGCACTAGACCCAATTTTTTCCCCTCAAAATGGAAAAGCCCGCTTCGGGTTTTAAAAAGTGTTCTAAGTGTGGCGGTACCATCTCCATCACCGACACTCATGAGTCGCTGTAGGATGCTCCCAAAAGCTTTCCTATTGGATGCTGGGGAGCGTTCCCGCGCAGGCTCCGTCGGTACAGAATTACGAACAGTCATGTATGTGCAGGTCAGGACTGTGATTGTTTCAACCCGGCTTGCATGTACAGTACTGTACCCTGCTAACTCAGGAATGGTCTCTCCATGCCGACCATGGTGACCAAATGTTTAGGTCCTGACCACTCTATTTCAGAGTGTGTTGCCTGTGGGATGATGTCGAAAAGGGGCCGACAAAACCGAGCTGCTAAACTTAACACCCTTTTTCCCTCCGATGCAACCTCCGTGGCATTGACGTCTTCCAGGGCTTCATCTTCCTCCCATGGATCTCAGGTAACTAAACATAAATCTGGCCGGTCCTCAAAGGGTAGATCTCCTTCTAAGCACTGAGATGCCTCTGGCGTTGCCCTTGAAGGACCTTCACTGGCAAAATTGCCCCAGCGGGAGGCTTCGGCTTCCAAAGCACTAACGGGGCTCCAGGATGTTCTCGAGGCCTCAACCTCGACAGAACTACTAGTGCCATGCTCTGGGGTTCCGGCCGCTTCATCCGGCACCGATACTCAAGCATCGGCAGCGTCGATATGATCCTCATAGCTCCACGTTGGCCACGGCAAATGTGGTACCCTCTGCTCCTACATCTCTCTCAAGCTCCGCCTCTGGAGTTAGAATCTGCTCCAGATCTCCTTTCTCAAGAGGACGGGATGCTGTGGCATCCCAATCCCCAGTCTCTGCATCTCAGGGCCTGGTTGCTGAAAGCCTAGAACTTCATGGTCTTAACCTTTCCCAGCAGGTAATGGATATCCTTCATGCTTTCAGGAAACCTTCCACAAGACGCTCTTATGCATTTAAGTGGAAAAGGTTTACCATATGGTGCTCACAAAAGGGTCTTAACCCTCTTGCGATACCTCTGGAATCATTACTGGAGTACCTCCTTCATTTATCAAATGTAGGGCTTAAGACTAATTCAGTGAGAGTCCATTTGAGTGCTATTGCAGCTTCTCTCAAGCCTCTAAATGGACAACCTATTTCCTCTCATCCTCTCATAGCGAGATTTATGAGAGGCCTTCTTTTAACGAAGCCTCCCATTAAGCCACCATCGGTGGCATGGGACTTGAATCTGGTACTTGGGCAGCTCATGAAACCGCCCTTTGAACCATTAGCCACTACCTCTTTGAAATTCCTTTCCTGGAAGGTCATCTTTCTTATTTCAATCACACCAACACGTCGCATCAGTGAATTGCAAGCCTTGGTGGCTGATCCTCCTTATACAAGGTTCCATCATGATAAGGTAGTCCTTAGGACTCATCCACACTTTATTCTAAAGGTGGTTTCGCCCTTTCATTTGAACCAAGCGGTTTACCTTCCTGTATTCTTTCCAAGGCCTCACGCCTCAAATGCAGAAAGGAATCCTCATACTTTGGACTGTAAAAGAGCTTTGACCTTTTACTTGCAAAGGACACAGCAACATAGAAAGTCCTCTCAACTCTTTGTTGCTTTTGATCCTAGTCATTTGGGACTTCCTGTCTCCAAAAAGACACTTCAAATGGATTGCACAGTGTATATCTTTTGCCTATGAGAGTAAGAACCTTCCTCTTGAAGGCCATGTCACAGCTCCCAATGTGAGAGCCATGGCATCCTCAATGGCTCATCTTCACTCTGTGTCTATCGACGACATCTGTCGAGCAGCTACTTGGGCTTCGGTTCATACCTTCACAGCCCATTACTGCTTAGACAAGGACTCCCGCCGGGATGCCTTGTTTGGTCAGGCTGTTCTTCAACACCTGTTCCAGACTTAATCAACTCCTACCCACCATCCCTGGTAGGATGCCAGAGATCCATGGGGGAAAGTGGAGCCCTTTCACAAGGGCACACAACTTTCTGGGGCCATCTCCCTAGCATCTGCAGCTAGGGAGTTCCATATGTGAAGACTACATTCCTGCTTGTTCCTGGAGATAGCATAGTTACTCACCTGTAACAGGTGATCTCCGGGAACAGCAGGAATTTAGTCTTCACAACCCGCCCACCTCCCCTAGGTGTTGTATCTCTCTATCTCTCTCTCTTTTTCTCTTTTGTCTCAGCTATAAACTCAACTGGAGAGGGCCAGTTGGGAAAGGCGGGAAGGCAGCACGCAGGCGCTGTGGGATGCTCCCAAAAGCTTTCCTATTGGACTCTGGGGAGCGTTCTCGCGCGGGCTCCGTCGGTACCGACGATACCCATATGTGAAGACTAAATTCCTGCTGTTCCCGGGGATCACCTGTTACAGGTGAGTAACTATGCTTTCACAGCCCCCAGGACAGAGGGACTCTCCACCATCATTCAAGAGCACACTAGGGTAGGATTCCAAAGGGAATGTCAGTCTGCACCTCTTAGGAGAGAAAGGGAGATGTGAGAGGTAAACATGATTGCCAGTGCTTTTATGGCTTGTAGTGCTATTGTCACAGTTGACATCATTTTTAATTGAGCTGGAAACCCAAAGGAGAAAAGGCAAGGTGGACAAATATTAAAATTAAGAGTTGCATTCATTAACAGTTTTCTATTACACCAACATGACGCTGTTTTACAGGTTTATTTTGGGAAGGTATCCAGAAATAATAGCCGAAAGAGCTGATGAATTATGTAAAAGAGAGCAAGCCCAAAATGCCCTGTCACTTTTTAATTATATGAGCAAATGTGATTCTGGTTCTCTAGAAGGATTCATAAAAATGCTTTTGAAGTATTTAAATATGTAATCTACTAACAAGTTTTCCATTCCTTATACAGTACTTTGCTTTCTAACCGAAAATACAGCATTCACATTATGTGTAGAACGTTAGGAGTAGGCAAATAAAGACCATTTGATCTGTCCATTCAGCACATCTGTACCAACTACTAAGCTCTACAATCTTTTTTTTTCCCTTAGAGATTCTCTGTGTCTGTCCCATGATTTCTCGAATTCATATACAGTCCTCATCTCTACCGCCTCCACTGGGAGACTATTTCATTCATCCACTCCTCTTTCCATAAATAAATGTTTCCTCAGATTACGCCTGAATCTATCCCCTTTCACCCCTCGTTCCAGAACTTTCATTTGAAAGAGGTTCTGCTCCTGATCATTTATATCACAAAGGTATTTAAATGTCTCTATCATAAGTCCCCCCTCTGTTGCCTTTCTTCAACGAGCTACATACTGAGATCTTTAAGTCTGTCCCCATATACTTTATGATGAAGAACACTGGCCATTTTAGTAGCCATCTTCTGCATAGACTTCTTCCTGTTTTATATCCTTTTTGAAGGTACGGTCTACAGACTTTCCTTGTGCCTAAAATAGTATAAATAACTGAGAATTTCACACAAGCAGCCCTTCCAAGTTACTCTGTTCCAAGAGGAATTGCTGGATTTCTGACAGTTCATCGTGTTTCATGATGGCACTGCCAAAAATACAGGAATGGCCTAAAATCTCCCTCTTGGAAATGGGTAACTTGATGGGGATGCTTGTATGAAATTTCCAGTTATTTTTTATAGTATCAGAGACATTTATCAAGCCTCCTGGAAAGCCATTCCTTCCAACATAAGGGAAACTGGTTAGAGGCCAGTCCAGGTCATGATGACACTGTTGGAGTGGGGGGGGGGTCTTAAGTTTGGGTTTTCTTTTTTTGGTTTTTTTTTGTTTTGTTTTTTTATCATTTCACAGCAGCCTTGAAGGCTGTGCCTGCACACCACTGCTGGGACTGCTCCCAACTAAAGAAGCATTGAAAAGGTCAGACAGTAGAGCTGCCAGGACTTTCCTAAGTTTCTTCAGTACTCTGAGATATATCTCATGTGACTCCATCGTTTTGTCTGCTTTTAGTTATCTAGCTCCTCATTACCACATTCTTCTAAAAATTGTTCAAGATCTGCCTCTGTTCTGTTCCTATTTTATATGTGTTTTCTGTGGTCCCACGCCCAACCCTTCATCTGTGAACACAGAACCAAAATATTTGTTGGATAATTCTGCTTTATCCTTGCCCGCTTCTACATAGTCCTCTCCTTCACCCTTGAGTCTAACAATACCACTTTTGCACCTCTTCCTGACACTAACATATCTAAAAAATGTCTTGTCTCCCAATTTTACTGCATTGTCTGTTTTTAATTATATTTTCATCTTTGCTTTCCTGACTACTTTCCTGGTTTCTCTTAGTTTTTCCAAATATTGTTGCTTATCATCCTCCTTCTGGGATTGCTTGTATTTTATGAATGCCACCCTTGTTTCTTTTCTTTTTTTTCCCCTCACCTGTTTAGCTACTTCCTTTGTGAACCATAGTGGCCACCATTTTCCTTTTTACATTTTATTTACTTCCCTAAAAAAAATAGTTGCCCTTAAAATATCTTCTTTCAGTTTTTCCCACTGCATTTCTACATCCCCCAGCAGTACACATCCAGTGAACAACGCCTTGAGGTATTTACCCATATCGATAAAGTTACATTTAATAAAGTTTGATCCTCACTTTTGAATGATCCATCTCCACTCTTCTCCTAATATTGATCACTGGATGCAAGATGATCCCCCACTATACAGTAACATCAGAAACGCTATCCCCATTTGTAAACACCAGGTCCAGTATGGCCCCCTTCCCATGTGGGTTCCTTTACCAGTTGCAAGAATATTTCTCCTTGTAGAGAAACCAGAATCTCCTTACTTCTAAATGACACTACAGCAAGGATGTCCCAATCAACATCCAGTATATCAAAATCATCTATCAGTATTACTTTTTTCATAGTGATAATATGAATATCTTCAACTACATCTCTGTTCACTGCAGGTCCAGACCTTTGCCATGCAGAAGATCTGGATATATTCCTGAATCAAGCTTCCGTTCCCTGTGCTTGGTTGGGGATGGGGGTTGTAGCCCAACAGAGAGGCCAACTCTGATTGAGTTAGGATGAAAAATTGGCCTAATGATTTATAGCTCTGGGCAAACCATAGAAATCAGGTTACAAATCCCATTTCTGTTTTGGATACCCTTTGTAACATTGGGCAAGTCACTTTATCTCTCATTAACCTACAGTAGTTACCCACTTAGATTGTGTATCTAAAGTAACACTATAAAATTAATAAATAGCTGGAATTTCAGTGGAACAGAGGAAAACTGCCTGGCTTTAGAAAGGAAAAAGGAGAAGATAATTGGATTTTGGTGTGTAATTTTTTTTTATCCTTCAGTTTCTTCATTCTTTGGGGCTTCCAGCTCAATCAGAGCCTATCTCTAATGGGTTACGGCACTGTGAACTTTAAATTGCAATTATCTGGGTCCTCTCGCTCCCCATTTAGAAGTTTCTACCTCACTTCTTATAGTCCTGCTTCTCTGATATGATGGTAAGGATCTTACTTACACTTGTGAGCTTTGTCCAGTAATAAACCTGGAGGCTTGGACAATGCTGCTTAGCTATTGCTATTTGAGTCCCACTCTGCTGTACATGGTGAGGCGTGCTTTCCTAATTGTCTTTTTTGGAAGGGTATAAATCAGTGGCGTGATTAAAAAATCTTAGGAACCGGTTCTGCCCATTATGGTGCCCCCTTGCAACCTATACATCAGCGCCCCCCTCTAAATTGTATCCTACCTTCTGTGTGTCTCTGGCCTCGGCTGCTTCTCCTACAGCCTGCTTCGTCTCTTCGGCCTGCGGAACAGGTTGCTTCTGCACGCCCACAATATGGCTGCTGGCCGCGATTGCAGCCATGTTCACTTCCGCAGACCACAGGAGTAACTGCAGGCCGTGATCTCTTCAGCCCGTGGGACAGGCTAGTCCCACAGGCACAACTAGTGCTAGCAGTGATCATAGCCTCCTTCACTTCTGCGGACTGTGGGAAGCAGCCTGTCCCAAGGGCCAAAAACTGAACTACTGGATGTGATCCCTTCAGTCCAAGGGACAGGCTGCTCCCGCGCTCACAACATCACAACTGGCTTCACTTCTTCAGTTCATGGGAGCAGCTTGTCCTGCGGACCAAAGGGATCACATCCAGCAATTCAGTTTTTGGCCCATGGGACAGTCTGATCCCTCCCCCCCCATACCCCCTCTGCTCTCTCGTCTTAGGCTATAAAAACTTCAGCAAACTCCTTCACTTTAACTAAAGCAGTGCTTCTTTCCACAGTCACAGCAGCAGGAAGAACTTACAGGACTTAATTTCTGGTGTCTCCACATACCGGAACCTAAATCCTATTAAGTGCCTCCTACCGCTGCGACCCCGGAAAGGAGCACGGCTTTGCTTAAAGGGAAGGAGATTGCTGTGGCTTTTATCTCCTCATTGCCTGCTACCAGGCTTTGCTTCTCTTCTTCCCGTTGCCACCGCTGACCTGCCCATACTGCACCAGCTCCGCGCAACGCATTGAGGATTTTTGGCAGTGTAGCCACTCTGGTGCCCCCCGGACATCGGCACCCCCTGCCACACTTACCCCACTTACCGGGTAGCACCAGCCCTGTCGGTGACATAGCTTCACATGGAGTGCGAAATAGCCTATAAGGATTGGTTTGGCCAACTCGGGGAAATTCTAGGAACAGGTTCGCACGAGCGGCTGAATCTCACCACTGATATAGTTCTTTTTTTCCTTTTCTTTCTTTTCTTGCTCAAGAGCTTCATACGCTACAGCAGGCAGGGATTTTACGATCATATTTGAATGGGATCTGTGAAAAAGATTGTGTTCATGCTGGAATTGTACCAGTACATTTAAATCTTTTTAAAAAGGTCATACATTCTATTTGTGCTGTTGTCTACATCACATGTCCTGATTAGAGTTGTTTTTCTTTCAGTCCAGCCTGATGACTCTTGTCAGAGCTGAGTGCTGCTATAGGGAAAGTTCTCATTTCGATTCTGTGGTCAATTCTTTCACTCCCTGGGCCAACTGAGGCTGGGATGCTGTGGAAGCAGCATTCACAGCCCTTGGATACAGGGGAGTTCTAGTCATTGCACAACAGTGACACCTGGTGGATGAATTTAGAGCCCAGGATTGAAGGGTTCTGGAAGGCATCCTGGTGCATGGTCCCTGGCCTAGGACTGTCGCTGCAATGACTGGACTAAAATAAGTTGGGAAGGGGAATAGAAAATGAGGGGGGGGTGGTCATCTGTGGGTTGTTACAAATGAATGCATGTGGCACCAGATCCCAGACCCAATTCTGATTTGAATTGGGAGACCTAAAGAAGCAGGAGGAAGCTCTTGGGCCCATAAATAAAAACAGTTGTTACCTTGCAATTCTGTATGAATAAGGAGTAAGTCATGGCTTTTGTATGCAAATGTGTCATCTGGCTGGTTTCCTAGGCTCTTTGTCTTTTAATATTGTGGGTGTTCTTTTTCTGTATGTAGTTAGCAGGAAGAGATTCTCCAATCCGTGCAGAAATGCCAGGAAACTTACAGCATTATGGAAGGTAAGATGTTCCTAATGTTTGCCCTTCCTGATCAGAAAGTAGTGGATAATTTCTGCATGAGTAGATATCGTTCTCAGAGGTCTCTTGATGCCTCCAGTGCAGGTAAATTTAAGATTTTACAGAAGTACAGTGTAATGAGGTGCAGAGTTTTCAGTCAGCCCTTGCCTTTGATAATGTAATAACAGGATGTATATGGACACAAGGATTATGTTGAGATAAAATCCCTCAGCATTTTGTGGGGAGGCGTTACCAATTTTACCAATGTTTTAATGTTCAGAAGTTTAATATAAGGTTACTGTTGTTCATTGTAAACCGCCCCTGATCTCTGGAAGGGGCGGTATATAAAAGTTTTCAAATAAATAAATAAATTGCTACAGATGTAGGTTTGATATGCCAGTCTTAGCTGCAGCTGCTTCAGTTTACAAGTGCTAATCCTGGCTCTCTCTCCTAGTAGTGCATCCCTGCATGTCCTCATATTTCAACTTAGCAAATCAGCAATAACATTCCCTGCTCCACTCATCTCAGGTACTGTCTTGTAGTGTCTGGACACAGAAAACGTTTGTGGGTAGATCACCCTAGAGGTGACTGCATGTGTGTTTGGAACATCTCAGATTATTAAGTTACTTAGAGATTTTCCTTGGCACTATTGAAGCTCCGAGTGGAGGAGTAGCCCAGTGGTTGGATTAACAGCCTTGTATCCAAGAGATCAGGGTTTGATTCCCACTGACACTCCTTGTGACCTTGGGCAAGTCACTTCACCCTCCATTGCCTCGGGGAAAAAAAGGCCGGCAATCTACTTCTAGGTCATACCTTGCCAAGAAAACCCAGCGACTGCTGGGTTGCCAGGAGTCAGTACTGACTTTGATGGCACTTTAAAAAAAAAATTAAACAATTGAATTTGAAATTAATAGTTTTGTTTAGGAACTTCACATTCTATTGTGAGAAATGGATTGTGGGGCTGAAAAACATTGCATATATTAAAGCTGAATTCAAAAGACCTGCCCTGCTCATGTGCTGCTGTGGTTGCCTCAAGGTGCTAAGTACAGTATATTTAAGTAAATGTATTAAACATACTTGAAAATATTTTATTTATTTAACCCTTTTTTTTTTAATGTTTTTCTACAAGTCAAAATGGTTTGCATAGAACTGAGTAGATACAGTGAATGAGTTACAAGGAACATCAGAAACCAATTGCAATGAACATGAAAACTATTTAACTGTGAACAGAGAATAATAATCCTTTTGTATAGTCGTGATTTTTTTTTAGGGGGGAGGGGTCTGCTAGTATAACCAAATCATTTGTATTCTGATTTATTTAGGTTCCTTACTGGACCTCTGAATCTTAATGATCCAGAGGCAAAGTTTAGATTTCCTAAAATATTTGTAAACACAGAAGAGACTTATGAAGAACTTCATCTAATTGTGTATAAGGTAATTGCATTTTTATTTTTAGTAATACAGATCTCTAACTTGAGCCTCGAACAATATGAATCGGCTGTGTTTACTCATTTTGTTTTGATTGGGAGGGGTGGTGTGGGCAAACCGGAGAAAGGACTGAACTCTCGTTAAGTATCCACTTTAAGCTGTGCATATAAGGCACGCTTCACTGTGCTGTACCTTGGGAATATGTTTCCTGTAAAATCATGATATGGAAAGTAAAGCCAAGACTTTGAATACCTCTGACAAATATAGGAAGGAGGACTTTTGTTCTGGAAGTGGGGCTTACTGCACGAGTGAGTTTTCTACTGCTTAGCCGGTGTGAGCACTGGGACTCTTCCCCCTTTAACAGCGTCAGCGATGGGAGATGACTGACGGCATTTAAACCTTGGCAGTTACTCCACAGCCTGCAGTCGCATGGGGCTTTTTGTGGTCTCTCTGATAATTTTGGCTGCAGGAGATGCCCAGAGGACGTGGAAAGAGAAAAATTAAACAGACGGGAACAGCTTCTATAGCGTCTGTGTCCAGCCTAAGGGCTGTATTGGGCTGATGGACCAGGATGTTAAGACATTCAGTGACTTAAAGGTAGGCCCAGACTTTTTACAACTTGAAACAACCACATCCTTATCAGGTGCCTCCCCGAGTTCCATTGACAGGGCTCCATCCTTAAATCCAGGTTCCTTTCAAGTGGGCATGAAAGAGGATGTTTCTATTCCCCTGTTGGACCCCAGTGCAGCGCGTGGGTGCCCAGGATAAGGGCACTGTATCTCTGGTTCCTATTCAGCTAGTTAAATCCTTAGGTGGTATAAGTTCATCTACTATGACATCTAGTGTAGCTATTTCTTTGTTAGATATCTGGAGGGTGGTTTCAGAGGCCAGGACCTTGTTATCTGGCTTTATGGATCAAACTGTGATAAAGTCACAGGATGTGGATTCAAGGGTTTCTTTTGTTTCCCAGCAGTTTGATAAATTAGAAGATCAAATTGGGATGCTTCAATTAGCAGGAGCCACGGGTTTGAAGGATAGTTATGTGTTGTTTAAACAGATTCAGGCCCTTGAAAATGCATATTGGGGAAAAAAATTTAAGAATGTTAAATTCTCCAGGAACAAGCAGGAAGTCAGTCCTTTTTCCACGGAACCCACTGGACGTCTGTCCCATTACCCTGGAAAAACTGTGTCTCTTTTATCTTAAAATGTCCCTTTCTAGTATGCCTACCAGTTCCTCTTCCTGTCCACGAGCCAGCTCACCTTGGCATTGCTCTCTGGGTTCATTTCTTGTTGTTTTTTTCTTGAGGTGCCCTTCGACTGGCACTTTGTGCCCTTTTTTTGGTCGGTAGGTCCCAGACCCTCGCCTGAGTTTTTCCCCATGGCTTCCAGCGGCTTCAAAAAATGTGATTGGTGCAGCAAGATGTCCCTCACTGACCCACATGGCTGCTGCTTCCGTTGCCTCAGGCCAGATCATGACAACTCAGGCTGCAACCTTTGTAAGTCCATGTCTGCAAAATCCATCAAGAGCCGTCAGTTGCAGCAAGAGAAATTGTTCCATAGATCTGACTTTGCACCAAAGTCACTGGCAACACCACGCTCCAGGGCCCCCTTCAGTACGTCAGTGCCTCACGATGCCCGGGCTGCTTTGGAGTCCCGCAGCTGCAGTTTCTCCAAGAAGAACTCCCTGGAGATGGAACGCAAGAAGAGCTTGACAACCTCAAAGGCCGGGTCTGGAAAGGTGGGTAATCCCACACCAGGCCCTGCAGTCCCTGGCATGAGACTGAGGGGTCGGAGTGGGAGCGGCCTCACAAGCTGCCCCAGAAGGAGGAGTCAGCGTCGAGCGACTGGCCTTGGACCCACGAGGCCATCCTGATAGAGGACTTCTCCCTTGATGGAACCGATGGCAGGCTCGAAGCCATTGGTGCCCGCATCGAAGGCTGCGGATCTATATGGCATGGAGACGAGGATGGCGGCCTTGAAGCCTGGGTTCAAGGGGCTGTTTTTTCCCCATGCCCTCCTGGCCCAGCAGCAGGCATTGATGGCCGGTTCCTCGCGTTCATCCACCCTGACAACCGGACCCTCGACCTTGAGGAGTTCCCCGGTGGTCGAGCCGATCCTCAAGCACCATCAGCCTCGAGAGAGCCATCGGTACCGGACGAGGTTCCGGTCCTCTCTGGCAAGTGCACGCAGCTCAGACAGCAGGTCCTCTGGGGGTCGTGGGCCTTCGGACTTAGGGCCCAGCCACGGAAGCTGCAGAGCCTTGGAATCTTCCTCTGATTTAGTCAGACTGAGAGACCGAGGACCTGTCTCCACCGGTATCCCGGCACGTTCCCTGCCCAAGGACGCTGCATTCCTCAGCTTTGAGTGGAATATGGCAAAGGTGCTCGTGTTCGAGATCGAAATCTTCTAGTACAAGATCCCTCCAAAAGAGGCCCTCACGGTGCCCGTCCCTCCAATCCTCCAGCGCCTCCTTCTTCGTATGTGGGGGAACACCGGCGTCGGTGCCCATTGTGAGAAGACTGCTAGACTCCAAAAGCCCAGGGTTCCAAAAAACCCAGCTCCCTCACAATTCTATGGTCGTTGAGTCAGCCATGCGGCACTCAAGAGTCAACCATTCTTATGTTTTTAGTTCATTGTATTCTTTTCTACTGTATATAGTTTCACATCGTTCCATGTAGCCGAATATATACTTGTTTATTTTGTACTATTCAAACTGTTAATTGTAAACCGCGCTTGACCCTTCAGAAAACGCGGTATAAAATTTTTCAATAAATAAAAGACTTATTCCTCGGTGCTCCCGGGTAGGGAGGCCCTGATCTTGGACACTCTTGGCAAAGATGCTACCAAGACACAATACTGGTTTGTAGAGTCCAATCCTATCAGTTGTACATCGGTATGTACCTAAAGGAACTGACAAAGGAGCTCATCTGTTTCTCTGCAGGCCTCAATGGGGAACCTCTTCAGCGGTTCAAGTCACTGGCTTCGGCAGTTAAGGAGTGCTTGAAGTTCCTGTCTCAACCAGCCTACAATGGCTTCAAATCCTCAGCCACAGTGGCTGCTGCAGTCATCGAGGCCTTCATCAGGCATGGCTGCAGTCATCTGACCTTAAGCAGTGGGTCCAAGACAAACGCATCAATGTACCTTGCACCGGAGAGAACCTCTTCGGAAAACCCATGTCTGACAAGGCTGCTGAGATAGAGACTGTGTTCCTGACCAGGACCAGATTCTTGAAGAAGACCTCGGTACACCTCCATAAGAAGGACCCAGGGAAGAAGCCTTTCTTCCCAAGAAAGAAGGGAGTGTTTGGTAATGTCCCACAGCAGGGGCAACAGTCCGAGGGGCAAGGGTACAGCCCCTGCAAGCCTGAGACCCAGGCACTGGCCCTGGAACAGCCTGGAGGGAGTTTTTGACTCCTTGGGTATGGCCTCTTCTCCCCAAGGAAGCCTTCAGCAGCCCACAGGGGGGCTTCCGGCCTTGTTTTCCTACAGGTGGTCTTCCATCACCACTGATTACTAGGTGCTTCAAGTAGTCAAGGAGGGATACCTCATCCACCTGCAACAGATGCCACCCTCATTCTTCCCAGGCGAACCCGTAAGGCCTCTCCTTCACTAGACTCTGCTCCTTACTGAGCTTGCAGGCCTCCTCATGGACAAGGCGGTGGAGCCAATACCCAGAAATCTCTCAGGCAAAGGCTTCTCCAGATATTTCCTTGTTCCCAAGTGAACAGGGGGCCTCATGCCCATCCTGGAACTATGGGACTACGGGACTTGAAGAGAGACTGGCTATATTCCTTAGACCTGAAGGATGCTTATACACAGATCCTGATCTATCCCAACCACCGCCAGTACCTCCAGTTTGTGGTGGGAGGAGGTCACTACCAGTACAGAGTGCTACCCTTTGGGCTGGCATCATCACCAAGGGTCTTCACCAAGTGCCTAGCAGTGGTTGCACCTTGCCTTTGTCTTCCCCTACCTTGGTGACTAGCTCATAAGGGGAGGCACAGCTGCAGAAGTACACCATGTCACTGAGCGCACCATACATGCCCTGCAGCATCTGGGGTTCGTCATCAACTATGCCAAGTCTCAGCTCTTCCTGGCTCGATGCCTGGAGTTCATAGGGGCTCAGGTGGACAGCCTCCAGGCCAAGGCCTTTGGAGAGGACAGGACGCCTCAGGGCGCTAGCCTCAGAGGTGTGCAGCACCACCGGTCTGTGCCTGCTCACCTTTTCCTTGGCCTGCTCGGCTAAATGGCTTCCATGGTCCATGTAACACCATACACCCACCTGCATATGAGGGCGGCTCAGTGGTGCCTCCTCTCTGTGGACACAAGCCATGGGCAGACTTCGAGACAGGGTAAAAGTGACCCACCAACTGGCAGACTCCCTCGACTGGTGGCAGATTCCCACCACCTTCAGGCAGGGATGCCCTTCCAGGCACCCACCCCCCAGAGGGTGCTTGGATAGAGAGCTCTTTGCAAGGACCTCCGCACCCAAGGCACGTGGTCCCAGACCGAGTGCCAGTTGCAGATCAACCTCCTGGAGCTCTGGGAAATATTTCTGGTCCTCCAAGCTTTTCGCCATCAGTTGTAGCACCAATCGGTGCTGGTCCAGACAGGTCGTACTCTCCTCATATGCGACACACAGCGGGATGCTCCTGTGGGCAGTCTACCTCCTGGGCCTGGACAATGCCCTTGTGGACAGACTGAGCAGAGTCCTCTAGCCGTACAAGTGGTGTCTGAACCCCAGAGTGGCCTCCTGACTTTTCTGATTCTGGGGCGTCCCCCTAGTGGACCTGTTTGCCAGCCCGGACAATATGCAGTTGACCTGCTTCTGTTCCCATTAGCCGAACCTGTCCTGGGTGGCGGCGGTGGATGCATTCCTCATCCCATGGACAGAAGGTCTCCTTTATGCCTTCCCGCCGACACCACTGGTCATCAAGATCCTCTTCAAGGTCCAGTGCAACAGGGCATCACTGATTCTGGTAGCCCCCTGGTGGCCCAGGCAACCTTGGTTCCCGTTGCTTCTGTCTGTCGCCCCAGGACAACTTCACAGTAGGAGGGCTCTCTCCTGCACCCAACCTGGGATCTCTGTCACTCATAGCTTGGCTGCTGAAAGGGTATCTCTAGCTCCCTTCAACCTCCCACAAGATGTTGAGGAGGTCCTTCTGGCCTCCCACAAGGCCTCCACAAGAAAGGCATATGCCTTCAAGTGGCATAGATTTTTGGTGTGGTGTACCTAGAGGCAGGCAGACCTGTTCTCCTGCTTGGTGCAGCTGGTGCTTCAGTACCTATTCCACCTGTCCCAGGTGGGACTGAAGTCCAACTCAGAATGTACCTGAGTGTCATTGCGACGCATCATCACTTCGAGGGCAAGCCCCTTTCGGCTCAGCCCCTTATCTCTCGTTTCCTGCAGGGCCTTGTTGTCCAAACCCCCAGTCCACCCACCATCGGCGCAGTGGGACCTCAGTGTGGTGCTCTCACAGCTCACTAAGCTGCTATTTGAGCCCCTGGCTACTTTCCACCTGTGGTACCTCGCCTGGAAGGTTGTCTTTCTTGTGGCACTCATGTCGGCTCGCAGGGTCAGTGAGCTCCAGGCTCTGATGGTAGAGCGGCGGCCCTACACGAGGTTCTACAAGAACAGGATAGTGCTCCGCACACACCCCAAGTTTCTGCCAAAGGGTGGTGTCCCCCCTTCCGCCTTTATCTTTGAGAAAGAGGCACAGCGCCAAATCCAAGACCACATAGACTCCACAGCCCCTCTAGACTATTCTCAACACGGATTCAGAGAATTCCACGGCGTGGAGACACTGCTTACCACCCTCTTCAATGATGTTCTCAATACCATAGACAACATCCGACAAGGCGTTGTGCTAATCTTCTTGGATATAGCAGCAGCGTTTGACTCGGTAAATCACGAGATTCTCCTCGGTCGACTGAAAGAAAAAGGCATCTGCAACTCAGCACTTGAATGGTGTAAATCATACCTCGACACCAGGATGCAATACGTCAAATCCGCAACAGGAGAATCAAAACTTTTCCACCAAAGACAAGGCGTGCCGCAGGGGGTCCTCACTTTCATCCCTCTTGTTCAACGTCTATATGCAGCCTATCTGCAATATCATCAGGTCCTTCAATGTGAAATGTATGATATACGCCGACGATATCCTACTCTACATGCCATTTTCCACAATGCAAATGGACTTATTGCCTATAACTAACTGCTTCGATGCAGTCTCACAATGGCTCCTGTCACAGAACCTCTGCATTCAGCATAAGAAAACTGAGGTTCTCTTTATCACAAGAGACCCCAACTTCACCCCACCACCACATATAAGTGTCAAGGGAGCTGACCTAGGCACCAAGGATACAATAAAATACCTCGGAGTCACACTAGACCATAGACTCGACATGAAATCACACATAAACAATATCGTAAAATCTGTATACTTCAAAATACGCACCCTCAGACACCTGCGTCCCCTACTAGACCACGAAGACTTCAGAACCATCTACCAAGCTCTGATACTGCCGCATTTCGACTTCGCCAATTCCATTCTACAAGGACTACCACAATCCACCATAAGCTCCTTGCAGCTCGCAATGAACACCGCTGCCAGGGTTCTTCTAGGAGCGGCCAGAAGTGAACACATCACCCCTATCCTCAAACAACTCCATTGGCTCCCTATACACGGAAGACTTACATTCAAAAAACTCATTCTCACATTTAAGTCATTAAATTTTTTATCGTCCACATCACTAACATCACTCATCCAATCCATTCCATCAAATAGAAATAGGAGACAGGAAGCATTAAACTCACTAACAACCACAAACGCAATTACAACGTGCATCCTATCAACATCAAACAGAGCTTTCATGTTTAGCGCACCAAATACTGGAATTCTCTCCCACCTGATCTACGTGCCATAACCGACCTAACCAGTTCAGAAAAGCCCTTAAACTGCACCTTTTCATCAAATACTACCCCACATGAACCGTAACATAACAACCGCACCCTAGCACATTCCACAATATCCCTCTTGTCCCAAGCACCCCTGCTAATTCTATGTAAATAGTTTGAGCATGTTATCTAGCTAATAGATTATATACTCCATGTAAATAGTTACCCCATGTTATCCAAGTTTGATACTCCTGTTATATGTAATACCAAACAGCCTGTTGTTCTGGTTTCTTTCTGTTATTTGTAAACCGCGCTGATGTCAAAGAGTGCGGTATATAAGAAGTTGAAATAAATAAATAAATAATAAATAAATAAATCAGGCAAGGTGGAGACCGTTCTCCATACTCTGGATTGTAACAGAGCACTGTCCTATCTGCAACAGACTCGGGGTCACCGCAAAGCGCCTCAGCTTTTCATCTCCTATGACCCCCCAGTCGACTGGGGCTTCCAGTGGCCAAGCGAACTCTGTCCACTTATGTGGCGAACTGCATCATTCTCACCTATGAACAGGCTGGGATCTCACTAGACCACCGGGTCACAACATACTGCGTCAGGGTCATGGCTATGTCTGTGGCAAATCTGCATTCCGTACCTGTTATGGAAATCTGCCAGGCTGCCCCCTGGTCTTCTGTTTATACCTTCACAGCTTTCTACTGCCTGGAGAGGGAGTCCTAACAGGACAGCGCCTTCGGCCAGGCCGTGCTCCATAATCTCTTTGGGGTGTAAGCAACTCCTGTCCTGCAATCCTTCTGTGTTCAGGCTACTGGAGTGCTGGTTCCCTGCCAGACACACTTGGGTCTTGCGAGAGTCTCTTAGTTGGAGCTCAACTGCTGCAACTCATGGCTTACCTTCTCCGATCACCCATGGCGTTTTGTATAGGTTCTCAGTAGCCTGTAGCTGTGGAGTCCCATCTGTGAGAACTGACTTGTGCTTGATCCTGGAGAAAGGGTAGTTATTCACCTGTAACAGGTGTTCTCCGGGGACAGCAGGAATCAGTCCTCACAACCTTTCCTCCTCCCCTTGGAGTTGCTTATTTGCTGAATTTAATTTTGCCTTCTTAGCTATGCCTTTAGACTGTGGTAAGATGGAACCCTTGGGCGGGAAGGGGACTATGCATGCACAGTGCATCTCCCAAAGGCTTCCTTTCAAAGCTTGAGTGATGCTTCCGCGTCGGCTCCGTCCGCACCAACATCACCCATATGTGAGGACTGATTCCTGCTGTCCCTGGAGAACACCTGTTACAGGTGAGTAACTACGCTTTTTCCAAAGTCACGCCTTTGGCCTCCATTGTTATTTAAAACATGATGTAAGGAAATCTGTTCTGGCTGCAAGGGGGTCCTTCTTCCAGTGCTTTCCATGTAAATGTTTAATTACTTTAAATGCTGTTAAATATGTTTATACTGACCATTTTCAGCTGGAAAGGTTCTTAGATAATAGAGCCTTCTAAGGGACTTATAATTTGTTAGGAAAATCTCAAACTTCAATTAAACCTGCTGGTTCGTGGACTGGTTCATCCTAATAATTTTTTCATTTACCTCGCTCCTTACCTGAACACTGTTCTTCGGGACGTGGGCTAAGAAAGCAAGTTATATGTGGGGTATTTTATGCCTAAATGTTATGTATTGAATTGATATTGGTATTTTATGTAGCATTGCTTGATGTATATATTCTGAAAACTTGAAATAAAAAAAAGAAGACGACAGATTTTACATAGTAAGTGGAGAGGAGAATACACAAGAGTAAGTCAGAATTCCCATGATATTTTACAAGAGGCTCAGTTAAAAGTAGAGCCTCTTGTAAAATAGTGCAGGACAGCACTTGTATGTCTTACTCCATGTCTAACAGGGCAGTAATCTTTTAAATAGCTGCATAGAGGTGGATGAGGGAAGCATGTAAATACCCTCACATATGCATAGTGGCAATAGTGATCATAGCATGATCACATTTAATTTAATAAATGGAGGGAGGATTGCAGGAAAATCCAGAACACTACCTTTTAACTTTCAAAAGGGAGACTATGATTAAATGAGGAAAATAATTAGGAAAAAACTAAAAGGAGAGCTGCAAAGGTTAAATATCTACATAAAACATAGACATTGTTTAAAAATACTATCTTGGAAGCCCAGACCACATGTATTCTATGCTTTAAAAAAGGTGGAAGGAAGATCAGAAAACTGCCAGCATGGTTTAAAGTTGAAGTCAGAGAGGCTGTTGTAGCCAAAAAAGCATCTTTCAGGAAATGGAAAAAGGAGCCAAATGACAAAAACAGAAAACAGCATAAGTACTGACAAGTTTAGATGCAAGGCATTGATAAGGCAGGCAAAGAGAGAATTTGAAAAAAAAAAGCTTGCTGTGGAAGCAAAAATGCATAATAAAATCTTTAAGTACATTTGTACCAAAAATTCTGTGAGAGAGTCTGTTGGATCATTAGATGATAAAGAGATGAAAGGGGCACTAAGGGAGGACAAGGCCATAGTGGAGAGACTGAATGAATTCTTTGCTTTGGTCTCTACTGAAGAAGATGTAGGGAAGTTACCCTTGCCTGAATTAGTATTTAAAGGTGATGTATCAGAAGAATTGAAACCAATTTCGATAAACCAGGAAGATGTCTTACAACTATTTGATAAACTAAACAGTAGCAAATCACCTGGACCGGATGGTATACATCAGAGGGTGCTGAAATATGAGATTGCAGACCTACTATTAGTAATCTGTGACCTATTATTAAAATCATCTGTAGTACCTGAAGATTGGAGAATGGCCAATGTTACGCCAATTCTTAAAAAGGATTCCAGGAGTGATCCTGATGTCAGTACCAGGCAAAATGGTAGAAACCATTATAAAGAATACAATTACTGAGCATGTAGATAGTAGTGGTTTAATGGGAGAAAGCCAACATTGATTTAGCCAAGGAAGATCTTGTCTTACTAATCTATTTTTTTTGAAGATGTGAATAACCAGGTAGATAAAGGTGAGCCAGTTGATATAGTGTATCTGGATTTTCAAAAAGCCTTTGACAAGGTCCCTCATGAGAGACTCTGCGAAATTTAAAAAGTTTTGTGATAAGAGGCAGTGTACTATTGTGGATCAGGAACTGGTTAAAAGATAGACAGCGGAGAGTAGGGATAAATGGCCAATTTTCTCAATAGAGAAAGGTGAATAGTGGAGTACTCTAGGGATCTGTGCTGGGCCCGCTGCTTTTTAACATACCCATAAATGACCTGGAAATGGAAATAACAAGTGAATTGATCAGATTCGAAGATGACACAAAATTGTTAAAACGCAAGAGAACTGTGGAAAATTGCAAAAGGATCTTGATAAACTGGAAAACTGGATATCCAAATGGCTGATGAAATTTAATGTGGACAAGTGCAAAATTATGCACCTAGGAAAGAACAACCCAAACCACAGTTACACAACACAAGGTTACACATTAGGAACCACCACCCAGGAAGATTTAGGTGTCATTGTGGATAATATGTTGAAACCCTCTGCCCTGTGTGCAGCGGCGGCTAAGAAAGCAAATAGAATGCTAGGAATCATAAGGAAAAGAATAAAGCCAAAGATATAATGCTTCTGTATCGTTCTATGGTGTGACCGCACCTTGATTATTGTATGCAGTATATAGCAGAATTAGAAAAGGTATAGAAAAGAACCACCAAAATGGTAAAGGGTATGGAAGGATACCCCTATGAGGAGAGGCTTAAAACGTTAGGGCTCTTCAACTTGGAAAAGAGACAGCTTAGGGGAGATATGATAGAGGGCTATAAATTTAATGAATGGAGTGGTAAACGTAGATCAGTTGTTTACTCCATCAAAAAGTAGAAAGATTAGGTGACACACAATGAAACTAAAATGTAACCCATATAAGACTAATAGAATATTTTTTCACTCAACGCGTAATCAATTTCTGGAATTCATTACCGGAGGATGTATTAAAAGCTGTTAGTGTAGCTGGGTTTAAAAAAGGTTTGGACAAGTTCCTGGAGGAAAAGTCCATATATCATTATTAAGGAGGATCTGGGAAATCCACTGCTTGCCCTGGGACAAACATTGTGGAACCTGTGTGCTTTTTGGGAACCTGCTAGGTATTTGTGACCTGGATTGGCCACTATTGGAAACAGGATACTGGGCTTGATGGACCTTGGTCTGACCCAGTATGGCATTTCTTATGTTCTATTCAAAATCACTGCTCCCACTGTAGACAAATGGCCAAGCCAGCAAGACTGGTCTTCCCCTCCCCCATCTGCTTATCACTGCAGAAGACATCAGATCCCCATCCCTGGCCTTACTGAGGGTCCCTGGTTTTCAGTTGTGGCAGGAGCAATCCCTAATTGCTCTTGTTCTTATGGCCTTGGATTTTAAAATGGTGCCAGAGACCTCTACTGGGAGTACCACAAGATTACTGCTAGTGTCACCAGCACACAGAGGGTAAGGCCGGGAGTAGGAAGAGGTCTGAGGTGGGGATTCAGAGAGAGGTGTTGTTATTGCCAGGGGGGTACGGTGGGGAGGGCCTTTGTGCCAGACAGGTTGTGGGAGGGGGGGGGTAGAGGTTTGGGAAGGGGATCTGAAATCTTCTGTAACAATGTGAACAGACCTTGGCATTGATAGCTTCCCCTTCCGGCAGGCACATTTCATGTCTCAGAGGCACTGTAAATAACAACATCTATACATCTTTGAAGAGATGTGGATTCTCCTTTTGTAAAATGGGGGATCCATATCTATATTGTAGGTCTGCCCAAACCACACCCCCTGGACATATAGAAGTAGTTGGCATCCTCATGTATAGAATAGCTCCCTTCAAAAATGGAGATGACTGAGCTAAGACTGATGTACCTGTAACTAGCTCTTGGCAATTATAAAGGGCACATTTTTTGTTCCGTTGCTGTTGCATTCATATTTCTATTATTGTATTAATCTTCAATAAAGAGAAATTTTAATAAGCATCATCGTGAGCAGCAGCAATAATTTTGTCTTCTGTTTCTTTCAGGCCATGAGTGCAGTTGTTTGCTTTATGATAGAAGGTGAGAATCTCTTAACATAACTGGGAGTAAATAAGATTAAGCAAATGAATTTTCTTGTACCCTTTTGTCTGCATTTATGTGCTTTCAGCCCACACCAGCTTTCATTTGTTAAGGAGAGTCTTATATTTTATAAATAGGCTCCACCATATGTATGTAGTAGTCTTGTCCCTTGGAATTCATCTGCGTCATCTGTTACAAATCCATTAGTCTTTGCTTCAGTCTTTCAGCTGCGTCTTTCTGAATAACTCCAAGTTTCTGCTGTTGGCCAATCCGATGCCCGTCTGTGTTCAGGGAGCCGTAGTACTTTGGTGCATGCAACTCTCTTGTCCACTTGTGTGTCTTAAATGATTTAATCTTTAGAATGTAGGTGCATCCTCTGTATAACCCATCTTCATTCCACGGATTCCAGAGTGCAAGATCAATGAAACCAGATTTTCCATGCTGCAACACACAATATTGTTGCCTCCTCCCATGGTGGCCTTCCTTTCTGTCACTTATTACCAATTTGCTACAATGCCATCATCAAGGCTGTACCAAGGGCTGCGTGAGTCGTGAAGCCGCACAGAGTGCACGCACATAAGGCAGGCACTGATATCATCGCTGGGCTTCCAGGAAGCTCGTAAAGAGTGAGCTACTGAAGGTTGTTGGATGGAAGAGGGCCACCAGATTCGTTAGTCACACATGGCACTTTTCTAGCTTGGTATGGTCCTGGCTGTCATTTTCAGCAGTAGAAATAGCCGGCATCTGACAACATGCGATGGTGCTAATTTTTTAAGGTGATTTTTGTTTTTATAGACATCTTGGTTAATGTGGCTGTTAATTATACTTATAAATAAAGGAACAGACAGTTTTTGAAATCCAGCAAATGCCAGATGTGCTGCGATATAGTGTGGCCCTCTGAGCAAGTAGGAAAATGGGTTTAGATTGATAAGCTTGCATACGACAGGAAGAAAGACAGGTTAACTTTAGAACTCTGTGTAATGCCTAAGTGCTTGCGGTGGACCATATACAGGAGCAATGCACTTTTTTTTCACAGTTACAAATAATCTGTATGTATGGTGGGTTTTGTTTTTCAGTGTGTTGAAAGTTATATTTGAGAGTTGGTAGGAAGGCAAACAATTTTTCTTCTTTTCAACTTCTTAGCTTCAGTACAGCCATCGCCAGATTTTTGCCGTAAATTGGACAGCCTTGTTGGGCCCCAACTCACTGTGTTGGCATCAGATATATGTGAACAGTATAACATTAACCGAAGAATATCGGGGTAAGTACATTCAGAATATTATGGTTTCTCAACTGTTTTGCCAAATTAGTACATACCAATGAGCTTTCGTATGATAAGAGGTACCACCAACAGCAGCTGTTGGGCATCGCCCAGTTTTAAAAGCTCTCTTCTAGTTTTTAAGAATATTTTAGTCCAGTTTGGTGGCTCAGTCATGCTGAATTGTCAAAAGAACTTGAATTTGATTCTTGGGTCAAATTTTCTGTCCACGTGGCTGGCTTGGTCTGGGGCTGGGAATGCCGCGAAGGTGGTTAACATGCTGTAGTTTGCATGGTCAAATTATAAGATCTTTTATCAGGAGGTATGATCTGGAACAGGGGTGGGAAATCCTGCAGTTGTAAAGTTTCTGCACTGCACACTGCACATCAGGCTTTCCCTAATGAATATGCATGAGAGATGTACATACACATTGCCTCAACTGAATATTCATTAGGGATAGATGAAACCCGCAACTGATGTTCATCCCTGAAGAAGTGGAGGTTCCCCATCCCTTATCTAGAAGCTTAATGTCAATTTTGAACAACTTGTTTTCACTTTGTCTCACATCTATCCCATTTCAAGAAAAAACTACAAGATCAAATTAGAAAATACTAAGATATTTCTGTGAAGGTAATAATGTTGTTGGCCCTTCAATGTTTGGAGTGGAGGGAGTAAACTAGTGGTTAGAGCACTGGCTTGGGAGCCCAGGGTTTGATTCCCACTAGCACTCCTTGTGGCCTTGGGCAAGTCACTTAACCCTCCATTGCCTTAGAAGGATCCAAGTTATCAATGTTCCTGTTTAATGTACCAAGCTTAAGTTAGAATGTAAACCACTTTGACTAAATGATTAAAGCGGTATAAAATCCCCTCCCCACTCCGATTAAAACAAAAATATCAGCTAAAAGAGGCAGATGACTTTGCTTATTTATAAGTGAGGCACTTAATTGATCAAAAAAGATCAAATCTCTCTAGAAGGTATTTGCTGAAATGTCCTGCCACATTTCTAGAAGTTGGAAAGTGTATTATATGCTTTCATTTTGACATAGAATCCCTTCAGCAAAGGCTCCAACGATCCTGTGAGCAGTGAGTGAGAATCAGCTGTGCCTACTTGGTTGGGAACTGTGTGTGAGAGAAAACTGCAGCCAATCTGAGCACTTTTCAAATCATTTAGAATCCCTTCAGCAAAGGCTCCAACGATCCTGTGAGCAGTGAGTGAGAATCAGCTGTGCCTACTTGGTTGGGAACTGTGTGTGAGAGAAAACTGCAGCCAATCTGAGCACTTTTCAAATCATTTAGAATCCCTTCAGCAAAGGCTCCAACGATCCTGTGAGCAGTGAGTGAGAATCAGCTGTGCCTACTTGGTTGGGAACTGTGTGTGAGAGAAAACTGCAGCCAATCTGAGCACTTTTCAAATCATTTAGAATCCCTTCAGCAAAGGCTTCAACGATCCTGTGAGCAGTGAGTGAGAATCAGCTGTGCCTACTTGGTTGGGAACTGTGTGTGAGAGAAAACTGCAGCCAATCTGAGCACTTTTCAAATCATTTAGAATCCCTTCAGCAAAGGCTCCAACGATCCTGTGAGCAGTGAGTGAGAATCAGCTGTGCCTACTTAGTTGGGAAAAGTGAGTGAGAGAAAACTGCAGCCAATCTGAGCACTTTTCAAATCATTTAGAATCCCTTCAGCAAAGGCTTCAACGATCCTGTGAGCAGTGAGTGAGAATCAGCTGTGCCTACTTGGTTGGGAACTGTGTGTGAGAGAAAACTGCAGCCAATCTGAGCACTTTTCAAATCATTTAGAATCCCTTCAGCAAAGGCTCCAACGATCCTGTGAGCAGTGAGTGAGAATCAGCTGTGCCTACTTGGTTGGGAACTGTGTGTGAGAGAAAACTGCAGCCAATCTGAGCAATTTAAATATAAAATAGAATCCCTTCAGCAAAGGCTCCAACGATCCTGTGAGCAGTGAGTGAGAATCAGCTGTGCCTACTTGGTTGGGAACTGTGTGTGAGAGAAAACTGCAGCCAATCTGAGCACTTTTCAAATCATTTAGAATCCCTTCAGCAAAGGCTCCAACGATCCTGTGAGCAGTGAGTGAGAATCAGCTGTGCCTACTTGGTTGGGAACTGTGTGTGAGAGAAAACTGCAGCCAATCTGAGCACTTTTCAAATCATTTAGAATCCCTTCAGCAAAGGCTCCAACGATCCTGTGAGCAGTGAGTGAGAATCAGCGGTGCCTACTACTGTGGGAACTGTGTGTGAGAGAACACTGCAGCCAATCTGAGCACTTTTCAAATCATTTAGAATCCCTTCAGCAAAGGCTCCAACGATCCTGTGAGCAGTGAGTGAGAATCAGCTGTGCCTACTTGGTTGGGAACTGTGTGTGAGAGAAAAACTGCAGCCAATCTGAGCACTTTTCAAATCATTTAGAATCCTTCAGCAAAGGCTCCAACGATCCTGTGAGCAGTGAGTGAGAATCAGCTGTGCCTACTTGGTTGGGAACTGGGTGGGAGAGAAAACTGCAGCCAATCTGAGCACTTTTCAAATCATTTAGAATCCCTTCAGCAAAGGCTCCAACGATCCTGTGAGCAGTGAGTGAGAATCAGCTGTGCCTACTTGGTTGGGAACTGTGTGTGAGAGAAAACTGCAGCCAATCTGAGCACTTTTCAAATCATTTAGAATCCCTTCAGCAATGGCGCGCCCGTGCCTTGCGGGCCCGTGCCTGAGGGCCTCGCAAGAGGGCCCTTTGGCGTGGCCCTTAGGCGGTGGACCGTGCGGGACCCACTATCTGCTGCTATATGCTTATTCTATATGCTCATTCTGTTCAGCGATATGCTGTTTGTAGTTAATGTAAGGTAATGTAATGTAAGTTATGTACTGTGTTCCCTGTTTGTACTCCTAGTGTTTTGTTGTGATGTAATGATAATGCAATGTATGTTTCCCTCACCTTTGTTTAACTTTGTGCTGTATTAACCGCTTTGATTGAAGGAAAAGGCGGGATACAAAACATGTTAAATAAATTAAATAAATAGTGGGCATTTCTCCCATTCACAGAATCAGGCAGGTGGTGGGTGCGCGCATATGTGTTATGGTGAGTGTCAGGGATATGCGTAAATGTCCTAGGAAGTGTGGGGAGCGTGTGTACATGCATATGTGTGTGTCTTGGGAGATGTCGAGGGGGTGCATGCGTGTGTATATCTGTGTCTGTGTGTCATAAGGGGTGTTGGGGTAGTGTGCGAGTGTGTATGTCATGGGGATGACAGGAGAGTGCATATATGTGACTGTGTGTCATGGGTTTGGTATTTTGGGTAGTGTGAACGTGTGTTGGGGTCATGCGTATTTCCCATCCATACCCTTCAGAGTGGAGTAGCAGCCTAGTGGTTAGAGCAGTGTTTCTCAACCCAGTCCTCTGGACCCCAGGCCAGTCAGGTTTTCAGGATATCCACAATGATTATGCCTGAAATAGATCTGCATGCATTGCTCCCATCATATGCAGATCTATCTCATGCATATTCATTGTAAATATCCTGAAAACCTGACTGGCCCGGGGCGTCCCAAAGGACTGGGGTGAGAACCGCTGGGTTACAGCAACAGCCTAGTACCCAAGCGATCAGGATTCAATTCCCACTGGCACTCCTTGTGACCTTGGGCAAGACACTTTATCCTCCACTGCCTCGGAAGAACAGCCTGGCAATCTACCTCCGACCATACCTTGCTAAGAAAACTCAGGAGCTGCTGGGTCACCAGGAGTCAGCACTGACTTGATGGCACTTTACAAAACCCCCCCAAAACCCTTCAATATCTTCCCTCCTGTACTGTGTCTCTCTCTTTCCCTTCATCCAGCAGTGCACTCACTCCCTGCCCTCCCAACCAACTTTGTCCTTCCCCTGCCTCTCACTCCCTCACTTGCACTCTTTCATGTCTCAGTTCCTCTTCTAACCCTGCTCCTCCCCAATGCCGTGTGCCCCTCTTCAACTCTATCCACATATTACAGCAAAATTCTACCCACAGAAAAAGCAGCTGCGAGTAACCATTGCTGCGCTGTATCTATGGGAGGTTTCAAAATGAAAATGCATGTGGGGGGGGGAGGAGGAAGTGATGTCACTGGCAAAATGGCCAAATTACAGCTCCGTGGCCAATCAGTAGTTTAGCTCGCAAACACATGTCCCACAGCCTTGAAACCCAAACTGTGTGGTGAAACACCCCCCAGAAGGGAGTAGGTGCATGGTGGGGAAGAAATCGCTGCTGGATCTTAAAGCCTCCTATAAAACTGTGGCCAGCGCCACACTGAGGAAAGCGAAAATGGCGGTGAATTACGTCTGTGCAGGAGAGAAGAGGCGTGACACACTGGAGGTGAGAAATGTACCCAAGATGATCTACAGCAGCTGAGGAGGGAGGACCTGAAAGTTTGGTTCTCCATGTTGCACTAGGACATTACTAGCCTGAAACAAGAGGTGCAGAAATGGATATCAGACATCCCGAGTGATCTCTCTGATCTAGGCCAGAGTGTGGAGGAGACTGAGGGCACTTTGGAGACTCATTTTGTCAGTTGCAAGCTCTTCAGCAGGATAGTAGGATGCTTGGCAGGATTCAGGAGGAACTTGTATTAAAATTAGAGGACCATTCAAAGTAGACCTGCGGGAAGAAGCGGGGTTGATTAGAGTGGGTTGCATGGCCTGTAGATTGGCCATTGCCCAGGCCTTGCATCAGTGGATCCTTCTGAAATGAAGGAGACTGAAGAACGCATGAGACATGTTTATTTGATGAGTAAATTGATTGCATTGAAATACTGTCAATTAAGTACATTTGCCAAAGATTGGAACAAATATTCCTCATGGCTTGGAAAATAGCAACAGTGTTGTTTGTACTTAGTGCTACCCTTTTAAGTGTACTTGACGTGATGCTGATGAACACATTTGTTTGTTGGTTTGGCTGTTGAATGCGAGGGGGGGTTGGATGGTATGCTGTTGTGCACTCACTGAAAAATGAATAAAAAAAATTCAGTTAAAAAAAAATGAAAATGCATGTGTACTATGAGAATTGGTGTAAAACCTGTGTGTAAAAAATGTCTTTGCCCAGTGCAATAGTTTTATAAAAATTGCTGTCTGCATTGTGAGAAAGAAACATGCAGACATTGACTTACTGTGAAACTCCAGGATACTTTTACTAGGGCTGTGGACCCAGAGGGCTTACGCTTTTCAGTACAAACTTATTGCTCATTTATAAGTGTAAGAGCACAATGGAAAGGACACGACCGACCAAGTTTAAGAAATTTAGGAACACGTTTACATGCGCCAAGTATGATGCACTAACCATTAGCATGAAGCGCTGTAGTAAAATCCCACACTAATCCCTTAGTGTGCAATAGGGTTGGGGGCAGAATGTACACAGTCTTGGCACGCCACAGTTGTTGTCCTTAGCCCTGGTGCACTTACTGCTACCTCAAGTAAAACAAAACTGCAGAGAGATCTTTCAGACCTCTGAAACTGAAGTGTGCCCCTAACTTTCTGTTTGATTACAAGGCTAGAGACTAATCAGCCCCCTCCCTCTCCCCCCCTTGTAGTAACAAACATGCCTAAGGGAGTGACAAACTTCTACGGCCTTGGTCCTCAATGATTTAGTAGACTATCTTATTGACTCTGCCTTAAATTTTAATGTAGCACCATCTTGATAAACTGATACTGCATCCTCAGGCACTAGTGGAATTTGTTGACTTATGAGGGAGGAGGCTATTTCGTTTTTTCGGGTGAGTGTGTTTGAAAGCGATGCAGTGAGCAAAATGTCAGCTGTAATACTGATGAGATGATGATTTGACCTGATTTGAGGGTTGCTATGGCTTTGCAAACTAATTATGTGTAGGCATATCAATGTGCCTGTGTAACTTAGGACAATATTTCCAAACCAGTCTGTAAATTGCAGAGAATTTTGTAACATGACTTTCAGACATGTCTTAGAAAATCTCTGTAAGAAATCTCAGTGGAGCTGAGAAATGAATAGTCTTATTTGCTGTTTTGTAAGAAATTGTAAACATGGTTATAAGTTTGGTTTATGCAAAGAAATATTGCTACGTGTCTGTGATTTAATTCATTAGTTATGTATGTAACTAGGACTGATTTTGTATTTTTATGGGTTATTTTGATGATTGTTGTTTTTTTGTGAATTTTGGTTGTGTTATTTTGTTTAGAGCTATATATTAAATGTATTTTAAGGGTTAGATATTTTGTTGTTTTTGGGCCATGTTAACTAACGTGCAGGAACAGTTAGCATGAGACCTCAGTAATGGCTTCCATGTGATTAAAAACAGCCAGTGTGGTAAAACTCCTGCGTGATGGGGTAGGTTAGGGTTGGAGAATGGGTGTGAACATCACATTGCAGTTAGCTCTGGGGGGGGGGGTGAATTATCTTGTGCTAATTGTCAATGTGTTGCAGTTAGGGCAGGTGCACTGAATGCCACCTCAATGGATGGCGTAAGGTGCACCTGCATTAGCATTAATTGCGAATTATGTTCCTGCACAGTACAGAACTTTTCTGTGCAGTAACTGTAGAAGATATGCTGGCCATGTCCCCAACAGCTCTCCGGGAACAAACGGGAAGTCAGTCTTCACATATGGGTGACGTCTGCACCGACAGAGCCCATGCAGAATTTCTCCCCGGCTTTCAAAGAAAGCCTTTGGGAGATCAACCATACATGCGTGGCCACCTTCCCACCCAAGGGAGCCATTTTCCCTCAGTCTTTCTTTTTCCATGGAGCTCACCAGACGTACCATCTGCACCCCAGAAAAAATTGTCTTGTCTTGTAGTGAATTTTTATTGTCTTTCTCGCTGTCTTTCTTGGTCGTATAGCGTCACCTTCTCATGGTCCCAGAACTGTTGCTATCTTGGTGTTGCATTTTTCTCAGATACTTATTTTTTCTTTTTCTCTCTCAGTGCGCAGGATTTTTTCTCTCACTCCCTACTAATCAGGACATTGGGGTTTGACCTTAGAGGGCTGTCTTTCCTGCTATATCCCTTAAGTGGTTTTAAGAAGTGCACCGATTGTGGCAGGACCATGTCCATCACAGACTGCCATGATTGCTGCCTTCAATGCCTCAGGGCTGATCACGACACTACCTCTTGCCCGTTCTGTCTTCAGATGACAAGCAAAGGGCATAGAAATTGTGAAAGGCAGGAGGAGCTGCTGTTTGGTCCCAAGTCCTTGGCCTTGGCCCCGTCATCTGCTTTGGAATTGGCAACTTCTGGGGCAGGTGCTGAGGAATTGGACCTTGGCAGTTGCTGAGCTCACTCGGAGCCCTGAGGTCGTGGAGTATCTGACTGACAACAGTCTGTGGAGGGCATTCCCCAGAAGGAACAGACTTCGTCCATGTCCTCGTCGGGGGTGATGTCGGTGCCATGGGTAAGATCTGCAAGCACCAGCATCGCAGCCCTCAATGGGATTTCAAGGGTGAGGGCTGGAAGCGGCCCCTAAAGCTGCCTCAGTGGGAAGCAGTACCCACCCCCTCAGAGGATTGCCCTTGGGCTGCTGAGACAATCACAATTGGTGAGTCCCCACTGAGAGAACTGGCATCGGGACCGATATACTTGATGCCTATGCCAGTGGTTGCGGAGCCTTTGGGCCTCGAGGCCAGAATGGCAATCCTGGAATGCAGCCTCGCTACCTTCCTGGCAAGCCAGAAGACCCCCGGTCCTAGTTAGCTGCGGTTCCTCAAGGCTGGCAATGGGCCCATTCACCACAAGTGCCTCACCAGATGAGATCCAGCCTGTCCTGGAACAGCATGCCCTGTGGGCCAATTTCAGTGACCAATCCTGGTCTCAGTTGAAGCCTAGGGTTTCTCCACCGAGTGCTTCAGAGTCGGACCACCGGGAATCCCAGCTGCTGTCCTTGCACCCGACTGCACACCGGCATGATTCCCGCCGGTATTTTGAGCTCCCTTTCGATTTGGAATGGGAAACGAATGAAGAATCCCTTGATATCGCTCAACATCGGGACATTCTGTTGGACCCTTCTCCTCCTCAGGAGTGTTGGAGGTCTCTGCTGGAGGACTTCTCCCTGGACTTTGTCCGGGACATGAGCAAGGCCCTCTCCTTCACTGTCGAGGCAGAAGAGAAGCCTAAGGTGGAGAACCTGGACATAATTCAGTATGACTCTCCTCCCAAGGAGGTGATAACTGTGCCAGTGCCTCCCATCTTGGACCACCTCCTTTTCAGGATGTGGAAAACCCTGGTGATGATTCCCATTGTGAACAAGTGACTCAATTTCATGTATCGGGTCTGCAAGAGCCCTGGCTATGAAAAAACTCAACTACCACACAACTCCATGGTGGTGGAGTTAGCTATGTGCCAGATCAAGAGCCAGAAAATGCACTCCTCTATGCCCTGGGTCAGGAGGCCTGCACCATAGATGGGTTTGGTAAGCGGGGTTTCCAGGGCTCAATGCTCATGGTCCATATCCAAGCTTACCAGTTGTACAAGGGCATGTACTTGAGAGACCCCGTGAAGGAGCTTGCCGAGTTCTCAGCTGGGCTGGCCTATGCCACCTCCAGTGCTTCTGGGGCCTGGTGATGACAGTCAAGGAGTGCTCCAAGTATGTGACTTGAGCGGCCTATGATGGCTTTGAGTCTGTGGCTGCGTGGGCATTACTGCCTACAGCCTGGCATGGCTACAGTTCTTAGACCTGGAGCAATGGGTTCAGGACAAATTGGTCGATGTCCCCTGCCAGAAGGAGAATCTCTTCAACAAGCCCATGATGGACAAGGCTGCTGAGTTGGAGACCGAGCTGATGACCAGAACCAGGCTCTTTCAGAAGACAGCCGATTGAAGGCTTCATGGAAAAAGTCCTACCTGAAGAAGAAGGCCTACGGAACATACCGCCAACATCAGGCCGATCAGTCCTATCAAGCTCCCTTGCAGAGCAGCTGGCCAAGGGCAGGGCCCTCGTAGGCTTAAAGCCATCAAATCCCAAACAGCACCTGTGCCGCAGCCAGGGAGAGGGGGGGGTGTTTGACTCCCATGGCATAGCCCCTCCTCCCACAGGAGGTTAGGAACCATAGCACATAGGGGGCCATCTCACATTCTTTGCCCACCAGTAGCCCAGCATTACCATAGACATCTGGTCACTTCAGGTGTAAAGGAGGGATGCATTCTTCACTTTCATCAGATGCCCCCTCATTCTTCCCAGGGGAATTTCCTCTGGATCCCACCCATCTGCACCTCCTTCAAAGGGAGCTTGCGGCTCTTCTCACAGACAAGGGTGGTGGAGCTTGTCCCATTGCCTCAAAGAGGCACAGGGTTCTACTCCCACGACTTCCTGGTTCCCAAGAAGATGGGCAGGTTGCAACCCATTCTGGACCTATGGGATCTCAACTGCTTCTTAGTGAAGGAGAAGTTCAAGATGGTATCCCTTGGAACGTTGCTGCCTTCACCAATCCGCACAATGCTCAGCTGCCACTGTTCTGTTCCAGGATTCCTTGCCGGAACTGCCTCAAGGTCGATGCACTTCTCCTCCATTTGGGCAAGGACTTGCTGTATGCCCCACGCCCCTCGTCACCAAAACCCTCTTCAAGGTCCAGATGACAGGGCCTCAATTATTCTTATCACCCCATGCTGGCCCTGGCAGCCATGGTACCCACTTCTGCTCCGCCTTTCACTTTAGCTCACAACCTTTGCACTTGCCATGTACTAATTTTGATTCTTAATGCACTGTAAGTGCACTTGTGTCTCTTGGGGAAACTGCTAGGTACATATGACCTAGATTGGCCACTGTTGGAAACAATACTGGGCTTGATGGACCTTGGTCTGACCCAGTATGGCATATCTTATGTTCTTATGTTCGAAAACTTACTGCTGTTTAGTAAACATGCCCCTTAGTTTTTATGTTTGGTTTAGGTTATATGGTGGGCATTTTAGAAAAGATGCCCAAGTGCAGTCTGGGGATGTCTAAGCCTGAATGTCTGGGGGTGAGGTGGGAGGGGAAGCAGGCATGTCTAGGTGCAGACACAATTTCACAAATGTAGATGTGCCCAATATGGACATCTGCAGGGGCATCTACATAGACATCCTTAGAGTAGTATTTCAGAACCTGGACATCTAGGAATAGCCTAATGATTGGCGTAGTGGACTTAAGACCAGGGAAGCCAGGATTCGAATCCCACTACTGTTAGCATTGTGATTGTGTTGAACACTGGGGATGATAGAGTGCTATCTTCTCTACACCCTCTGGATGTTTTTCAGCAAAAACGGGCACTGTCCCCAATGCTTATTGTTGCCTGGAGCAGGTCTAAACTTAGACACAACTCCGGACATCCAGGATGTTGGTGAGATCAGGTGGTGATGTCCCCCCAGCCATGCCCCCATTCAGACTTGGACATCCTCATGCTGGGGACGTCCACAGACCCGGCTTCTAAAATGGTTCTGGTGACATCTCTGTGTATTGACCATTTCTATGCCCATTTTCAGATGTCCAAAGCATGAATAGGGCTTCAAAAATATGTTATCACCATAGACACCTGCGTGACTCTAAGAAATATTAGCACAACTCCAGCAGTAGCACTTTATGCAATGTGTTTTATCTTCCTGATAGATCAGTCCAGACAAGTGGATTATGCTGCCCTGCCAGCAGGTGGAGGCAGGTTTGAAAACTTTCAGTGACTTCATTCCTCTGTATATCCAGTGGTGCTGCAATAAAAGAAGCCAATATTTGTCTATGGCAAGGTGTTAGTCTGGGCCAGGAGAGACAGGCCTATCTGCACTGCTGCACCAGTCCAGTGGTCCAGTGGCTTGTGTGGCTGAGATTTGTAGGCCCAACATTACTTGGAGCTTGGATACACCCATGTCTCCTGGTGCCCACAGCATGCCCTGTGTCCAGTGCTGCTACCTACAAGTTACTAGCGCTTGGTGAGCTGAAAAGCAGACAGGAGGACCCATGGGGCCTCTGGGGGGGGGGGTGGTAAGTAGGATTTGGGCCCCTTTTCCTTCCTGCTGTCCTGATAATTGCTTCTGCCTATTCTTAATGTAGGCTTTATTTTGCTTTCTTGGATGCTTGAACAAAGCAGCTTTTGAAAAAGGGGGGGGGGGGGGAGAAAGACATGTTTTTTTTTCCTCTCATCAGTAGCCGAGACTCAAACTGCAGAGACAGCCGGGCTTTCCTCTTCTTCGTTTTCAGCTGGCCAGCCTTGCAGATGCTAGGGATTCTTTTTTCATATGGCCTGAGTTTGGGGATGTTTTTTCTTTTTGTTTGCTTCTTTTTTTTTTCATTTGGCCATGTGCATCTCTACTGCAGTGACTGGAGCCCAGTGCTGCACCTTGTGTGGCTCCTGCCAAGTCAGCTTTGTGGCAGGATCTTTTTGCCCCATGTGTGATCTGTTTAGCATGGTGCAAAACGCACAAACGTCCTAGAGGAAGAAGGTTTTGTGCTCAAGAAAAGTCATGACAGGAGCATGGATGCCCTCCTTATGAATGCCTTTACAGCCTCTGTGTTGAGTTGCCAAGTAGTGTTCTGCTTAGGCCTAGTCACTCAAGTTCTTTTGTGCTGGATTCAGAAATTACCAGACAGTCCAGAAGCTGAGAGTCTTGAGTCAGACACTCTGTATGTGGCAGATGCCCTGTATGACTTGATCAGGACCTCCAAATCTTTGGTAGTGGTGGTTGTGACCAGGTAATTTATTTATTTATTATTTATTTATTTATAGTTTTTTTATACCGCGCTATTTTCCATCAGCGCGGTTCACAGGCAACAAACTCGCACAGCAGGAAAAGCCATACTGCGTTTTACATTGAACAGGGAATTGCACACATTTTACATTGAACAGGTATTGAACATGGAACACAGGCTAACAATATACATCATGGAACTATATACAATATGGGATTATATACAGGTTGATAACAGTAGTAAGATATCAACTAGGCATTTTCAACGTAAACATGGCTTGAGGGGTACTGTCGTATTTTAGCATGTTAAGGCTAATTTGCTGGGGGCACAGGAGTGATATTAAGGAAGAGGGGATAAAGGAGGAGTGAATAAAGGAGGAGTGATGGCTGTGGTTGTGGTTGTGGCTGTGGTTCCATGATTGGTCTACTGATGTTGCCTCTAAGCTATGTCTTAGCAAACTTCCTTTTGGGGAGGACCTGGAGAAGTTGGTAAAATACCTTGGAGAGGCTTTTTCTCAAAAGCTTCCTGGGGATAGACCTCTGATTGCAAGAGTGCTGCTAGTAGAGCCTTGCATAGAGCTTAAAGATGCTCTTGGCCTGCTAGGAGTCTGGGTGAGGCCTCTTCTGCTTATACTGGTAGGTCTAAGAAGGCTCAGTTTTTTTTGTTTTTTTTTTTGAGCTCTCAGCGGGCTCAGGATTCAGCCACGGCTCCCACTGGAGCCGGTAAGTCCCACATTGAGATACAATGGGTCTCTTCCAAGGTGCAGCTAGTTGGGAGGGTGGGGCAGCTCCAGTTGTTCCTCTTGGAGTAGACTCAAATCAGTGGGTCTTGGAAGTCCTAAGTTGAAGATATGCCTTGAGGTTTGCGGAGCTTCTGCAGGATGCCTTTATGGAATGTTCCTGCAGCTTCCCACTCAAGCAGGTAGCAATTGAAGGAACTCTTCTAACATCTCCTGCTGTTGCAGGCTGTTTCACCCATGCCCTCTGCAGAGCCAGGGTCAAGGGTATTCCATCTGCTTTGTGGTGCCCAAGAAGGGAGGCTACTTGCAGCTTATCATGGACCTGAAAGCAGTCGGTGTCGAGCTCCATGTTTCACATGGGGACCATCTGGTCAGTCATTACATTTATCCTGCAAGGGAAGTTTTTGTTTTTTGGGTTTTTTTTAACCTCCTAGATCTTGCCAAGGCCTACTTTCATATTCCCAGCCAGGAGCGGCACCAGCCATTTCTCCGCTTCTGTGTCCTGGGTCACCATTTCCATTTTCAAGTTCTGCTCTTTGGCTGGCCATAGCTCCTTAAACTTTCTCAAAGTCTATGAGGGTAGTGGCACCAGTCCTGTGCAGGCAAGGAATCTGGGTTCACCCATTCCTGGATGACTGATCCAGTTAAATTTCCTGGAGAAGTCCAGGAAGGACACAGCCCTGGTGATTAAGGTGGCTAAAAGAGCTTGGGATAGTTGATCAACCATCCTAGAACAGTCTGTCGCCTTCACAGAAGCTAGAATATCACAGAAAATGGTTTGACACGCTTTGGGTTGGGTGTTCTGATGCAGGAGAGGTCTCTCAAACTATAGAATAAGCTCAGAAATGTTTGTGTCCAATCACCTCCTTAAACGTGAGGCTATATTCAACTTCTGGGGACAATGACTCCCCCTTAACTGGGATGGAACCTGGCTGCTGGCATTAACCTTTAAAAAGGAGAGAGAGCAGCTATTAAACTGGATAATAGGGGGAAACAGACAGTCATCCAAGAGTGCATAGTTTGGAAGGATGTATTCTTGAAGGATACTAGCAAAAGAGGGTAATTAGGGCACCCCGACAGAGAGGTTCCAATAAAGATAAAAGTAACCCAGAAGCCCTTAAGTACAGAGCTGAAAGATTCCAAATTACCCCGTCAACTAACCAGATTAATATGAATAAAATACATCTTCTAAAATGCCTGTTTGCAAATACTAGGCATCTAAATAATAAGATGGGAGAATTAGAATATATAGCACCAAATGAGAGGCTAGATATGATTGGTATCTTGGAGACATGGTGGAAGGAAGACAACCAGTGAGACACTGTGAAACCCGGGTACAAAGTATATAACGATGATAGAGTACATCAAATTGATGGAGGGGTTGTGCTCTGTTAGAGAGGGCATTGAGTCACAAAGGATTAAAGTTTTGCAGGAAAGAAAATGCACTGTAGAATATCTATGGATAGAAATTCCATATAAAAAGGGGAAGGCAATGGCAGTTGGGGTATATTACTGACCACCTGGCCAGAATGAGCAAATGGATGATGAAATGATAAAAGGTATTAGAAAAGCTAACAAAAGTTACAACACAGTAATAATAGTGGGTGATTTCAATTACACCGGTATTGACTGTGACCGTGTCGCAGCAGAACATGCTAGGGAGATAAAGTTTTTAGATGAAATAAATGACTGCTTCTTGGAGCAGTTGGTTCATGAATGTACAAGAAGGGAAGCTATTTTGGACCTAGTCCTTAGTGGAACATAGGATCTGGTGCAAGAGATAAGGATGTTGGAGCCACTTGGAAACAGTGATCTTAGCATGACCGTATTATTTTTATTTATTTATTTATGTTAAAGGATTTATATACTGCCTTCTCCTGTAATCAAGATGGTTTACACCACAAACAATCGAAGTATAATGACATTTGTGTGTGCATGCAGTGTTATAGAGTGAATGCGTGTGTGTGTGTAAGTTGGTGCTGATTCGTGGTGGGCTATTTACAGCATGCGCTACTTTTCAATACTATGTACATGAATGAGAAAGGGAGGGGGGTTGGTCTGTAGTCCGGGCTGGTGGGCAGATTATGTGACGTCACCGTAGTGCTCAATGAAGAGGGTCATCTTGAGCTGTCTCCGAAAGTCCTTGATGTCTATCGTCGATCGTAGGTCATCAGGGAGGATGTTCCATATTGCAGGAGCTCTTTTTGCGGTGTCCTTGTGTACCTTGGTGAAGTCTTTTTGGTGTATTGATGAGGTCGGAGGTGCCTTTCCTCCTCGGTCTTGTGCTGCTGTTGGGTTGTATGAGTGGTTGTAGGCTGTGTGCTGAGGTCTGTTGTTTGATTTTGAATATGTTTATGACTGTCTTATATCTGATGCGGGAGCTGATTTGATTTAATAAATGGAGGAAGGACAGCAAGGAAATCCACAGTACTACCTTTTAACTTTCAAAAGGGAGAGTATGATAAAATGAGGAAAATAGTTAAGAAAAAACGAAAAGGAGCAGCTGCAAAGGTTAAAGATTTACATCAAGCGTGGGTATCTAAAAATCTTGGCAGCCCAGACCAGATGTATTCCATGCTTTAAGAAAAGTGGAAGAAAGGCCAAAAAACTGCCCACATGGTTTAAAGGTGAGGTCAGAAAGGCTGTTGAAACAAAAAAAGAACATCTTTCAGGACATAGACAAAGGAGCCAAATGATGAAAACAGGAAACATAAGCACTGGCAAGTAGATGCAAGGCATTGATAAGGCAAGCAAAGAGAGAATTTGAAAAATAGCTTGCTTTGGAATAAAAAATGTGTAATAAAAACTTGTTCATTTGTAGCAAAAAAACTGTGATAGAATCATTTGGACCTTTAGATGACAGGAGGTAAAAGGGACACTAAGAGATGACAAGACCATAGTGGAGAGACTGAAAGACTTCTTTGCTTCGGTGTTTACTGAAGAAGATGTACAGAAGTTACCCATGCCTGAAATGGTGATGCATTAGAAGAATTGAAATCGGGAAGATGTATTCAACTATTTGATAAAATGAAGAGTAGCAGATCACCTGGACTAGATGGTATACATCCGAGGGTGTTGAAAGAACTGAAATATGAGATTGCAGACCTACTACAGGTAACACAGGTACACTAAAAAAAATTTTTTTTAAACTGCCTCTAATGTTTCGATTGATTTTTACGTTTTTTGGTGCGCTGAATCCAAATCTGGTAACCAATTTGCTCCATCACGTACAGATTTTTTGCTACATTGGGTTAGCAGTTTGAGGTGAACGTTTCAGATTCAGTGCGATTGAGATAAAAGTTTCTTGGATGAATTCTTTAACTAATTGTTTAGTAGTTATTCAAATAGAATAAAGAAATTGTAACAAGGCAGCACATAAGAATAGAGTAATGTCAACACAACACACTGTGATGGTAGCAAAATTGTCTGCACTTAAAACAGCCACATACATGTGCACAAAACATTGAGCATATAAGAGCGAGGTTAGAAACCAAAGCAAAGCAAGAAATGTGCAAAAAATGTTGTACAGGTATGGTTATGTAAGAATAGAAAACGCAAACCGCAACATTGCAATACATGAAGACAAACACCCGATGGTGTGAATAAAAATTCTAATAAATGAGATCCGACACTGTGGTAATAACTAGCAAATTTTTTATTTCAAAGTTTAGTAAAAACACGATATTTGTCAACACAGTTTAGATTTTAAAGTCTCATTTTGGGGTCAATCAATCTCCTTGTGGGCCCGTTTCTTCTTCCCCGAATGCTTCTCTTTGGTGCGCTGCTTGGGCGTATTTTTTCATCTGGGGTTTGCCCGCAGCAGCAACCAGCAGAAATCAGCCATCATAGTGGTGTTCCATCTTCCTTGGTACCTTCTCTCTGCGTCCTGATGTTCCCTGGTGAAACCTTTCACCTTGTTCTTCACTGTACGCCCCCAATTTTTCGGGAAAGTAGTATCACATGGGAGTGCAAGAAATGGACTTTCATGCTCATGTTACAGCCTTGTTCTTTGAATGCAGTGAGCATCCTGGCAACAATATCCTTATAGTCTCATCCCGCCTTGTTCCCCAAGAATTGAGAATAAAGAAACAACATCCTTGAAGGAATCCCAGGCTTCTTTTTTCCTTCTCAGACATCGTTTCAGCGAATGCTCCATCTGAAATGAGTTTTCCTTATATCAGGGCCAACAAACACTCCTTCCTTTAGCTTTGCTTCAGAAAGTCGGGGGAACTTTGAGCAAAGGTACCGAAAGCACTCACCATCTTTTGGAAGGACTTGATGAATTGCTTAATGAGACCCCAACTTAATGTGGGAGAGGTGGTAATAGAATTTTATCACGAGGTACCAAGCTCTCATGAAGAACATTTTTCTCACCGGGTATCTCAAATACTCCCGGAATTGGCCAGAGTCTTTTTCCCCCAGTGTAGGTCGCGGGCCCGGCTATCCCACAAGCAAGGAAGCAGGGATATTTGGTTGAAACCGGATTGGCTGCCCTAATAGCATGGATAGAATTTTAAAGTCTCCACAAATCATCCACTTATGCTCATCATAACGAATCTTCTGAAGAATCAGGGCCAAATTCTCGTATTTTTCTTGGAGAATAACAGAGTGAGCAATAGGAACTGAAGCGAATGTGTTTCCATTATTGAAGAAGAACACCTTTTAATGCTGTCTTTTGATGAATCAATGAACAGCCGCCATTCAGCAGGATCATACTTGAGTTTAAACCTTTTCCATCACTCCGTAATATATCGTTGCAAAATACCAAATCTTTCCTCTTTGCTGAAATACTTCAAAAATTGTGTCTCGCGGTTTGCGGTACCCATAAAAAGTTGTTCCTGGTGACAATAGATTTTTTCTGTTTAAGCCGAGAACCTAGCAGTTGGGCAGCATCTTTTGGGAGTCCTAAATCCCAGACTAATCATTCAATTCAGCTTGAGAGAAAAGGTTTCTTTCGGATCTGGTTCAGTTTCAAACTCAGAAGTACTGGAACTCATCCGGGAAAAGCCATCTGATGAGTCTCATCATGATCAGAACCGTCCACACAAATATGATCCAAAGATTTTGGTGGTTCAGGCACAGGTACTTCGTTGCTATGATGCATAGGCATAATTACTGAGGGAAGTGTGGGGTAACTTATTACGTTCTTATTTTTTAATTTGTATCCATTCACAATGCAAGAGCTAAATTAGCAGTCAATGATGTTGTATCTTTGTTCACGCCAAATCATTGTTATTCCGAAACGATATGATTGTTTTTTACCTTTAATACATATGCGTAGATCTTACTCACATGTCTTGCACACTTTGTGAGGAGCCCACGGGTTTTGGTCTTGATCGCCTAACTTCAAACCGAAATATAGGTGAAATATATACTTTTTTAATAAATGCAGAAATGTTCCTCTGCCGCTTTTTTACGGTATATTCCCCACAAATAACAAAAAAACTGTCCGGAGAGTTGACGCAACCTCTGGCTCTGTGAGCCATCACCAATACACAGCACTGCAAACTACAACTGTAGTGAACCACTTCGGAATAAAGCTGGATACGAGCTACTGAGCAACAAAAGGTAATAATGAACTTGGCATAAACTTGAAATTTGACAGGAACCGTTCATGTCGCAACCACAATGTTTGAGCGAGCGAAACAAGGCGAGGCAACCAGGAAAGAACATGCGCCAGCACGAGTACTGGATTTAGCCCCCCGCCTCCCCAATTGTCCTGTTAATGTATAAAATGAATACAAAACACTCTAAAATATCATGAGGGAGTATTTCTAGTTAGTTAACATTACAACCTCTATTTTGGGCCAAAAATAAACTGCAGTCGGCTATAAAAAGAAATTATGTGTGAAACCATTCCTTATATGGGTAAGAAATCTAATTTTGCAAGAAAACGTGACGTGATGGAACATTTTGGCTATTTTTCCTGGATTCAGCACCACAAAATCTATAGGAATCAGTTGCAAAACTGGAGGCAGTTTTTTGGTAGTGTACCTGTGTAATCTGTGAACTATCATTAAAATCATCTGTAGCACCTGAAGATTGGTGAATGTCCAATGTAATGCCAATTTTTAAAAAGGGTTCAAGGGGTGATCTGGGAAACTACAGACCAGTGAGCCTGATGTCAGTACCGGGCAAAATGGCAGAAACCATTATATAGAACAAAATTACTGAACACATAAGCTAGTCATGGTTTAATGGGAGACGGCCAACATAAATTTAGCCAAAAAAAGTCTTGTCTTACTAATCTGTTATATTTTTTTAAAGGTGTGACTAAACAGGTAGACATTGGCGAGATGGTTGATATAGTGTATCTGGAGTTTCAGAAAGCCTTTGACAAGGTCCCTCATGAGAGGCTCTTGGCCAAATTAAAAAGTCATGGGATAGGAGGCAGTGTACTATTGTGGAACAGGGACTGGTTAAAAGATAGAAAGCAGAGGGTAGGGCTAAATGGCCAGTTTTCTGAATGGAGAAAAGTGAATAGTGGAGTACCCCAGGGGTCTGTGCTGAGTCCGCTGTTTTTTAACATATTCCATAAGTGGCCTGGAAATGGGAATGAGTGAGGTGATTAGATCTGCAGATGAGACAAAATTATTCAGTTGTTAAAACACAAGAGTCTTGTGAAAAATAGCAAGAGGACCTCAATAAACTGGAAGATTGGATGTTCAGAAGGCAGATGAAATTTAATGTGGACAAGTGCAAAGTTATGCACTTAGGAAAGAACAACTCAAACTATGGTTGCACGATGCAAGGTTCCACATTAGGAACCACTATCCAGGAAAAGGATTTAGGTGTTATCATGGGTAAAGCGTTGAAACCTTCCACCCAGTGTGCAGCAGCAGCCAAGAAAGCAAATAGAATGCTAGGAATCATAAGGAAAGGAATGGAAAATAAAACAAATGATATAATGCCTCTGTATCATTTCATGGTGTGATCACATTTTGAATATTGTGTGCAGTTCTGGTCACCATATCTTAAAAAGGATATAGCAGAGGGGCGGAGCCTGATGTCCAGCGGGTTAGTCGCATAGCGTCTAGGCTCCCGAGAGGCCGGGCACGAATCCTGAATTAAATCCGCAAAAACTCACTGCGTTGCCTCTGCCGGTACCACGGTAAAACCGGAACATGGCGGGACCCAAACCAGTCCGGTTGGACTATTCTATGCCGACAAATGCCCACGGCAAACGTTCGAAAACGGAACCTCTCTCCCCCCAGAAGATGGCGGCTGCTCGCGAGGGCTTGGAGGGCATGCAAGAGATACTCGCAGAGATCAGGGGGGTCAAAGATCTGGTTCAAACAAACGGTGAGTCACTCCGGGCCTTGCGCGAAGATCTTGCCACGATGCAAAGCAAACTCGAAGGGGTCTCATTGCGGCAGGATAAGATGGAGGGAACTCTGGATATGCACAACGTGCGTTTAGCTAAATTGGATAAGGTGGAGCGACAGCTGCGGGCGCTGCAACGGGAGGTGGAGGAGGGAAACAACCGCGCCCGCCGCAATAACGTCCGGATCGTCGGCATCCCAGAGGGTGCAGAAGGCACCGATCTGAAGGCCTTTTTGTGCACACTCCTTCCATCGGTGTTGAAACTTGCCTTTGAGCGCGACCTGGAGATTGACCGTGCACATCGAGTTCCATCGAACCTGGCGCTTAATCTCAAGGCCCCGAGGCCCATTATTTTTCGACTCCTCCGATATCAGCACGTGGAGCAGATCATGAACACAGCACGGCTGCGGGGTCCCCTTGAATTTGATGGGCATAGAATATCCTTCTTTCCCGACCTAGCTAAGGCTACTGTAGAGCGGTGGAAACGCTTTTTGGAATATCGCCTCGCTACAGCAATTGCAAGCCCGATATGGTCTCATGTATCCTGCCAAGCTCCGAGTGACGCTACATAACCAGACCAGGACATTTGACGATCCGGAGACTTTGGCAAACCTTTCTGGATAACAAGGAGGCAGATCAGATGCGCTGAGGTGAGGAAGGCATCCTCTTTTTCAGCTCTGTATCAGATCCTCTACATAAGTTCACCGGTAATCTTTCTAGAAGAACTTCTGATGCCGCAACTCCTGAACTCGGGGTCTTTCGCCCTCACCGGTTTCCCTATGCGGGACAGAGCAGTGCTAGTGGGCCGCAGGCCTAGAGTTGTAGAATGGAATCTTGCGGTTGAATAATCGGCCTCTCGGGCCTACCCTGCTGGTGCAGGCTTACCACAGACTGTTGGGATTATGTTTCTCATCCAGGCACATAGCGAATGGAACCCTGAAGGTGGATAAGGAGTCATCAGCTCGTTGTCGTGCAGCGCGCATAAGACCCGGGAATGATGCTACCCAGCTCTTCTCTCAGGAACTTCATCATCTCAGCTTAATTGCTTTACATGTGTTGTGTATCTGAATGGCTCTGTGTAAGGTTTTTATCCTGAATGTTAAGGGCATAAATAGCCCGATTAAACGGAAAAAAATACTTGCCTATCTACAGCATGAGAAGGCTGATTTGGCACTCTTACAGGAAACCCATCTAAATGAGAAGGAAACCCTGAAATTGGGGATCAAACCTTACATGGTGGCCGCCTATTCGCCAGCTATCTCAAAGAAGTGTGGGGTGGCTATTTGATAAGGAGATCTCTGAATGCCACTGTTCTTGACTCCACGGTCTGATCTCGAGGGCAGATGGGCTAGTGTATCACTCACGTTTGGTAATCTTGAAGTGACATGTCTCTGTGTATATGCTCCCAATATTGATAACCCTGCCTTTTTTGCTACTATAGCCCAAGTGGCCCAGACCGCTACCCACACTCATTTGATCATAGGTGGAGACTTTAACCAGGTACTGGACCCCCTAATTGACAAGCAGCCCCCTCGGACCACTCGCCCCAGTAAAGGTCATCTAATGTTAACTTCATTACTTCCGGAGCTAGCTCTAGTGGATATTTGGAGGCTATTGCACCCGTCTACACTTGAATTACTTTCTTCTCCTCACCTCATCTCTCTCAGTCGAGAATAGATTTCTTCCCCGACTCTAACCCGCTGGTACCTAATGTGGAGGGGGCATTGATTCATCCGCGGCACATTTCGGACCATGCGGCTGTCTCCTTTTTATTGCGAGATGGCCGGGCGAGTGAGAAGGGGGGGGGGGTTTTGGACCTTTGATAGAGCCTTACTTGCTAGCCAGGACTTTCGAGAGGAAGTTCAGCTAGCCATCCAAGACTATTTCCGCTTTAATGAGTCTCATGCCACCGCGGGGTGGGCCTGGTGGGAGGGCTTCAAGGCCACTATGAGAGCGGTTATCACTAGTTATCAAATTCGGCGGGGGGAAACAGCAGAAGCAACAGCTCATACTCTTAGACCACCAAATTAAAGCTGGGGAACGCATACTCACTGCTAGGGCAGATCCATACATTCTATTGCGCCTTCAAAGATTACGCTTCCAGTATAATGCGATTTTATCTACCGAGGCATCCCGGAACATTCAAGCTCACAAGGGACCTATTATTGGGAAGGCAATAAAGCGGGGAGGTTGCTTGCCAACGCCCTTAAGGGCAAACGGGAAGCCAAGAGAGTGGCGGCTCTCCGGGATCCACAGGGGGTAAGTTTGATTACGAAAGACGAGGACATAGTGGGACTCTTTCGGGCCTTCTATGAGCGTTTATACCGGTCCGAAAGTGTGTACTCACCCGAGGGTTTTGCACAACTAACCTCGGGCATTTCGCGACCGACATTGGCCGCGGATGAGAAAGCAGATCTGGATCGATCCTTTTCTACTGACGAAATCCAGTATGCGATCACGCGTGTGGCCGCGGGGAAAGCCGCTGGTCCTGATGGCCTACCGGCTGAATTTTATAAAACCTTTGAGAAAGAGCTAGCTCCTCAACTTTGTATGTATTATACTGCCCTCGCAGCTGCCACTCCTAGTGTTGGAACATTCTCGGCGGCAAATGTGGTGGTGTTTGAGAAAGCAGGGAGAGACCCCACTGTTAACAGCTAACTATCGCCCTATCTCCCTTCTGAATGCAGACTATAAGATTTATGCCACTGTATTGGCCGTCCGTCTATCGGGGACGTTGTCCTCCCTGATCCATCCAGATCAGTGTGGCTTTATTGCGGGTAGATCTACGGCTGATAACGCTCGGACATTCTGTCATGTGCTAGCGGGCGCTGCAACATCTGAGCATCCTCTAGTAGGCCTCTCCCTCGATGCCGAGAAGGCTTTTTGATCGGCTGGAATGGCCCTACTTATTTGCGACCCTTAAATGGTTTGGCTTTGGTGATAGTTTTTTTGCGCTATCTTGCAGTCATGTATGCTCAACCCACGGCTCGAATCTGCCTTAATGCCATGCAGTCTCAGGTATTTAGTCTTCACTGGGGGACGCGCCAGGGATGTCCCCTTTCTCCGATGCTTTTTAATCTCGCCCTGGAGCCTTTGACTTTGCTGCTCCGACAATGTAAGGAGATTAGCGGGCTAGGGTCGCCAGTCGCGAGATCAAGTTATCGGCATACGCAGATGACTTATTGTTATTTGTCTCACCGTCATCAGTCCCCATAGTGCTGGAGAAAATCGACAGCTACTCTCGGTTGTCCGGATATAAGATCAACTGGACCAAATCTGTCGCGTTCCCACTTAACCAATGGGCCCACAGGGAGGACATGACTGCTTTTCCTTTTGTATGGCAATCTCGACCGGTGAAGTATCTGGGGGTTCATTATTGCTACCCGCTGGAAGATACCATTCGTTTTAACGCTAAGGGCTTAGTCTCCAAAGTGCAGGAGCTGACCAACAGGTGGTCCCCTTTGGCCCTTTCCTGGTGGGGGTGGCTCGAGACTGTGAAAATGATGATAACTCCTAAAGTAAACTATGTCTTAGAAATGATACCCTGCTTATTACCCTCACATATTTACCAGGAGATCGAGAGGGTCCTGGTACGGTTCTTGTGGCAAAATAAACCCCCGAGAATAGCAAACAAAAGTTGATACTTGATAAAACACTTGGGGGGGTTAGATTTCCGGATTTTCTATCGTATCATAGAGCCTTCCTACTGAAGCAAGGCTCCCGATGGTTAGAAACTTTTGAGGGTAATCGACCAGTATGGTTAGACATCGAGGAGGACCTTATTGCTCCGATTCCGTTAACTCGGCTGCCGGGAATGCAGTTTACCCAGGGAGCTCGCTATCCGCGCATGATTGTCGACACCCTCGGGGCGTTTGCAGCCCTCTTTCACGTAAGCGGTCTACAAGCATGCCAGCCGTGTAAGCTCCCCATATGGCATAATCCCCTTTTCAAAATTCATAACCAAACGATAGCTTGGAGACCATGGTTTTCCCGCGGAGTTTGGGTGGCTGACCAGCTCATGATGGGTACTCGGTGGAAAGAGTTTGGGGAGTTGCAAAAAGAATTCCACCTTCCTCCTAAGCTTTATTTCCAATGGTTACAGCTCAGACACTGTCTCACACATGCCAAGGTTGCCCCGGGTCTGGATAAAGGAGAGGGAGGGATAGTGGATCTCATTCACCCGATTTCCAGTGCGCCTGGAGTTGTTTCCAGTTTTTATAAACTTCTCACGCAGAGCACTGGTTCGAGGATGCGCCAGACTCAGCAGGCATGGGAACGGGAATTGGAAATTACCCTAAGTGCGCCACAGTGGCGAAAGGTCTGGTCCAACCTGGTTAGAGTTACCAAGTCTGCATCTATTACCCAGTCGCTCTACCTGTTTATGCACCGTTGTTTGCATACTCCTGCTAAAATGGCGAAATGGATAAGACTGTCAGCAATATGTGTTGGTCTTGTAAGCAAGCGGTTGGTACCTTGGCTCACCTTTTCTATGAATGTCCTGTATTGACGCCCTATTGGCAACAAGTATGGGCACGAATACAGGCAATTCTCAAATTTAAAGAGCCCCTTAGTTGGCGGGTGGTGGGACTTCGGTCATTGGCAGGGCTCCCCTCCTTGCCCAAAGCCGGGCACTTCTTATTTGATTTTATGATGGGCCTAGCTATCTGCCTGGTTATAAGGAACTGGAAGGACAGCACTAAAATCAACATGTAGGAGTGGTGGAGCCAGGTATGCCTATATAGTAAATATGAGCAATTGCCTCGAGGAGCTGGTTCGCATAGTTCGCTTTCACAGCGTAAATGGCAAATGTTATCTAACTATGTTAATAGGGCTAAATGTTCGGGTACGTCATTATAGTACAAAGATTGCGACCCCATTGTTGCTGCCGGGATCGGTAACGAGGCCTGAATTGCATTTACCCTATTCGCTGTGTTTGTCCTGGATGAGTGGGTGGGTGGGGGGATGGGGGGAGGGGTTTTCTTGGGTTATGTATTGTTTGATGTTATGGTTTGTTCATATGTTTTCTTGCTGAAAATGAAAATAAACGTTTAAAAAAAAAAAAAAAAAAAAAGGATATAGCAGAATTAGAAAAGGTACAGAGAAGAGTCACCAAAATGGTAAAGAGGATGGAAGAATACCCCTATGAGGAAAGGCTTAAAAGGTTAGGGCTCTTCAACTTGGAAAAGAGACGGCTGAGGGAAGATATGATAGAGGTCTATAAATTAATGAATGGAGTGGAATGGGTACACGTAGATTGGTTGTTTATGCAATCAAAAAGTAGAAAGATTAGGGGACAAGCAATGAAGCTACAATGTAACCCATTTAAGACTAATAAAAGAAAATATTTTTTCACTCAATGTGTAATCAAGCTCTGGGATTCGTTACCAGAGAATGTAGTAAAAGCTGTCAGTGTAGCTGAGTTTAAAAAAGGTTTGGACAAGTTCCTGGAGGAAAGGTCCATAAATCATTATTAAAGAGGACTCTGGATATCCACTGCTTGCCCCAGGCTGAGCATTGTGGAACCTGTGTGCTGATTCTGAAGGATAAAGTGGTACAGGTGTTCTTGGACAGTACCACAGTTGAGATGTATGTCAAACAGCAGCCCACATTGCCAAGGTTGACAATGTGCAAGCAGACATAAATCAAAGTGGATCTCATTGAGAGAGAGCTGAGCCTACAGTCATTCACTTTCATAGTGGGAGCCTTCCAATATTCAACCTAATGGTCACTCAGGAGAATGCCAAGGTGCAGGACTTTTTCATTCACAAGAGGGACCTATAGGCAGCAGGCTTGGATACCCTGCTTCAAGAATGGTGTCAGGAGGCTCTTCTGTATGTCTTCCCTTCCCCACCTCCTATCCCAGTGTCCCCTGTGAGATGCCTTCTGCTCAGGATTTGGTCTTATCCAGAATTGGTGATTCTGCCAGCCCCAGATTGGTCACAAAGGCCATGGTACATGGATCATGTAAGTCTGTGGGTAGGTCCTCCTGTTGCTTCAGGTGGAGGGGCCTTCTTTGGCAAGTCCACCTAGTGCTGGAGGACCCTTTCTTTTCTCACTTATGGCCTGGCCCTTGACAAGAAGCTGTCCAAGAGGACTACTTTTGGGTGGTAGTGGATACCCTACTTAAGGTCTGTAGGTCCTCCACTTCCTTGGCCTCTGTAAGAGTTTTGGAGTTTTCAAGAGGTGGTGAACCTCTTGAATTTTAGAGGCCAGGAAGGCAGATATTGCGGATGTGATTTCTTTCTTATAGTCTGACTTGGACCAGGGTTTGACTTTGAATTCTCTTAAGATTCAGGTGGCGGCCCTGGCATGATACAGGGGAGCATATTCAGGATATGTCTCTGGCAGTGCACCTTGATATCTACCACTTCCTCAAAAGAGTGAAGCAGATATTTTTGCTAGTGCACCCAGTGGAGTCTTACTCTTGTTCTAAAGGCACTTAAAGGCCGCCTATTGAGCTTTTGCATAAAGGACTTGACTTTTAAGGTGGTTTTCTTGATACCCACTTGATGGACACAATAGTTATCAGAGCTGCAGGCCTTGTCTTGCTGGGAACCCTGTTTGGTCATCTTGTCTGCTTCAATCTCTTCTCAAAGGTCTTCCCATTTCATCTCAATCAAGCTATCATGTTGTCCTCCTTTTCAGAGAAGGTGTTTGTTGGATATCTGGAGATCATAGATCTCTTTCAACAGTTGAACGATCTCTTCATCCTGTTCGATGGGCCAAGGAAAGGACAGGCTGAAGCCCTCTATTACCTGCTGGATGGTGGAGTCCATCTCCACATTCCTGGAGGAAATCTGTAAGGTGGCTACCTGATTTCTCCGAGCACCTTTTGTGAAGCATTATATGTTGCAGTGGGAGCTGGCCTACTTGAAACAAACCAATCCAGAATCCCTATAAAAGTCCATAAAAAATAAAGATTCCGAAAGCCAAAACTTCCCCAAATAACATTAAATTAATTTTTTGTCGGAGCCGGTCGGCACAGTGTAAAGAAATTCACAGTACACCACTGCAACCTCTCCTTTTAATCAGAAAACTTTAAATCCGATTTTTATATAAAAAGTTTTCTGATTAAAAGGAGAGTTTGCAGTGGTGTACTGTGAATTTCTTTACACTGTGCCGACCGGCTCCGACAAAAAATTAATTTTATGTTATTTGGGGAAGTTTTGGCAGTGGGAGCTGGAGCAGCGTGTGCCTTTGATAAGGCTGTTCTCGTACAGTGGGTCCTGACTGCTTGGGTGCGTCCCACTGGTCTCGCAGGATGATAAGGAAGGAGACATTTTACATATCTGATAATTTTCTTTCCTTGAATCCTGCTAGACCAGTCCAGGACCCACCCTGTTAGACTTATCCTGCAGGTTTGAGAGCCCCATCACCACTTGATTATCTTGTCATTATTAGTATTTGATGCAGAGTTAATTATGGTAAGAGAGACAAATACATGTTCTAATTTATGGTTGCTTATTAACATTTAAAACTTTGAGCTTCCTGAGTTTTTCAGTCTTGCTACTGCCTGGAAAGTGTCATACTGACTTCGCTCAGTGCTGTACCAGCACTTATACAGAGTGACGACTTCAATGAAAGTTGCTCATCTGTCTTCATATGCTGTCAAGGGAGCATAATCCACTCATCTAGTCTGGTCTAGTAGGATTCAAGGAAAGAAAATCATAAAGTATGTACAATTTCTCTGTGAATTGCAACTCTCTGCCCATGCTGCACCCAAACTCCATCACACTTACTTTTGGGCACGGTGTAATTTTATAAGTGCTGTTTTATGTGCAAAAATGGTTTATAAGATTTGCCCTCATTATAGCAATACAGTATTTATTTATTTTATTTATTTATTTATTTATTTTTATTTATACATTTCTTCTATACCGCCCCTTCCAGAGATCAAGGGCGGTTTACAGTTAACAACTGATCAACTTTTACATGGAACAATGGTATTAACTATTTACAAGGAACATATTGAACAAGGAAACTTGTGTGTCAACTTTCTATTTACATATATACAGGAGTTAGTTTATTCTTATCTTACTTCCTTCTTTAGATGGGTGGGGCAAGGCTCTGGGGCTGTTTTAGGTAGGGAGGGAGGGGGAGGTTAGTGGGTTGGTTCTTTATTTGTTGGGTGGATGTTTGTGGGAGGAGGGGGGTTTCAGTTAGGTTTTCAAAGTGTTCAGTGAAAAGGAGTGTTTTGAGTCCTTTTCTGAATAGTTGGAGATCTTTTGTCATACGGGAGTGTTAGTGGAAGTTCATTCCAGGTTGCGGGGGCAGCAAATGAAAAGGCTCTGGAACTTGTGGTTTTCTTTGTCCTGCAGATGGTTTTGGGTATGACAAGTGAGTGACTTGCATTTTGTCTGCGTGATCTGGATTCTGGTGTGGAGTGTAGGAAGGTGGTTAGGAGAGAGGGGATATGTCATTGAGCAGTTTGAATGTTGTAAGGAGTATTTTGTATTTTATCCGACTATGGAAGCCATTGTAGTTCATGTAGAATTGGGGTTACGTGATCAGCTAGGTGGACTTTAGCAACCACCCTGGCAGTGACGTTCTGGGCTCTTTGTAGTATATTTGTGTTTTTAAGTGGTAGGCCGTTCAGTAGACTATTACAATAGTCGAAGTGGGGGGTAATTCCTGATCGTGTCCCCAGTCTAGTCCCGAAACCTCTGGGTTGCCCATCTCATCTAGCAGCTTGGAGACTGAGAAACTTCTTTTGTGACATCACCAGTATATCTCCCCGATGTCTGCCTCCTGTCACCAGTTACCTCAGTCTCCAAGCAGCTGGATAGATGGGAGCCCGGAGGGTCCGGGCTCACTGGAGAAACGATTAAGGATAGTCTAGCTTTTGAGGCTAATATTGTTTTAGTTTAAGGCTACCTCTCTTTTCATTTTGGGCATTAGCTTTTTTTTCTGGTTAAAGGGATTCTGTTTCTTTAAGAGTCTGTGACTTGACGACTTGCACAGCCTGGTCTTTTTGTTTAGCTTTCCCCCTCCCCTTCTTCTCCTCCTTCCCTCTACCTGTCTCTGGGGGCGAAAACAGGATTCGGAGCCTGTGTCCGGTGGCTGTGAGGTGCCGGTACTCAGCTCCGGGGGTGAAAGCTGCCAGATTTGGATGCAGAGTCTGCCGGCGCCGCGCAGAAGTGCTGCCTGCCAGCGCGTCTGGCAACTCTTTCCCGCCGTCTGCAGACTGCTCTCTCTTTTGGGGTAAGCAGACTGTTGGCTTGCAGCCGGAACAACTGAGCGCTCCCGGGGGCGGCGGAAGGCACGATTCCACTGGGCGTGCTGCTCTCTCGTCTCACAGGCCCTCGAGGTAAGAGCTGGTGACTGCAGAGTAGGCCCTCTTTTGCTCACGCATGTTTGGCGCACTTTTCACGAGCGGCCCGACCGCGTGGCGCCCGCGTGTTCGGGCAACTGGCCAGGACAGTTTTTCTTGCCTTTTTGCTTTTTTTCTGCTTCTAGACCCGTTTGCAGGTATGCGTTTTAAAAAATAAAAAAAATAATATAAATAAGCATAAACACTGGGACGCGCCGTTCAGAGCCGGGGGACTGTGTTTTCTACCAGGCTCTGGGGTTTTGCTCTGGGTCAGCTGTTTGGGGGGCTTGTGTTCTAGCTGCCCAGGCACTGCAACGGGTGTAGAGGCCGTGAGGGCAGGGGGCATTGTCAGCAATGCCTTCCAAGGCACAGTGCGTGGTCTGTGGAGCCAGGAACGTTTCCAGCACCGGAGTCTGTCAGGGCTGCGTGGGAGAAGCGGTGGAGGTGAATCGGGCCCCTGCGCTGGCGACGGAAACGCAGGAGGGTGTTTTGGAGCCCTCAGCCCCTCTGGTCACAGGCTGTTGGAGGGGGAGCCTCCGCTTCGGTGGCGGCCAGGGAGCCTCCGCTTCGGTGGCGGCCAGGGAGCCTCCGCTTCGGTGGCGGCCAGGGAGCCTCCGCTTCGGTGGCGGCCAGGGAGCCTCCGCTTCGGTGGCGGCCCTCCCGGCGGACTTGTCTAATATCTTTTCACACCAGTTCCTTGCGCTCCTGCAGCAGACGGTTCTAGGCGGTCAGGGGCAACAAAAGCTGGCGATGGAGGCCAAAGGAGCAAAGAAGCGTCCGTCGGAAGCAAGATTAGGGGTTTTCCCCGAGCGGGAGCAAGCAGCCCCGCGGTGAGGGGGACTTATGCGTCCACTCTGAGGCTTCGGAGGGTCCGTTGTCAGATGAGGAGGAGCGCAGTTTGGCCGTGGATGAAGAGCTGGAAGAAGGGGAGATCTCCGAAAGGGAAGATCAGGCCAGAATTGTCCGGGTCTTTAGAAAGGAGGAGCTGCCTGCTCTCATTGTTGAGACCCTAAAAATGCTCAATATGCCCGTGCCGGGCTCGGCGGGGGATGATACGCTGGAAGACCCTTATTGCAGGTGTTTAGGAAGACCCAGACTGCTTTCCCGGTGCACCGGGTGTTTCAGGAAATGATTCAAGAAGAGTGGAACGTGCCTGAGGCGCCTTTGAAAGGCTCCCGAGTTATGGGTCGCCTATATCCGCTGTTGGACCAGGATAAGGAGGTTTTTAAATTGCCAAAGGTGGACGCGGCCGTTTCGGCGGTTACTAAGAAGACTACTATCCCGGTGGAGGGCAGTGCGGCCCTCAAGGATGGTCAAGACCGGAAATTGGATGTTTTGTTAAGGCAGGTCTTCGATGTCAATGCCCTTTCTCTGCAGGCTGCTGTGTGCGGCGCCTGGGTCGCTCGGGTCTGTCTTCGCTGGGCCCAGCAAGTCCAAGAGGGGCAGCCGAGTGCCCTGGCGAGCGAGGCTGCCCGATTAGAGTCCGGGGCGGCCTACCTGGCGGATATTCATTATGATCTTATGAGGGGCCTCTCTAAGAGTATGGCGTCAGCGGTGGCAGCGCGTCGGTATCTCTGGCTGCGCAATTGGGCGGCGGATAGTTCCTCTAAGGCTAGGTTAAGTAAGCTGCCCTTTAAAGGGCGTCTGCTCTTCGGAGAGGACTTGGAGAAGCTGGTGAAGGATCTCGGAGAGTCCAAAGGTAGTAGGTTACCAGAGGATAAGCCCAAGCCGTCTCGGGGAGCTCCCGGAGGCAGGGGGTCCTCCCGGGATTTCCGCCGTTTCCGGTCCCAACGCTTCACGCCAGCGCAGAGGGGACGCTTTCCCAACAGAAACCAGGGGTTTCGGGGGTTTCGCGGGGCGGGAAGGGGTTTCGGTCCCTCTTCCTCCTCCGCTTCTAGCTTCAAAAAGTCACAATGAGATGAGGGGGGCCCAGGCATCCCTAAATCAGGTAGGGGGGCGTTTGCGGGAATTCTATCCTGCCTGGGTCCAAATCACTTCAGACCAATGGGTTCTCAAAATCATTCGCAATGGCTACGCTCTGGAGTTCTTGCGGCCAGTGCGGGAAGCCTTCGTACTGTCTCCCGGCAAGTCAGTAGCAAAGTGCGCTGCTCTCCGGGGGACGGTGCAGAGGCTGCTGGACCTCAGACCGATAGTTCCCGTGCCCCCAGACCAATGCAGTCGCGGTCGATACTCCATCTACTTTGTCGTTCCAAAAAAGGACGGAGGGGTTCGGCTGATTCTGGATCTAAAGGGCGTCAATCGTTGTCTACGGGTGTCGCATTTTCACATGGAAACATTGTGATCGGTGATAGTGGCGGTGCAGAAAGGGGAGTTTCTCACGTCCCTGGACTTATCGGAAGCTTATCTTCATATCCCCATAAGAGCGGACCATCACCAGTTTCTGAGGTTCGCGGTGCCGTTCGGTCATTATCAGTTTCAAGCGTTGCCCTTCGGTCTAGCCACAGCCCCGAGAGTGTTCACCAAAGTTATGGTGGTAGTAGCGGTGGCGCTGCGCAAGGAGGGCATTCTCATGCATCCTTACCTAGACGATTGGCTAATCCGAGCGAAGTCGCGGGCCGAGAGCGAGCGGATCACGTCCCGGGTGGTATCCTTCTTGGAAAGTCTCGGGTGGATAGTCAATCGAGCAAAGAGCCACGTGCAGCCCTCCCAGGATCTGGAGTACCTGGGGGCGCGCTTTTTCCACTCAGCGTGGGAGAGTGTTCTTAACGGTGCAGCGTGCACAGGTACTGCGGAGTCTGGTGGTCAAGTTTTTATCGGCCAAGGCTCCCACAGCGTGGCGTTACCTTCAGTTGTTGGGCACCATGGCGGTGGCTATAGAGACCGTGCCCTGGGCAAGGGCACATATGAGACCGTTGCAGAGGGCACTGCTTCGCCGGTGGTCGCATCAGCGGGATCCTCTGTCCCGGAGACTCGTCTGTCCAGAGGGGGTTCATCAAGCGCTGCGCTGGTGGTTACATCCTGGCTTGTTGGAGCGGGGAAAGTCCCTGGAGGCCCCAGACTGGGTGGCGGTGATGACGGATGCCAGTTTGCTGGGCTGGGGGGCGCATTGCCAGAGCAGGTTTGCGCAGGGGCGTTGGAACCTGCCGGAGAAGGAGTGGTCTATCAACTGCATGGAGTTGAGAGCGGTGTTTCTGGTGATGCGGGAGTTTCGGACGTTGCTCGAGGGGAAAAGCGGTCCAGGTGCTGTCCGACAACGCGACGGCAGTAGCCTACGTCAACAAACAAGGAGGCACCAGCAGTGTGGCGCTAGAAGCCGAAGCCCTCTGCGGCTGGGCGGAAGTACACCTCTTGGACCTGTCAGCAGCCCATGTAGCGGGAGTGGACAATGTGGAGGCCGATTTTCTCAGCAGAGTGACGGTGGACCCGGGGGAGTGGGTCCTGCATCCCGAGGTCTTCGAGATGGTGGTCCGCCGGTGGGGATCACCGGTCATGGATCTGATGGCAACCCTCGCCTCGGCAAAGGCCAGTCGCTTCTTCAGCAGACGCCGGGAAAGGATGTCTGAAGGCTTGGACGCCCTCATGCAAGTCTGGACGGAGGGTCAGCTGTTGTACGTATTTCCTCCTTGGGTTCTGATAGGAAGGGTGCTTCAAAGAGTAGAGAAGTTCAGAGGCATGGTAACTCTGATAGCGCCGGATTGGCCGCGTCGTCCCTGGTACAGCGACCTAGCGAGGTTGTTGGTGGCAAAGCCCTGGCGTCTTCCCTGCAGAGCAGACCTCTTGATGCAAGGGCCCCTGGTCATGCCGCACGTGAGTCGGTTCTCTCTTACGGCCTGGCTTTTGAGCGGGCGTGGTTAAGATCCAGGGGGTACTCGTTGGCGGTGATTGCTACCCTGTTGAAGTCCAAGAAACTCAGTACCTCTCTGATGTATGTACGGGTCTGGAGAGTTTTCGAGGCGTGGTGCCGGGTAAGGCAGTGCGAGGCGTTGAAGGCTTCTATTCCCCAGATCTTGGAATTTTTGCAGGATGGCTTCGACAAGGGGCTAGCGGCGACTTCCCTACGGGTTCAGGTGGCGGCCTTGTCCTGTTACAGAGGCTGAGTGGCGGGTCAGTCGCTCGGCGTTCAACGTGATGTGAAGCGGTTCTTGAGGGCTGTGACTCTGGTGAGGCCCCCAGCTCGGCAAGTTTTTCCTAAGTGGCATCTTCCCTTTGTTTTGGAGGCGTTTGAACGAGCGCCCTTTGAGCCGCTGGCGCATTTGTCGCTCAAGGATCTCACTTTGAAGGTGGTGTTTTTGGTGGCAGTCTGTTCAGCTCGACGAGTCTCGGAGTTGCAGGCCCTCTCTTGCAGGGAGCCTTATCTCTCTCTTTCTTTGCGTCTAAGGTGGTTTTGCGCACTGTTCCCGCGTTTCTTCCGAAGGTGGTCTCGGCTTTTCATGTGAGTCGAGATATTTCCCTACCGGTTTTTGCCACGGCAGAGGAAGGTCCCTCGTCTCGGAGACTTCACCTCTTGGATGTCCGGCGGGCGTTAAAGAAATATCTTAGTCGGACGGCGGCTTTTCGAAAGTTGGATAGGCTGTTCTTTTCACGGGGCAGAGAAAAGGTGAGGCGGCTTCCAAAGCGTCGATCGCGCGCTGGATTAAGGAGGCCATTGCTTCGGCCTATCTCTTGAAAAGCAGGGTTGTGCCGGAAGGGCTGAAGGCCCATTCCACCAGAGCTCAGGCTACGTCCTGGGCAGAGGTTCGGTTGGTTTCGCCGGTGGAGATTTGTAAGGCGGCGACGTGGTTGACTTTGAATTCCTTTGTTCGACACTATCGTCTGGATGTGCAGATGGTGGAGGAGGCTTCGTTTGGGTCAGCAGTTCTTCAGGCTGGCTTGCCGGGTCCCTCCCGTAATTGAATATTTGTTCACTGCTCTGGTACGGACCCAGAGGTTTCAGGACTAGACTGGGGACACGTTCAGGAAGGTGAAATTAGACTTACCTGCTAATTGTTGTTCCTGGAGTGGACACAGTCTAGTCCTGTATCCCTCCCAGTGTTCTTGCTCATGAGGCAGCCTGAAGTGGTGGCGCGGTTCACAGGTAAGAGATATGCTAGTGTTTATCATTTCTGCACGGCAAAAAAAAAAAAAAAGGCTTTTGGGAGCTTTTTCTTCTGATTCAGGCTTTCTGTTCTTTCTAAGGCAGGAGGAGTGGCCTGTTCAGGTTTTCAGTCACAGTCTTTGGGGGGTTTTCTAGGCCTCTATTGCTGTTTGCGAGCTTTTCTTGCTCGGGTTAGTTACTGTTGTTGGTAAATTCTTACTTGTTTCTCTGGTGAGTTTGCTTTGTCAATAGGGTACTGGTGACAGGAGGTGGACACCGGGGAGATATACTGGTGATGTCACAAAAGGAGTTTCTCAGTCTCCAAGCTGCTAGATGAGATGGGCAACCCAGAGGTTTCGGGACTAGACTGTGTCCACTCCAGGAACAACAATTAGCAGGTAAGTCTAATTTCACCTTAGTGAGCTGACTACAGACTTGAAATCATGGGTATCGAGGAGGAGTCTTAGGTGCTATACTGTTTTTAGTTTAAAGAACACAGTTTTTACTGTTTGCTTTATGTGGGGGAGCATACTAAGGATGTGATCTAGTAATCTCCAGGAACAAGCAGGACTGTAGTCTTCACATATGGGTATAGTCGGTACCGACGGAGCCTGCGCGGGAACGCTCCCCAGCGTCCAATAGGAATGCTTTTGAGAGCATCCCTCAGTACATGCACGCTGCCTTCCTGCCTTTCCAACTGTCCCTCTTCAGTTCATTTTCCGCGGAGCTGACGGGTCACATACCCTGTCACCGCAGAAACGTTTTTATTTAAACTTGTTTTTCTTGTGGTTGCGCCTGCCTCCGCTCGACGCCTACCAGTACCGCCGGTTCTCTTTTCTTCTTCTTTTCAAAAAAATATACTTCTGAAGTGTTTCTCTTCAGAAACTTTTCTTTTTGGTGCTAGGCGCCATTTTGGGCATTAGGCCCCATTTTTCCTAAAAGAAGGAAAAATCAGCTAGTGGTTTCAAAAAATGTACTAAGTGTGGCGGTTCCGTCACCGACACCCATGACTGATGTCTGAAATGTTTAGGCCCTGACCATTCTCCATCTGAGTGTCTCTCTTGTATGGGGATGACTAAAAGAGGAAGACAGAACCGAGCTGCAAAGCTCGCTACCCTCTTTTCTTCAGATGCCTTTTCTTCAGGTCCATTGCATCGACGTCTTCAAGAGCCTCATCTTCCTCCCATGGATCAGGTAACTAAACATAAGAGCCGGTCCTCAAAGGGTAGCTCTCCTTCAAAGCATTGAGAGGCCATTGGCATTGCCCTTGAGAAAACTACACCGGCAAAACAGCTCCGGTGGGAGGCTTCGGCCTCCAAAGCATTAACGGGGTTCCAGGATGTTCTCGAGGCTTCGACCTCGGCAGAGCTACTGGTGCCATGCTCAGGGGTTCCGGCCGCTTTTACCGGTACCGATACCCAGGCATCGGCAGCATCGATAGACCAGAGATTCCTCGCTATCGAGCGCAGTTTTGTTACAATACCTACAAAGTTTATATTTACTGTTCAATGTAAATAGTTGATTTCTACTGTTCTATGTAAAATGTATACAAATTGTGTACAAGACTGTTAATCTGTTATATGTAAACCGCCCTTGATCTCTGGAAGGGGCGGTATAAAAGAAATAGTTAAATAAATAAATAAATAAAAAACTCTCCTTACAGCTGTGGTACCGTTGACACTGGTGGTTCAACGGGCACCGGTACCGATGTCGGTACCAGCACTGGAACCGATGTCGGTACCAGCACTGGAACACATACCGGTACAAGCACCAACAGTACCGGCACCGGTAGGAATTTCTCCCATGCCCACTCTTGCTGGCATCGAGAGATCGGTACCGGACCAACTCGGTACCGACTTCGATCGATACTGAGACCATGCTTTGCATGAGCATTGGGATCAGAAATACTTTGAATCCTCCGATTCCGATGACTCTGCTAATTCTGCCTGTACCAGAGTGTTTCTCTCGGAAGATTCCTCTTCTCCCCAACGCAGAATATCTCCTCCGGAAGACATGTCTTTTCAGGATTTTATTCGTGATGTGGCCCGAGGCCTTTCAATCACGGTAGCTCCTGAAAAAGAACCTAGAGCAAAGGAATTGGAAATTCTCCAATACCCTAAGGCTTCTAAGGAGGCAGCCACTCTGCCCATTCATGAAATCCTTCATGATTTGATGCTCAGAATGTGGGAGACACCTCTGACCACATCTCCTCATTCTAGGAGACTCGATACCATGTATCGAGTTCCACCATGTCCTGGTTTTCAAAAGACTCAGCTGCCGCACTATTCAGTGGTAGTGGAGTCAGCCATGCGTAGGATGAAAAGTGCAAAAAGACATGCATCCAATCCTCCAGGTCGTGAATGCAGGACTCTTGACGCTTTTGGGCATCGAACATTTCAGGCTTCCATGCTTTCAGCTAGGATCAGCTCATATATTTTATATATGGGAATGTTCCTCAAAGAGGTCACAGGAGATTTGGAGCTTATGAGCCCCCTTCCTGATGACAAACGACAAGACTTCCTTACTCTTGTCAAGCATGCTCAAGATGTCTCCAAGTTTGTAAATCATGCAGCCTTTGACTGTTTTGAATGCATCAGCAGAACCTCTGCTATTGGCTTCAGGCATCAGACTTGGAGATTTGGGTACAGGATAAATTGGGAAACATCCCTTGAACAGGAGAAAACCTCTTTGGCAAGAATTGGCAGGAAAAGGCTAATGGGATAGATGCTGACAATATCACTTTAGATAGATTGTCAAAATCTACAGCCACTCCAGCCAAAAAGAAACCTTATAAAAAAAAACCCTTTTTCAGCAAAAAGAGGAAGTTTTATCCGTCCTACACCCAGCAAGGGCAAGCTCAGGGTCAAGTTGCCCAGAAAGGTCAACAACAACAATCCAGACAAAAGAAGCCAAAAGGCCTTAGAGCTCAACCAGCTCCACAGGCCCAGCCCCCTCAAGGGCTTTTACTCCTTCATAGAGAACTTAGCCTTCCTGCTTCTAAAAGGTCCAGAACCCCTGAACATTCCAGGCAGGTTGTGTCATTTTGCCAACAGATGGCACCAAATAACAGCAGAAAATTGGACTCTGTCCATTGTGGGAGAGGGGTACGAGTACAAGCTTCATTTTCACAGCATGCCCCCTCCTACAATCGTAAGACAGTTCAATTCCCAAACATCTACAATCTACTGGAGCGAGAGGTCTCAACACTCCTTGCTCAAGGAGCAATAGAGGAGATGCTCATTCTTCAACAGGGTACAGGGTTCTACTCCCCCTATTTTTTTATTCAAAAGAAAACAGGAGGACACAGACCCATTCTAGACCTCAGAGAATTAAACAAATATCTGTTCTGAGAAAAGTTCAAAATGATTTCTCTGGGAACTCTTCTGCCATACCTTCAAAGTCAGGATTGGCTTTGTTCTCTAGATCTAAAGGATGCATATACTCACATTCTGATCCATCCAGATCACAGGAAATTCTTACGATTCCTTTTCAAGGGAACACGTTTCCAATACAGGGCTCTCCCCTTTGGTCTGGCTTCAGCACCAAGAGTATTCATGAAATGCATGGTAGTAGTAGCTGCATTTCTGCGAACCCTAGGGATATCCGTTTTCCCTTACTTCGACCACTGGCTCATTCAAGCCCCCACGGTTCCAGAAGCCAGCTCCGCACAATGCGAATCCTTCAATACTTGGGATTGGTCATAAACTTCCCAAAATCCCAACTTGCTCAGTCTCAGTGCCTGGAGTTCATAGGAGCTCGTTTAGATACCAGACAGTCAAGGGCTTTTCTCCCACAATCCTGCTGTCTTCGCATAGTACAGCTCGCTTCTCAAGCAGTGGTGAAGTCCTCCCTAACTGCTCGAGAACTACTACAACTATTGGGACATATGGCATCCACGGTTCATGTGGTTCCCTATGCTCGCCTTCATATGCAAGAAGCCCAGTGGACCCTATCCACTCAGTGGACACAGGACATCTGTCGGACAAGATATCAAACTCACAACGACTGATCTTGTCCCTACAGTGGTGGCAAAAACTGGAAAATCTTCTAGTGGGGTCTCCTTTCCAGCAACCCCTATTTCAGGCCACCCTAACAACAGATGCATCACAGGTAGGATGGGGAGCACACTTGCACACCTCTCTACCCAGGGTACCTGGACTCCACAGGAGGCTGGTCTTCACATCAACCTCCTGGAACTCAGAGCAATCTATCTAGCTCTTCGAGTATTCCATGCCCAGCTCAGCTACAAGACAGTCCTAGTCCAAACGGACAATCAAGTAGCTATGTTCTACGTGAACAAACAGGGGGGAACAGGCTCTCTGTCGTTATGCAACGCAACTTTACGACTATGGACCCTCGCCAGAGAGCATCAAATTCATCTTCTCGTGGGTATATCTTCCAGGTATTCAAAACCTTTGGACAGACAAACTCAGCCGAGTACTGCTGCCTCACAAATGGTCTCTCCACCTAGACCAGGTGGCCAAGATATTTCAGATCTGGGGAACCCCAGACATAGACCTATTTGCAAGTCCACTGAATGCCAAACTTCCCCGGTTCTGTTCCAGAATTCTGACTCAAAATTGCCAGGCAAGAGACACCTTCCTTCTTCACTGGGGTCACGACTTCCTCTATGCCTACCCACCCATTCCCCTCATCCCCAAAACACTCTTCAAGCTTCAGAGAGACAGAGGTCGTATGATCCTCATAGCACCACGGTGGCCACGCCAAACGTGGTACCCCCTGCTTCTACATCTCTCTCAAGCTGCACCTCTGGAGTTAGGCTGTGCTCCAGATCTTCTCTCCCAAGTGAACGGGATGCTATGGCACCTGAATCCCTAGTCCCTGCATCTCAGGGCCTGGTTGCTGAAAGCTTAGACCTTCAGGATCTCAGCCTTTCCCAACAGGTAAAGGATATCCTTCAGGCTTCTAGAAAACCTTCCACAAGATGCTCTTACGCCTTCAAGTGAAAACGTTTTACTATATGGTGTTCACAGAAGGGGTTAAACCCCCTTATGATACCTTTGGAATTGCTACTAGAGTATCTACTTCATTTATCAAATTCTGGTCTAAAGACAAATTCAGTAAGAGTCCATCTTAATGAAATTGCAGCTTCCTATAAGCCTCTAAATGGACAACCAATTTCTTCTCATCCACTCATATCAAGATTTATGAGAGGTCTTCTATTAACAAAGCCTCCCATCAGGCCACCACCGGTGGCATGGGATTTAAACCTAGTTCTCGGGCAGCTCATGAAACCGCCTTTTGAACCTTTAGCCACTACAGCCCTAAAGCTTTTGTCCTGGAAGGTCATCTTCCTAATTGCAATCACCTCTGCACGTCGCATTAGTGAATTGCCAGCTTTAGTGGCTGATCCTCCTTATACTAGGTTTCACCATGATAAGGTTGTTCTCAGAACTCATCCACACATTATGCCAAAGGAGGTTTCGCCTTTTCATTTAAATCAATCAATTTATCTTCCTGGCAAACGAGCGTTGAAGGCGGAGAAAGGCTCCCGGAGGGCGGAGGAAGGCTCCCCAGGGGTGGAGAGAAAGGGTCAATGGGCGGAGAGTGGGAGGGCAGAGGCTCCCTGCACACTAACGCTGTGAAATCCGAGGCTGAACACTAACGCCAGTGAAACCCTGGCGTTAGAGCTGATTTAAAGGGAAAAGAAACCATTTCCGTCAGCAATGTACAGCAAAACCAGGGAAACCTACAAAAAAGTGATAAGTGTGATACATGTGCACGGAACAAAAGGGCAAAGAAACAGTGAAAATGACCAGAAGAAAATGTAAAAAAAACATAACCAAGCTGGGCAATAGTGATATCAATGAAAAACATTAAAAAACACCCCCAAGAAAGCTCCAAAAAAAAGATATGAATTTTGGAAGGGTCTATGCTCTGTCCCCATACAAGGTGAATGAGCCCACAGTGAAATTGCGCTGATCAGGGTTTTCCTCTCCATTGGACAGGTTTCCTATGGTGTGCACATGTTCCACAACAGCAGGGCGGGCATGTAGGAATGGGCAACTGGACAGATGCTGGAAAAGGGACACAGAGGGCTGCAGGTGGCATATGCTGTGGTGCAGCTGGGGCACAGTGCGGACTAGGGTAATGCCTAGCTGGCCCATAGGAATGCTGAAACAGTAGAGCAGCCAGACAGCAACTGCTGAAGGCCCAACATGGGCAAGAGTGTGCTTCCCATGGTGTCACAGGGAATAGTATCCAGCAGGTACCCCCAATGGCACGGAACATTGGCAGGCGGTGCTGGGGGAAAGCGTGGACAGCTATGCAGGCACCCCTACCCCAGAACCCGCACCATAGGCAGCCGCCTACCCGCACACTGGATGGCCTGAGACTGCGCAGCACCAGCACCACCAGCAGAAGGGCATGTCAGCATGGTGGCAGAGGGGTACTGGTGGTGGAGGGGGCAGTGGCAGCTGCCCAGAGCAGACCATGGCCTAGCCCTGTTTATGGGGGTGCCGTGCACTGCAACAGACAGGCTCTGTCTGACAAACAGTCATGGTATCTCCAGGGAATGCACTATCTCTGTGGCAACACTGTGGTGCAGTGAACACAGCCAGTGTGTTCAGGAGCAGAAGGTCACAGGTTCAAGTCCCAGCTGTGGTTCCTGCCAACCCAGTCCCCATATTTTACCCACTACTAAAACGTGCTAATACAGACAGAACCTTTATTGCAGATAACAGAAACATGCCCAATAAACCTACCTTTTACCCTACAGAGCACAGACACCATAAACATGCACATTACCTAGAGCAGAGTCTCCCAAATGCAGTCCTGGAGGGCCAAACACCATTCAGGTTCCATGCTGCCTCTAATATAAACACGGCTGTGCTGCATGTCCATGCACCGCCCCCATGGTATGCAGATGTATCTCATGCATATTCATTAGGGACAGCATGAAAACCCGAACAGTGTTTGGCCCACCAGGACTGGAGTTGGGAACCTCTGCCCTAGAGCAGCGGCCAACAGGGGCAGACACACCCTCACCCACAGGCTCCATTATTCAAAGCCTCCTGGAGAGGCAGGATGTTGGGCCCTGCGTGCATCTCCCAATACTAGCACTTGCATACCTTAGCAATGCCACCCTAAACCTGGGAATATTGTACACACCTATCAAACGGTTGCTATGATTACTGGCAGATAGCAATTCCTAAGTTAAGCACAATTTGCTGATTGAGCTGCATTATAGCAACCTTTCTGCTGTCTGTGGAGTGTGCTTCAGGTCTGATGTCTGACAGTGTTTACCACCCTGGGGAGTGACCCCAACAGTATTGTGTACCATAGCCATGCCTGCACTGTTCCCAGGACTGGTGTGGTGGCCAGGGCTGCCAAGAGCCTCTATATTTGCACAATGCTGGCATAGGTGTGGGAGCGTGTGTTTGTCTATCCAGTGTGTGGTGTCTGCCAACACCTTCCTCAGCCCACACTGTTGCCAGTGTAAGCCTGCCAATGTGCATAATGAGGAGCAAGGTACCATGGGTAGAGCCCGGACAGGGTGGCCTGGCCAGGATGCATCTGCACAGGGCATAGGGCAATGGCTTGGACATCGTAGTGCCTGACAACCACCTGCATGGACAGGGTGGCCACAGCATGTCCTGCTGGGAGGTCACTCTCACCCTGACTGAGCAGTGACCACGGCATGGCTAGGTTCCCCCATAGTGCTATATAGTGTTTCTCTCATGTGATGTTTATGGTTCCCTTTTGGGGCCCAATCACTGACTTATCTGCTTGGTGTGTATGCTGACATCCCAGTTCTGGGTACATGCATCTCCTCCAGAAACATGCACTATGGACTAGCTAGCAGACTGTCTGAAGCTAGTATGTGTCTGGATGGAACATCTTGCAGGGTGCAGCAGCTGGAGGCTTGCTGCTGGAGAATGTCAGATAGTGGTGGGGGGCAGCTGAGCATTTCCAGGCCTTCTGTCTGCCTTGCCTTATGGATGTGTACAGATCTGCATTGCCTGCCCTATATGGTGTCTGTTCCCCAGCAGGATTGGGGTTGATGGTCCTCTCTACTGCCACCATTGCGGGGAGGTAGAGTGTGGCTCTGTTGGTGGGAGATCCTGTTTCCCACCCTGAGCCACAGAGAGTGGGTTGGGTGGTGGTACATAATCCACCTATGAGTCCAAATACCCCCCTTCACCTACATCATGTGACCAGGATTATGCACAATTTTGGGTGCATCATAGCCCATAAGGGCTAGACATGACTGAGAAATACAGATGTGTCTGCAGGAACTACCTATCACACACACTGGCACTGATGGGGACCTGCAGCATAGCCTATTTCAGCCATGAAAGGTGCTGTGGACCTGGTGCTGGGTGCCCCACCTCACCCTCAGGGTGAGCATAGTACCCGCACAATGTGACGGTCTGTAGCTACTCTGTGCCAGTAACATGCACGGTCAGTACCCCCTACCAGGCTGAGGTGCTGTGGGGGTGCACGCGATCACTTCCCCCTACCAGGCCGAGGTGCTGTGGGGGTGCATACCCCATCTTGTGATCATCTATAGACTGCTGATTTGCATGTGCAGTGCATCATGGGTACGGGTGGGTTAACCCTATCCTGGTAACCACAGCAGACTGTTTGTGTGGTGACATGCAGTCCTTCTGTAGCCAGCCAGGGGCTTGTTAATAGCTGTAGCCCACTGGTTACTTCACTGCCTGTGGAGCCAGAGGTCATGGGTTCAAACCCACAGTGGGGTTATTTGATAGGGCTATCCAGAACATTGTCAATTTTTAATGTACATTAGTACTGCCAGCAAAAACACCCTCAGCGTACTGTAACCATAAGGTGCCTCAGAAGGCGCTTTATAGGGTGCCCTATAAAACGCCTTCTGAGGCACCTTATGGTTACAGTCCAAATAAGGTGCCTTATAAGTTGTCATATGGAGTGCCTTATAGGGTTCCCTATAGGGGACATTATAGGGTGCCGTGGCAGACAGTGCACTTTATAATGTGCCCTATGGAGTGCCTTATAGGGTGCCTTATGTGGCATCTTAGGTTATGGCACATGAGGGTGTGTTTGCTGGCAGCAATAATTAAAATACAAATAAAATGCCTCAAGAAACAATACTTACATGTCAAAGCTGATGCCTCAGCCAGCCTTATGCATTAGACACACTGGGGGATCAAACTCATGACCCCTGTATCATCAGTCAGTGTATTAACCATTGTACTACACCTCTGTTTCTGTGTTTGCATGTCTGGGCGCCTACTTAAGATTACCGCACGTTAACGCGCTTAGCCCGTTAATGTGCGCAGCAGCACGCGTTATCGCGCGATAATCCCGTTTTGCTACTTTAAGACTGAAACGCCCACTCCTTTTATGGCAGCCTGCACACTATCGCCGGGCACACATTAAGACAGTTTAGTAAACATACCCCTAAGAGTCTTCCTCTTCAAGGTCATGTCACAGCTCATAATGTGAGAGCCATGGCAGCCTCTATGGCTAAACTTCATTCTGTGTCTATTGATGACATTTGTCGAGCCGCCACCTGGGCTTCGGTACACACCTTTACAGCCCACTACCGCCTAGATAAAGCCTCCCGTCGGGATGCCTTCTTTGGCCAAGCTGTTCTTCAAAATTTCTTTCAGACCTAATTCAACTCCTACTCACCAACCCTGGTGGGATGCCAGAGATCTATGGGAGGAAGCATGGCCTACCTCACTATAGGTGACAGCTTCCTGGGGCTATCTCCCTGGCATCTTATTTATTTATTTATTTATAGTCTCTTATATACCGTGCTATTCTGCATCAGTGCATCTTCAGCTAGGGAGTCCCCATATGTGAAGACTACATTCCTGCTTGTTCCTGGAGATAGCGTAGTTACTCACCTGTAACAGGTGATCTCCGGGAACAGCAGGAATTTAGTCTTCACAACCCACCTACCTTCCCTAGGAGTTGTCTCTCTATCCTTTCACTCAGCTACAAACTTAACTGAAGAGGGACAGTTGGGAAGGCAGCGCACATGTGCTGAGGGATGCTCCCAAAAGCGTTAAGAACATAAGATATGCCATACTGGGTCAGACCAAGGTCCATCAAACCCAGTATCCTGTTTCCAACAGTGGCCAATCTAGGTCATACGTACCTAGCAGTATCCCCAAAAGAGACAGGTTTCACAATGCTTGTATTGGGTCAAGCATTGATATCCTGGGTCCCTTTTTAATAATGGTTTATGGACCTTTCCTCCAGGAACTTGTCCAAACCTTTTTTAAACCCAGCTACACTAACAGCTACATTCTCCGGTAACAAATTCCAGAGTTTGATTACACGTTGAGTGAAAAAGTATTTTCTCTTATTTGTCTTAAATAGTTTACCCTGTAGCTTCATTGCATGTCCCCTAGTCTTTCTATATTCTGATAGCGTAAACAATTGATCTACGTTTACCCGTTCCACTCCATTCATTAATTTATAGACCTCAATCATATCTCCCCTCAGCCGTCTCTTTTCCAGGTTGAAGAGGCCTAACCTTTGTAGCCTCTCTTCATAGGAGTAGCCTTCCAGCCCCTTTACCATTTTGGTGGCTCTTCTCTGTACCTTTTCTAATAACGCTATATCCTTTTTAAGATACGGCGACCAGAATTGCACACAATATTCAAGGTGCGGTCGTACCATGGAACGATACAGAGGCATTATAATATCCTTTGTTTTATTTTCCATTCCTTTCCTAATGATACCTAGCATTCTATTGCTCTCTTGGCCGCCGCTGCACACTGGGCCGAGGGTTTTAACATGTTATCCACAATGACTCCTAAATCTTTTTCCTGGGTGGTGGTTCCCAATGTGGAACCTTGCATTGTGTAACCATAGTGTGGGTTGTTCTTTCCTAGGTGCATAACTTTGCACTTGTCCACATTAAATTTCATCTGCCATTTGGATGCTCAATTTTCCAATTTATCCAGATCCTCCTGCAGTTTTCCACAGTCCTATTGGACGCTGGGGAGCGTTTCCGCGCAGGCTCCGTCAGTACCGACAATAACGATATGTGAAGACTAAATTCCTGCTGTTCCCGGAGATCACCTGTTACAGGTGAGTAACTACGCTTTACCCCTAGGTATTTTACCTCTTGTTTAACAGGGATAGCTGTGTTGTTGATTATGATGGATTTTGGGTGAATTGCATTGTGGTTTCTTGATACGAACATAGCTTCAGATTTCTTGAAGTTAATGCTGAGGTAGTTGGTCTTTAGCCAAGATTCGGCTTCTCTGATGCATTCGGATAGATTGTGGTATGAGGGGTTGTTATTGTTTATGGGGATAGAGAGCATGATATCGTCGGCATAAATGTAATGGTTAATTTTGAAATTTCTGAATATATTCGTGATGGGCTGTAGGTATAGGTTAAAAAGAAGGGCCGAGAGGACCGAGCCTTATGGAATACCCTGTCCTTGGGGGAATGTTTTTGAGGTGTCTTGTGCTAGCTGGACACGTAGCATATGGTGTGATATATATGACATGAACCATTTAAGAACTGCGCCTCCTATTCCCATTTTTGCTAGTTTTTCGATTAATGTGTTATGGTTGATGTTATCGAATGCGGAGGCTATATCTATGAAAAGGAGGATGAATCCTTGTTTATTGTCATCTGTACCTCTAATGAGGTTGTCGATCAGTGTTATTAACAAGGTTTCGACTCTGTGGAAGGGGCAGAACCCAAATTGGTGGGAGTCTAGAGGGGCATGGATGTCAATATAGTCTTGCAATTGGAGTTGGATTTTGTTTTCTATTAGTTTAGCAATGAACGGTATGCTGGCTATGGGCCTGTATGAGCTTGGGTCTTTTGGATCTAGTGTATTATTTTTTAGGATTGGGCAGATGGACGTGAGTTTGAGGGCATCTGGCATGATGTCTTGTGAGAGTGATTGGTTAACTATGTGTACGATGTTTGTAGCAAGTTTGGCTTTGGTGGACTTGATCCATGATACTGGGCATGGGTCAAGTGGGGAGGTTGTGGTGGTGATCATTGTTATGATGTTAAGGAGGTGCTTTTGATCGACTACGTGAAAGTTTTCCTATTTGTTGGGGGGTTTTTAATCTATATGTAATGCAGTGACAGAGTTGGAGGACTTGTTTTTCAGTTTCTCTGCAAAATGTGTAGCTAAGATTTGTACATCTATTATAGAGTGTTCTGGTTCAGGCTTTTGTGTTTTCGTTAGTGATCTTACAATTGCGAATAATTCTCTGGGTCAGTTAATGGCCGTGTTTATTATTTTTGTGTGATATTCTCGTTTTGATTTGTTGATTGCATCTTTACATGTGTTGAGTAGGCTGATGTATTGGGATTTGTTTTCGGTCAATTTAGCTGTTCTCCATTTTTTTCTTGTTTTCTCAGTTGCTTTTTTAGGTTGGCGAGCTCATCTTGTGTGGTGGTGGCTGCTCCTTTGAATGGTTAGGTTCCATTGGTTTAAGGATATATTGATGTTTGATGTGTTTGTTAGCTTGGGTATTACCTTGTCTAAGAAGGTATCTTTATTGAAGTGGGTAAAGTGTTTTTGTGGTAATGCGCTAGGTGTATTGGTATTGGGTGTTTGTATGTGGAGATAGAAGGTTATTAAGTGATGGTCGGACCAGGGTACATCAGTTATGGCTGGAGGGGTGAGGAGCTGGTGTCTGTTGAAAGGTGTGGGGAGGAAAACTAGATCTAGGGTGTTTCCCTTTATGTGGGTGGGGGCATGTATGATCTGTTTGCATCCCATTTCTGTCATCGAGTTCATGTGTGGCAGTAGTTGAGGGATGGGAGGTTCAAATCACCCAGTATGATAAGTGGTTTACTCAGTGAAGCTGTGCATGCTCGTTCTAGAATTGGGGTGAGGTTATTGTGGTCTGCTGTAGGTGGTCTGTAGATAAGGCAAAGTGCAAGGGTCTTGTTCTCTATTTTAATGATGTCCATACCATCTATACCAGAACTACTCAAATGTGGTCCTGGAGGTCAGCAACTCTGCAGGTTTTCGAGATATCCCTAATGAATATTAGAGAGAGCCTGCCAACCTGACTAGTTTGTGGCCCTCCAGGGCTGGATTTGGAGACCCCTGCCTTACACCTCTGTCATTTAAGATTGTGAGTGGGCAAGGTGCAGATGTCCAAGACATCAAAAAGGTTAGATAGAATTTGTCACATTCCTCCTCGATTCTCACCACCACCAAAAAGTTGTCTAGTAGTAAAAAATGTGTTTTCTTTAATTAAAATGGATGGGCCACGCTGGTGAGAGGATGCTTCCTCTTCACTGGGTTGGCCATTCCGACAAAAAAAAAATAATAATTAAGTCTGTTATGCTGGTTATTTAGATTGACCGGGTTTAGATTTTGTTAGTGATACCTTTTGACCTGGTAATAGGTATTTTGTGTTTTCTTGCATATAGCCTATAGCATGGATATCGCTGTTTTTTGACAATTATACAGCTCTTGTACAGCATAGATTGCTTAGTGGAGTAATACAGTGACTAGGAGAGGGAGACAGACTCACAGTTAGTTTAAGGTTCGCTTGATCTTTCTTCAGGTTGTTATTTCATTTTTCCGGTGTTGGTTCGGTTTTTCCTTGATGGTTCTTGCTTTGCTGTGCTACTTCAGGATCTGATGTCAGAGGTTTGTACCTGCCTTTTGTTCCTCACCAAAGGGCCCTCAGGCGCAGGCCCGTCAGGCGTGAGCGCACCGGATGGCGCTGCTGCTTTAAAGCCGGTGAGAGCTTCTGATTGGGCTTGAGTGGGAGAGCAGGCAGAGTCCAGCCGCGTGTGCTCTCGCTCGACCCCGATCGGGAGTAGAGGGTGCAGGAGAAAAGGTAGCTGCTGCTTCGAAGATATCTGGCCTCCGATGGCATGGTTTTGGTGTGGTTTTTGCTTGTGTGTTACCAGTAACAGTAGTATCTGTTTACTTTCAAATGTTTTTTTGACAAACACAAACTTCAAGTATTTGAATGTTCCAAATGATAGCATGTTGGAGGTAACTTTTTAGTGGTGTTGGAAATTTGAAAATTTAAAATTCAAAGCCATTTTTGAGAGAGGCAGTATTCGTTTAAATGCATAATGCATGGAGCGGCCTAGTGGTTGGGGCAAGTTGCCTCAGGCCAGAAGGTCGGGGGTTCAAATCCCACCAGAGGACAGCAACCTTAGGCCGGAAGGACTGGGTTTCTAGTCCCACAGGTGCTCCTTGTGGTTTTGGGCAAGCCACTTAACCCTCCATTGCCCATGTTCCCTGTAAGTATTAGTGTATGTGTCTCATATCCCCTCGTGTTAAATGTATCCCCCAATTGTGTTGTTGTGACCACTCTGATTGAAGGATAAGGTGGTATACAAAACTGTCTAAATAAAATAAATAAAGCCAGTATCCCATTCAGAGCACCAGTAACTAAATTTTCTGAAGTTTAGGATGGTTCACATTTATCAGCATTACAGGGGAAATTGACTTAGTTCCTCTCGCATTTGTAGATCTGAGAAAGAGCCCCAATTTAAGTTCATTTACTTCAATCATATGAACTTGGCAGAGAAAAGTACAATTCATATGAGGAAAACGCCCAGCATCTCCCTTACCTCTGTGCATCCTGACCTAATGAAGATCCTCGGAGACATCAATAGTGATTTTACACGGTGAGCTTCTCTTTTTTTCTATTAGCTGGATCATTTCTGCTGTTAAAACAGGGGTGGAACTGGCCTGAGGGAGTCTGTTCTGGCTGCCACTAGGCTGAGTGTTGCATTGTTTAATATCCCACTCCATCTGTAATAAGGCGGAGTTGCTTGTGGAGGAAGTTGTAGAGCATGATTGGGATGTTTGTGTAGTTGAGACTTGGTTGTGTGATGCTGATGTGTTGTGTTGGTGCGGTAGCTTTGTCCAGTGGGGTATGTTGGTGGGAGAGGGACTGGGGGGTTCTTTTTGGGTTCAGGGTGGGCTCAATCTTCCCTGCCTAAAGTACCAGGTGTGGAGCGCTTGCTTTTGAAGAGAGCGGGTAACCCTGGTTTGGAGTTGCTTCTGATTTATAGTGTTCCAGGATTTCAGTCATCAGATATTATATTATCCATTATCAGGTGAACCACCAATGTATATAGTTAACCCGTTTATCCAAGTTCTACTTCCTGTTAAATGTAATGACCAGACATATGTAAATTGTTGGATGTTTCTGTTCAATGTAAACCGCGCTGATGGCTAATAGTGCGGTATATAAGAATTGTTAATAAATAAATAAATATAGTGGATTTGTTGTTGCTCATTGGGCAGGTATGTATGGATTTTAAGAATTTTGTTGTTTTTTGGGGGGATTTTAACATTTATTATGAGACTTGTGTTCACTCTTCTGAATGGGCCTTTCGAGATATGGTTTTTGTACAGTTTGTAGTTGTACAATTCACGTAGAGGGACACACCCTGGATTTGGTCCTCTTGAAGCAGGAGGGTGCTGAGGTGGAACTGTCTCATATCAGTCGGCCCATGACTGAAGACTCTGTTAAATTTTTTTATAGATTTTTAGATCACACAAGATAGCATGCCTATTTGCACTTGCTGTTAATAGATTAGATTATTTCTTCTGCTAAGCATTTTTCTTGATCTGATAGTTCAGTGTCATTTTAAGACTTTTACTTATTTGTAGTTTATTTTATCTTTATTCACTTACTAACTTGTTATACCTCTCCTTTCTCCTAATTGTACTTTGCCCTCAATGCCATTTCTTAGGTTGATTTGTACCTCCCTTCTTATGGCTCCATATCACTTTTTCTTCCTTTTTTCAGATTTTCTCTAACCTTCTTCCCTCTCTCCACCAACCTAATACCCCTCCTCCTTTTCCCCATCTTCTCCTCCACCCTTTCCTCAGCTCTTGAGCTTCAACCTTCCCCTCCTCTCATTCATCCCTCTCCTTCCTCTCTCAAACAACCTCATCTTCGTTTTTCTCCAGTGTCGTCTCTCTCTCTCTCCCTCGCACTCTTCTTCTCCTCCTCCTCCTGTCTTCTGGTGATATTAATCCCAGCCCTGCTCCCCCCCCTTCACTTTTCTCTCACTCCCATATTAGTTCCTCTCTACCACCCCAATCTCATCCATATCCCTCTCCTTTCCCCCTCTTCTCATGTGCCTTAAACTTCCCTTTACTCATGATCTCTTTATCTCTCATGTTTGTCATCTTCTTGCTCTTACTGAGATCTGGCTTCTCCCTAATGACGCTGACCTCTGTCTTGGCAAGCTACCAATTCTCCCAAATTCCTCATGCCACTGGCTGCGGTGGTGGTTTTGGGTTTCTGCTTTCTCTTTCTTGCCAATTTTAACCCCTCCTCCTACCTCAGTCTCATTCCTTTCCCTCCTTTGAAGTCCACTCCATCCATCTTTTTAATCCTCTACCTCTCTGGATCACTATTATCTATAAGACCCTCTGACAATTCCACTTCTACCTTTCTCACTGATTTCGACTCTTGGCTTTCCTTATTCCTGAATTCTTTTCCCCCCTCCCTTATTCTTGGTGACTTTTAATTTATTTATATATTTATTTATTTATTTTCTGACCCCTATGCATCTAAGCTCCTTTCCCTTACCTCCTCATTCAACCTCCATCTTTGCTCTTCTGCCTCCACTCATCAGCTTGGTCACTATCTTGACCTTGTTTTCGATTCTAATTATTTACCTTCTAATTTCCATACCTCAGTTCTTCCCTTATCTGATCCACCACCTGTTAAGTTTCACTCTTCATCACTCCCTGCCTCAAGCTTGCCCAATCTCCTCCTACCTTTTTAGGAAGCAGTGGGTGTAGTAGAGATCCCTGGGGTACTCTACTGCTCACCTTTCTTCACTAAGAAAATTGACTATTTAGCCCTATTCGCCGGGAACAAGCAGGAAGTCAGTCCTCACATATGCGTGATGTTGGCGCCAATGGAGCCTTCGCGGAAGCATCTCCCCAGCTTTCAAAGAAAGCCTTTGGGAGATGCCACCATGCATATGTGGCTCCCTTCCCGCCCAAGGGTGCCTTCTTGCCTCAGTCACCTTTTTTCCTCGGAGTTCACCAGACATCTGTCTATTTCCCCCGGAAAAAGTATCCATTTTTTGAGTGTTTTACTCTTCTTCTCCGGTCTTGCACCAGTACTCTTCCCGCCCCCAAGCCTATTGCCTTGGCTTTGCGTCTCGGGTCCATTTAAATGGTCTCTTTTTTTCCTCTGTGCGGTTTGCGCCTTTTTTACCTCTGGCAGAGCCTCAGGTCTTTGACCTAGCTGGGGGCCTTTTTCCCCCCAGCCTCTAGTGGCTTCAAGAAGTGTGATCGGTGCTCAAAGGTCATGTCCCTCACTGACACGCACAACTGTTGCCTCCATTGCCTTGGGCTGGACCACAACCCTGTGGACTGCGGCCTTTGCAAGAAAAATGTCATCCAAGGCCCTCAAGAACTGTCAGCAGCAGCAGCACAACAAGTTCTTCCTGGAATCTGCAGTGACACTGTGCGCCAAGGCTCCTCTGAAGTCTCGGACTACTGTGAGGCCACGGGTCCTCCGAATTGAACTCCCCAGTTGGGGAATACAAGAAGAAAAAGAAACCCTCAAGGGCTGCGTCTGTGGACGGATCCAGGAAGGTGGGTAATTCCCAAACCAGATCCCGCAGTCCACACTGCTTGTCTGAGGGCTCAAAGCTGGAGCGGCCTACCAAGGTCGCCCAGAGAGAATCCTCTGGTGATCCGCCTTGGAGCCCCTGAGGCCATCCTCATCGAACTCCCCTTCAGGGGAACCGGCGCCAGGCCCCTCAGTGCCCATGCCAATGGCTGTAGAGCCTTCTGGACAGGAAGACCAGAATGGCAGCCCTGTAGCACAACTTGTCTGCTTTCATGGCTCAGCAGCAGGCTCTGATGCCCGGTTCTGCCAGGTTATCTATCCAGACCACCGGGCCCTCGACATCAATGATATCTCCAGATGTCGAGTCGATCCTCGAGAGGATGCACCCTCAAGTTGATCCTCGATAGTGGTCTCAATCCCAGTCCCATTCCATGGGATTGAGGTCCTCCCCAGCGAGTGCCCAAGGTTTCAGCCGTAGAACCCTGTCCGGGCTGTGCGCTGGATCATCTGGCCTGGCCCTCTCTTGACTCCTCCACCAATTACTCGAACTGGGAGACAGAAGATGACTGCAATGCACCCTTGGACCCATCCCCTTCAGAGACTCTACGCTGATCCCTGCTTGAGGACATGGCGTTGCTTGACTTCATACATGATATGTTGAAGGCATTAGCATTCGCCACTAAGTTGGAGGAGGATCCTCACACGGATGAGCTCGAGATCCTCCAATATGAGGCTCTGCCGAGGGAAGCATTGACAGTGCCCATCTCATCCATCCTGGAATGGCTGCTTTTCCGCATGTGGGAAACACTGGCATCGGTGCCCATTGTGAGCCGATGGCTCAACTTGATGTATCGAGTCCACCAGAGCTCGGGCTGCCAGAAAGTACAGCTGTCGCATAACTCCATGGTGGTAGAATCGGCCATGTGTCATCTCAAAAGCCAGAAGAGACACTAATCAGTGCCCCCGGGAAGGGAGGCCTGCACCCTGGATGCCCTTGACAGGAAGTGCTACCAGGACTCTATGCTCATCGGCCGGATCCAGGCATACCAGCTGTACATGGGCATGTACCTAAGGGACCTGGCAAAGGAACTCGCCGGGTTCTCGGTTGGTCTTTCTGAGGAGCCCCTACAGCGGTTCCAGAGCCTGGCCAAAGCTGTCCATAAGTGCTCCAAGTTTGGCTCGAGCAGCCAATGACTGCTTCATGTCGGTGGCTAGAGTAGCCACAGTGGGTATCAGTGCCTGATGCCAGGCTTGGCTACAGTCTTCCGGTTCAGGACAAATTGGTCAATGTTCCCTGCCAGGGAGAGAATCTCTTTAGCAAACCCATGACTGATAAGACTGCTGAGTTGGAGACCAAGTTAATGATAAGAACCGGCTATCCTCCCCCGATGAAAGGGCTGAAGTAAAAAGCCTCTTTACTTGAGGAAGGGAGGTGCTTACAGAAACTACCCGCAGTATCAGGCTTCCCCAGCAGGGTCAGCAGGCCAAGGGACATGGGCATGACCTTCATAAGCAGAATGCTCCTAAGAACTAGGCACAGGCCCCAGCCCAACAGCCCACAGGGGGACTTCTGATCCACTGTGCCCATCGGTGGCCAGCTTTTACCACTGACACTTGGGCACTCCAAGTGGTCAAGGACAGTTACCTCCTCCACCTGGCACAGACGCCTCCCCCCTTTCTTCCCAGGGGAGCTCCCTAGGACTCCCCTTCACTGGGATCTACTACTGCAGGAACTCGCAGGTCTCCTCAAGGACAGGACAGTGGAACCAGTACCCCAGCATCTCTGGGGCAAAGGGTCCAGGTACTTCCTGGTGCCATAAAGAACAGGGGGCCTAAAGCCCATTCTAGACCTGTGGGACCTGAACAGGTTCCTGGTGAGGGAGAAGTTCAAGATGCTCTCCCTTGGAACACTGCTGCCTTATCTCCACAGGGAGACTGGCGTTGCTCCTTGGATCTGACGCATGCCTATGCCCACATCCTTATCCCAGCCACAGGCAGTATCTCAGATTCATGGTAGGGGGCAGCCACTATCAATACAGGGTACTACCCTTCGACCTGGCATCTGCACCAGAGCTTTCACCAAATGCCAGGCAGTAGTCACTGCCTACTTCCATCTACAGGGGACCTTCGTCTTTTTCCACCTGGACAATTGGCTCATAAAAGGAGACATGACTGCTGAGGTGCAGCAGGCTTGTACTGTCTACGTCCTGCAACATCTGGGGTTCGTGATAAATTGCCCCTCCTCCCGACACAGTGTCTGGAGTTCATCAGGGTAAGGCTGGACACAGTTCAGGCCAGAGCCTTTCTCCCCCTGGACTGAGCCAGCCATCTCAGGGTACTGGCCACAGACATTCAGCACCAACCCTCAGTGTCTGCTCGCCTCCTACTGTGCCAACTTGGCCACATGGCTTACACAGTCCATTACCCCAGATGCCCATGTTCATATGATGGTGGCCCAGTGATGCTTCCATGCCCAGTGGACAGAGGCCACAGGCCGACTGAGACACAGAGTGTCCGTGACCTGCCAGCTGGTGGAGTCCCTGAACTGGTGGCAGAACATACAGCACCTTCGAGTAGGGATGCCCTTTTAGACCCCCACTCCCCAGAGGGTCCTCACTACGGATGTCTCCTTGGTGGGCTGGGGAGCACATTGCGAGGAACTTTGGCTCTACACTTGGCTCTCTGGGCCTTCCGCCACCGTCTGCAGCACTAGTCAGTGTGGTTCAAATGGATAATCAAGTGGCAATGTTCTGTGTAAACAAACAAGGGGGCACAGGGTCCCACACCCTCTGCCACAAAGTGGTGGCTCTCTGCTCCTATGCGATTTGCCAAGGGATGCTCCTGTGTGCGGTGTACCTGCCGGAACAGGACAACACCTTAGTGGACAGACTGAGCAGGGTCCTCCAGCCACGCGAGTGGCAGCTGGACCCCAGGGTGACCAATTGGCTCTTCCGACTCTGGGGGACCCCTCTAGTGGATCTCTTTGCCAGCCTGGACAACTCCCAGTTGCCCCACTTCTGATCCCGGCAGCCCCACCCATCTCAGGCGGCTGCGGATGCCTTTCTCATCCCGTGGTCGGAGAGCCTTCTGTATGCCTTCCCGCCCACGCCATTGATTGCCAAGACCCTCTTCAGGGCTCTTCGCGACAGGGCGTTGCTGATCCTGGTGTCTATATGGTGCCCAAGCAAATGTGGATCACTCTGCTTTTCCGCTTGGTGGCGGAGGCCTCCATCCCCCTGGGGAGTGCCCTGAGGTTATTGTCTCAGGAGGAGAGCTTCCTCCTGCATATCAGTCTGGGGTTGTAGCCTTGGCCCCTTTCAGCCTCCCGAGGGAGGTGGAGGAGGTCCTTTTGGCCTCCCGTAAGACCTCCACCAGATGAGCCTATGCCTTCAAGTGGCACAGGTTTTTGGTGTGGTGCGTGGAGCGACAGGCGAACCCATTCTCCTGCTCAGTGCAGCTGGTGCTGCAATACCTACTTCATTTGCTGCAATCTGGGCTCAAATCCAATTCCATAAGGGTACACCTGAGTGCTCTTGCGGCACACCACCATCCTATCGAGGGCAAGCATCTCTCGGTGCAGCCTCTTTTCACCCACTTCCTGGGGGTCTCCTGTTGTCTCAGCCCCCCATCCGCCCACTAGTACAGCTCACTGGGCCGCCATTCGAGCCCCTAGCTACCTGCCACTTGAGGTATCTTTTATGGAAAGTCATTTTCCTGGTGGTGCTCACATCCACTCGCATGGTCAGCGAGTTTTAAGCCTTGGTGGCAGAGCCGCCCTACACCAGGTTCTACAAAAACAAGGTTGTGCTCTGCATGCACTCCAAATTTCTCCTGAAGGTGGTGTCCCCATTCCACCTCAATCAGAAGGTGGTGCTCCCCACCTTCTTTACTTGACAACATGCCAGCAGGGCGGAGGATGTCTTCCATACTCTGGATTGTAAAAGGGCTCTGTCCTTCTACCTTCAACATACCCAGGGCCACCGCAAAGCTTCACAGCTTTTCGTTTCCTATGACCCCAGTCAGCTGGGGGAGGCGGTGACCAAGAGGACTGCGTTGCCTTCACCTATGAACAGGCTGGGTTCTCGCTTGAGTGCTGGGTCACTGCACGCAACATCACGGCCACGGCGGTCTCTGTGGCAAGCCTGTATTTCGTCCCAATGACAGACATCTGCCGTGCTGCCACCTGGTCTTCAGTCCATACATTTGCAGTTCATTACTGCCTGGAGAGGGAGGCCCAACGGGACAGCGCCTTCAGCCAAGCTGTACTCCGTAATCTGTTTAGGGTTTAGGCAACCCCCACCCTCCGACCCTTCTGTGTTCAGGCTACCGGAGTGTTGGTTCCTCATTGGACACATGGGTCCTTCTGTAGTCTGTATCCTTGGACTCAGTTGCTGCTGGTCATGGCTCCTCTTGGGTGCATCCATGTTTTTCTATGGGCTTTTAATAGTCTGTAGCAAGGGAGTCCCATATGTGAGCACTGACTTCCTGCTTATTCCCAGAGAAAGTGTAGTTACTCACTTGTAATAGGTGTTCTCCGGGGACAGCAGGAATCAATCCTCACAACCCTCTCTCCTCCCCGTGGAGTTGCTTTTCTATCATTTTTGCCGTCTTTAGCTATGTCATCTGACTGAGGCAAGATGTCACCCTGGGACAGAAAGGGGACCATGCATGCATGGTGGCATTTGCCAAAGACTTTCTTTGAAAGCTGGGGAAATGCTTCCGTGAAGGCTCTGTCGGCGCTGATGTCACACATATGTGGGGACTGATTCCTGCTGTCCCCGGCGAACACCTGTTACAGGTAAGTAACTACACTTTCACTGTTTTCTATCTTTTACCAGTTCCCAGTGCAAAATAGGACACTGCCTCCTATCCCATGACTTTTTAATTTCCTCAAGAGCCTTTCCTGAGGGACCTTTTTCAAGGCTTTCTGAAAATCCAGATACACTATATCAACCAGCTCACCTTTATCTACCTGTTAATTTGCACATTCAAAAAACTAGCAGATTGAAGAGGCAAGACTTCCTTTGGCTAAATCTATGTTGGCTTTATCTCATTAAACCAGGACTCTATATGTTCAGTAATTTTGTTCTTTATAGTGGTTTCTGTCATTTTGCCCTGTACAGACGTCAGGCTCACTGGTCTGTAGTTTCTTGGCTCACCCCTGGGACCCTTTTTAAAAATTGGCATTACATTGGCCGTTCTCCACTCTTCACGTACTAGAAATAATTGATAGTTTACAAATTACTAATCCATTGATATTTTAAGTCTGCCCAAACTATGGCCCCCTCCATGCCTCCGTGCAATCTTTACCTAATGTGGATCACCATGTCTAAATAGCAGCTTTCTAAATCACCGTTTGCATATCTAGGCAAGCTGCTACTTAATGATCTCATAATATACTTTACATCTCTTTTGTAGAGTTGATGAAGATGAGGAAATCATAGTGAAGGCAATGAGTGACTACTGGATAGTGGGAAAGAAGTCTGACCAGCGGGAGCTTTATGTTATTTTGAACCAAAAGAATGCAAATTTGATTGAAGTAAATGGTACGTTTAAACTCTTATTTAGCGTCCTTGATCTTGCTATGGACATTTTAGAAGTAGGCCTGATTGTACGTTGTCATGAAATCGTTGTTTTTTGGGGGGAGTTTTTTGGCCTGATGGTTTTTCTCATGTTCCAGCTCTATTGGAACCAGTTTCTTTTGGACTATGGAAGTATAAGTCTTCATTTGCAAATATTTGGTGCAGTAGGGGGCCTCCTATTTTGTATTTCCTCACAAGTGTCTTAGCCCATTGTTGCAAAACATTTTTTGCATTAAATTTATATGGTAGGGAGCTCAACTTACATAAGGTTTTTAGTTTCTGTTCCAGTGCTTTGCATTGCAACCAGGCAACATCAATATTCAACAGTTCTTTTTTACCGGATGGTTTTAATTATTAATATGTAAACATCTTGACCCTGGGCATTAATGGAATTGCTTTGAGCAAATTTAATCCAGGAACACGCCATATGAATGTAGTATTGTTCCTTACTATGTCAGATTCTCATCTGTTTGTTAAAGCACTACATTTTAAATATTCTAACCTATAGAAATGGGAAATACACCAATCTGCTAATAGTAGATGGGCTGAAAAGTGGCCTAGTATTCCCGGTATTTGGACATTCCTTCATGCCTCTCTTTGTTAACCAATAACATCAGAGTCTTCTCGACTCTTTCAGGAGCTTTCAGTCTGTCCCACACCCAGATATATGCTGCCAAGCAGTTCACCCTGAACGTGGCTATTTGAATCTCTGCCGCATTAACATTTCCTCCTGGGGAAATTCTGTGCAAACATTTTGAAAATACCGTGCACGGTACTTTAAAGTTCTTCATGCTTTATTTAGTAGCTTTTTGTGCTGAATTTCTCCCCTAGACCTGAAATTCCCCCTGCCTTTTCCCTCTTCAGCTCTCTCTTGCTCCAGTATAGTTCCCTGCCTCCCTCTAACTAGCAGGAAGACCCCCTAATTCTGTCTGTCCCTATGCACATACCCCAACCTCTCTTCCGTTTTCCCCTCCCCATCCCCCTTCCCTTATCTCCCTATCGCCCAGGGCTCACATCCCACCCTGCATCCTCACCTCTCAATCTTCCCCAACCCTCAGGCACACACTTCCACCTCATGGAAGGGCCCCAGCTTACTCCAGCGACAGTCTTCCCACAATACCTACCACAACCTGCTTTGTCTTCCCTCCGTTGCAGTCGCGTGGCAAGAGGCTGGCACAGCAGCAAATGGCTGCACATCAGGCTGAGTTCCTTCTTCTCTGCCGTCCTAGGCCCTACTGCTTATTTGAACCACATGGGCCTCCATACAAGCAAGCAGTTCAAATGAACAATGGGGCCAAGGATGGCAAGAAAGGAGGACACTGCCCAATGTGTATCAATTCGCCACCACCTTTTGACAAGCGATCTCAAGGATCCAGAGTCACTGGTGCCAGTCCTGCATAATATTTTACATAACAAATGCAGAATTCTGCACAGGTGAGGAATTCTGTGCAAATTCAGCATTACACAGTTGTGCAGAATCCCCCGTGTAAACATTGTAAAAGGTATTAGGAAACTGAATGAAAACTGCAATATACAATTACAGCATGCATGTTGATTCTCCTATGGCAGAAATAACGTAGTTATTTGCTCTATAATTAGGATCTAGGTGTTTATAAATTTTAAATGTCAGTGTTTATTCTCTAGTTAATTAGGTGTTTTTGAGGGTACAAACAAATCGGTGTTTATCGGTGTTTTTGCACTATAGGTGGTACTGCTGAATACCTTTTCCAGTCAAATCAAACATGTACATTTCTATCACTTAAGATACAGAAAAGACACAAAACTGAGTGGAAATTCAAGGACAAACTAGGAGGGGGTGAAAAAGTATTGGGGCGAGTAGTGTTTTCCCAGTGTATATCCAGAAAAAAACTATTTTAATTTGTTGCATTGGGGGGTTGTTTATCAGTTAAAACCTAGAATCCAGAAGCCCTATCTATAGAGTGTTTAAATCACAAATGCACACAGTTCTGTTACTGTTCTCGAGTCCAGTCTGATAGTTCAGTCGGAACTATTATACACTGCCATGCAAAAACCTACGTTTGGTTACCAGACCAGGCCCATATAGCTTCTCAGGATTGTCCTGGCTGGAAGTGGTACAGACAGTGCTTTACAACCCCTGGAGGAGAGGGCGTCTGACATGTAGTGGTCAGGTTTAAGGCTTATAATTGTGACCCTTCAGAAAGAATCCTGAGCATGGCCTGCAGCCAAGGACTGTTACTGCAATGAATGTCTGGACTAGGTGAGTTGAAAGTGGCTATAAAATGGGAGGGGGGGGAGGGGATGACCCTTAGTAATTAGAAAGGTTCATAATTCTAGATTCCAACTTTGCTTATGATTTGAGCTGGAGGAACAGGCGTAAAACACTTGCTTTCCTTATCTCACCCAAAACTTCTTACTACTGCTGAGGAGTTTTCTAATATAACCTGACAAAACTGTCACGTGAGAGTTTGTTATATCCAGGAATATTTGAAAAAGAGCGAGTACGTTTAATATTGCAGATTTCAGGTTCCTTTGCAATTTCCACATTTCCCACTTTTGTTCTAGAATTAACTGGATTGTTTACTATGAATCATTTTGTATAGCGCTACAAGGCCTACACACAGCGCCACACACATGCTCAATAAAGCTTACAGGCTATGCAGGATAGACAAATACAACAAAAGGGGACTGAGGCAAAACGAAGGGCAAATGGCTATAACACACACAGGTGGTAAACAGGAGAAGAGGGAGTTGGGATCCAAAAGTAGCCTCGTAGAGTTGTTTTTTTAGCCTGATTTGAATAGGCTCAGAGATGGCGCTTGACGTACCAATTCAAGTAGTCAGTTCTGCAAAGTTGGGCAAACAAAATCTGGAGTTGGCAGTGGAAGAGAAGGGCATAGATAAAAGGGATTGGTCTGATGAGCAGAGCTCCTGAGGAGGGGTGTAGGGAGAGGAGCCGCAGAATGAAGTCTGAACTAGATGCAGAAACACAGAGCCAATGAAGTAACTTGAGAAGTGGGGTTATGCGAGTGTAAGATTAGCTCTGCGGCTGAATCATGAATGGATTCAAGGGGAGAGATGATTCAGGGGGAGAGCAGTAGCGGGAGGCGATTAGTGGGTTCAGAAAGGAAGGGATGAATTTTGCTGATGTTGGCTTTCTACACTGGTCTCCCCCGTTATCTCCACTCGCAGCTCAATCCCTTACTGCCCCACCCTTGTTCTATGATCTGCAACCAAAACCTCCTTTTATCTCCTCAAAATGCAGCTGCTTCTCGCAACATGCAGATCAATGGCTTTCTGCTTCTCAGCTCCCTTCTTCCTGTGAATCTCCGTCATGAATGGTCATACAATAAATTTAAGGCAGGGCTAAAAAAAACAGGCTTTTTGAGCATGCCTTTCAGTAATGTCCTCCCAGTAGACCTAGTTTTTTGTTAATTCATTTTTACTTTGCTTACCCCCACCCTTAAGTTTCATCTAGCTACATGCAAAACCTGTCTTGGCAGATAGTGTTACCCTGCTTCTCTTTTGCCCTTATGTGTGTCTCTCCTGTTTTTGTAATTTGGAGTTTTATTGTGTGTTACAACCTGTTCCCCCCCTTTTGATTGTAAACTGCTATGATGTTGGATGTCTTGGTGGTATAAAAACTCTGTAAATAGAGAGATAACCATCAGGTTGGATTTGTGCAGTGAAAGAGAGAGGATAGGCGAAGCAAGATGACTCGGGGTTGCAAGCTGAAGAAACAGAGAGGGGGATGATGTTTTCCACAGAAAGAGAAAAGAGGGAGGGGGGAGATGGGTTTAGGCATTAAGGAGCTTTGTCTTGGCCATGTGCAATTTCAGATAACCAGGCTGAGATATGGGACTGGACTCCATTTTAATGCTGAGAGATAACAGATACTGTAGCCTAAGCAGCAGAGTGCTACCTGATGGCCAGTTGGTAGCTGAGATAATACACTTCCTCCTGCTGGCTGAGACATGGACTGTATTTGCTAAACCTTCACAAAGCGAATCGTTTTCAGCCCAGATTTATTTGTGGAAGTAGGACAGAACCTAGATCTCCTGGTATTCTCAGTAGAATGCGCTTGCTGGTAAAATACAGAAGGCTGGATTTCTAACAGACTGGTCTATAGTACTCGTTGCTGTCTGGAAATTCTATATGATATACTGAAAGGAGAGCCCAGGTATAGACCTTTGCGTGACAGGAGAACCTGTTAATTGCTGGAGACAACAAACTGAGGAAACCCCAGCTGCTGTAACGCTTTCCTTACCACACAGTGGTGTTTCATTATTCATCTTTGGCAGAGAATACTGATCTCTAGGGATTTCAGCTTGCAGCTGAGGAAAATGAAGCATAAGCTGTAACTGATATAGCCCAAGTCCCAGATGTAGAATGAGTGTAGATGAACCCATATCGGGAACAGTCATCCTCCCACAACGTCAAAGATACTAAGATAATGTCGGCTTCATTACAGCCTAATAAATTGTATATGAATCTGAGTTTTGGGATTTAATTGCCCACCTTTCTAATTTGAGCTCTGTTCTGAGTTACAAATTCAGATACAGTTGGGTAAGTCCTTGCCCCCGGACTGCCAGAAGGGGTGGACAAAATAGGTGACTGTAAAGGACGAAGTGGCAGGAGCTCTCCTGAGTCTCACTAGTTTCCAGTTGCATCATCCAAGGAGAATCCACTCCCACAATGGCCAAGGCATCTGTAGGCCCAGCCTGCCTCAGAGGGTTTACAGTGTTAAGCTTGCATCTGAGGGTGAATTGACTTGCCCAAGATCAGAAAGAACATCAGTAGAAGTGAGTTTTGAACCGTAACTTTCCTAGTTCTCAATCTACTGCTCTAACCACTAGGCTGCTTCTCCACTCTTGTTGGAGGGATGGAAGGACAGGGGGGTTGTTTGCATCAGGCACTTCTGCCCCATTACATACTGCATGTCTCTTAAATCAATATGTTGTTTTTCATACCTGTCTCTGGAAATATCTATACATAAAAAAATTCTATCGGGAAAATAATGAAGCAAATCAGCATCCTCAGTTAGTGGAATGGTCACTGCAGCCCGATGAAGCTAACACTAAAATGATGCATATAAAAACCATTGAGTCACCTGCAGACTAAGGGACCTGGTTCTAGAATATTTTTTTAAAAAGCATGCATTTTAAACATACAGGGGCTGATTCTATAAAGGGTGTGCAGAAAGTTACATACTATTTACGCTTGTAGGTCTTTGTTCTAAAGAACATACATGCTTGAATAAGCATATGTGCACATGCTTTAGGAAGTTGCTATTCTGTAAGCATGCACAGAAGTGCCCTTGTGCGTACTTTGTTTGAATGTGCACGGGGCAGAGCTTGGGGGGGATCTAAATTTATGTGCATATGTTATAGACTAGTATAACTTATCCACATTGCTGACCAATAGGCATTTGAATGAGCTCTAGAGCAGGTGTAACTGCCAAGACTAGCTTCAGGCACATCAATACGCTCCACTCCTATTCTATACAGTAAAGTCCACTCATATTTTACTTTTATAGAACAGGCCCCACATACATGCATTACCTGTGTTGGAGTTATAGAATTACCCTCACATTGTAAGTCTGTGTATAACATCCAACCTGTGAAGTAGGTCTTGTGGGTTCAGAGGTGGAAACGTGTCCTGAAAATCAAACTGTTCTTGAAAAGACAATGGTTTGGTGCGTGATGCAGGATGTCGTCAGCTTTTTTTATTCCAGCTTTGCAGCCTGTTTCAAGTGCCATCAAGCAACTCTTGCTTTATAGCACAATTTCTCTGTATTGTATTTTTATACCTCCTGCCATGCCTTAAAAATATATATAATAAATACAGTTTAAAAAAGAAACCTCCAAAATGTTTGTTTTCCCAATATCTCTTTTTCCTTTTTTTTACCAGATTGCAGCAGCTTTGTAATGGGAGATAACTGGAATTCAAGGCTTATGTCTTTCCCTTCACTAGGAGTAGCCTAGTGGTTAGGTCAACAGTCTGTGATCAGAAATACCAGGGTTCAGATCCCACTGGTACTCCTTGTGGCCTTGGGCAAGTTACTTAACCCTCCTTTGCCTCAGGTATAAACTTAGATTGTAAATCCTCTGGGGACAGGGAAATAACTACTGTTACTTCATGTAACCCTCCTTGAAAGGCATGAGCTAAATCTACTAAATATATTATTTCAACTGCAGAGGATTTTGTTTTTTTGTCCTCAAGCCTAGCAATTTTCTCTTGCTCCTTTGGGCTTCCAGCTTGGTCAGAACCACCCTCTGCTGGCCATCATGAGTCTTTGTTCACAGCTGTTTTTGAAATGGTTAACAGATACTGAACAACTGAATAGCAAAGCAATTGTTTTTAAATTGTCTCCTATGTGTTAATGTCTTGCTCTTACTTTGCAGAAGAAGTTAAAAAACTTTGTGCTACACAGTTCAGCAACATTTTCTTTCTGGATTGATCTGTGAAAGACTGGAAAGATGCCTTAAAAGGAAAACATCATCTCTTCTATTTAATGGAAGGAGGAGATTGGTCATATTAGTGACTGGAGTAAGGATCTCGTACTAAGACAATATGAAAATACTTAGATTGTAAGAATCAAATTTCTATCTGTAAGCTACAAGATTAGAACATTTTCAGACATTAAATATTTATCAGAATTAATTAAAACCATTCTTCTTGATCATATGTATCATACCATTCTTTGTCATAATAGGTGAAAAATTAGTAATTTTAATAATTGTTCAAATTAAGAGTATTACTCTTTCAGTGCTCTTTGTTGTAATTTGCCCCAAGTAATGTGTTTCGTTTTTTTTTTACCAAGAACATCAAAATGAATAAATAACCTTAAGATTTTCTTAAGCAAAACCTGGTAATTTGAAAGTATGGAAAGAGGGTGGTGCTAAGATGGCAGAGCAAAGGGCTGCATAGTAAGGAGCGCCGAAGGTCCTTGGCTGATAGCCTTAGTAGGGGCAAACGCAAAGGATGTCCAGGACTTCTGGTTGAGTCTTGAGGGTTGGTGGACAGCAGACGCTTGACTCTTCCATCTCTTCTGCATGTGGAGAGAGGAGTGAGGAAGAGGCAATTGCTGGCAGAGGGCTGTCACTGAAGGAGGACTTAGTTTTTGTTCAGTTCTGAACAGTAGGAGACACTTTATCTAGAACCTTTGGTGGAAGTAGTGAAGGCTGTCTCTCAACTGGAACAATCTCTGACAAGGTGATTTAAATCTGAATTTATTTCCAAATCCAGGGATGTATACAAGCAACAGGGCTGGCCCAAGGGTATCTGACATCCCAGGCACACCTTCAGCCATGCGTCTCCCGCCCCTGTATTCCAACATCTTCCACATAAGCCCCTGTCCAACATACAAATATGACAACAGAAAAAGACCACATGGCTTGTCTAGTCTGTCCTTCCATATCAACAACTACAACAGTCCCCTTTTTACCTTTAAAGATCCTCTGTGTTTGTCCCATACTTTTTTGAATTCAGTTACTGTCCTCATCTCTACCACCTCCAATGGGAGACTATTCCATGGATCTACTACTCTTTCCGTAAAGAAATATTTCTGCATATCACTCCTAAATCTGTCTTCCTTCACCCTCATCCCATGTCCCCTCGTAGCAGAACTTACTTTCAATTGAAAGAGGCTCTCTCCCTGAACATTTATGCCACAGAAGTATTTAAACATCTCAATCATATCACCTCTATCCCACCTTTCCTCTAAGGTGTACATATTAAGATCCTTCAGTCTGTCCTCGTATGCTTTATAATGAAGACCACTAATCATTTTAGTAGCCACCCTCTGCACCGACTCCATCCTGTTCACATCCTTTTGAAGGTGCGGTCTCCAGAATTTCACACTATACTCCAAATGAGGTCGCACCAAAGACTTATATAGAGGAATTATCACCTCCTTTTTTCTGCTAGCCATTCCTCTCAGTATGCACCCAAGCATCCTTCTAGCTTTTGCCGTCACCTTTTCTACCTGTTTAGCTACTTTAAGATCAGACACAACCACGCCTAGGTCCCGCTCTTCTTTAGTGGACAAAAGTACTTCACCCCCTATACTATATTGCTCCCTTGGATTGCTGCAGCCCAAATGCTTGACCTTACATTTTTTAACATTACATCCCAGCTGCCAGATTCTATACCATTCTTCAAGCTTAGCTAGATCCCTCCTCATGTTATCTACACCTTCCAGGGTGTCTACTCTATTGCAGATTTTGGTATCATCCACAAAGAGGCAAACCTTACCCGACAGCCCTTCCGCTATATCACTAACAAAGATGTTAAAAAGAATCGGACCAAGGACAGATCCCTGGGGCACACAACTGGTAAGATCCTTCTCCTCAGAGTGAGCTCCATTTACTTGTACTCTTTGTCACCTCCCACCCAACCAATTTCTAACCAAAGCAGTAACTTTAGGGTCCATCCCTAGGGTGCTCAGTTTGTTTATAAATCGCCTGTGAGGAACAGTGTCAAAGGCTTTACTGAAATCTAAATACACCACATCTAGGGCTCTCCCTCGGTCCAACTCCCTGGTCACCCAGTCAAAGAAATCAATCAGATTTGTCTGACAAGACCTGCTTCTGGTGAATTCATGCTGCCTTGGATCCTGTAATCCGCTGGACTCCAGAAACCTCACTATTTTCTCCTTCAGCAGCGTTTCCAATAATTTACTCACCACCGAAGTTAAACTAACCAGCCTGTAGTTTTCAACTACATCCTTACTTCCGCTTTTGTGTAAAGGCACCACATGAGCCTCTCTCCAGTCCTTTGGCACCACTCCCGACTCATTGAGGCATTGAAAAGGTCAGTCAGTGGAGCTGCTAGAACGTCCCCAAGTTCCCTCAGTATTCTAGGGTGTATGCCATCCAGTCCCATCACTTTGTCTACTTTAAGATGAGCTAGTGTCTCACGAACACAGTCTTCTGAAAATTGTTCAAGATGTCCCTCGCTTCTGTTCCTGTTTGTGGGTGTTTTCTGATGTCCTGCTCCTGGTTCTTCATCTGTGAACACAGAACAGAAATATTTGTTAAGCAATTCCACTTTATCCTTATCAGCTTCTACATATTCCTCCCCTGCACACTTGAGTCTGACAATACCACTTTTGCCCTTCCTCTTCTCACTAACATATCTGAAAAATGTCTTATCCCCCATTTTATTGCATTGGCTAAATCCTCCTCCTTTTGAATCTTTGCCTTCCTGACTACTTTCTAGCTTCTCTAAGTTTTTCCAAATACAGATGCCTGTCTTCTGTCTGTGATCTCTTGTATTTCATGAAGGCCTCCCTCTTTTTCTTCACTTTTTCAGCTACTTCTTTCGAAAACCATAACGGTCTCCTTTTCCTTTATTTACCGTTTTAACAAAAAGGTTGGTTGCCCGTAAAATATCCCTTTTCAGTTTTGCCCACTGTTTTTCTACATCCCCCAGCTGTTCCCATCCCACTAACGACTCCCTGAGGTATTGGCCTATCTTGGCAAAGTTAGTCTTCCTAAAGTCTAAGATCCTCACCTTTGAATGGATTCTAATAGCCCTAGTCCTAATACTGAACCACCCCATCTGGTGATCACTGGATGCAAAATGATCTCCCACTACAACATCAGAAACACTTTCACCACACAGTCCAGTATGGCCCGTTCACGTGTGCGGTCTGTTACCAGCTGCCTGAATAGTTCTCCCTGTAGAGAATCCAGGATCCCCTTACTTCTAGATGATACTGCAGTGGGGATGTGCCAATCAACATCTGGCATACTGAAATCTCCTATCAGTAGCACTTCCCTTTCCTAGCAATGCTGCATATGTCTTTAATTAACTCTGTCCACCTCTTCCTCTTGTGAGGGAGATCTGTATATCACACCAATGCAAATAGATTTCTCTTTCTAGTTTAACCCACAATGCCTCCTCTCTCCCTTTTAAGCTCTGTAATTCCAAAGCTTTAATAGTAGTTTTTACATATAGTGCCACTCCTCCTCCCCTTCTTCCTACCCTGTCCTTTCTGAATAAAGTATAGCCAGGTATAGTTACATCCCAATCATGGTTTTCTGTGAACCATGTTTCTGTAACTGCCACTAAATCCAAGTCAGCCACTCCCACCAAAGCTTCAACATCAGGGATCTTATTTCCCATGCTATGGGCATTTATACACACTGCTTTCCATATGTTACCCATTCCCATAAAGGTATTTAATATATCACATATCTGGGGGCTTTCTTCACCCACCCCCAACAAATCTAGTTTAAAGCCCTCTTCAGTAGATTAGCCAGTCTACTACCGAAGACGCGTCAACCTTTCTTGGACAGATGGATGCCATCTCTGCTCTGCAACCCTTGGAACAGCATCCCATGGTCTAGGAAACCAAAACGCTCTCGATGATACCATCCACGCAGCCATGCATTCATCTGCAGGATGAATCTCCCTTCCCGCCCTTGCCCTCTCCCAAGGTCTCCAGCCTCTCTCCTCCCCTTTTTCTTTGTTTCCTTGTAACCATTTTATTAAATGTAACAAATAACTTTTGTTCTCCAGGAACAAGCAGGAAGTCAGTCCTCACATATGGGTGATGTTGGCGCCGATGGAGCCCGCCCAGATTCACTCCGCAACTTTCAAAGGACTTACACTGCCCAAAGGTGCCATCTTATCTCCGTCTTCCTTTTTCCACAGAGCCTTGCAGATATGCTATCTGTGCATCCCAGATAAAGTTGATTTTTCCACCGTCCTTAGGTATTTTTTTTCTTTTTTCACTGAGATTTGTTCGATCACTTTTCCGCCAACCGAATACACCACCTCGGCATCGTATTTTTTGGCACATGGGTTTTTTGCTCGCTGCCCAGTTGGTCGAGACATCCGAGTTTGATTTCGTAGGGGCCGTTTTTCCTGCTGTGTCTTCGATCGGCAGATTTAAACAGTGTGGTAAGTGCAAGCACACTATATCCTGTATGGACCGCCACCGTACCTGCATTAAGTGCATCTGGGCGGACCATGGTGTGTCTTCCTGCCCGCTCTGTCTTTTGATGTTGGCTAAGACCTGGAAGGAACATGAAAGGCAGCATGAGGAGCTGTTCGGCAAATATGCCTTGGGATCAGTATCGGGGATGAAATCCCTGCCTTCGACACCAGCATTAGGTGATTTGTCATTGCACACCCATGTTTGGTTGGAGCGCCAAGGTCATCAGGTATCAGTTGTCTTCTGAGGACCTTCCCTGTGCATCGTGGACTTCATCGAAGTAGAGGTCCAACCCTGGCTTGGTGGGTGAGACCTCCGGTGCCCAGGCGCAGAGCCCTTGACCCAACATGGGTGACGATGGCCAGGAGCACCCCTCTAAGCAGCCCTAGCAGGAGGAATATTCTATGGAGTCAGGGGATTGGGTCGGGTCCCCCGATGTCATCACCATCAGGGATTTTCCTACCGGGGACCCAATGCTATCCTTGAGGCCAGTGCATGCTGCTGCCGAGCCATCTGGTATCGAGGCCAGGATGACCGCCCTGGAGCATAGCTTTGCTGTGTTCCTTGAGGCACAGTGGGGCCTGACTCCCAGTAACTCCAGGTCATCGGTGCCAGCCATGGTACCATTCTCGATAAGGACCTCCCCGGAGGGTGCTCCACCCATCCTTGAGAAGTTGGCTTGATCAGTGCCGACTTTTGGCAACTGCCTCAAGACCTGATGCAGCGTAAGGCATGGTAGCACAGGAGCTTCAGTGCCCAGAGTCATCTATGCCGCTTTAGTCTGACAACCATGGAGCGCGTACCGATTCCTCTGACTCGGTCAACGGATGAAGAGTCTCCTGCCACCATCCTCCATGGAACATTCAAACCAAAGTATCCACTCTTCAGTGATAAAAATACAAGACCAATTGAAAGAATCACCAAACAATACCCCCAGAAATTATCCAAATCAAAGAATTTTTTTTGTCGGACATCACCGCAGCAAAGCATAGATTTAAACAAATGCTCCCAAGCGGCTCAATCCATTTTATTAACCAAAGAAATTTTTAGTATATTGTAAAAGACTTAGCTCAGTCCAATAGAATTCCTTGAAGTCCTTGCACAACGTGCACGTTTCGGGAATATGTTCCCTGTATCAAGTGCTCTTCATTCCACAATTTAAACAACCATCAAAAAACGCTGGGACCAAACCCAGCTGATTCTTAAAGGGCAAAGAAAACTTAGACAATGGCCCATAAGCCTGTCAATCCACACCAGATCCACCAATGAAAACAAACCAAGGCCGCCCCACTGATCAGGGAGGGCCCTGTGTCACAGAGGTGGATATCACATTACCGTATGCCACTCAACTTCCTTATTTAAACCAAAGGGCATTACTGTCCAGAGATTAAAAATCCATTGTTGCTCACGTCGTCAAAGTTTTGCAGTGCGATTACCACCCCTAGGATCAAGAGGGATGTGATCAATCACAGTCCATTGTAGACAATCAAAAGAGTGTTGGAATGCAATGCAATGTTCAACAATGGGGGCCGAGACAACTCTTTGTCGTAGTCGGGAGGCGTGTTCAGCCAACCGTATCTTCAGGCCTGATCGTTCTACCAACATAGGGCAAAGGCAGATGAGTACATAAACAACATAAGTTGAAGAGCAGTCAGTCCGCCAACGACGCCTAATCGGTAGCCCCGTTGTAGAAGGGATCCATTCCTGACCCGTGAGTGAAGAAACACAATACATGCATGTGCCACATGTAGAGTGTCCACCCTGTTGCAATGGTAGAGTGACAGATCGATCTGATGGAGGAGTTGATCGCACTAAATGGTCGCGCAGGTTCGCCCCATGAGAAAAAGCTATCATGAGTGGTTTCCGAAAACAGTCATGCAAAGATAAAATTGACCAGTGTTTCTTCAAAATCCAGACTATATCGGCACTTAACATGGTGTACGGAAGGACTCCAACAAAGGAGTCAAGTAAGGTATCAACAGCAGTGATGGCTGGTTGTTCATTAAGCAGCCATTCACGCTGTATGTGAAGGGCCCGCTTATATGCCAAATGGACAACCTTACCAGGATATCCCCTATTAAGTAGGCAATGTTTGAGGTCAGCCGCATGATGTTTAAAATCTTGTATTGAGGAACAAATGCGGCGAAGCCTCAAAAATTGGCCAAAAGGCAGGCCATTGCGTTGAGGTTTAGGATGAAAACTATGATAGCTCAGCAAACTATTCCGTTGCACCTCCTTGCGATATAAAGCAGTCCAAAAATGATCTTTTTCTTTATGAATCATCATATCCAGGAAGGCTATTTTTTGGTCAGATATGGGCAGTAAAACTCAAATTAGGTTTTAAGGCGTTTAACCAATCGAGAAAAAGCTGAAGTTCAGACAGGGAACCCATCCAAAGGAAAAACACGTCATCTAAGAAGCGTTTCCAAAAAGTTATCCGCTCAAAATTAGAAGACCCATATAAATAATGCTCCTCAAAATCACCCATATAAAGGGTTGTGATGGAGGGGGCCACAGTCGCCCCCATCGCAATACCAAAAATTTGTTGGTAAAAGATGCCATCGGACAGAAAATAATTCCTAGTTAAAACAAACGTGATTAGCTCCAACAAAAATTGTTTGGGGAGGCGAGAAGGTATATAGGTAAACATAGAAGTCAACATGTCAAGCGCTTCAGTCTGATTGATGTTTATATAAAGAGCTGAGACATCAAGCGTGACCATGTAGAAATCCCAGGCAGGTAATGCCACAGCCTGCAATTGTTGCAAAAAATGTGTGGAATCCCGTATAAAAGACCGAACAGATGTGGCTTCCTTCTGCAAAAAAACATCGCAAAATTGTGATAAGGGCTCAAGCACCGAGTCCCTACAGGAAACAATGGGTCTCTCCGGGGGGCTGTTATAGACTTATGAATTTTAGGTACTAAATATATGATAGGTATCTTAGGGTATAGCGGCAGCAAAAAGCGATGTTCCCTCTTGGTTAACCAGCCCCTATCAAGTCCCATGTCAACCAAGATTTTAATTTTGCGTTGTATCTGTGGCGTGGGTTCAGCTTCTAACTGACGATACACATGGATGTCAGAAAGATGATGTTTAAGTAAAGCCATGTAATCAGATTCAGACCACAGTACCACGGCACCCCCTTTATCCGCACTCCGTAAAACAACCGACGAGTTGGATTTTAGTTGTTTGAGCGTGGCCCAATCATTCCGACAGATTGGACCAGCGACGATGTTTAGTCCCCTCAAGGGACTCCAAATCCCGCATTACTAAATTTTTGATAAGTGATGATAGATGGATCGATTTTATCAGGTGGTATCCAGGTAGATTTGGGGTGAACAACCGAAATGTCCAAAGATTGAGGCTTGTGAGAAAAATAATGGGCAATATTTAATTTACGAAACAATTTGTGTAAATGTACACGAACATCAAACAGGTCATGACTAGCCGTGGGTACAAAAGACAGGCCTAGATTTAATAAACGCTCCTGATCTCGAGTAAGTGGTGTGGAGGTTAAATTCACCACTATAGATTCATCTGCCGTCATGATCGTTGTCTGGTTACCGGAGGATCCCACCTCTCGGCTTGATAACCGCGCCGTGTTCGATCCCCCGGCCTTGGCCCTGACCACGCCGAAAAACCTGTACTGACCTGGAATTTCTCGAAGTCTCAGATGCGGAACTGCTGTCATCCGTATCATCAGAAGTGCCCTCAAAAGAAACATGCTTGTGTACATCTGTGTCTGGTGAAGTGTACATCCAATAATATACTTTCTCATTCTCATAATCAGTTTTGTCCCGAGTGAACTTTCTAACCTTGAGAGATTTCAAATACTCAAAGAAACTTTTAATCTGCCGATCCATATCTTCCAATTTGGATTTAAAAACATCTTCCTGTAAAGCTGACTTAAGGCACGACTTAGCCTCCTCTATTTGTTTAAGAACAACTTCCTCCTCCCGTGTAGTCCATTCTAAAATGAGCGCGATTAAGTCAAAGCTACATTTATTCGATATTTGATTCCATTTGTTGACAAAATCAGCATCAGTAACAAACATTGTTGGGGCCCGTGTCATCCGGAGTCCACGAGGAATAATACAAAACTTCAAATATCTAGCCATTGAAGCACTATGTAATTGCAAACGAATTGATCGCTTGCGCAAGGCTTTTTTTTCTGTCCTTCCATAACAACTACAACAGTCCCCTTTTTACCTTTAGAGATCCTCTGTGTTTGTCCTATGTTTTTTTGAATGCAGATATTCTCCTCATCTCTACCACCACCACTGGAAGGTGGTAGAGATGAGGACAGTAACTGAATTCAAAAAAGCATGGGACAAACACAGAGGATCTCTAAAGGTAAAAAGGGGACTGTTGTAGTTGTTATGGAAGGACAGACTAGATAGGCCATGTGGTCTCTTTCTTTCGTCATGTTTCTATGTTCCACATATCTACTGCTCTTTCCATAAAGAAATATTTCTGTATATTACACCTGAGTCTATCCCCTTTCACCCTCATCCTGTGTCTCCTCATAGCAGAGCTTGCTTTCAATCGAAAGAGGCTCTTCTCCTGTGTTTTATGCCACAGAGGTATTTAAACATCTCTATCACATCTCCTCTATACCGCCTTTCCTCTAAAGTATACATATTAAGTCTGTCCTCATATGCTTTATAATGAAAACCACTAACCATTTTCATAGCCACTCTGCACTGACTCCAACCTATTTATATCCTTTTGAAGGTGCGGTCTCCAGAATTACACACAATACTCCAAATGAGGTCACATCAAAGACTAATACAGTCACTATCACCTCCTTTCTGCTGGCCATTCCTCTCCCTATGCACCCAAGCATCCTTCTAGCTTTCGCCTTCTCTACCTGTTTAGTTACTTTAAGATCATCAGACACAATCGCACCCAAGACCTGCTCTTTTGTGGACAGAAGTATTTCACCTCCTACACTATACGGCTCCCTTGGATTTTTGCAGCCCAAATGTATGACTCTGTATGTTTTTAGCATTAAATCTCAGCTGCCAAATTCTAGACCATTCTTCAAGCTTAGCTAGACCCCTCCTCATGTTATCTACTCCTTCCTAGGTGTCTACTTTATTGCCAATTTTGATATTGGAGTGGAGGAGTGGCCTAGTGGTTGGGGCAAGGTATTTCAGGCCGGAAGGTTGGGGGTTCAAATCCCACTAGAGGACAGCAACCTTTGGCCAGAAGGACTGGAGTTTCTAGTCCCACAGGTGCTCCTTGTGGTCTTGGGCAAGCCACTTAACCCTCCATAGCCCATGTTCCCTGTAAAATAGTTATCTCCAAGTTATAATGCCCTGTTCAATGTAATTTCAGTTTGTTCAATGTAAACCACACTGATGCAGACTAGTGCAGTATATAAGAGAATGTGAATAAATAAATAAAACATCTCCAAAGAGGCAAACCTTACCTGTAAAAGTAGACAAGATCTGCAATATCACTTAACAAAGATATTAAAAAGAATTTGACCAAGGATAGATTCCTGCGGGAAACCACTGGTACCTCTTCAGAGTGCGCTCCATTTACCTGTACCCTTTGTCGCCTCCCATTCAACCAATTTCTGACTTCATCTAACTTTAGGGTCCATCTCTAGGGTGTTCAGTTTGTTTATAAGTCACCTGTGTGGAACATGTCAAAGGCTTTACTAAAATCCAAGTATACCACATCTAGGGCTCTCCCTTGGTCCAACTCCCTGGTCACCTAGTCGAAGAACTCAATCAGGTTTGTCTGACAAGACCTGCCTCTAGTGACTCCATGCTGTCTTGGATCCGATAATCCATTAGACTCCAGAAACCTCACTTTTTTTTCTCCTTCAGCAGCGTTTCTAATAATTTACTCACCACAGAGGTTAGACTAACCTGCAGTTTAACCACATCCTTACTTCCGCTTTTGTGTAAAGGGATCAGATGTGCCTCTCTCCAGTCCTCTGGTACCGCTCCCTACTCCAAAGAGGCACTGAAAATGTCAATCAGTGGAGCTGCTAGAACATTCCCAAGTTCCTTCAGTGTTCTCAGATGTATCCCTTCTCGTCCCATCACTTTGTGTACTTTTACAGGTAAGTAACTATGCTTGTTTTCGGAGCTGGAGCCATTGCAAAGTTTTCTTAGTGCCAGGAATATATTTACAACTGCAATGATACCTCCACTCTCCACCTATTTTGTCTTGCTTGTATTTTGCTTTTAGTTCTCTGCAAGTCTGCTGCTTTTCTGCTTTTTCTCTTCCTTTTAACGGGGGGGGGGGGGAAGATAGGAGGAACAGAGAGAATCAAGCTCCCTGAGATTTTCCTCCCTTATGTGGTGTTATGAAGTACACTACTCTAATTGCCTAGGTTTATTTCCTCATAAATATGTGTTTTCCTGTAATGCAGTGTAGTAGGGTTATTTTTTCATGTATGTGAAATGAACCATTGGAAATTTGATAAATACAAAAAGAAACATGGAAGATACATAAGTTCTTGGTCTTAAGTAAATTCCACACATGTTCATGCTCCACTATATTCTCTGGCTATAGCTACTTTCGTTGTTTGTTGCTTCAGCTTTGCAGTTCTATCTGAAAAAGGTACTTTGGACATCTCTAAAGCTTATGTACTCTAGTACCTTTTTATGTTGGTTCAGTAAAACATTCCTCTCTTCCCCCCCCCCCCCTTTGTCCCTTCCAAAAACTATTAACCAAAGACATTCTGTATTTAATTTCTTTTGAGTCTGGATGTCCAGCTGCAGGATGCTAAGGTTTTAAGTATAGGATTTTAAGTGTATGCATAGGGAAGTGGTATGCTGGGTACATGGATTTAAGAGTGTATGAGGGCAGGGGGGGGTACACAAAAGGTAGAGAACGGTCACAGTAACAGGCTGTTAAGCTGAGACTGTACAGGAATAGTCCTGGTAAACCATAGTTACTCACCTGTAACAAGTGATCTCCGGGAACAGCAGGAATTTAATCTTCACATATGGGTAGCATCGGTACCGACAGAGCCTGCCCTGGAACGCTCCCCAGCATCCAATTAGAAAGATTTTGGGAGTATCCCATAGCACCTGTGTGCTGCCTCTCTCCAGTTGAGTTTAAAGATGAGAGAGATACAACTCCTAGGGGAGGTGGGTGGGTTGTGAAAACTAAATTCCTGCTGTTCCTAGAGATCACCTATTACAGGTGAGTAACTATGCTATCTCCAGGAACAAGCAGGAATGTAGTCTTCACACATGAGGACTCCCTAGCTTTAGATGCCAGGGAGAGAGCCCCCAAAGTTGTGTCCCTGTGTAAGGGCTCCACTTCCCCCCATGGATTTCTGGCATCCAACAATGGATGGCGGGTAGGAGTTGATTAGGTATGGAATAGGTGTTAGAGAACAGCCTGACCAAACAAGGCATCCCAGCAGGAGTCCTTGTCCAAGCAGTAATGAGCTGTGAAGGTATGAACCAAGGCCCAAGTGGCTGCTCAACAGATGTCATCGATAGACAGAGTGCAGATGAGCCATTGAAGCTGCCATGGCTCTCACATTGTGAGCTGTGACATGGCCCTCCAGAGGAAGATTCTTACGCTGATAGGCAAAGGAAATACACTGTGCAATCCAGCTGGACAGTGTTCTTTTGGAGACAAAGTCCCAAATGAGAAGGATCAAAAGCAACAAAGAGTTGAGGACTTTCTATGTTGCTGTGTTCTTTGCAAGTAAAAGGCTAAAGCTCTTTTACAGTCCAAAGTATGAAGATTCCTTTCTGCATTTGATGCATGAGGTCTTGGAAAGAACACAGGCAGGTAGACTGCTTGTTTAAGATGAAAAGGTGACACCACCTTTGCCATAAAGTGTAGATAAGTCCTAAGGACTACCTTGTCATGATGGAACCTTGTAGAAGGTGGATCAGCCACTAGTGCCTGCAACTCTCTGATGTGACGTGCTGATGTGATTGCAATGAGAAAGATCACTTTTCAAGAAAGGAATTTCAATGAGGTAGTAGCTAAGGGTTCGAAAGGTGGCTTCATGAGCTGACCAAGAACCAGATTTAAGTCCCATGCCACCGGTGGTGGCCTAATGGGATGCTTAGTTAGAAGAAGGCCTCTCATAAATCTTGCTATAAGAGGATGGGAGGAAATAGGTTGTCCATTTAGAGGCTTGAAAGAAGCTGCAATAGCACTCAAATGAACTCTTACTGAGTTAGTCTTAAGTCCTGCATTGGATAAATGAAGGAGATACTCCAGTAATGATTCCAGAGGTATTGCAAGGGGGTTAAGACCCTTCTGCGAACACCATATGGTAAACCTCTTCCACTTAAAAGCATAAGAGCGTCTTGTGGAAGGTTTCCTGGAAGCATAAAGGACATTCTTTACTTGCCGAGGGAGGTTAAGATCATGAAGATCTAGGCCTTCAGCAACCAAGCTCTGAGATGCAGAGAATGGGGATTGGGATGCCATAACATTCTGTCCTCCTGTGACAGGAGATATGGAGCAGGTCCTAACTCCAGGGAAGGAACTTCAGAGAGATGTAGAAGCAGAGGGTACCACACTTGCCGCGGCCAATGTGGAGCTATGAGAATCATACGCCCTCTGTCTCTCTGAAGCTTGAACAGGGTTTTGGGAATTAGGGGAATGGGTGGAATGGCATAAAAGGAAGTCTTGACCCCAGTGAAGGAGGAAAGCATCCCTGGCCTGAGAGCCCCGAGCCAGAATTCTGGAACAGAACCAGGGAAGTTTGGCATTCAACGGACTTGCAAAGAGGTCTATGTCTGGGGTTCCCTAAATTTGAAAAATCTTGGCCACCTGGTCTGCATGTAGAGACCATTCGTGTGGAAGCAGAACTCGACCGAGTCTGTCTGCCCAAGAGTTTTGTATGCCTGGAAGATACACTGCCAGGAGATGAATCTGATGCTCTCTGGCGAGGGCCCATAGTCGCAAAGCTTCATTGCAAAGCGACAGAGAGCCTGTTCCCCCCCCTGCTTGTTCATGTAGAACATGGCTACTTGATTGTCCGTATGAATGAGGACTGTCTAGCAGCTGAGCAGGGTGTGGAACACTCGAAGAGCAAGGAAGATTTCTCTAAGCGATTGATATGTAGATGAGTCTCCTGTGGAGTCCAAGTGCCTTGGGTGGAGAGGTCTTGTAGATGAGCTCCCCAACCCATTGGTGAAGCATCTGTTGTGAGAGTTGCCTGGGGTAAAGGTTGTTGAAATGGGGACCCCAGCAACAGGTTCTGAGAGGACTGCCACCATTGGAGAGACAAAATAAGGCGATTTGTGTTTGCTATTTTGTCTGACAGGCACCCTGATGCCTGGGTCCATTGAGTGGATAAAGTCCACTGGGCTGCACTCCTATGGAGGCGAGCATAAGGAACCACATGCATTGTAGATGCCTAGTAGTTGTAACATTTCTCGGGCAGTGAGATGAGGTTGTAGCACTGCTTGAGAAGCTAACTGCACCATGCGAAGGCAACGGGCCTGGGGAAGATAGGCCCTTGCTTTTCTCGTATCCAGCAAAGCTCCTATGAACTCTAGAGACTGAGTGGGAGTTAGACTGGATTTTGGGATGTTTATGACCAGACCCAAATACTGAAGGATACGCATTGTGCAAGATAGGGAAGTCCTGGCCTCTGACTCTGATGGGGCTCGAATGAGCCAGTCGTCTAAGTAGGGCAGTGGTTCTCAAATCCAGTCCTGGGGGCCCACCAGCCAGTCAGGTTTTCAGGATATTCACAATGAATATGCATGAGAGAGATTTGCATGCCTTCTACTTCCAGTATATGCAAATCCCTCTCATGCATATTCATTATGGATATCCAGAAAACCCACCTGGCTGGTGGGCCCCCAGGACTGGGTTTGAGAACCACTGAAGTAGGGGAAGATGAATATCCCTAGAGTGCGGAAAAAAGCTGCTACCACAGCCATGCATTTCATGAACACTCTTGGTGCTGAGGCCAGGCCAAAAGGAAGCACCCTGTATTGGTAGTGCTTTCCTTGAAAAAGGAACCGAAGGAACTTTCTGTGAGTTGGATGGATGAGAACATGAGTGTACGCATCCTTGAGATCTAGAGAACAAAGCCAATCCTGACTCTGAAGGTATTGCAGCAGAGTTCCCAGAGAAATCTTGAATTTCCCTTTGAACAGGAATTTGTTCAATTTTCTGAGGTCTAAAATAGGTCTGTATCCCCCTGTTTTCTTTGGGATAAGGAAATAGGGGGAGTAAAACCCCGTACTCTGTTGATGAATAGGTACTTCTTCTATTGCCCCTTGGGCAAGAAGCATAGTGACCTCTTGATCTAACAGGTTGATGAGAGAGGTCTGAGAATTGAATTGTCTTACCACTGTGGGAGGGGGCATGCACAGAAAGTGAAGCTTGTACCCCTCTTTTATAATGGAGAGTGTCCAATGTTCTACTGTTATTTGCCCCCATCTGGGGGCAAAGTGACACAACGTTCCTGGAATGGTGGAAGGCTCTGGTCCATTGAGGGCCAGGAAGGCTAAGTTCTCTAGATGAAAGTCAAAGGCCTTGTGGAGGCTGAGACTGCTGAGACGGTTGAGGCTTAGCAGTCTTTGCTTTCCTCTGTTTAGGTGGTTGCTGACCTGCAGAACGTCCCTGCTGGGAATAAGAGGGATAAAACCTCTTCTTTTTTGAGAAGAATGGTTTCTTGAAAGATTTCTTTCTTGCAGGATCAGCTGTGGCTTTGGATAACCTATCCAAAGTGGAGTTGTCAGCATCCAACTCATTGGCTTTTTCTTGCCAATTTTTGCCAAATAGGGTCTCACCTGTACAAGGGATATTGCCCAGTTTGTCCTGTACCAAATCCAAATCGGATGCCTGGAGCTAGGCAATTCTATGTGCACCTATGGCAATGGCAGAGGTTCTGCTTATGCACTCAAAACAGTCAAAAGCTGCACGATTTACAAACTTAGAAACATCCTGGGCATGTTTAACCAGTGTGAGAAAATCCTGCCTCTTGTCATCAGGAAGGAGAGGGCTTAAAATCTCCAAGTCTCCTGTGACTTCTTTAAGGAACATTCCCATATATAAAATATAGGAACTGATCCTGGAAGAAAGCATGGAAGCCTGGAAAGTACGACGTCCAAAGGCATCCAAGGTTCTACACACACACATCTTGGAGGATTAGAGGCATGCCTCTTTGCACTCCTGATCCTTCTCATAGCTGATTCCACTACAATCGAGTGGTGAGGAAGCTGAGTTTCTGGAAACCAGGACAAGGATGGACTCGATACATGGTATCCAGTCTGCGAGAGTGAGGAGAGGTGGTAAGAGGTGTCTCCCACATCCTCAACATGAGATCATGTAAGATCTCATGGATAGGCAAAGTAGCTGCCTCCTTAGGAGCTTTGGGATATTGTAAAATCTCCAACTCCTTAGCCCTGGGCTCTGTTTCAGGAGCCATAGTAATGGACAGACCTCGAGCCACCTCCCTGATAAAATCCTGAAAGGAGATATCTTCTGGAGGAGACATCCTACGTTTAGGAAAGGAAGGCTCCTCTGGAAGACATATTCCGGTACCGGCAGAGCTGTCAGAATCCTCGGAGTCCTCCGAGGATTCGAAGTACCTTGTGTCTGGATGCTCTTGAAGAGCCCGATACCCATACCGACTGAAGTCGGTACCGGGGGGGAATCAGCACCGCATGACTAGGTGCCGGCAAAGCAGACACAGATGTCGATGCTATCAGTACTGGTACCTGTTGAACTGTTTGATGCAGTTCTGAGGGTGTCGGTGCCGCAAGGAGAGCCGCCAGACTGCGTTCAATAGACCAGAGGTTCCTGGCTATCGATGCTGCCAATGCCTGGGTATCGATACCGGAAGCAGGCGGTACCCCAGAGCATGGCACCAGTAGTTCTGCCGAGGTCGAGGCCTCGAGAACATCCTGGAGCCCCGATAATGCTTTGGAAGCCGAAGCCTCCTGCTGGGGCAATTTTGCCGGTACAGAACCCTCAAAGGCAACGCCAGAGGCATCTCGATGCTTGGAAGGAGATCTACCCTTTGAGGACCTGCTAGACTTTTGTTTAGTTACCTGAGATCCATGGGAGGAAGACGAAGCCCTGGAAGACGTCAATGTCACAGAAGCTGCATCGGAGAGAAAAAGGGTGCTGAGCTTAACAGCTTGGTTTTGTCGACCCCTCTTGGACATCATGGCACAAGCCATACACTCGGAGATGGAGTGGTCAGGACCTAAACATTTAAGACACCACTCATGGGTGTCGGTGATAGAGATGGTACCGCCACACTTGGTGCACTTTTTGAAACCCGAAGCGGGTTTTTCCATAGTAGAGGAAATTTTGGGCCTAAGGCCCAAAATGGCGCGTGCACCTGGGAAGAGAAGTTTGGAAAAAAAAATAGAATATATATATATATATATATATTTATTTTTTTTTAAACAAAAGAAAGAAAGAAAAGAGAACTGGCGTCGAGGAAGACAGACGCGACCACAAAAAAGAAGGAATAAGGAAAATATTTTCTGTTGTGACAGGAACGATGACCTGCTGGCTCCTTGGAAAATGAAGAACTGGAGAGAGGCAGTTGGGAAAGGCAGGAAGGCAGCATGAAGGCGCTGTGGGATGCTCCCAAAAGCTTTCTAATTGGACGCTGGGGAGCGTTCCCACCCAGGCTCCATCAGTACCGACGATACCCATATGTGAAGACTACATTCCTGCTTGTTCCTGCAGATAAGTATTTCTCTGATTTCTGAAAAACTGCATCTATAATGCATTTGAGATTCCTGGGAGAAATGGTGGTAAAACTATATAAATATTCTCAAAGAATTATCAAATTCAGCATTAGACGACACATGGATTCTGGAGGCCACAATGATCTAGAGATGCACACAGAAATATCTTTTATTTATAAATTTAAAAACTGTGTTGATTTTTGTTTTATTTTTAAGTGCCATCAAGTTGGTGCTGACTCCTGGCAACCGCTGGGGTTTCTTGGGACAGTATGACTGTAAGTAGAGCACCAGGCATTTTCCTCCATGTTTAATATATACTGCATCAGCAAAAGCAGATGCTACGAGTATACCGACAGGGCGCCTCCTGGGGAGCTAGTAAACAGCCATAGCAGCAGCAATCCGGAGTCTACCTCCTTTAAAAGTGCAGGAGTTTGTAGGACACTGTGGTCATCACTCGGTGAAATCTGAGGTAGGACACTAATAGGGGGGGGGGGCGCAGAGATGTTAATTAGGAAGAAAAACAGGAAGACACCTCCCCTTCTCAGGTTGACTTTTTACCACAATCCACCCCCACTCCTGCATTCATCTGTTAGCAACGATTACTTTAATAAGCAGAACTTTAAAATGTTAAGGTTCCTATAGCAGCTATGAGAATGCAGGAGGGTGAGCGAGGGCCACATGGGGAGGACTAGGACTGTTCTGTGGACGTGAATGGCCTCCCTGAACTGTGCTTCAGCATTTACTTTCCACCAGGCAGTGCACAAGCTGTCCATAAAGAAACCAGTCACCAGAGCTGTTATTCAACGCTCCTATCACTTTTTATTGAACACTATCTAATGATTTAGGGAACATTTGCATTTTGATGTTGGAACAGAAAGAAGATATGGAGGTAGGCCTTAACCATGGCCTATTTTTCTCTTTTTTTCTTTTTTCCCATTCCTGTGGTTCCTTTAGTGGTTGCTGGGGTAAAATGTATACTTTCTTCTTTTGGAGGGGGCTGCTTCGAGCTATCCTTAGCTGCCATTTGTTCAGCCCAGAGTAATGCTAATGCTTTTGCTGCTGCCTCTCTTTTCTGTTTGGTTGCCTCCTCTGCTTTTCTCATAGCTCTAAGTCTGAAAACACACATAATTCAGGACACAACAAGGCAAAGTGTGACATTTAATGGCATGCAGTACAGGGAAAGTGCAATACAGAAGCACACTAGACGCTAACAGACACACAAACCCGCCAATGGGAGCAAGGAGTCAGGTAATTGTTCAGAATCTTTATTTGGGGTACATTGCAGCCACAGCTAACATGGCCATGCTTCAGCACCTGCCTTCTTCAGGGGAGTATTGGCACTATAACAGCATATAAATAAAAACATAAATGAATGTTCAAACACATAAAATAACACACCAATATTCACATTAAATCTAATACAAATAAAATTAGTAAAAAAAAAACCCAGAAGCCATTCACAAATATAAAACATGCCATATAATATAAAATTAATAGAAACCACATGTGAAACGGAACCAATGTAAACATGTACAAATCATGACTTTAGATAATGAAATGAAATTATACTCCCAGAATGAGTGAGGATAGAACAGGATCCTTTAGTAATGCATAAGGAGACAGGCAGAACTTTGTCATAAAGAGTAAAGGAAAAAAAGCTGGCTGCACTGTACCCATAATAAAGACTTCCAACCATGATATGATGACTCTATCCTATGCAGTACAGTGCATTAAAGAACAAGTCTCCAATTGCTGTCCATCCTAAAATGATTAATTTGACTTGAGTATGTATTAAAAGCTCTGGTACTCTCATGTCCCTTTGGCCTGTAATCTTCTCTCTCTCTCTAGCACCATCTCTTGGAAACTTATTTTCTATCCCAACTTTCCTGAACAAGAGAGTTGTGCTTCTGCTAGCAGCCTCTCATAAGTTACTCCTATATGTCTCATAGTGTTTCTTTTTGTACAAACCATCTCTACTATTAAGGACTCAAATTTATTTTGCAAAACAAATGTTTGACAACTGATGGCTATGAACTCCTTATTCTGGAAAATTAATTTTTCCCTAACCAGAAGAGTGGATCCAAAGATCAAGATAATTTCATACACAAATACAATAAAAAACCTAATATAGTCTACACCTACATCAGGGGTACAAATATTAAAATGTTTACAATAGCATCTCTGATAATACATTAGATTTAAAAAGTCAAAACAAAGAAGGAGGGGGGGAAACAGTCAACTAGATTCAAAATTTTCTACAAAATTAATACAGATATCAATATATAAAAATATACAAATTAAAGTAAGAGAAAGCATGTGTTTGTATTCACTTAATCTGATTAGTGGAATGATTCAGAACATCAGACTTCTCAAAGTGGCTATCTCTATACTCCCTTTTGACAAGCCCCTTTAGTTTTTCTTTATAGAAGTATGAAAATTAAATAAGTTGGAGGAGAAATCTATATATAAAATTAAAAAGTAATTAAATATATAGATGGCTAATTGAAGAAACCATTAAAATCTTCTCCTGGTTCCAAAGTATCATTCAATAAATTATCCTGAGAATTGTGCTGTCCCAGAAAATGTGAAAACTTGCAGGTCAATATTCAGCAGTGGCCACAGCATTAAAAACAATATGCATCTTCGGCACCACTATATACCTACCAAGGGACATGTCACCGGGACTGTCCTGAGAGCAATTTGGGATTGTATGCCAATTGCGCAAACAGCACTTGAAAAATCAGCATGCTCCCAGAGATGGCATTATATCCCCTTTTTCACACCCCTTCCGGTGTATGATGGATGTAATAACAATGGGTGTCTATTATTAGGGTGGTTATGCTGGCCATTTTGACAGGGTTGGGGTGATTGTTACGTAGTTTTGATCTTGACACTTGGATCCGCTCTTCTGTTTTTTGCCTCTCTTTTCCTTCTAAATTATTCTTGCCTACTACAGAGCCTTTCTCTCTGAAAATATAAATACAGAACCACAAAGACTATGGGGCTAGTGTTAGCTAACTAGATAAAGTTGGGACAATTTTTGCTGCCCTAACTTTATGCAGATATTACACAGAGACCACCACAGCACTATCTGGAAATATTCAGCAACACTATTCAGATACTAACTAGTGTGGCCAACTGGATAAGTGCTTTTGACTCGCGGGCCCTGTATTTCTCATTCCTAGGCCGAGAGATAAGACTAATCAGTGCTTGTAGAACAGCATGTCTGATGTGTGTGTAAAATTCTATGTACAGAAGCCAAAGATTTTCTAAAGAAAAATTGGGTAAGTAAATTTAAGTACATAAATCCACTGAGGTAATTTTTCAAAATGTAAGAATGCATGTATTTTTGAAATTTACTTGGGAGGTGTTGTGATGCCCTGAGTCAACATTTGCTTCTATATCCCCATCTTGGGGCCAGTCTCATGGTATGAGCATGTAGATCTCTGGGTTCATACTGCGAGTCTGGCCCCATGCTGGAAGGAAGCCAGTGTTTAACCAAATGCCATGGCTTGCTAGTTTTTGTATCTAAAGAAAGCGAGGGTACGTAATACCCCGAGGAGGAGAGGCAACTTTAGGTTGCGGAAGTGACAGATCAGAAGGGATTCCTGATGAGTTTACTTCCTAGTTAGAAAAGTATGCAAGTCCTATTTATGTGTGCACTGTTATAAAATGGCCCCCCTAGAGTGTAATTTAGAAAGCATTTTCCACATGTAAAGCATGTTTCATATCTAAAATAGCATTGTGAAATGCATGCATATAAGCACACGTGTGATTATAAGACGCCACATGTAGGCATTGCCAGTGGATAGAAAAGGAGCAGAGTTACAATGTTACTTCTTTGGAGTAGGTGTGAATTTGTGCACTGCTTGGGCTGGTTCTGGGTGCCGATGTTGCCTTTGTAGAACAGATTTAAAGTAGACACCGCTCCCCTCTACCCACCCACCCCCTGGCACTCAGTTTCTTAACAGCTGTCATCTGCTCATTAGCTCACTTATTTACAGGTGCATCTAATCCCCTGTGGGCTCTCTCCTACCCACCTGTTTCTTCTGGCCTCTGTTCTCCTCTCCATCTCTGTCTTCCTATTCTTCATACTTCCTAATTGTCCCCTCCTACCAGCACCTTCACTCCTCTTCTCCTTATCTCCTCTTTACCATCCTCACTTCCTTCTCCATTCTGTCCTCTACTCTGTCATCAGCTTTTGAGTTTCACCACTTTCTCCCTCTCATTCAGCCATCTCCTCTCTCTCTGACAACCTCACCCTCTTTACTGCCGTACTGTCTCCTCTCTGCCCTGCACTCTTCTACTCCTTTTCCTTCTTTCATCTGGAGATATCAACCCCAACCCTGTCCTCCCTACACTTTTGTCACACTGAGAAAAGATCTTCATGCAACACCTCTAATCTCATTCATATCCCTCTCTTTTCCCCTTCCTCTCTCATGTGCTTGTGGAATGCACCCTCCATCTCAAATAAACTTGCTTTTACTCATGATCTCTATCTCTAATGCTGTCCATCTTCTTGCTCTAACTGAGACCTGGCTCCTCCCAGAAGACACTGCATCTGCCACTGCTCTCTGTCATGGGGGCTATCGGTTCTCCCACACGCCTCATCCCACCAACTGTGGTGTTGGGCTTCTGCTTTCTGCCAATTCCACCCCTCCTGCTATCTCATTCTCCCTCCTTTGACGTCCACTCCATATGCCTTTTCACTCCACTACCTCTCTGGTAGCTGTTATTTATCAACTTCCTGACAAGACAACCTCTACCTTTCTCACTGATTTTAACTCGTGGCTTTCCTTCTTTCTGGATTCATCTTCCCCCACTCTTATTCTTGGGAATTTTAACATTCAAGTTGATAACTCCTCTGATCCTTATGCTTTAAAGCTCCTTTCCCTTACCTCCTCATTTGACCTCCAGCTTTGCTCTACGAGGGAGGAGTGGCCTAGTGGTTAGGACACAGTCCCTCAGGCTGGAGGGCCAGGGGTTCAAGTCCCACCTGGGGACAGCAATCTCAGTCCAGAGGGACTGGGGTTTCTAGTCCTACAGGCACGCCTTGGGCAAGCCACCTAACCCTCTGTTGCCTTAGGTACACAGATTGTGAGCCCTCTGGGGACAAGGGAATGTAAAACCGCTTTGATTGAAGAATAAGGCGGTATAGAAAACTGGTTAAATAAATACTATTTCTTTACTCCCTGCCCTATGCCGAAGCGGAAGGCTAAGGGCAAGGGATGCTTACCGGCGGGGCAGCGAACCATAGACAGCTTCGCGGTGGCAACGGAGGGTGTTCCCATGGCAGTGGTGAACCTCTGCTTGGGCAGCGATGTATCGCTGAGCCCCACAGGTCCCTCCACCGCCTGCTGAAGTAGTTGCCGGCACTACGGTGGTGATGCAGAGAGCAGAACTTGAAGGTATCCATGCTGGTGAGGAGCCGGCGTCCTCGGTGTGGGTGTTGTCCCTAGCACCTGGTGTTGGAGCAGGGGAGTGTTATTCTTCCCACCTCCATTACTAATCCTCAGTTTTTCCTGCTCTTCTGAGCCCACAAGAAGTGACTCTGGCGTCCATCTGGTCTGCTCTTCAGTCAGTTCATCAGGTTTGTGCTGCAGCTTTCCAGGCAATGACCCCACTTCCTACTCAAGTGGAAAGTGTGGAGAAGAGCCTTGTGGAGCAACAGGGTCAGTTAACTGTGCTTGACCAACAAATTCAGAAGGTAGAAGAGCAGCAGGGGAAAATTTCCCAAGATAAGTTGTTGTTTCTTCGGAAGACTGAAAATTTGGAGAATGCTTCCTGGTGTCTGAACTTGAGGATATTGAATTTCCCGCGTGTATCTGGCTCTCCGGCTAGAACTCTTTTTCATAGATTTCTAAAGGACATTTTTGGGTACCCTGAAGCTGGGTTTCCTCCTATGCAGAAGATCTATTATATACCATCTGGTGTTGCTGCTGATACTACTGGTATAAGCCCTGCTCCTCAAGCTGAAGTTTCTTTGGACTTGGGGAATTTGTCTTTACTATTGGAACAGTCTTCTGAAACAGTAGGGTCCACAGCAACACTTAGTTTCTTTTGTTGTTTCTTAAGAAAACTGGCATTTCCTTTCTGGGGGGTAGGATTCAGATTTTCCCGGATGTGTCCCACTGGACACAAGTCCGTAGAAATAAATTTTTGGAACTATGCACAGAGGTGATATCTCTGGGAGTGAAGTTCCAATTAAGATTTCCTTGCAAATGTATTGTTCATTACCAGAATTGTGTATCATTTCTTTGAACCTTCTCAATTACGCTTCTTTTTGGATGCTAAGACGTTGTAGGGCTGACTGGGGTTGGTTGGAGTGTGGGTATGTTGTGGGACCGATAGTGTAGTATGTGTGCCACATAGTCCTGTTTTTTCTGTATTTAAATTTCCCCTTTTTTATTTCCACTCCTCTGGAATTGTGTTTCTTGGATCACTCCCATTGTGGACTATTTAGCTGATAGCAAACACCAAAACCCTAGCTGAGAAATCAAAGGCTATGTGATTTATCTTATGACCTTTTTTGTTAGATCATCGCTTGTATTTCCTATCCCAAGTTTGCTTGGTGTATCTGTAAACATTTGATAAATAGAAAATTAAAAAAAAAATACATACCTACTGCCCCCACTCACCAGCATGGCCACTGCCTTGATCTTGAATTTTTCTTTAATTGCTTACCCTCAAACCTCTGTACCTCAGTTCTTCTCTTATCCAACCATCACCTGCTAAGCTTCACTCTTCATCACCCATTGCTTCAACCTCACCTGTCTACTCCAACCTCTTTAGAAATCTTCATGCTATTGACCCTTTTGTTCTCTCCTCCACTATGTCAGCTGAGTCTGTTGATGAGGCAGTAGCTTCCTATAATGATACACTCTCCTCTGCTCTGGATACTCTTGCTCTGCCCATGCCATGTCCCATGAGACGTACTATACCCTAGCCCTGGCTTTCATCCACTACCTGCTATCTATGTTCCTGTGCCTGTTCAGTTGAGTGTGCTTGACTCAAATCCCGCTCTCTTGCAGACTTTCTACACTTCAAATTCATGCTCGTCTCTTTCCAGTCAGTCAGCCATAGCACTCGCCAAACAAGACTATTATGTCCATTTGACTAATGCTTTTGCCTCTGACCCTCGCCGTCTCTCCTCAAGGTGCATCTCCACCTCCGACCCCTTCTCCCAACACTGGCTGACTATTTCCATGACAAAAATCCACAAGATCAAGCTCCAATTCCCTACAAAGTCAGCTACTTCCCTTCCTCCCCCCAACCTTCCCTCTCTATCTCTGCTACCCTTTCTTCCTTTTCTATGATTTCTGAGGAGGAAACTGTACACCTTCTTTCCTACTCCTCCAAACCCACTACCTGTTCCTCTTACCCTATTCCCACCCATCTCCTAAGCCCCATCTCCTCTACTGTTGTCCCTGCAATCTCTCATATTCTTAACCTATCACTCTCCACTACAACTGTCCCTTCAGCCTTTAAGCATGCTGTAGTTATACCTCTCCTCAAGAAACCCTCACTTGATCCTAACTGTCCTAACTTTTGACCCATCTCCCTCCTCCTCTTTGTTTCTAAACTACTTGAATGTGCGGTTCACCGCAGTTGCCTTGACTTTCTCTCCTCTCCAGCCCTCCTGTATCCTTTACAATCTGGCTTTCGTCTTTTATGTTCTACTGAAATGGTTCTTGCCAAAGTCTCCAGTGACTTCTTCCTGGCAAAATCCAAGGGCCTTTACTCATCCTTCTTGACCTCTCTCCTGCTTTTGACACTGATGACTACAACCTTCTCCTTGATACCCTGTCCTTGTTTGGTTTTAAGGGCTCTGTACTATCCTGGTTCTCCTCTTATTTCTCCCATCGCTCTTTGTGTTTGTTTTGATGGATCCTCCTCTGTTGCTATCCCACTCTCAATTAGTGTACCCCAAGGATCTGTCTTAGGTTCACTCCTTTTCTCTCTATATACCCAGTCCCTAGGTGCACTTATCTCATCCCAAGGCTTTCAGCACCATATTTATGCTGATGACTCCCAGATAGCGTAGTTACTCACCTGTAACAGGTGTTCTCCAGGAGCAGCAGGAATCAGTCCTCACAAATGTGTGACGTCGACTGAGCCCTCATGCGGAGCATTTCCCCAGCTTTCAAAGAAAGCCTTTGGGAATGCAGCGGGCATGCACGGTCCCCTTCCTGCCCAAGGGTGCCATCTTGCTCAGTCTGATGACATAGCTAAAAGACAGCAAAAAACCAAAAATTAAATATATATATAACTGCAACTCCAAGGGAAGGAGGGAGGGTGGTGAGGACTGATTCCTGCTGCTCCTGGAGAACACCTGTTACAGGTGAGTAACTACGTTTTCTCCAGGACCAAGCAGGAATTCAGTCCTCACATATGGGACTCCCCAGCTCTAGGCTACCGAGAACCCCAAAGCTGAAAAATAAGCTCCCTCTAGAGCCTCAGCATGCGTGATAAGAATCTTCTCTGAGAATGCCCCCGAACAGTAGCCCAACACAAGGGCCGGAGAGTAGGAGTTGCCTAAACCTCAAAGAGATTACGGAGTACCGCCTGTCCGAAATCACTGTCCCTGCGGGACTCCCTCTCGAGGCAGTAATGGGCCTCAAAAGTCTGGCTTGAAGACCAAGTAGCGGCCCGGCAGATGTCTGTCAATGAAACAGAGCGGAGATGAGCTACTGACGCAGCCTTCGCCCTGACACGGTGGGCCGTGACTCGACCCTGCAAGGAGAGGCCGGCTGCAGTATACGCCCAGACGATACAGTCTGCTACCCAAATGGACAGGGTACGCTTGGAGACAGGTAACCCCAGCTTATTAGGGTCAAAAGATACGAAGAGCTGAACAGCCCTTCGATGCCCCTGCGTATGGTCAATGTAGAAAGACAACGCCCTCCTACAGTCCAGGTTATGCTAGACCATTTCAGCCCAGCTGGCATGCGGCCAGGGAAAGAAGGTCGGAAGAACCACCTCCTGATTGAGGTGGAAAGAGGAGATAACCTTTGGAAGGAACTTAGGATGAGTCCGTAAGACCACCCTGTTCCTACAGAACCGTGTGTATGGTCTATCAGAAACCAGGGCCTGTAGTTCACTCACACGTCTGGCCGAGGTAAGAGCCACCAAGAACAATGCCTTCCAGGAAAGGAAGCATAAATGACAGGTAGCCATCGGCTCAAAGGGTGGGCGAGTAAGTTGTTGCAAGACCACATTCAAATCCCACTCAGGGGCTGGTGGACGAATCGGAGGCTTGAGCAAAAGCAGGCCTCTGAGGAAGCGGGCCACTAAGGGATGGACAGACAGGGACTGGCCCTCCACCGGGGAGTGGTGCGCAGAGAGAGCACTGAGGTGGACCCGAACAGAGATGGATTTAAGGCCTAGGTTTTACAGGTGAAGCAGATACTGCAGCACCACTGGTACCAGGCACGAAAACGGACCCTCTTGGCGCTGGGCACACCAGGTGGAGAACCTACGCCACTTGGGGGCATACGATTTCTGGGTGGATTGTCTCCTAGAGGCCAAAACCTCCTCCTCTACTTCCCTAGGTAGGGGGCTAGAACTACCCTTTCAGCAGCCAGGCCATCAAATGGAGGGACTGGAGGTTGGGGTGCAGTAGAGATCTGTGATCCTGAGAGAGGAGATCTGGCTGCACCCCCAGAGGGAGTGAAGTGTCCATCGCCAGTTGCAGAAGGAGTGGAAACCAAGGTTGCCTCGGCCATCTGGGGGCTACCAAGATCAGCGAGGCCCTGTCCCGAAGAACCTTGAACAGGGTTTGGGCTACTAGAGGCGTTGGAGGAAACACGTATAGCAGGCCCGCAGACCAAGAGATTAGGAAGGCATCTGCTACTATCCGCAGAGATGCAGTTGTCTGGAACAGAACCTGGGCAGCTGATGGTTCAGTGGACTGGCAAAGAGATCGATGGTTGGAAGACCCCATTTTAGGAAGATCTGCTGGATCACTAGGGGATTCAAATGCCATTCGTGAGGCTGCAGAATCCTGCTCAACCTGTCTGCTAGACAATTTCTTGGCCAGGTAGATAAACTGCCTTGAGAAACATGCCATGCTTGACTGCAAAGGCACACAGGGCCTGTGCTTCCTGACAGAGAAGCATGGACCTTGTGCCCCCTTGTTTGTTCACATAGAACAATTGCTACTTGGTTGTCTGTCTGAATCAAGACAGAGAGGACATGAGAGAATGTTTGTAGAGCTAATCGAATAGCTCGCAACTCCAACAGATTGATCTGCTGTGTGGCCTCCCAAGGGGACCGGAGGCTCTGAGTACATGCCCTCTGGCAATGTGCACCCCAACCGTGAAGAGAAGCATCAGTCATCAGCACCTGTGTGTGTGGTTGTGCCTGGAAAGGCACCCCTTTGATCAGGTTTGGGAGATGCAGCCACCACTGCAGGGAGGCCGCTAGTAGTTTGGACACTTTTACTCTGTCTCTTAAGTCTCCTGTGGCCTGTATCCATTGAGCTCTGAGGCACCACTGAGCAGGCCGCATATGCAGACAAGCATTTGGAGTTACATGGACCATGGATGCCATGTGGCCCAAAAGCCTCAGGAAATGTCTGGCAGAGACCAGAGATCCACTGCGAAACTGCTGGGCCAGAGCCATCAGTCTGTGAGCCCTGTTCCCGGGCAAATAAGCCATTGCTTGTAAGGTATCCAACCTGGCCCCTATTAACTCTATGTCCTGTGAGGGGAGCAAAGTGGACTCTGCAAAGTTTATGATGAAGCCCAGGTTCTGGAGAAGAGAGACAGTGCGAAGAGTGGCTTGTCTGGCCTCCTGTGGAGACTGACCCCTGATGAGCCAGTCGTCCAGGTATGGAAAGATAAAGATGCCCTGGTTTCTGAGAGAGGCCACCACCACCGCCAGGCATTTGGTGAAAACCCTGGGGACGGAGGTCAGGCCAAATGGAAGTACTCTGTCCTGAAAATGATTTCCTCCCACTACAAATCTGAGATATTGTCTGTGGTCTGGATGATTGAGGATGTGAGTATAAGCATCCTTTAGGTCTAAGGAGCATAGCCAATCTCCCTGCTGGAGGTAGGGCAGCAGTATTCCAAGGGTAAGCATCTTGAACTTTTCCCTTTCCAGGAACTTGTTGAGATTTTGCAAGTCTAGGATGGGCCTGAGGCCTCCTGTCCTTTTTGGTACTAGAATGTACCTGGAATAGAAGCCTCACCCTATCAAGTGATGAGGCACTGGTTCCACCGTCTGTTCCTGTAGGACTTGCCAACTCCTGAAGGAGGAGGTTCCTGTGCAGAGGGAGTCTTGGAGGCTCCCCTGGAAAATAGGAGGGGGTAACTGGTTGAAGTGGAGCAAATAGCCCTTTTGGACTATGCTCAGTACCCAGGTATCCCCTGTTATAGCTGACCACCTGTGGGCGTACAGTGTCAGCCGGCCTCCTGTGTTGAGAGGAGCCAGCTGAGGAGGAGAGGCTAAGCAGTGGGAGTCAAAACCCCACTCCCTGCTGTGCAGGAGCCGGAGCTGGCGGCTTGGGGGTTTTCTTTCTACAGGGCCCATGTCCCTGCCCCCTTGGCTTGCTGACCCTGTTGGGGAGCTGCAGAGGCCTGGAATTGAAGGTAGGATTTGTAGGCAGAGGCCTTCCTCGGGTAAAAGGGCTTTTTCCCCGAGCCCTTCTGAGAAGGGGCAGAAGTCTTCCTGGACAGCCTTGTCCTGGTGAGAGTCTCGGTCTCGATTTCTGCAGCCTTGTCAGCCATGGGTTTGCCAAAAAGGTTATCACCCCAGCAAGGGACATCGACCAACTTGTCCTGGACCCATGGCTCGAGGTCCGATGACTGTAGCCAGGCCTGATGGCATGCACCAACGCCGGCCACCAATGTTCCCTCTAATTTTCTGTAGGCTGTGTGCGCATAAAATATCAGCTGTGCAGCTTTTGAAGGAAGGTTAAATTTTTGTGCGCTACATAATGACACTCGGAGTTATATACTTTAAAATTTGACTACATGTCAGAATACAGTATGTACACCGCATTGATTGCACTAGAAAATATTGTAGAACTTGTGAAAACCGTAAATACACAACAACTTTTAAATTTTAAGACATCTGTGTTGTTTTCTATCAGAATCAGAACTAAAATTTTTGTGCGCTGTGTTGTAAAGTATGTGCGCTCGCTCAGCGAGGTGTGTGCGTGCGCACACGCGCACAGCTTAGAGGGAACAGTGCCGGCCACTGCTACTCGGGCCGAAGCCTCGAAGCCATCATAGGCTGCTCGAGATATAAACTTCGAACACTCTCGAATCACCGATGACAAAGCCTTGAACCTCTGCAAAGGTTCCTCGGAGAGGCCAGCAGAGAACCCGGCAATCTCCTTTGCCAGGTCTCGGAGGTACATGCCCATGTACAGCTGGCAAGTCTGGACACGGCAAGCCAGCATAGAGCCCTGGAAGCACTTTCTCCCGAGGGCATCCAGGTTCCGGGCCTCCCTGCCTGGGGGCACCTGAGGAGTGCATCTTCTGACTCTTCAGACGATACATGGCCGATTCCACAACCATGGAATGGTGCGGTAGCTGTGCCTTCTGGAACCCAGGACTCTTATGGACTCGATAAATGGAATCGACCCGTTTGCTAAGAACTGGCGCCAAGGCCGGTGCCTCCTGCATGCGGAAGAGCAGCCGTTCCAGCATCGGGGGAACCGGTACAGTAAAGGCCTCCTTCGGGGGAGAGTCATACTGGAGGGCTTCGAGCTCTTCGGCTCGAGGCTCCTCCTCGGGATCCGTGGGGAAGGCCAAGGCCTTGGCCATATCCCTCACAATGTCCGAGAACCGAGTTATCCTCCACGGGGGACCTTCTCCGAGGTTCGGACTCCGGTGAGTCCGATGGGATGCACCGGGTCTGAAAAGTGTCTGGGGACTCCTCTTCCTCCGTCTCCCACCCCAACCCCTCCGAGGAGGAATCGAGCGGCTCCGGGCGGGCGGGCACCGATGCCATCCACCCCGACGCCGAGGGTACCAGCGTCAACGACCTCGGCCCCATATGGGAGGCCGAGGGAGACCTTGGTCGAGAATCGAGACCGCATGGACTGGAGGATCGGCTCGGCCTCCGGGGTTGACTTGGACGTCGAGGTCCCAGTGGTAGGGGCAGATGCACCAGTCAGACTGGCGATCAGCACCTGCTGCTATTCCATGAAGGCAGCCAAGCTGCTCTCCAAGGCTGTCAACCTGACTCCGAGCTCAGGAGACTCAGCAGCCCCCGACGGTGCCGGGGCCGACGTCTGCTCCCCCGGAGGAGAGTCCACGAGGACTACAGTACTCATGTGACTCGGGGACTCCGGCTCCACACGAGGCAATTTGGCAGGCCTCTCCGGCTCCGAGGACCCGGGACGGCGGTCGGGGCTATGCGACCTGGCCCTCAAGGGACCAAGAGCATCCACCGATGCCACCCTCGCGGGTTTCTTCTTCCTTTTGTGTTCCCGTGAGGGAGACCCCTGCTCAGAGGAGCCCCAATGATGCTTGGGGTCAGACTCTTGAGACGTCGAGGCCTCTGACGTAGTCCGGGCCCGGCCGGACACGGAGTCAGAGAAGATCCTTTCCCGCTGATGGCTCCTCAACGCCTTTGAGGACATTTTGTCACACGGGCCACAGATCATCGGGTCATGATTGGGTCCGAGGCACCGGAGGCAGCAGTCATGTGTGTCGGTGAGACATCAGTTTCTTACACCGATCACACTTCTTGAACCCGCTGGCAGCCATCGGGGGAAAAAGGGCCCCTTCAAGGTCAAAAGACCGGGCTGCCAGTGAAAAAGAAAAAGAGCGCGAACGCTAGTCTCGAAGGACAAAAAACAGCTCCGGGCTCGATACCCGTGTACCGTGCCCAGGCGGGAAGGGGAACCAGCATCGAACCGGCAAAAAAACACGAATCGTCGAAGGAAAAATCAACTTAAACTGGGTGACTGGGACACACGTCCATCGGGCTCCGCGGAAAAAAGAAGACTGAGCAAAATGTCACCCCTGGGCGGGAAGGGGACCGCGCATGCGCGCTGCATTCCCAAAGGCTTTCTTTGAAAGCTGGGGAAATGCTCCGCATGAGGGCTCCGTTGATGTCGACGTCACCCATATGTGAGGGCTGACTTCCTGCTTGGTCCTGGAGAACTACCTCTCTACACCTGAAATCTCTCCGGCAATCCAGACCCAGATTTCTGCCTGCCTTTCTGACATTACTGCTTGGATGTCTCACTGCCATTTGAAATTGAACATGGCTAAAACTGAGCTTCTTATTTTTCCCCCTAAAACCTCCTCTCCTCTTCCCCCTTTCTCAGATTCTGTGGTTAACTCTCTACTCCTCCCTGCTTCCTCAGCTTGCAACCTTGGAATTGTCCGTGACTCCTTTCTTTCTCCACACATATCCATCTGATAGCTGACCTGCTGGTTCTCTCTCTATATCAACAAAATCTGCCCATTCCTTGCTGAATACACTACTAAGACACTTATCCGCTCCTTAATCACCTCCCATCTTGATATTGTAACCTACTCCTTGCTGATCTCCCGCTGAATCATCTCTCTCCCCTTCAATCTGTTCAACACTCTGCTTCAGATTACCCTTTTCCGCATCCAGTTCAAATGTCTCATGCTGACCTATAAGTGCGTTCACTCTGTAGCTCCTCACTTCCTTTCCACCTCCCTACACCCCTCCCTGTAAACGCCACTCTTCTGGCAAATTGCTTCTATCTGTGCCCTTCTCTTCTATTGCTAACTCCAGACTTTGCTCCTTTCACCTTGCTGCTCCTTTTGTCTGGAACAAACTACCTGAGTCTATGTCAGGTGCCTTCTCTGACCCTTTTCAAATCTAGGCTGAAAACTCACCTCTTTGCTGCTGCTTTTTGATCTTGACTCACCTGATCTCCTTGTGTTTCCTTACCATTCCCCCTAGATGCATCCATTGTCTGTCTTGACTAGATCATAAGCGCTGATGAGCAGGGACTGTCTCTTACATGTCTGTGCAGCGCTGTGTACATCTTGTAGCACTATACAAATGCTCAGTAGTAGTTTTGAACTTTGACATAGGTAACTTCTTATAAGATTATCTCTTTACTGTCCATTTAAAGTCAAATAAAGAGAACCCACCGTTCTTTCTCTGCTTTCTGGCGGCTTAGAATGCGAACAGCTGCAGCCTGCCAAGCCCTGGTTTTGGGGATTTCCTGCTGCACTTGTACTTCATGTTCGTAAGCAGGAAAGAGAACTGTTGTAAAGAACGTGTGTATTTTGCTGACAAACAGTTCAAGCTGGGTCTGCGCAAGTGCGAGTGAATCTGCATTATCTATAACAAAATAAAACAATTTTAGTTAGAATTAGCTGTTTTTATTCTCAAAGGTAATTGAGTTTTGTAAACTATAAAAGCAGAATCTTTGGTATTCCTGGAAAAGGATAATTAATATGCCATAACTAATGCAGTGGGCTGAAAGACATTGGACAGATGAAATACAAGTTCTTCCTAACACACCGCTGATAACTCTAACCAATGCCTAAAGCATCCCTTTATTCCAGTGTAGTACTTCTGTTTACAAAAATGTACATGATCTGAATGTACTGACAAGAGCATCATGAGAAAGTGAAGTTACTCACCTGTAACAGGTGATCTCCGGGAACAGCAGGAATTTATCCTTCACATATGGGTATCGTCGGTACAGACTGAGCCTGCGCGGGAATGCTCCCCAGCGTCCAATAGGAACGCTTTTGGGAGCATCCCTCAGCACATGCACGCTGCCTTCCCGCCTTTCAAAACTGTCCCTCTTCAGTTAAGTTTGTAGCTTAGTGAAAGGATAGAGGGAGAGAGGAAAGACAAAGAGATAGAGAGACAACTCCTAGGAGACACTTAGCTTTTAACGGATGGTCGACTCCAACTGTCCAAAAGCCCATCCGATAGTGCATTTCATCAAGTAATGTAGAGGCTAAATGACACCATATGTTCTTCTTCAAATTGCAACTCATCCAGAAAATATGTAATAATAACCCAACGTTGTGTTTCGGGCTCCCGATCCTCACAGCCCTTCTTCAAATTCCCTTTGCGGATGGGCTTTTGGACAGTTGGAGTCGACCATCCGTTAAAAGCTAAGTGTACCAAGTTTGGCTTGAAGTTTATCACCTTTTTTGAATAGATTTGATTCGAGGCCAGTTTTTACCCTATGATGATTTAGGTATCTCTTTAGGGTTGGTGGGGGGTGTGCTCCCCTTTTATATAAATAGAAAAAAAGGAACATTATTGCTACGAGAGGGTATTCACCTTCACGGCAATAGTTCCGACAAAGACTAGTGTGTATAACACATTCTTTGGTTTGGGATATAGTTAGGTTGGATGTGTGTGATCGGTGTTTGAGGGTTGTAGTACCCGAGAAAGGTAGGCATCCTTCCTCCCATGGATCTCTGGCATTCCACCAGGGTTGGTGGATAGGAGTTGAATTAGGTCTGAAAGAGATTCTGAAGAACAGCTTGGCCAAAGAAGGCATCCTGACGGGAGGCTTTATCCAGGCAGTTGTGGGCTGTGAAGGTGTGTACTGAAGCACAGGTGACTGCTCGACAAATGTCATCGATAGACACGGAGTGAAGATTAGCCATGGAAGCTGCCATGGCTCTCACGTTATGAGCTGTGACATGGTCTTGAAGAGGAAGACCCTTACTCTCATAAGCAAAGGATATGCATTGGGCAATCCATTTAGATAAAGTTCTTTTGGAGACTGGAAGTCCCAAATGACTAGAGTCAAAAGCTATAAAAAGTTGCAAGGACTTTCTATGTTGCTGTGTTCTCTGTAGGTAAAAGGCTAAGGCTCTTTTACAATCCAAAGTATGAAGGTTTCTTTCTGTATTTCAGGCGTGAGGCCTCGGAAAAAATACAGGAAGATAAATTGATTGATTCAAATGAAAAGGCGAAACCACCTTTGGCATAAAGTGTGGATGAGTTCTAAGAACAACCTTATCATGATGAAATCTAGTATAAGGAGGATCAGCCACTAAAGCTTGCAGTTCACTAATGCGACGTGCAGAAGTGATTGCAATTAGGACGATGACCTTCCAGGTCAAAAGCTTAAGGGTTGTAGTGGCTAAAGGCACCTTCGTGAGTTGCCCGGGAACTAGATTTAGATCCCATGCCACCGGTGGTGGCTTAATGGGAGGTTTGGTTAACAGAAGACCTCTCATAAATCTGGATATGAGTGGATGAGAGGAAATTGGTTGTCCATTCAGAGGCTTAGAAGAAGCTGCAATTGCACTAAGATGGACTCTTACCGAAATGGTATTTAGACCAGAATTCGATAAGTGAAGAAGATACTCTAGTTATCAATTCTAAAGGTACAACAAGGGGGTTTAATCCCTTCTTGGAGCACCATAAAGTAAAACGTTTCCACTTGAAGGCATAAGATCTTCTTGTGGAAAGTTTTTTTGTAAATTCATATAAAAAAAATAAATAAATAACTTACAAAAGCAAGCATATAAGCAACCATAGTGCTTTTACAAAGAAATAGACACAAAGAAAATACTTAAAACAAAACACTATCATATAGCCCACTACATGGGGAGATATTACAAAAGGTAATAATATAAAGGAAAAAAGAAGAGCATTAGCTCTAAAAAAAAATATGACATCCTATACTTATGCCCTCCATCCACCTCCTATATTATTTGCTATGTCCCTCTTTACCATCCAAAAAAGCTATCAATTGAGAAGGATCCAAAAAATAAATTTAGAACCCTGAAACGTAACCAAACATTTACAGGGATACCTAAGAAAAAACATGGCCGGTAGGGCCACCACTCTAGGTTTCAAGGCCAAAAAGGCCTGTCTCCTAACTTGTGTGGCCCTACTGACATCAGGAAACATTTGAACCTTAACACCACAAAACAACGCAGACATATTTTTAAAGTAACTCCTAAATATAACAGCCTTATCCTGTTCGGAAACAAATGTTACTACAAGAGTAGCACGAGATGATATATTGTCCTGGAAGTCCTCCAGAAATTTGGTCAGATCAAGGTCAGTACGACCCTGAAGTGAATCAAAATCCTCCGGAGGACCAACAGAGACCTCTCGTCCGGTCGAATAATATAATTTAGAGAGAGAAATGGAGTCGGCCGAAGCCAATCCCAAAACTTCCCTAAAATACTTCCGCAGCAAAACATCAGCTGAAAGCAAAGGACAGAGAGGAAAATTCACGTGGAAAGTTTTCTAGAAGCCTGAAGGATATCCTTTACCTGTTGGGATAGGTTGAAATCTTGGAGGTCTAAGCCTTCAGCAACCAGGCCGTGAAATGCAGGGACTGGGGACTTGGGTGCCATAGCATCCCGTCCTCTTGGGAAAGGAGATTTGGAGCATGCCCTAACTCCAGAGGTGCAGCTTGAGAGAGATGTAGAAGCAGGAGATACCACGCTTGGCGTGGCCATCGTGGCGCTATGAGAATCATGCGACCCCTGTCTCTCTGAAGCTTGAAGAGTGTTTTGGGGATGAGGGGAATGGGTGGGAAGGCATAAAGGAAGTCCTGACCCCAGTGAAGGAGGAAGGCATCCCTTGCTTGACAATTGTGAGCTGGAATTCTGGAATAGAACCAGGGAAGTTTGGCATTCAGTGGACTTGCAAAGAGGTCTATGTCTGGAGTGCCCCAGAGATTAAATATCTTTGCCACCTGGTCTAGGTGGAGAGACCACTCGTGAGGCAGCAGTACTCGACTGAGTTTGTCTGCCCAAAGGTTTTGAATACCTGGAAGATATACCACTAGAAGGTGAATTTATTACTCTGGCGAGGGCCCACAGTCATAAAGCTTTGTTGCATAATGACAGAGAGCCTTGTCCTGCCCTGCTTGTTCACACAGAACATGGCTACTTGATTGTCCGTCTGGACTAGGACTGTCTTGTAGCTGAGCTGGGTGTGGAATACTCGAAGAGCTAAATAGATTGCTCTCAATTCCAGGAGGTTTATGTGTAGACCAGCCTCCTGTGGAGTCCAGGTGCCCTGGGTAGAGAGATGATTCAGGTGTGCTTCCCAACCCACCTGTTGTTAGGGTGGCCTGAAAAAGTGGTTGATGGAAAGGAGACCCCACTGTCAGATTTTCTAGTGATTGCCACCATAGGAGGGACAAAATTAGTCGTTGAGAGTTTACTATTTTGTCTGATAAATGTCCTGTGGCCTGTGTCCACTGTGTGAATAGGGTCCACTGAGCTGCTCGCATGTGGAGGCGAGCATATGGGACTACATGAACTGTGAATGCCATATGTCCCAGCAACTATAGTAGCTCCTGAGCAGTTAGGGAGGATTTCCCTGCTGCTTGAGAAGCTAGTTACATTATGCGAAGACACCGGGCCTGTGGAAGGAAAGCATTTGCCTGTCTGGTATCTAGACAGGCCCCTATGAATTCCAGGCATTGGGAAACAAGAAGTTGGGATTTTGGGAAGTTTATTACCAACCCCAAGTATTGGAGGATTCTCATTGTGCGAGACAGTGCAGTGCTGGTCTCTGCAACGGTAGGGGCTCGAATGAGCCAGTCGTCTAAGTAAGGGAAGACGAATATCCCCAGGGTTCGCAGAAATGCAGCTACTACTGCCATGCATTTCGTGAATACTCTTGGTGCTGAAGCCAGACCAAAGGGAAGAACCCTATACTGGAAATGTTTTCCCTTGAAAAGGAATCGTAAGAATGTCCTGTGATCTGGATGGATCAGAATGTGAGTGTATGCATCCTTTAAGTCTAGAGAGCAAAGCCAATCCTGGCTTTGAAGGTATGGCAGAAGAGTTCCAAGAGAAATCATTTTGAACTTCTCTCGAAAAGGTATTTGTTCAATTCTCTGAGGTCTAGAATGGGTCGGTGTCCTCCGGTTTCCTTTGGAATAAGAAAATAGGGAGAATAGAACCCTGCACCCCGTTGAAGAATGGGTACCTCTTCTATTGCCCCTTGGGTAAGAAGTGTTGAGACCTCGTGATCTAGCAGATTGTCTCCGGAGGTTTGAGAATTGAATTGCCTTAGAATTGTAGGAGGGGGCATGTTGTGAAAATGGAGCTTGTACCCCTCTCCTACAATGGACAGAGTCCAATCTTTTGCTGTTATCTGATGTCATCTGTTGGCAAAGTGGCATAACCTGCCTGGGATATTGGGGGGTTGGGGACCCCTCAGAGGCAGGAAGGCTAAGCTCTCCAGGAAGGAGTCAAAATCCTTGAGGGGGCTGAACCTGCGGAGCTGGTTGGGCTCTCAGGCCTTTTGGCTTCTTTTGCTGTCTAGTTTGTCCCTTTTGGGCAATCTGATCCTGAGTTTGACTCTGCAGGGTATAGGAAGGATAACATTTTTTCTTTTTGCTTAAAGAGGGTTTTTTATAAGGCTTCTTTTTGGCTGGAGTGGCTGTAGATTTTGACAATCTATCTAGAGTGGTATTGTCAGCATCTAACTCGTTAGCCTTTTCCTGCCAGTTTTTGCCAAAGAGATTCTCTCCCGTGCAAGGAATGTTGCCTAACTTGTCCTGTACCCAAGTCTCCAAGTCTGATGCCTGAAGACAGGCAATCCGTCGTGCCCCAATGGCAATAGCAGAGGTTCTGCTAATGCATTCAAAGCAGTCAAAGGCTGCCCTATTCACAAACTTGGAGACATCTTGAGCATGCTTAATTAGAGCAAGGAAGTCTTGTCTCTTGTCATCTGGGAGAAGTGGGCTTATAAGCTCCAGGTCTCCTGTAACTTCTTTGAGGAACATGCCCATATATAGTATATATGAACTGATCCTAGCTGAAAGCATGGAAGCCTGAAACGTTCGGCGCCCAAAAGCGTCCAGAGTCCAGCATTCACGACCTGGGGGATTGGATGCATGCCTCTTTGCACTTTTCATCCTATGCATGGCTGACTCCACCACCATTGAATGGTGTGGCAGCTGAGTCTTTTGAAATCCAGGACATGGCGGAACTCTATGCACAGTATCAAGCCTCCTAAAATGAGGAGATGTAGTCAGAGGTGTCTCCCACATTCTGAGCATCAAAATATGCAGAATTTCATGGATGGGCAGAGTGGCTGCCTCCTTTGGAGCTTTAGGATATTGGAGAATTTCCAATTCCTTTGGTCTGGGTTCCTGTTCAGGAGCTACCGTGATTGAAAGGCCCTTGGCCACATCACAAATAAAATCCTGAAAAGACATGTCCTCTGGAGGTGACATTCTGCGTTGGGGAGAAGAGGGATCTTCTGGGAGAAACCCTCTGGTACCAGAATTGTCAGAGTTCGGAATCAGAGGATTTGAAGTATTCCTGACCACGATGCTCATGCAAAGCACGGTCCCGGTATCGATTGAAGTTGGTACCGAGTTGATCGGGTACCGATTTGTCGATTCCAGCCAAAGATGGCGTGGGAAGAATTCCCACCCGGGGCTGGTACCGTTGGTACTGGTACCGGCATCAGTATTGATTTTGGTACTGGTGCCTGTTGAACCATAGGTGTCAACGGTACCGCAGCTATGAGAAGAGCTGCAATACTGCATTCGATAGCAAGGAACCTCTGGTCTATCAACGCTGCCGATGCCTGGGTGTCGGTACCGTTGAAAACAGCCGGGACCTCTGAGCATGGCACCAATAGTTCTTGCGAGGTCGAGGCCTCGAGAACATCCTGGAGCCCCCTTGATGCTTTGGAAGCCGAAACCTCCCGCCGTAGCTGTTTTGCTGTTGTGGTTCCCTCAAGGGCAATGCCAATGGCCTCTCGATGCTTAGCAGGAGAGCTACCCTTTGAGGACTGGAGATCCATGGGAGGAAGAGGAGGCTCTTAAAGATGTCGATGCAATGGATCGGTCATCCGAAGAAAAGAGTGCCAAGCTTTGCAGCCCGGTTCTTCCTCTGTTAGTCATCCCATACAGGAGAGACATTCAGATGGAGAATGTTCAGGCCCTGAACATTTAAGACACCAATCATGGGTGTCAGTGACGGAAATGGTACCGCCACACTTAGTACATTTTTTAAAACCACTAGTTTGTTTTTCCATGTTTCAGGAATATGAGGCCTAATGCCCAAAATAGCACCTAGCACCGAAAAAGAAAAGTTTCTGAAGGGAAACGGTTGAAAGTATAAAAATTTCTGAGAAAAGAAATGAACCGGCGGTACCTATAGGTGTCGTGCGGAGGCAACCGCGACCACAAGAAAACAATTTTAAAGACGGAATTTTCTGCGGTGACAGGGTATGGGTCCTGTCGGCTCCGCGAAAAATGAAGAACTGAAGAGGGACAGTTGGAAAGGTGGGAAGGCAGTGCGCATGTGCTAAGGGATGCTCCAAAAAGCGTTTCTATTGGACACTGGGGAGCGTTCCTGCGCAGGCTCCATCGGTACAGACGATACCCATATGTGAAGACTACGTTCCTGGAGATATAACAGTATACATTTGAAAGAAGGAGAAGATTTCCCTCCAATGATGACATCTGCCCTGCTGCTGAGAGCCACTGTATGGGTGCATACTTTCTTCATAGACAAGCAAGGGAAAGCGTAGTTACTCACCTGTAACAGATGTTCTCCGGGGACAGCAGGAATCAGCCCTCATGCATGAGTGATGTTGGCGCTGACCGAACCCACATGGTAGCTTTTCCCCAGCCTTCAAAGAAAGCTTTTGGGAGATGCACCACACATGCATGGTCCCCTTCCTGCCCAAGGATGCCATCTTCCCTCAGTAGAATGACATACCTCAAAGGCGAAAAACAAGAGAAAAAGCAACTCCATGGGGAGGAGGGACGGTTGTGAGGACTGACTTCTGCTGTCCCCGGAGAACAACTGTTACAGGTGAGTAACTAATATATGTTATAATAATAACTAATATATATAACTATTAAGATATAGCGGTAGGGCTGTTGGGTAAGGTTTGCCTCTTTGCGGATGATACCAAAATCTGCAATAGAGTAGACACCCAGGAAGGTGTAGATAACATGAGGAGGGATCTAGCTAAGCTTGAAGAATGGTCTAGAATTTGGCAGCTGGGATTTAATGTTAAAAAATGTAAGGTCATGCATTTGGGCTGCAGCAATCCAAGGGAGCAATATAGTATAGGGGTGAAGTACTTTTGTCCACTAAAGAAGAGCGGGACCTAGGTGTGGCTGTGTCTGATGATCTTAAAGTAGCTAAACAGGTAGAAAAGGCGACGGCAAAAGCTAAAAGGATGCTTGGGTGCATACGGAGAGGAATGGCTAGCAGAAGAAAGGAGGTGATAATGCCTCTGTATAAGTCTTTGGTGCGACCTCATTTGGAGTATAGTGTGCAATTCTGGAGACCGCACCTTCAAAAGGATGTGAACAGGATGGAGTCGGTGCAGAGGGTGGCTACTAAAATGATTAGTGTTCTTCATTATAAAGCATATGAGGACAGACTGAAGGATCTTAATATGTACACCTTAGAGGAAAGGCGGGATAGAGGTGATATGATTGAGATGTTTAAATACCTCCGTGGCATAAATGTTCAGAGAGAGAGCCTCTTTCAATTGAAAGCAAGTTCTGCTACTAGGGGACATGGGATGAAGGTGAAGGGAGATAGATTCAGGAGTGATATGCAGAAATATTTCTTTACGGAAAGAGTAGTGGATCCATGGAATAGTCTCCCAGTGGAGGTTGTAGAGATGAGGACAGTAACTGAATTCAAAAAAGCATGGGACAAACACAGAGGATCTCTAAAGGTAAAAAGGGGACCATTGTAGTTGTTGATATGGAAGGACAGACTAGATATAGGCCATGTGTTCTTTTTCTGTCATTATATTTCTGTGTTTCTATAACTATGCTTTCTCCAGGAACAAGCAGGAAGTCAGTCCGCACATATGAGACTCCCTAGCTACAGACTACTGAAAACCTGTAAAAAGCCAAAGGACCAGGAAAAGGTGAGCTGTGAGCAGCTGCGTCTGGCCCTATGGCTAGCTCACACAGAGCAGTGCGGCCTAGTGGTTGAGGCAAGTTGCCAGAGGACCAAGGGTTTTAATTCTAATCAAGACCACCAACCTTGGGCCATAAAAACTGGCGTTTCTGGTCCCACAGGTGGTCCTTCTGGCCTTTGTTAAGCGACTTAACCCTCTGCCTCAGGTACCAAAACATAAATTGTGAGCCCCTCAGGGACAAGGGAAATAGAAATACCGTGACCTGTAGGCAATCAGTATACTCAAATAACTGACTGGGAATATGTGACCGTGAGCAAACACACCAGAGCTGGTGCTGGTTCCTGGTCTTCCTTTCTCGCTCTCCCAGTCCCTTCTGCCAGCATTGAGAAAGCACAGTTACTTACCTGTAACAGGTGATCTCTGGGAACAGCAGGAATAAGTCTTCACATATTGGTACGTCGGTACCGACGGAGTCTGCGCGGGAACGTTCCCCAGCATCCAATTAGAACGCTTTTGGGAGCATCCCACCACGCCTGCGCGCTGCCTTCCCGCCTTTCCCAACTGCCTCTCCTCAGTTAAGTTTTAAAGCTGAGACAAAGAGAGAGAAAGAAGGGAAAGATAGAGATACAACTCCTAGGGGAGGAGGGTGGGTTGTGAAGACTTATTCCTGCTGTTCCCAGAGATCACCTGTTACATAAGATATGCCATACTGGGTCAGACCTATCAATGCTGTCTCCAGGAACAAGCCTTCACATATGGGGACTCCCAAGCTAAGATGCCTGGGGGAGTCCCAGCATGTTGCAAATCTGAGAAAACTATGCTATTCGACAGAACCTCAGGCACCCCAGGGATGGAGGGTAGGAGTTGAACTAAAAAGATGTGCTGTGGAACAGCTGGACCAAACAGGACGCCCAGATAAGAGTCCCGGTGCAGGTGATATCTAGTAGTAATATTGAACTGCAATATACCAATATGGACCTCACCTGGTGGTATTGTAAGAGGTGCATGGAGGTTCATATGGATGTGGTAATATGAACCAGGAGAATATCCCCAAGGAGTACCTCAATGTAAGCAGAGGTAAATAAACTGTACAAAAGACAGGTTGAGGTCAGAACCTGTAGGGCGAGAAGAAAAAATCCCCAGTGGAACTGGGGTAGTTCAATGAGGCAGGACTTTTGCGGGAAACGCGGAAGTTCCTATTAGATAAAACTGAAGCTCTTTTGCCTTAAAGAGACATAGTTCTTATAGGAGAAGAGGAGCTTTGAAGATCCCTATTCCCGAGAACAAAAGGACAGAAGTATGAGGCATTGTAGCCTCCTATTTTCTGAAGATTCAGAATGTCCTTCCTGATTGAAGTCACATAGGAAAAAGAGAGTATATAGAGGGCTTCAGATGTACCTAAATTGAAAGTCATGGTGCAAAGACCCTTTAACTACCACAGGGAAGTGGTTGTTTATGGAAAACCCTAAGTATGCTAGAACAGCATTGAAAGGGTTAGTGAGTATCTGTCGGGGCTGCGAGGAAAAAAACAAAACCATATATATAGGTAAATACAGATATATCCATTTATAGGAATATATAGATAACTAAGTACAGACATGCATATGTCTATATACATGTGTGTGTATACATACATACACACATTATATATATCTCTATATATATATATATCTATATCTATATATAACCGTGTCCCCACATAGGATATGTGGAGAGAGAAAGATTCATCTAATAACAAGAAGGGAGATACCTGCTTGAGAAGATGTTTAGAGAATGCATTCTTCCCGGTTATGAGTAGGAGAGCTAAGGGAGTGCTCTCACTGGCAAGAAGTCTAGAGTCCTTTAAGAACTCTAACCCTTGAATAACCAGGAATGGAGACCTACATGAAATATGCAGAGGATGTTTTTAATCTGCAGATAGTAAGTCTGAATCCTTCCATAACTCCAGCAGGCAGCTGGAGAAAAGATGCAATGAAATAGAATACCATATTTACCCTTCTATGAGGGCAAAATGAATATGGTGCATTCTTTCGCTCAATATGAATTACACCATGAAGAATTGAGGATGGAAGGAAAATACAAGACAAAGACTGGCTGTTGCTGTTACTGAAAGGAAACCATACCTGGTGAAGGGGTGCACTGGGGATGTGAACCAACCCAGGGAATTGGATAATTCTTTAGGTCTTCACTTAAAGGCCTGTGTCCTTTATTTAAGAAGACTTCAATGGAAATGGTAAGGGCAGGGAAGAACCCAGTAGTTATGACTAGGTAAAGCCCTTCCTAACCATCTGGAATTATTTGCTCTCTAACAAGGCCCATAGTGCAGAGCTGCTCTATAGAGATGCAGAGAGCAAGTTGCAGGTTGATGAGAAGAAAAAACTGGCTGTTTAAGAGCCAGTATGTAACCTGACCTACTCCGCCAAGCCCAGGGATTGGGGAAGGCTAAGGATAGAAGGTAAGGTGATGTGTCTGCAACAATAGCCATAAAAAGGTTCTTAGTCTGTCTGGGACTTAGTAGTAAGACCAGAAAAAATTGATATTGGAGATCAAGCCCTGGTTGCTTGGTCAGCAAGTCAGTGGTCTAACCACTAAGAGCCCCTGCAGTCGTAACTATTGTTAGGGCAGCAGAAGAAATGTTTGATTCCAAGATTGGAAAAGACATAAGTAGGAGTGGTAAGACTCCGTCATTGTCTGAGAAGCTGCCAGCAAAACAAGAATGCAAGGGGGAGACAACTCTGAAAGAAAACTTAGGGGCTTAAGAATAAGCCTTCAGTTAAGTGGTATCACTCTTACAGACCAAATGTCTTAGTATGAGGGACAGAGTTGAAAAAAGACTTACGATGGAGTAAATCTTTGAAAAAGTAATGTGAGACATGCTGATACAGGAGAAAAAGTCAAAGGTAAAGGTATAGCAACCTTATTGACAGCTGTTACTCCTCTATGTACTTCAGAGGAAAAGGAGTAACTATTATCTGTAAAGCATAATCATCTTAAGAAGCTCTATGAGCTAAAAAGCAGGATGTCTCTTAAGAGAGACGTGTAAATTTTAGGATGGAACCGATGTAGATGCTTGTAATGGGAAGAAGCAAACTACAGGTTCTAACCCTCAAACAGCAAGAAGGATTCAGTGAAGAGTCTATTAGCAACCTTGTGGTTGCTGGGTTTGCTGAACCTGTTGAGGTTGTGGTTTCCTTAGCCTGGTTGGATGTTTCTCCTGTCTGGGACCATCTGTATGATGGGTAGAAGAAGAATAAAACTTTCTCCTGTTAAAGGAAGAAAGTCTGTTAGTAGATTTTCTACAAACTGGGATGGCGTAGACAAGCCTCTGAAAGCAATAGTGTCAGTAGTTAACTGAACAGCTTGGAGTAAAGTTTCTTTGTTAAAGAGATTCTCTCCAGTGCAAGGAGTATTTCCCAGTCTATCTTGTACACATTTGTCCAAGTCTGAAGCTTGGAGCCAGGCTCTACGTCTTGCCCCTATGGCTATAACAGAAGTTCTGCTAACAGACTCAAGAGTCCAGGGCAGCACGAGTAAGGAACCTAGAAATATTTTGAGCATGATTGACTAGTATAGAAAAATCTGCTCTTTTAGGCTCTTGGAGAAAAGGGGTCAAAAGTAGTAAATCTTTTCTGACCTCCTCAAGAGATAATTCCATATAGAAAATATATGAGAGAATTCTTGCTGAAAACATGGATGCCTGGAAAGTTTGACGTCCAAAGGCATCTAAAGTCTTAGCCTCACGACCTGGTGGATAAGAAGAGTGCTTCTCCGTACTCTTAACACACCTCATTGCTGATTCTACAACAAGAGAATGATGAGGGAGCTGAGACTTTTGAAAACCTGGAGAAGGGGGCACCTTGTATAGAAGATCAGTTGCCCTAGAAAGCGTAGTTACTCACCTGTAACAGGTGTTCTCCAGGAGCAGCAGGAATCAGTCCTCACATATGGGTGACGTCGGCGCCGACGGAGCCCTCGCGGAGCAATTTCCCCAGCTTTCAAAGAAAGCCTTTGGGAATTGCAGCGCGCATGCGCGGTCGCCTTCCCGCCCAAGGGTGCCATCTTAGCCAGTCAGATGACATAGCTAAAAAAGACAGCATAAAAATTTGCAAAAAAACTAAAGCAGATGATTGCAACTCCAAGGGGAGGAGGGAGGGTTGTGAGGACTGATTCCTGCTGCTCCTGGAGAACACCTGTTACAGGTGAGTAACTACGCTTTCTCCAGGACCAAGCAGGAAGTCAGTCCGCACATATGGGACTCCCAAGCTGAAGGCTACCGGAGACCCTAAGCACAAAAATGAGCTCCCTCTAGCTCAGCAGCACAGAAGGAAGGAATCTTCGCTGAATTATTACCCACCGGTAGCCCACATCCGGGATGGAGGGTAGGAGTTGCTCAGACCTCAAAGAGATTACGGAGGACTGCCTGTCCGAAAGCACTGTCCCTGCGGGACTCCCTCTCGAGACAGTAATGGACCGCAAAGTCTGGCTCGAAGACCAAGTAGCGGCCCGGCAGATGTCTGCCAGCGGAACAGAGCGGAGGTAAGCCACTGACATAGCCTTTGCCCGAACGCAATGAGCCGTGACTCGACCTTCCAAGGAGAGTCCGGCTGCCCCATAAGCCCAAGTGATACAGTCCGCAACCCAGATGGACAGAGTACGCTTGGAGACCGGGAGCCCCAATTTATTGGGGTCAAAAGACACAAAAAGCTGAGCAGCTTTACGGTGCTCCCGCGTACGGTCAAGGTAGAAGTTCAATGCCCTTCTACAGTCCAGGGTATGGAGGACCGTTTCAGCTCGGCTGGAGTGTGGTCTGGGAAGAAGAAGGTCGGAAGTACCACCTCCTGATTGATGTGAAAGGGGAGACCACTTTTGGAAGAAATTTTGAGTGAGTCCGTAGGACTACCCTATTTTTGTAGAACCGAGTGTAAGGGGGATCAGACACGAGGGCCTGCAATTCACTTACGCGTCTAGCGGAAGTGAGGGCTATCAAGAACAATGTTTTCCAAGAAAGAAAACGGAGAGAACAGGTAGCCATAGGTTCAAAAGGCGGACAGGTGATCCGCTGTAAAACCACATTCAGATCCCAGTCAGGCGCTGGCGGGCGAAAGACCGGCGTCGAACCGAAGGAAAAAAGAGTAAATTATGAGTAAATATCAACTTTTTCGCGGGGACACGACGGGTACGTCTGTAGGGCTCCGCGGAAAAAAGAAGACTGGCTAAGATGGCACCCTTGGGCGGGAAGGCAACCGCGCATGCGCGCTGCAATTCCCAAAGGCTTTCTTTGAAAGCTGGGGAAAATTGCTCCGCGAGGGCTCCGTCGGCGCCGACGTCACCCATATGTGAGGACTGACTTCCTGCTTGGTCCTGGAGAAGGTGGGGATACCGTTAAAGGAGTTTCCCACGTTCTAAATAGGAGATCCTGCAAGGTCTGATGCAAAGGAAACATAATGACTTCCTTTGGATTGCAAGGGATCTGTAGAGGTTCTGGATCCCCTGGTGCAGGATCTTGACCAGGTATAGAAATGGCAAGTAACCTTGCCATATCAAGCAGAAAAGCTTGAAAAGAAATCTCCCCAGAGGGGGGAGTCCTCGAGGAAGAGGAGGAAGAACTAGATCTGTTGAAGAACTAGCCCTAGCACCCACCAGTTCATTCAGATTCTTTAGAATATAAGATCTGGAGGGGTGGAGCATCGGATTGTCCTTGAAGGATGGTTGTCGGTACTGCTGGAAACCGGTACCGCAGCCCGTCGGTAGCAAATCGTCCATGCTAGGGATCGATTCCAAACTCGGTATGGAAGGAAGCGAGCCGGTTGAAACGAGCATGGGAGGTACCGACACCGATGTTGATGTCGATACCGGTACCGGAACCATCGCCGATACCGATACATGAAGATCAGTCTGTGAAAGCACTATCGGTACTGAGGTAACCGAATGCGGCAGACCTTGATCATCGGTAGAATGTCTTCGGTACCGTTTGAAGTCGGTACTGAGATGAGTCGGTACCCAGTCATCCAGACTAGAGATCGATTCTAGACTCGGCATCGAAAGAAGCGAGTCTATCGATGCATATCTGGAGGGTACCGATGTGAATACTAGCATCGGTCCTGGGATCAATACCGATGCAAGAAGATCAGTCTGTAGCGGCTCTAGCGGCATCGAAGATACCGAGAGCGCTAGACTGTGATCATCGGTGTGGAGTGTTTCATCCAACACCATTGCCGATGCTGGGGTACCGGCACCGCTCAAAGCGGATACCACCACTGAGCATGGCTCAGGTATGTTCACTGAGGTAAAAACCCCGGGAACAACCTGAAACCCCGTTAATGCTTTGGAGGCCGAAGACTCCCGTCGGGGTTTTAAAGCCAAAATGTCCTCGGGGGCAAGGCCAGAGGCATCTCGATGTACATGAGATCTACCACCCGAGGACTGGCTAGTCTTTACAGACTTTTGTTTGGTTACCTGATCCTATGAAGAAAGGCTAAAAAGGTTAGGGCTCTTTAACCTGGAAAAGAGACGGCTGAGGGGAGATATGATAGAAGTCTATAAATTAATGAACGGAGTGGAACGGGTAAATGTAGATCGATTGTTTACCTTATCAGAATATAGAAAGACTAGGGGACATGCAATGAAGCTACAGGGTAAACTATTTAAGACTAATAAAAGAAAATATTTTTTCACTCAACGTGTAATCAAACTCCAGAATTTGTTACCGGAGGATGTAGTAAAGGCTGTTAGTGTAGCTGGGTTTAAAAAAGGTTTGGACAAGTTCCTGGAGGAAAGGTCCATAAACCATTATTAAGAAGTGACCGAAGATATCAATGCTTGACCCAGTACAAGCATTGTGGAACTTGTCTCTCTTGGGGAAACTGCTAGGTACATGTGACCTAGATTGGCCACTGTTGGAAACAGAATACTGGGCTTGAGGGACCTTGGTCTGACCCAGTATGGCATATCTTATGTTCTTATCCTGAGAAGTTGTAGCCGGTACCCTCTGGTCTGAGGGGAACCGCGTATCGAGTTGAGCTCGATGCTGAAGACTTCCTCTAGAAATATTACTGCAGGAGGGACACTCCAGCGGATGGTGTTCAGGACCCAAACATGAAAGGCACCAATTATGGGTGTCTAAAACTAATTTAGTACCGCCACAGTTGAGACACGTTCTAGTGGCTGGCGTTTCCATGAAGGAAAGTGGAGAGGCCTAGCAGGCCGTAACCCGTCAGGCACTAAACAGGGAAAAAAATTCCCTACAAAAGAAAATTATTTGTAGAAGAAAAGAAGAAAACACCGGCGGTACCGGTGCAACGAGGAAAGGCAGACGCGACCACAAGAAGAAACAAAAATAAAAGAAGAATTTTCTGCGGTGACAGGAGTACGTCCTGCCGGCTCCACGGAAAAACAAAAACTGAGGAGAGCCAGTTGGGAGAGGCGGGAAGGCAGCGCGCAGGCGTGGTGGGATGCTCCCAAAAGCGTTCTAATTGGACGATGGGGAGCGTTCCCGCGCAGACTCCGTTGGTACCGATGTACCCATATGTGAAGACTCATTCTCCAGGACCAAGCAGGAAGTCAGTCCTCACATATGGGTGACGTCGGCGCCGACGGAGCCCTCGCGGAGCAATTTTCCCCAGCTTTCAAAGAAAGCCTTTGGGAATTGCAGCGCGCATGCGCGGTCCCCTTCCCGCCCAAGGGTGCCATCTTAGCCAGTCTTCTTTTTTCCGCGGAGCCCTACAGACGTGCCCGTCTTGTCCCCGCTGAAAAAGTTGATTTTTCGTGTTTTATTTCTCTTTTTTCTTCGGTTCGACGCCGGTCTCTTTCCTGCCCGGACTCGCGACGCCGTTGCGAGTCCTTCTGTTATTTTTCGGTTTTTCTGATTTTCTGTCAGTTTCGTTTTCGGTTTTTTCACTGGCAGCCCGGTCTTTTGACCTTGCAGGGGCCCGATGGCTGCCAGTGGTTTCAAGCGGTGTGTTCAGTGTGACAGAAATATGTCACTCACTGACACACATGATAATTGCCTCCGCTGCCTTGGCCCGGATCACGAGGAACTGATCTGTGGGGCCTGCAGCAAAATGTCCTCCAAAGCGTTAAGGAGTCGGCGGCATCAGCGGGAACGAATCTTCGCTGATCCCACTCGTACCCGGACCTCGGCGTCCAGAGGTTCCAGCTCTGACCATCGCCGGAGTTCCTCCGACAGGGGTTCTCACTCCGGGGACCATCATCGGAAGGTGAAACCCGCGAGGGCGTCGTCGGTGGACGCTCCTGGTTCCGCGAGGGCCAGGTCGCATAGCCCCGATAGCCGTCCCGGGTCTTTGGAGAAGGAACATCTCCCGAAGCGACCTCGTCTGGAGTCGGAGTTGCCTGCTCGGGTAAGTCCTGTAGTCCTCCTGGACTCGCCTCCGAGGGGTCAGACGGCGTCGGGCCCCGAGTCGGGGGCTGCTGGGTCACCTGAGGTCGGACTCAGGTTGACGGCCTTGGAGAGCAGACTATCTGCCTTCATGGACCAGCAGCGGGCACTGATCGCTAGCCTCGCTGGCGCCTCTGCCCCGACCGCCGGGACGTCGACGTCTAAGTCGACCCCGGAGACCGAGCCGATCCTCGAGTCCATGCGGGCTCGAGTCGATCCTCGGTCGAGGTCACCCTCGGCCTCCCGTTCGGGACCGAGGTCGTCGACGCCAACTCCCTCGGCGTCGGGGCGGCCGACGCCTCCGCCCGCCCGGACCGACCCCACCGATTCCTCCTCGGAGTCGGCCTGGGAGGCTGAAGAGGAAGAGTCACCTGATTCGTTTCGGACTCGGTGTGTCCCCTTGGACTCGCCTGAGTCCGAACCTCGGAAACAGTCCCCTCCGGAGGACGCCCGGTTCTCGGACTTCGTCAGGGATATGGCCAAGGCTTTGGCCTTCCCTGCGGATCCCGAGGAGGAGCCTCGAGCCGAAGAGCTCGATGCCCTTCAGTACGACTCTCCCGCCAGGGAGCACTTTACTGTACCGGTTCCTCCCATGCTGGAACGACTACTCTTCCGCATGTGGGAGAGTCCGGCATCGTCGCCGGTATTAAGCAAGCGGGTCGATTCCATCTATCGAGTCCGCAAGAGCCCTGGCTTCCAAAAGGCACAGCTACCGCACCATTCCATGGTGGTGGAATCGGCCATGCATAGGCTTAAGAGCCAGAAGATGCACTCCTCGGTGCCTCCTGGCAGGGAGGCCCGCAACCTGGATGGCCTTGGTAAGAAGTGTTTCCAGGGCTCTATGCTTGCTTGTCGGGTCTAGACCTACCAGCTCTACATGGGCATGTATCTCAGAGACCTGGCTAAAGAGATAGCCGGATTCTCCGCTGGCCTGTCCGAGGAACCTTTGCGGAGGTTCCTAGCCTTGACAACTGGTATTCGGGAATGCTCCAAATTCATGTCTCGAGCAGCCTATGATGGCTTTGAAGCATCGGCACGAGTGGCCGCAGCCGGCATCGGTGCCCGACGACAGGCTTGGCTTCAGTCGTCTGACCTTGAACCCTGGGTGAAGGACAAGTTGGTCGATGTCCCCTGCCGAGGTGAGAACCTCTTTGGCAAGCCCATGGCTGAAAAGGCTGCACAAATCGAGACGGAGACTCTCACCAGAACTAGGCTTTCTAGGAAGACCTCCGCCCCTTCCCAGAAGAAGAAGGGCTCGGGAAAGAAGTCCTTTTACCCGAGAAAGGCGGCTGCCTATAAACACTACCCTCAATATCAGGCCTCCGCAGCTCCCCAACAGGGTCAGCAGGCCAAGGGACGGGGTAACGGGTCCTGTAGGCAGCAAGCCCCCAAGCCTGCACCACCGGCCCCTGCTCAGCAGGGTGGGGGTTTTTGACTTCATCAGCATAGCCTCTCCCCCTCAGCTGGTTCCTCCCAGCGCAGGAGGCCGGCTGGTTCACTTTGCCCACAGGTGGTCCAACATCACATCGGATGCCTGGGTGCTTCAGGTTGTGAGAGAAGGCTATCTTCTCCACTTCCACCAGGTCCCTCCCTCCTATTTCCCGGGAGAACCTCCACGACTCCCTCTGCACAGGGACTTACTCCTTCAGGAGTTAGCAAGTCTTCTTCAGGAACAGGCTGTGGAACTGGTGCCCTACCACCTGAGGGGTCGAGGCTTCTATTCCAGGTATTTCCTAATACCAAAAAGAACGGGAGGCCTCAGACCCATCCTGGACTTGCGCAACCTCAACAAGTTCCTCGTCAGAGAGAAGTTCAAGATGCTTACCCTTGGAATCCTTCTGCCCTACCTCCAGCAGGGAGATTGGCTATGCTCCTTGGATCTAAAGGATGCCTACACACACATCCTCATTCACCCAAGCCACCGCCAATACCTAAGGTTTGTGGTGGCGGGAAATCATTACCAGTACAGAGTACTGCCCTTTGGCCTATCCTCCGCACCACGAGTCTTCACAAAATGTCTCGCGGTAGTGGCGGCTTACCTCCGGCTTCACGGCCTCTATGTCTTTCCGTACCTAGACGACTGGCTCATCAGAGCATCGTCCTCTCCAGAAGTCACAAAGGCCACGCACCGCACTGTGACTCTTCTGCAGTACTTGGGCTTTGTCATAAACTTCGCAAAGTCCACTTTGCTCCCCTCGCAGGATCTCGAATTCATCGGCGCAAGACTGCACACTCTTCAGGCACGAGCTTTCCTGCCTCTCGACAGGGCTCAATGGCTAATGGACCTAGCCGGCCGTTTTCGCAGCCAGTCCCTGGTCTCCGCCAGGCGCTTCCTGAGACTACTCGGCCATATGGCTTCCACCGTCCATGTGACCCCCAATGCCCGCCTGAATATGCGGCCTGCTCAGTGGTGCCTTCGCAAGCAGTGGCATCAAGCCACGGGCGGCCTAGCCGACTTGGTGCGCATCTCCGGCCCGCTGGCCTCCTCTCTACAGTGGTGGCTTCATCGGCCGAACCTGGTGCTCGGAATGTCTTTTCAGTCTCCTCCGCCTGCTCAAGTGCTGACGACCGATGCTTCTCTCCTAGGATGGGGAGCGCATTGCCAAGGGGCATGTACTCAAGGTCTCTGGACCACGTGGGAGTCTGCGCAGCAGATCAACTTCCTGGAGCTCAGAGCAATCCGTCTGGCTCTCAAGGCTTTCTCCCACCTGACTTCTCACCAGTCCGTCCTTGTCCAGACGGACAATCAAGTTGCCATGTTCTATGTGAACAAGCAGGGAGGCACGGGCTCCTTCCTTCTCTGTCGGGAAGCACAGAGGCTCTGCTCTTGGGCCGTCAGCCACGGCATTTTTCTCAAGGCAGTCTATCTCCCAGGCCAAGAAAATTGCCTGGTGGACAAACTCAGCAGGGTCCTCCAGCCGCACGAGTGGCGCCTGGATCCCTTGGTAGTTCAGAAACTTTTTCTGAAGTGGGGCCTCCCCATGATGGATCTCTTTGCCAGTCCTCTCAACCGGCAACTTCCTCGCTTCTGCTCTCAGCAGCCACATCCCCTACGAGTAGCGGCGGATGCTTTTCTGCTCTCATGGTCGAAAAGCCTTCTGTATGCCTTTCCTCCCATACCGCTAGTCTCTCGAACTCTTTTCAAGGTTCTCCGAGACAAAGCTTCCATGATCCTGATAGCTCCTCGCTGGCCCAGACAGCCGTGGTTTCCACTCCTGCTGCAATTAGCGGTAGAGGATCCGTTCCCTCTGGGGTATCAACCGGATCTCCTAACACAGGATCAGGGGTCCCTTCTACACCCCAACCTCAGATCTCTACATCTGATGGCCTGGCTGCTGAAAGGGTAGTCCTTGCTCCCCTTCTACTACCGGCAGAGGTAGAAGAGGTCGTCCTAGCTTCCCGGCGACCTTCTACCCGCAAATGCTACGCCCTTAAATGGCGTCGCTTTTCCGCTTGGTGTGTCCAGCAGTCTCAGGATCCCTTCTCCTGCTCGGTGTCGGTGGTCTTGCAGTACTTGCTCTACCTCTCTAATCTGGGACTTAAGTCCAACTCCGTCAAAGTTCACCTCAGTGCTCTTTCAGCACATCATGTGCCGGTGGACGGCAGACCTCTTTCCAGCGACCCTCTCGTGGCAAGGTTTCTCAGAGGTCTCCTTCTACTTAAACTACCTCTGCGCCCGCCAGCACCTGACTGGGATCTGAATGTGGTTTTGCAGCGGATCACCTGTTCTCTACGTTTTCTTTCTTGGAAAACCTTATTCCTGATTAGCCCTCACTTCCGCTAGACACGTAAGTGAATTGCAGGCCCTCGTGTCTGATCCCCCTTACACTCGGTTCTACAAAAATAGGGTAGTCCTACGGACTCACCCTAAATTTCTTCCAAAAGTGGTCTCCCCTTTTCACATCAATCAGGAGGTGGTACTTCCGACCTTCTTTCCCAGGCCACACTCCAGCCGAGCTGAAATGGTCCTGCATACCCTGGACTGTAGAAGGGCATTGAACTTCTACCTTGACCGTACGCGGGAGCACCGTAAAGCTGCTCAGCTTTTGTGTCTTTTGACCCCAATAAATTGGGGCTCCCTGTCTCCAAGCGTACTCTGTCCATCTGGGTTGCTGACTGTATCGCTTGGGCTTATGGGGCAGCCGGACTCTCGTTAGAAAGTCGAGTCACGGCTCATTGTGTTCGGGCGAAGGCTACGTCAGTGGCTTACCTCCGCTCTGTTCCATTGGCAGACATCTGCCGGGCCGCTACTTGGTCTTCGAGCCAGACTTTTGCGGTCCATTACTGTCTCGAGAGGGAGTCCCGCAGGGACAGTGCTTTCGGACAGGCAGTCCTCCGCAATCTCTTCGAGGTTTGAGCAACTCCTACCCTCCATCCCGGATGGGGGCTACCGGTGGGTAATAATTCAGTGAAGATTCCTTCCTTCTGTACTGCTGAGCTAGAGGGAGCTCATTTTTGTGCTTAGGGTCTCCGGTAGCCTTAAGCTTGGGAGTCCCATATGTGAGGACTGACTTCCTGCTTGGTCCTGGAGAAAGCGTAGTTACTCACCTGTAACAGGTGTTCTCCAGGAGCAGCAGGAATCAGTCCTCACAACCCTCCCTCCTCCCCTTGGAGTTGCAATCATCTGCTTTAGTTTTTTTGCAAATTTTTATGCTGTCTTTTAGCTATGTCATCTGACTGGCTAAGATGGCACCCTTGGGCGGGAAGGGGACCGCGCATGCGCGCTGCAATTCCCAAAGGCTTTCTTTGAAAGCTGGGGAAAATTGCTCCGCGAGGGCTCCGTCGGCGCCGACGTCACCCATATGTGAGGACTGATTCCTGCTGCTCCTGGAGAACACCTGTTACAGGTGAGTAACTACGCTTTCCTGCTTGTTCCTGGAGATAAGGCTGAGAATAGATTGTCCAGTGGGCCGGGGACCTTGCGTCCTGGACATCAGAGAGAAAGAGGGGCTAGGATCTGGGAGCAAAGCCCAAAGAGAAAGGGAAACTGGTGACTGTGACACTGTAGCTCCTCCGGATGGCTCACTCCACAGCAGATCCCACGACTGCATGTCCAACCCCATGTAACACCATGAGGACCTCACACACTTTATTACAATCGACATCCCCCCCATTACTGGAGAAATTACCTTAGTCTGATAATACAGTCTGAGCAAAGAAATGCAGTCTCACTCTGCAAAGAGTGCACCCAAAAATCATGCCTAAGCAATTGTGAGCACATACAAAATGCACATCTACATATACGGGTGACCCAGCACCTGTCACCCAAACACAGTGCAGTGAGCACACTTGAACATAGGCTGAATGCATGGAGCATACACAGAGTATTGACTTACTCTATGAAACCTTCCAGTGCCCTGGAGTGCTAAGCCCCAGACTGTACTACCTAGATGTCCTTCTCTTCACCCTCAGTACGGGTCCTTTAACAAGATGGCACTGATGGGTCAGTGCCCCTGCTAAGTGCTTAAAGCCCTGCTCTGACAACACAGGCTCTTGAAATAGAACAGAATTTGTCACACTAAATGCTCCTTATCTATTCCCCCAAGTGAGCCCAGAAGCTAGGCTCACTACGTCCTCCTGCTGCATGGAGACTGGACACACTGGGGGCTAATGGGAGAGACCAGCAGGCTATATCCAGTGATGTCATGAGTTTGACATGCCCAGTCTCCAAGCTGCAGGAGGAGGTTCACTACCCAGAGGTTGAGGACTATACTGGAGGAATGATAAGGAACTATTTAAAGTCGTTAAAACCCAGGAAGATTGTGGAAAATTGCAAGAGGATCTTGATAAACTGGAAGACTGGGCATCAAAATTGCAGATGAAATTTAATGTGGACAAGTGCAAAGTTATGCACCTAGGGAAGAACAACCCAAACTATGGTTACACAATGCAAGGTTCCACATTAGGAACCATCATCCAGGAAAAAGATTTAGGCGTCATTGTGGATAACATGTTAAAACCCTCCGCCTGGTGTGCAGCGGCGGCAAAGAGAGCAAATAGAATGCTAGGTATCATAAGGAAAGAAATGGAAAATAAAACAAAGGATATTATAATGCCTCTGTAGCGCTCCATGGTGTGACGGCACCTTAAATACTGTGTGCAATTCTGGTCGCAGTATCTTAAGGATATAGCGTTATTAGAAAAGTTCAGAGAAGAGTTACCAAAATGGTAAAGGGGATGGAAGGATACTCCTATGAAGAAAAGCTAAAAAGGTTAGGGCTCTTTAACCTGGAAAAGAGACGGCTGAGGGGAGATATAATAGAAGTCTATAAATTAATGAGTGGAGTGGAAAGCACAGTTACTTACCTGTAACAGGTGATCTCTGGGAACAGAGGAATAAGTCTTCACATATGGGTATCGTCGGTACTGACGGAGTCTGCGTGGGAACGCTCCCTAGCGTCCAGTAAGAAAGCTTTTGGGAGCATCCCACAGCGCCTGCGCACTGCCTTCCCGCCTTCCCCAACCGCCTCTCTCCAGTTCGAGTTCTAAAGCTGAGACAAAGAGAGAGAGAGGAAAGGAAAGATAGATAGAGAGATACAACTCCTAGGGGAGGTGGGTGGGTTGTGAAGACTTATTCCTGCTGTTCCCAGAGATCACCTGTTACAGGTAAGTAACTGTGCTATTTCCAGAAACAAGCAGGAATGAGTCTTCACATATGGGGACTCCCTAGCTGCAGATGCCAGGGAGAGACCCCATGGTTGTGTGCCCTTGCAGAGGGCTCCACTTCCCCCCATGGATCTCTGGCATCCAACCAGGGTAGGTGGGTAGGAGTTGATTAGGAATGGAACAGGTGTTTGAGGACAGCCTGACCAAATGAGGCATCCCGTCAGGAGTCCTTGTCCAAACAGTAATGGGCTGTGAAGGTATGAACCGAGGCCCAGGTGGCCGCTCGACAGATTTGGTCAATGGACACAGAGTTTAGATGAGCCATTGAGGCTGCCATGGTTCTCACATTGTGAGCTGTGACATGGCCCTCCAGAGAAATATTCCTACTCTGGTAGGCAAATGAAATACACTGAGCAATCCAGTTGGACAGTGTTCTTTTAGAGACTGGAAGTCCTAAATGAGAAGGATCAAAAGCAACAAAGAGTTGAGAAGACTTTCTATGTTGCTGTGTTCTTTGTAAGTAGAAAGCGAGAGCTCTCTTACAATCCAAGGTATGAAGATTCCTCTCTGCATTTGATGCATGAGGTCCTGGAAAAAAGACAGGTAAATATACCTCCTGGTTCAGATGAAAAGGTGAGACCACTTTAGGCATAAAGTGTGGATTGGTCCTGAGGACTACCTTATCATGATGGAACCTTGTATAAGGTGGTTTAGCCACCAAAGATTTCAACTCACTGATGCGGCGTGCTGAGGTGACTGCAATGAGAAAAACAACTTTCCAAGAAAGAAGTTTCAAGGAGGTGGTGGCTAAAGGTTCAAAGGGTGGCTTCATAAGCTGGCCAAGAACCAGGTTTAAGTCCAATGCCACTGGAGGTGGTCTAATGGGAGGTTTAGTTAAAAGAAGGCCTCTCATGAATCTTGCTATAAGAGGGTGAGAGGAAATAGGTTGTCCATTGAGAGGCTTGAGGGATGCTGCAATAGCACTCAAATGGACTCTTACTGAATTAGTTTTCAGGCCTGCATGGGATAGATGCAGGAGATACTCTAGTAGAGAATTCAGAGGTATTGCAAGAGGGTTTAGACCCTTCTCTGAACACCAAATGGTAAATCTTTTCCATTTGAAAGCATAGGAACGCCTAGTAGAAGGCTTTCTAGAGGCATGAACAACGTCGCTGACTTGCTGAGAGAGATGAAAATCTTGAAGGTCTAGGCCCTCAGCAACCAAGCCCTGAGATGGAGCGACTGGGGGTTTGGGTGCCACAATGTTCCCCCTTCTTGGGACAGAAGGTCTGGTGCAGAGCCCAAGTCCAGGGAAGGAGCTTGAGAAAGATGCAGAAGTAGAGGGTACCACACTTGGCGTGGCCAATGTGGAGCGATGAGGATCATGGTCCCTCGATCTCTCTGAAGCTTGAATAGTGTTTTAGGAATTAGGGGAATTGGTGGAAAGGCATAAAGGAAGGCATCCTTGGCCTGAACTCCCTGAGACGGAATTCTGGAACAGAACCGTGGAAGTTTGGCATTCCACGGACTTGAAAAGAGGTCTATGTCCGGGGCTCCCCAAATTCGAAAAATCCTGGCTACCTGGTCCATGTGAAGGGACCACTCGTGTGGGAGCAGAACTAGACAGTCTGTCCGCCCAACAGTTTTGAATGCCTGGAAGATATACTGCCAGAAGATGGATGTGATGCTCTCTGGCGAAGGCCCACAGTCGCAAAGCTTCGTTGCAAAGCGACAGAGAGTCAGTCCCGCCCTGCTTGTTTACATAGAACATGGCTACTTGGTTGTCCGTATGGATGAGGACTGTCCTGTAGCTGAGCAGGGAATGGAATACTCTGAGAGCTAAGAATATTGCTCTGAGTTCCAAGAGATTGATAGGCAGAGAAGTCTCCTGTGGAGACCAGATGCCCTGGGTGGAGAGATCCTGCAGATGAGTTCCCCAACCCATTGGAGAAGCATCTGTTGTCAGAGTTGCTTGGGGTAGCGACTGCTGAAACGGGGACCCAAGCAACAGATTTGGAGGGGACTTCCACCACTGGAGAGACCAAAATAGGGACTGGAGTTTGCTATGTTGTCTGATTGTCCACCCAATGGCCTCAGGCATCAGGTTGCCTAAGTCCATTGAGTTGCCTTCATGTGAAGGCGAGCATATGGAACCACATGCACGGTGGATGCCATGTGGCCTAATAGTTGTAACATCTCTCGAGCAGTTAAATGGAACTTTAACTGTATCTGGGAGGCTAACTGCACCAATTCATCTTGGACCCAGAGTTCCAAATCAGATGCTTGTAACCAAGCAATTCTGCGTGCACCTATGGCAATAGCCGAGGCTCTACTTACACATTCAAAAGAGTCAAAGGCTGCACGGTTGGAAAATTTGGAAACATCTTGGGCATGTTTAAGCCAAGTGAGAAATTCCTGCCTTTTATCTTCTGAAATAAAAGGGGCTAAAGTCTGCAGATGATCTGTGACTTCTTTTAGAAACATCCCCATATGGAGACTATAGGAGTTGATTCTGGCAGCAAGCAGATTAGCTTGAAAAACCCTTCTGCCAAAAGCATCAAGGGTTCTGCATTCACGTCCTGGAGGATTAGATGAGTGTCTCTTTGCACTCTTTATTTTCCTCATGGCAGACTCTACCACAATAGAGTGGTGAGGAAGCTGAGACTTATGAAAGCCAGGACAAGGAGGAACACGGTACATGGTGTCTAACCTACGAGAATGAGGAGAGGTAGTAAGAGGAGTCTCCCACATACTCAACATGAGATCATAGAGAATCTCATGAATAGGTAAGGTGGCTGCTTCTTTAGGAGCCTTAGGGTATTGCAAAATATCTAATTGCTTAGCTCTAGGCTCTGACTCAGGGGCCACTGTAATGGAGAGGCCCCTAGCCACTTCCCTAATGAAGTCTTGAAAAGACAAGTCTTCTGGAGGAGACATTCTTCGTTTTGGAGAATCAGACTCCTGAGGAAGAAGTACCGGTGCCTCGACAGAAGCCTCCGACTCATCAGAGTCTTCGGAGGAATCGAAGTATCGCCTGTCTGGATGCTCCTGTAAAGCCCGATGCGCATACCGAGTGGGATCGACATCGGGAGTAAGCGGTACCGGTTCGGTACCGATGGGCATCATAGGACAGGGTACCATTGCAGTCGACACTGAAGCCGATGTCGATGCAATCGGTGCCGGAGTCTGTACCGGCAACGGAAGTTGTTGCTGTACCGAAGGCGTTGAAGCCTGCATAAACGCTGTTAGGATGCGTTGCATGGACAGAATCTTCTGATCCATCAACGCCAGCAGAGTCTGGATGTCGGTACTGGTGGAAGCCACCGGTACCCCAGAACACGGCAACAGGTGATCAGTTGAGGCTGAGCCATCGATGTCAACCTGTGACCCCATAGATAATGCTTTGGAAGCCGGAACTTCCCGCCGGGGTAATTTTGCCGGTGCGGATTCCTCGAGGACAAGCCCGGAGGCATCTCGATGCTTAGAGGGAGATTTGCCCTTCGAGGACCGGCTAGATTTATGTTTGGTTACCTGAGATCCATGGGAGGAAGAAGCAGCCCTGGAAGACGTCGATGCCACCGAGGCTGCATCAGAGGGAAACAGGGTACTGAGCATGGCTGCTTGGTTCTGCCGACCTCTTTTAGACATCATGGTACAGGACACACAATCCGTGCTGGAATGGTCAGGACCCAAACATTTTAGACACCAATCATGGGTGTCGGTGACAGAAATAGTACCGCCACACTTTGTGCACTTTTTAAACCCGGAAGCGGGCTTCTCCATGAGGAGAAAAATGTTCAGGCCTAAGGCCCAAACCGCAAATGCACAGTTGAAGAAAGAAAAGTTGTTGTTTTTTTTTGTATAGAAAGAAAAGAAAAGACCGGCGGTACCGGTCTGACGTCGAAGAAGGCAGACGCGACACAGAAAAATAAAGAAAAAAATAAAGAATTCTTCTGCGGTGACAGGAACACGACCTGCTGGCTCCGCGGAAAAGAAGAATTGGAGAGAGGCGGTTGGGAAAGGCGGGAAGGTGGTGCGCAGGCGCTGTGGGATGCTCCCAAAAGCTTTCTTACTGGACGCTGGGGAGCGTTCCCGCGCAGGCTCCGTCGGTACCGACGATACCCATATGTGAAGACTCATTTCTGCTTGTTCCTGGAGATCGGGTAAACGTAGATTGATTGTTTACATCATCAGAATATAGAAAAACTAGGGGGCATGCAATGAAGCTACAGGGTAAACTATTCAAGACAAATTGTTAGGAGGAGTGGCCTAGTGGTTGGGGAAAGGTACTTCAGGCCGGAAGGTCAGGGGTTCAAATCCCACTAGAGGACAGCAACCTTGGGCCGGAAGGACTGGGGTTTCTACTCCCACAGGTGCTCCTTGTGGTCTTGGGCAAGTGACTTAACCTTCCATAGCCCATGTTCCCTGTAAAATAGTTATCTCCAAGTTATAATGCCCTGTTCAATGTAATTTCAGTTTGTTCAATGTAAACCGCATTGATGCAGAATAGCGTGGTATATAAATAAATTGTAGGAGGGGGCATGCTGAGGAAGTGAAGCTTATATCCCTCTCTTACAATGGAAAAGAGTCCAACTTTCTGCTGTTATCTGCCCCCATCTGGGGGCAAAATAACCACCTTCCTGGAATGGTGGAAGGCTCTGACTCGTTCAAGGCCAGGAAGACAAAGTTCTCTAGATGGGAGTCAAAGCCCCTGTGGAGGCTGAGTCTGCTGAGCTGGTTGAGGCTTAGCAGCCTTTGTTTTTCTTTGTTTAGGTTGCTGCTGACCCTTTTGGGCAGACTGACCTGAACAATGTCCTTGCTGGGTATAGGAGGGGTAGAACAACAACTTTCTAGTGAAGAATGTTTTTTTTGTAGGACTTTTTCCTTGCAGGATCAGCTGTAGATTTTGATAATCTATCGAAGGTGAGATTATCAGCATCTAGCTCATTAGCTTTCTTTTGCCAATTTTTGCCAAAGAGATTCTCTCCTGTGCAAGGAATATTCCCCAGTTTGTCCTGTACCCAGATTTCTAAGTCAGATGCCTGGAACCAGGCAATCCTACGTGCACCTATGGAAATAGCAGAAGTTCTGCTTATGCACTCAAAACAATCAAAAGCTGCACGATTTACGAATTTAGAAACATCCTGAGCATGTTTGATAAGTGCAAGATAATCTTGTCTCTTATCATCAGGAAGGAGAGGGCTCATAAGCTCTAGTTCTCCTGTAACTTCCTTAAGGAACATTCCCATATATATATAATGTAGGAACTAATCCTGGCAGAAAGCATAGAGGCCTAGAAGGTTCGATGCCCAAAAGCATCAAGAGTTCTACATTCGCGTCCTGAAGGATTAGATGCATGTCTTTTTGCACTCTTGATCCTTCTCATAGCTGTCCACCGTTCCATGGTGGTGGAATCAGCTTTATCGAGTCCCTCCCAGGACAGGGAGGGACTCGATAAATGGTATCGAGCCTAGGAGAAGTGGTGAGAGGTGTTTCCCACATCCTTAGCATGAGATCATGTAAGATCGCATGACTAGGCAAGGTAGCTGCCCCTTTGGGAGCTTTAGGATATGTAAAATCTCCAATTCCTTTGCCCTAGGCTCCGTTTCAGGAGCCACTGTGATGGAAAGACCTCGAGCCACATCCTGGATAAAATCCTGGAAGGATATATCCTCTGGAGGGGACATCCTACGTTTAGGAGAGGAAGAATCCTCAGGAAGAAATACTCTGGTAGCGACAGAGCTGTCAGAGTCTTCAGACCCGTTGGAGGATTCAAAGTATCTCCTGTCCAGATAATCGTGCAGCGCACGATACCGGTACCGATCGAAGTCGGTATCGACAGGGTCCGGTACCATAATCGTGCAGCGCACGATACCGGTACCGATCGAAGTCGGTATCGACAGGGTCCGGTACCGACTTGTCAGTACCGGAGGGCACAACATGCATTGGTACCGGTAGTCCACCTGCCAACCTCTATGCAATTGGCCCCGGTACTGATGTAGGAGCCGGTACCAGCTGAATTGTCTGAAGCGGTTTCAGGGGCATCGATGCCGAGAGAAGAGCCACCAGACTGCGTTCAACAGCCAAAAAACTGGTCTATCGACGCCGCCGATGCCTGGGTATCGGTACCGGACAGAGCGGCCGGTACCCCAGAGCATGGCACAGTAGTTCTGCTGAGGTTGGAGCCCCGATGATGCTTTGGAAGCCGAAGCCACCCGCCGGGGCAGTTTTGCCGGTGTGAGTCCCTCAAGGGCAACGCCAGAGACATCTCGATACTTAGAAGGAGATCTACCCTTTGAGGACCGGCTAGACTTATATTTAGTTACCCGAGAGCCATGGGAGGAAGACAAAGCCCTGGAAGATGTTGATGCCGCAGATGCTACATCAGAGGGAAAAAGGGTGCCAAGTTTAGCAGCTCTGTTTTGCCGACCCCTCTTTGACATCATCCAACAGGCAACACACTGGGAGATAGAGTGGTCAGGACCTAAACATTTGAGGCACCACTCATGGGTGTCGGTGACGGAGATGGTACCGCCACACTTGGAACACTTTTTAAAACCTGAAGCGGGTTTTTCCATTGTAGAGGAAAGTTGGGCCTAGTGCCCAAAATGGCACGTGGCACCAAAGGAGAAAAAAGCTGGAAGACTTCAGGAAAAGTTTTTTTTTTTTTTTTAAGGAAAAGAAAGAAAGAACCGGCAGTACCGGTGTAGCGTCGAAGGAAGGCAGACGCAACCACAAAAAAGAAGAATAAATGGGATATTTTCTGCAGTGACAGGAAGTGCGACCTGCCGGCTCCGCGGAAAACGAAGAACTGGAGAGAGACAGTTGGGAAAGGCGGGAAGGCAGCATGCAGGCGCTGTGGGATGCTCCCAAAAGCTTTCTAATTGGACGCTGGGGAGCGTTCCCGCGCAGGCTCCGTCGGTACCAACGATACCCATATGTGAAAACTACATTCCTGCTTGTTCCTGGAGATTAATGTAGTTAAATGGAGTGACGTGGAGTGGAGGAGTAGCCTAGTGGTTAGAGCAACTGCCTAGTACCCAGAAGATCAAGGGTTCAATTCCCATTGGCACTCCTCGTGACCTTGGGCAAGTCACTTTACCCTCCATTGCCTTGGAAGAAAAGGCTGGCAATCTACTTCCGGTGATACATTGCCAAGAAAACCCAGAGGTAGCTGGGTCGCTATGAGTCACTGACTTGATGGCACAAAAAAAATGTAGTTAATCAGTCTTTGGAATTGTGAAGCAAATGTATTTTAATATCACAAATCCCATCAATAACAGAGATCATTTCATAATAACAAACCAAAACACATGACACAAGAATTTAAAATCCACTAGACTCTTGCAGGTGGCTTAAAATAGACTGGGGCATTGTAATCTTTTACATTTTCATGGATGTGCTGTGAAATGTATACCAGGATTTCCCAGTTAATCTACTAACATAAAAAGAAAATAACACACACATTTACCATCCTGGTTTAATTAATTACTTAATTTACTTAGAATAAAGTTGTTTCTCATTATTTGTTACTTGTGAAAGCTAAATCCATATTCCTACATCGTTTCTTTAAATATTACACATATCATTATGCTGCTTGCACAATAAGAAACAAAATTAAGAGATATCAATGTTATCAGAAATCACAAAATGAAAATAAACCATCCATTCTTCACGACAAGCGTATGACATACATAACAGATCATCTGAATCCCCAGTATACCTTTCTTTTTTTAAATTTTCTTTTCGCTCATTTTTTCACTATTCCCTTTAATCAAACAAACTTGCTTTGATTTTGACAAGCAATTCAGTTTTTCACATAAGAACATAAGATATGCCATACTGGGTCAGACCAAGGTCCATCAAGCCCAGTATCCTGTTTCCAACAGTGGCCATTCTAGGTCATACATACCTAGCAGTTTCCCCAAAAGACACAGGTTCTGCAATGCTTGTACTAGGTCAAGCAATGATATCCTGGGTCACTTCTTAATAATGGTTTATGGACCTTTCCTCCAGGAACTTGTCCAAACCTTTTTTAAACCCATCTTTAAACACTTTCATATTTTTTCTTAAGTTGTGTGAATTTGCATGATGTAACAGACTATCATATCTAAACACATCAAAAAGCTATCTCGCATGCATTCCCATTCACTCATAAAACAGGAGAATATGTTCTTAACCACTTTCTAGAGGTTCTTATTCTGCAGATATAAGAAGCTCTAGGCAGAACTTTTTCTCAGCATTTGCATCTTCACACATAGAATGAAATCAGCGGACAAAACTTTCTTAACCAGACCCTTAACCTAGAAAGCAAAAACTTGCACATCATGGATTAAACTTATTTACTGTACAAAACACAAATAAAGAAATGGTTAATTGTTTGGTTTCTCATCCCCCTTCTCCTGTATCACAATTATCAAATCTAGGATCCCTGTAAAATAATCTTAAACATAATAAAATTATGATTTACAATAATTAGCAACATTCATGCTTTACTTTAACTTCTTATTCTTAGAAGAAACGTCTCACAAAACTTACTGTTTGGCAAGAAAGAACTCATGCCTTGAGCAGGGCAGAGCTGTTGTAAACATAAGCCCTGCCAAGCTGTTGTGGCTGCTATTTGTTATCTGTGCTGTCTTCTTTTATCAAGCTATTACTGCAGTGTAAAATGCATTTCCCAATCCATTGACTCAGAGAATCCGTTCTTACTACAGTTCAACCCATACAGACAGCAAAAAAAACCCAAAAAATAAAAACCATTAGCTTTGCAAACACACTACCATTGCAAATCAGTGTCATCTCCCTTCACATATCCATTAAACTGGCATTTCTTTATGTCATTAGACCATCTCCATAGAAAAGAAGCAAACAAATATAAAAGAAAAGGAGACAATACTATGGGCTTCATTTAGTTAAAAAAATATCCCATCAGTCATTTGCCTCTAAGTATTTTTTCTTGCTCAGACTTTACAGAATTCACTAGACAAAAATTGTATTTCTTTCCCAGATTCCACTTTTTTTAAAAATTCCTATTATAAAATTTTGTCATCAATTTCACATACTGCTACAGGAACAGCCTTATTAAGGAGATCATTCCACTGTCGATCATATGATCTCAAACTCAACATCCTGCTATAGAAAACTATCAAAAATATATTCATGTATAGACTCTTACAGATCAAAACTTTTAGAAATATTTAAAACTGCTATTTTTAAATGAATTACAGGTAGAAAATATATATTTATTTCAGCTCATTCCAAATGACAACTATATATGTTCTAATTAGCATATAACTAAAATCCTTATGGTATGAAAATTATTCCTTCAAAACATTTTACAATAATCATCTCAATTATGAGGACAACAAGTACAATGCACTGAATACTAATAATATCAGATAACAGGAGCACTTCCCATTACTTCAGGGAAAATACCCAAGCTTGAAATAAATTTGAATCTGCTGCATAAACAGAGGATAACCAAACCCAAAACAGAAGTCAGCATGTACAAAAATCACAACGCTACAACATTCATCTGTTTTTACTTAGATGCATTGTTGTTTTGAAAGCTTTCCAGATTTCAGACTATCTAGAAACCAAACTGCACAACTCAAATACATAAAAACTGAAATTACCTTAAGACCCAAGAGTGAAACAAGACAAGACAAGACAAATCTGTTCTTCCGCATTACTGACTAACAAAGATAAGAAAACAGACATTTCAAATATCACCTTGCAAGTCTGGCGAAATATGGCTCAGACTTACTAAAGAAGAAAATCAACATATGAAAACACAGTAATTAATTATCAAATTAAAGCCAGGCTTTTTAAAACTTTTACAACCAGAAAACATGACGTCAGAAAAGCAAACAAATGAATTATTATACACCTTTTCTTCTAATACGAACAACTTATGTTTTTCTCTTTAATTCTTCACATGTACCATTGCCTCACTATGTAAGGACGAGCCCCTCAGGACTTATGGGCAGCCCCCCTAAATTACTGACTGCCATTTTATATTTCAAACATCGAAGCTTCTCTGAAAATCTCCCTCCTAAAAGAAATAGTAATGCTTCACTATCACTAGTCATTGAATGCCATCGTGCTTCAGCATTTTGCAATATTTTTATGTTTACACACATACAATAGGCTGCCTCTCAAACAGTGAGTCCGTCTGTACTTCATACTTGCAATCCTCCATCCTCTCTGCCTTGCCTTGAATGAAGAGAAAAGAAGATCTGAATCACAGCACAAAGAATCTCTTTGCCTGTGCTATCCCTGACCAGGTAGCAAAATTCAACCTCAGCTTCTTGACTTAAATTCTCTAAATTTAATGCAAAGGAGGAGGAATTCACAGGTGTGCAAACTTGTGCAGATTCCTTCTCGAACCAGGCCATTGCACCTTCTTTAATTAAGAAAAATAATGCTACATTGAACAATTGTGTTTCTACATTGTGTTGCTTCACTTTTTATTTATCTACATGTTACAAGTCATGTTATAGGTCAAAGTAGTTACCCCCTAAGGACCCCCATGCTACCCTCATTGCATGCTCCCCCCAGTTTTTCTTCTAGCAACATGACATAACAAGTCTAACATGTAATTTGTACGTTTTAATGTAAACCGCTTTGATTGTAGAATAAGGCGTATATAAAACCTGTAAAATTATTAAAATAAATGAATTAAAGCAAGCACAGACATATTGTTCAGATGAATTAGAACAAAAGCTCCCTATCATGCAAGATGTAACCTTGAGCGTCTCTCTCTTATTCATAAACACTTCCTTGCAATAGTGACAGAAATATTCAGAGCTATTTTTCACACTTTATATTAACTCTTTCAGAAGGCCTTGGTACCCTATTTCAAGTCCCTATCAACATAATCCACTGTGTGTAAGCATATCCTAGTTAAGAGAGTTCTGTCTGATGAGTTTTCATTCTGTGTGTGAAAATGCAAATGCTGGGAAATAGTACCACCTAGAGAGTCTTCTATCTGCAGAATAAGAACATCTGGAAAGTGGCCAAGCACATATTCTCCTGTTTTATGAGTGAATCGTAATGCATGTATGTTAGCTTTTTGATGTGTTTAGATATCTGATAAGTTGTGTGAATTCACACAATGTAACAGACTAAGACAAATTATTAAAGTGTTTAAAGGAGATGCAGATACAAGCTAAAACTGAATTGCTTGTCAAAGTCAAAGCAAGCTTGTTTGATTAAAGGGAATTGTGAAAGAACAAAAAAACAAGTAAAAAGAAAAGAAAGTTAAAAAAGAAAGGTATACAGAGGATTCAGTCTGGGGATGAGGATTATCTATTATGTATGTCATACGCATGTCATGAAGATTAGATGGTTTATTTTCATTTCATAATGGCATAAACACTAATCCCAACCCTACACTGTATCCAACGGCTCTCACTTACACAGGGTATCGTGCCCCCTAGCCTTAAACAAACAATTGTGAGACCAATATTAAAAAAAAAGAAAACACTGGACCTGACCCACCCTAGCTCTTACAAATCCATATCAAGTCTTCCACTTCTAACAAAGATGATAGAAAAACTGGTCTTAATCCAACTGCAGGACCATATAGATCTCCATACCTGGCTTGATCCCCATCCATATGGTTCAAGTCAAATCATAGCGTGGAAATAGACAGAATCATAACCACCATGGACGATATAAGAAAGGGAGTCCTTCTAATCTTTATCGATATCAAAGCAGCATTTGACTCCATAATACATTCAACACTACTGAACTGCCTTAAGAATAGGGGCTTAACTGATATGCTCCGATGGTTTTCCTCATACGTCAATCAACACAAGCTTCAAGTAAAATTGGGCACCAACCACTCAAGTTTAATTGACCAACTCCAAGGGATACCTCAGCGATCAGCACTCTCTGCTGTACTATTTAATATATACCTACAACCCTTTTGTAACATAATAAAAGGCCAAAATATTGAATATATGCAGATATTATGATATTTTTCCCCATTTCATACTGCCCAATCTGACTACTCTGGGATATCATCATATTTGGAATCAATATCTGACTGGCTACAAAGACAAAATCTCCATATAAATTATCGTAAATCAGAAGCACTCATCATAACCCGAAATAACTCATTCACTCTCCTGAACAAACTTAAAATTCATCAGATCGACAGACGTCAAACAGGAAGTAAAATATCTTGGCGTCACACTGGACTGAAACTTAAATTTCCAAACACATATAGCCAAAGCAGCAAGATCAACCTACTATAAACTGCAAACAATCCAAAGACTCCAACCACTCTTGGATGAAAAGAACTTCCACACAATCTGCCAAGCTATAATCATCCCGATATTGGACTACTGCAATGCCATTTATCTAGGCTTGCCAAAACACATCATTCCACTACAACTAATACAAAAACACTGTAGCAAGAATATATGGCATACCAGGGACACCCATATTTCTCCAACTTTGAATAATGGGGAGCCAGTGCAATTGTTTTAAAGTTCAAATTGCTCACCATCATCTTTAAAATAATCTACCAGCTGGCACCAATCACCCTTCGAACACTGAAAGAAAGAAACCCAGAAATACGAAACAGATGAGCAACCACCAGAAACCTATTGCTCATACCAAAGGCAAAGACAAAGGCAAAACAATTAACAATAACCTAATGATCTAAATCTGAGGATCTAATGATCCGCTATAATATACTACTGTATAATAGTTCACCGAAATTCCTATATTTGTATTTTTCTCCAAGTTACTCCACCTGTTCATTATATAGTCGTCGGTAGGGTGGTATAAAAGACCTGTTAAATAAATAAAAAAATTAATAATGTTTGATTAATACTGATATCTCTTATTTTTGTTTTATTGTGCAAGCAGTGCAATGTGATATTTAGAAGATGTAGGAATAGGGATTTAGCTTTTACAAATAAATAATGGTTTGACTCACATTACTTTGAATATTGTCAGTAATATAACTATCTTCTTAACAGAGACAGCTCAGCTCACAAAGGAAGGAACATCTACATAAGGGCATAGATAGTATTAAGAATTGTGTTCAAGAAAAGGTAATGTATTCATAACCATAAAACTTTTAAAAATATAGAATTTAAACCAATTAAAAATTCAGTTGTCATTGTTTACAGCTTGTATTTGACACTTTATTCAGTACAAAACAGCAAAATAATAAAGGATCAATTAATCTCTTGCACAAGGTAAATTTACTTACACCTTGAATCTATCTCACTCAGTGATACTATACTAATTTCATCAATCAGTCTTGGGGTTTGTGATATTAGAATACCTTTTCTTGACCTATTCCTCTAGCAATAAGACACCTGCTTCACACTTCCAATCAATAACATCAGTTCTGCAGGGATCATTTCACAACAAATTAAAACACACAACATGAGAATTTAAAATCCATTAGACTATTGCAGGTGATTTAAAATAGACTGGGAGATTGCTACTCTAATCCCTTACACTTTCATGGATGTGATGTGAAATGTGTACCAGGATTTTCCAGTTAATCTATAACATAAAAAGAAAACATAACAGATTTACCACCTTGATTTAATTACTTAATGTACTTGTTAGAATGAAGCTGTATCACTCATTACTTAAGATAAGAGAGCCTTCCAATAATTTTTGGTAAACATTTAAAATTAGTTTAATTTATTTGCCATTTATTTACATTCTCTTATATACCACGCTATTCTGCATCAGTGTGGTTTACATTGAACAAACTGAAATTACATTGAACAGGGCATTATAACTTGGAGATAACTATTTCACAGGGAACATGGGCTATGGAGGGTTAAGTGGCTTGCCCAAGACCACAAGGAGCACCTGTGGGACTAGAAACCCCAGTCCTTCCGGCCCAAGGTTGCTGTCCTCTAGTGGGATTTGAACCCCCGACCTTCTGGCCTGAAGTACCTTGCCCCAACCACTAGGCCACTCCTCCACTCCATAAACTGCTAGTTATGTTTTGATGTTTGTTACCCCTTAAGTAATAAGATGAACTGTATCTTGTATATTGTTGCACTTAGACAATAAATTACAAACATACTTAGTGATGTGAATATGTAAATTGTGCACCTGACAAGAGAGATGTGTCTATTAGTATGTGGCCTAACTTTAATGTGATAGATAAGAGAATAAATCAAGAAATGTAGACGCAAAATAGAAGTATGCTGCAAGCTAGCTTGGTCTCCATATAGTTTAAAAAATGTAATAATTTAGAGATGTATTGTAAGTAACATAACATTAGATAAGATAATTCTGTTCAATAATTCTATACTGCCATTAGATAAAAGCAATGGTGCTTATTTGCAATTATAAGGAATTGGAGGCATGTTATAATAGTGATTTTTGGTTCTGCAAATTATATATTGCATGCACTGAATCCTACAGGACAAAAACGACTACTGTGAATGAAAGGAAGTCTGCAATGCTACTTGAAAGCAGAATAGGAGTAAAGATCAGCAATTCCAGCAAGACTACAGACATTATATATATATATATATATATATATATATATATAGCCATGAAGCCTGGGTCACTGAAACTCTGTCCAAGTAGTACATAGCGCAGCCCAGAGTTGAAAAGAGAATGCTGCTAGAGAACTTCCAGTTGTGACCAGTGTTGTGATGTGAATGTGGGTGCAAACTTCTGAAAGATCTATGTAGGCAGTTGGCTATAGTGCTTTCAAGAATAATTGGTAAAGCCTTTCTCTCTGTACACATTCTTATTGAGACCCAGCAAGGGCAAACAGTGTCACATAGCTTTGGTTAACTTGCAGAATAATTGTAATCCTTTTTCCAAGTGGTCAAATGGAACATATACATAAAGACTCTTTCCAACCAGCAAGAATGAAGCATCTTTGGACCAGATGTGGTACCTAGGACTCAAGCTAAGTGAAGCGATAGGCATGCCCCACTATGGCAGAAGATTTATTCATTTATTTTGGACTTTGATTCTGTAAAGAATCACTACACAACATGTCCAAGGGGGGACAGTTGATAGGGACTTGAAGTGGGGTACCAGGGCCTTCTGAAAGAGTTAATATAAAGTGTGAAAAATAGCTCTGAATATTTCTGTTAGTATTACAAGGGAGTGTTTATGAATAAAAGAGAAGCTCAAGATTACATCTTGCAAGATAGGGATCTTTTGATCTGATTCAACTGAGCAATATGTGTGCTTACATTGACCTATAACATGACTTGTAACATGTAGATAAACAAAACGTGAAGCAAAGCTTGATGCAGAAACAAAAATTGTACTATGTAGCAGTATTTTTCTTAATAAAAGAAGGTACAATGGTCTGGTTTGAGTAGGAATCATAGGAACCTGCACACCTGTGAATTCCTCAGTTAAGCTTAAGTTGTACTGTGCATCCTTATTTGCATTTAAATTTAGAAGATTGAAGTCAAAGAGCAGAGGTTGAATTTTGCTACCTGGTCAGGAGTAGCACAGGTAAAGATATTCTTTCAATTTCAATATAATGGGGACAGTGCATACTCATTAGGGACATCCTGAAAGCCAGGTTGGTTTGTGGCCCTCCCTGACTGGAGTGTGACAGTCCTGCTCTTGATTTTATCAGCCAAGATTTAATGCTCAAAGTGCAGGGCTATATGTTTAGGCTGCAGAAATCCGAGAGCAGTAGAGTATAAGGGGTGAAGCTCTTCTGTGCATGAAGGAAGAAAAGGATCTGGAAGTGATTATGGGGATCATTTTAGAAGTTCTATTCATGGTTTGCATATCTGAAAACTAACATTCACAAGTGCGAATCACATCCTCTTTCCAAGAGCTATTTTTAAAAGACCTGAATTTGCACATATTCAATGCGATCACTTCCATGCTGCATAGGAGAGTGGCAGAGGCATGATTGGGGGACAACAAAAAAAGTAATCGCATGTATCTCAGACTTCACAATGATGCCGCACATTTAAACCTGTCAGCAGACATGTCCATATAGAAACATAGAAATATGATGGCAGAAAAAGACCACATGGCCTACCTAGTTTGCCCTTCCATGTCAACCACTACAACAGTCCCCTTTTTCCCTTTAGAGATCCTCTGCGTTTGTCCCATGCTTCTTTGACTTCAGATACTGTTCTCATCTCTACTACCTCCACTGGGAGACACTTCCATGCATCTACCACTCATTCCGTAAAGAAATATTTCTTCATAACACTCCTATCCCCTTTCACCCTCATCCTATGTCCCCTCATAGCAGAGCTTGCTTTCAATCGAAAAAGAGGCTCTCCTCCTGTGCATTTATGTCACAGAGGTATTTAAACGTCTCAATCATATCACCTCTATCCCGTCTTTCCTCTAAAGTATACATATTAAGCTCCTTAAATCTGTCCTCATAAGCTTTATAATGAAAACCACTAACCATTTTCGTAGCCACCCTCTGCACTGACTCTAACCTGTTTATATCCTTTTGAAGGTGCGGTCTCCAGAATTGCACACAATACTCCAAATGAAGTTACACCAAAGACTTATATAGAGGCACTATCACCTCCTTTCTTCTGCTGGCCATTCCTCTCCCCATGCACCCAAGCATCCTTCTAGCTTTTGCTGTCGCCTTTTCTACCTGTTTAGTTACTTTAAGATCAGACACAATCACACCTACGCCACGCTCTTTAGAGGACAACAGTACTTCACCCCCTATACTATATTGCTCCCTTGGACTGCTGCAGTCCAAATGCATAACCTTGCATTTTTTAACATTAAACCTCAGCTGCCAAATTTTAGACCATTCTTCAAGCTTAGCTAGATCCCTCCTCATCTTATCTACACCTTCCTGGGTGTCTACTCTTGCAGATTTTGGTATCATCCGCAAAGAGGCAAACCTTACCCGACAGCCCTTCTGCAATATCACTAACAAAAATGTTAAAAAGAATCCGATCAAGAACAGATCCCTGCGGCACACCACTGGTAAAGCACAGTTACTTACCTGTAACAGGTGATCTCTGGGAACAGCAGGAATAAGTCTTCACATATGGGTATGTCGGCACCGACGGAGCCCGTATGGGAACGCTTCCCAGCGTCCAATCAGAAAGCTTTTGGAAGCATCCCAACAGGCCTGCGTGCTGCCTTCCTGCCTTCCCAACTGCCTCTCCTCAGTTAAGTTTGAAAGCTGAGACAAAGAGAGAGAGAGATAGAGAAAATGCAACTCCTAGGGGAGGTGGGTGGGTGAGATCACCTGTTACAGGTAAGTAACTGTGCTATCTCCAGGAACAAGCAGGAATGAGTCTTCACATATAGGGACTCCCAAGCTCAGATGCCCAGAGGGAGTCCTAGCATGTTGCAAATCTAGAACGAGCTATGCTATTCCTTAGGACCTCAGGCATCCTGGGGATGGAGGGTAGGAGTTGAATACAGAAAAGGAGCTGTGGGACAGCTGGCTAGAACAGGGTTTCTAAAGGGGAAGACCCTGTATAGAGGGCGTTTTGTAGTAAAATATTATAATCTGGGCCTCCCTTGTTGGCACTGCACAAGTCCACTGAGGTACATATGGATCTGTTAGAAGAGCCAGTGAATGTGCTCAAGGGGTACCTCACTGAGAAGTAGAGGTAATAAAAGCAGAAAAAAAACAAGTGGAGGTCAGAACCCTTCAGGGTGAGAAATAGCCCCAGGGGAAAAACTGGAGTAGTATAAGAGGTAGAGCTTCAGCGAAGACGCAGAAGGTACTATTAAAGAAAGCTTAAGCTGGTTTGGTCCAAAACCATTACAAACTTAGGACCAAAAGAAAAAATGAGTCTGACCTAACTGGACTGGGGATGGAATCAGTCCATGTAGGGGAGAAAGGGTATGGAGACCCTTGAATCTGATAAGAAAGTAAGGAAAGACTCAGGAGCGCTAAGCTTTAGATTAACTGAAGCTCAGCAATGGGGTCAATTAAAAAAGAAAAAAAAAGTACATGGAGAGCTTCAGGAGTACCTAACCTATATGGTAAGGAAAATTTTGTTAATTACCACAGGAAGTGGTTATTAGTGTAGCCCCCTAAGTATTCTAGCATAGCATTGATAGGGGTAGTGCCCATCTGTCAGGATCATGTAGGAATATCTGAACCTGACAGATAGATAAGTATATGGATACATATCTATCTAAAAATATATCTCACTAGATCTATAAATATATATGTATATATACATATATATATATTTAAATGTATACACATATAGGGTATATATGCATATATCTATAAGAGATATGTATGGGCAGAAGACACACAGATATAAATATATAGATATATGAATATGTAGACATATGGACACATGTCTCCAGGTATGTGGATGGAGAGATGTCTATAGAACCTGATCCCCCCTAGGGATATAGGGAGAGAGGAAGATTCATCTGATAGCAAGAAGGTTGATACCTGCTTGAATAGATACAAAGAGAATCCTCTTTTCCTGGTTATGATTGGCAGAGTCAGAGGAAAGGTCTCCCTGACAAGAAGTCTGGATTCGTTTCAGAATTTGAGCTTTTGAATAACTAGGATGGCCTACGTGAAAAATGCAAAGGATAACTTCAGTCTGCAGGCAGGAAGTCCAGATCTCTCCAGAATTGCAGTATGGAGAATGGATAGAGGACGCCACTGGAGGAAGATACCCTAGTGACCCGCCTATGAGGGCAAGATGGGTATTAGGCGTCCTCTAGCTGCCATTGAAGAAAATTAACTCTGACGAGAAGAGCAAAAGAGATATGGGCCAAGCCAGAGAATTGGCCCTTCTTTAAGTTTTCACGTAATGAAAGGCCTGAGGCTTATGTCTCAAAGAGATTTAAGATGAGATGGTAAGGGTAGGGAATACCTACCAGTCATGAAAACATGCCTGGGGGACCCCCCCTAACCATCTGGGGTTATCTGTTAGGCAAGATACTAATGCTCTCTAGCAAGGGCCCATAGTGCAAAGCTACTTTGTAGAGTTGCAGAGAGCATGCTGCAGGTTGGTTAGAAGAAAAAACTGGCTGTATATAGCCAGTGGATAACAAACTATTCTGCCAAGGACAAGGGGGCGAAGAATAGCAGTTAACCAACCAGTCTGTGATAATAGGGTTTCCTTATCGCTTCTCCGGGCCAGTCCAGGGTACGGTAGGGTTGTCAATCCCCTTCAGCAGCTGAGGACTGTAAAACTCCAAGATTTGCTGACAGCCTAAACCCCTCCCCCTGGTGTCAGAGTTCTAGTCTTTCAGTCCTCAGCAGCTGAACAGGACGTCAAGCTGACTCTCTCCCTGGTGTTTTTGACGGTGACCTTTGTTGGTTGGGGTTTAGTAGCAGAGCTCTAGCGGGGCTACCTTCTGCTATACTCCTCAGAGATTTCTATGAAGTTGCATTTAATTTATAGTTAAAAAAAAAAAAGACACTCGGGACCCGCGACGGCCGTTAGGCCAGAGCTGAAGGCAGAGCCTGCTTTCTAGAGTCCATGGTCCGTTTGTCGGAGTTTTGGTCCTGGGAGCACCAGTAACCATTCTCCTGGAAGGGACTGCCGTGTCTTCTTGTCCGCTAGCAGCGGGTCTGTGGGAGCGCGATCAAAGCAGTTTCCGGTCAGGTCAGTGTGCTTGTGGAGCTATAGCACTGTAAGAGTGGGGGCAACGCGCTTCGGAGTCCGGGCTCTAGCGGTAAAACTTGCTCCGTTCTTTATTGTTTTTAATTGCCTTGCCTTTTGGGGGTTTTCCCGCGCTATTGGCTGCGCCGCAAAATGGATCCTAAGGGGTTAGGAGACTCAGGGAAGCCTCTTCTCCTCGCGGAAAGCGCGGGAACGGTGGCCATTTTGAAGGAGCCGTCCGTTTCTCCCGCAGGGCACTCAAAGCCGGCAAAGAGAAAATCAAAATCAAATAAAGATGCTACCGTCTAGGATAAACCCTCACAGAAACTCCCTGAAGCTCAGGAGGCTGTTTCTTCTTTGTTTTCTCCGGCGTTTATTTTAGCCATGCATAAGGCTTTCCTCTTAAAGACATCTTCAGCAGTAGTTGCTGATCCTGGAGTTTCTTTAATACAGCCCTCCCTGCCTGAGGTAAGTGCCTTAGATCCAGGAGAGGGAACCTCTAAAGCAAGTCTCCGGTCGGTCTCTGAGTTGGACGCCAGTGCAGAGCAGTTTGACCCTCCTCTGGGATTGGAAGAGGGTGAGATTCTCTCTGAAACAGGCTTAGATCATTGGCCTGGAGAGCTAGAAGAGGGTGAATTGGCGCCGGGCGAGGATCCTAACATTTTTAGGGTCTTTCGCAAGGAGGAGTTGGGGGCCCTTATTGCGCAGTCCTTAGGGGCGCTCAATCTTTCTATGCCCGCTGTATCTCAAGAACCGCTGGAAGATCCGTTGTTACAAGGTTTTAAGGCTGAACAACGCTGTTTTCCAGTGCATCGGGTTATCAAGCAGATGATTGAATCGGAATGGGAATACCCAGAGGCTACGCTACGCGGTAGTCGGCCCTGGGTCGCCTTTATCCGGTGCCTCAGGAGGAAAAAGAATTGTTAAAGATGCCTCGAGTGGATGCCTTAGTCGCTGCGGTCACTAAGAAGACCACCATTCCTGTGGAAGGCGGAGCGGCGCTTAAGGATCTGCAGGATCGTAAGTTGGAAGTGCTCCTGAAGCAAGCTTTTGATGCCTGCGCTCTTTCGCTATAGGCTTCTATTTGCGGAGCTTATGTCTCCAGGGCTTCTATCCGCTGGTTACAAGGCGACAGTACGGTGGATCCGGTGAATGACTCTCCGGTGGAGGGAGCTAAGTTGGAATCAGCGGCGGCCTACCTTGCGGATGCCTTTTATGATTTGGTGCGTATTGCTGCGAAGGCCATGGCGTCGCTAATTGCGGCCCGGCGTTTTCTTTGGTTGAGAAACTGGGCGGCTGATTCCTCTTCTAAATCCCGGCTCAGTAAGCTCCCCTATAAGGGCAGGTTGCTTTTTGGTGAAGCCTTGGAGAAGATAGTTAAGGATCTAGGAGACTCCAAGGGCGGTCGGTTGCCAGAGGATCGTCCAAGAGCATCTAGAGGTACTCCCTCACTGCGTGGTCCAGGTAGGGAGTTTCGGAGGTTCCGAGAGGCTCGGTTTTCTCCCTATCCCAGGGGCCGTTTCGGGCCTCGTTCTCAGTCCTTTCGTGGATCTAGAGGCTTCAGCAGAGGCTTCTTCAATTTCCAACAATCCTCCGCTAAAAAGCCACAATGAAGTTCGGCTGGTCCAGCCGGAGACTCCTGTAGGAGGCAGGTTGCAGGAGTTTCTCCCGGCCTGGACCACCATAACTACGGACAAGTGGGTACTCGAGATCGTTCGGGATGGGTACGCGCTGGAATTCGCTTACCCGTTGTCAGAAGCCTTCCTGCAGTCTCCCTGCGGGCTGAGTTCAAAGCGGCAGGCTATTGCCGAGACATTGCAGCGCTTGCTGTACCTCCGAGCAGTGGTTCCCGTGCCTCCAGACCAGTGCGGCTCCGGTCGATACTCGATTTATTTTGTGGTTCCCATAAAAGAGGGGTCTTTTCGACCTATTCTAGATCTCAAGCACGTGAATCGGGCTTTGAGGGTTCCTCATTTTCGGATGGAGACGCTGCGGTCCATTATTCGGGCGGTGCGTCCGGGGGAGCTGCTTACCGCCATAGATCTCACAGAAGCTTATCTCCATATTCCGATCCGACCGGATCATCAACGGTTTTTGCGGTTTGCAGTACCCATGGGTCATTTTCAGTTCCGAGCGTTGCCGTTCGGGTTCGCGACAGCACCTCGTACCTTCACCAAGGTAATGGTCGTGGTGACAGCGTCCCTGCGGCAGGAAGGTGTTCGGGTGCATTCCTATCTCGACGACTGGTTGATCAGGGCCGATTCGGTTTCCGGCTCGATAGAGGCTACGGCTCGGGAGGTGCAGCGGTTGGAACAACTTGGTTGGGTAATCAACCGCACAAAGAGTCAGTTACGGCCGGTAAGGCAGCTGACTTATCTCGGAGCCCTCTTCGATACGGAACGGGGCTCGGTGTTCCTGCCGGAGACCAGGGTGCAGAAGCTTCTGGTCCAAGTACGCGCGTTCTTACAACGTCCCGCTCCTTCCGCTTGGACCTACCTACAACTCTTAGGTTCCATGGCGGCGGCTTTGGACCTAGTCCCCTGGGCCAGGGCGCATATGCGTCCTCTCCAGCGAGCCTTGCTCTCCAGGTGGTCCCCGCAGGATCAGCCTCTCTCGCAACGGTTGATCTGTCCGGAACCAGTCCGACTCAGTCTTCGGTGGTGGCTGGATGTCAACCATCTTCGGGCGGGCATTCCCCTGCAGGACCCTCAGTGGGTGCTGGTCACCACGGACGCCAGCTTGTTCGGCTGGGGAGCTTACTGCCTAGCTCGCGTGGCTCAAGGAGTCTGGTCCGTCGAGGAGAGCTCGTGGTCAATCAATCATTTGGAACTCCGAGCGGTGCGGCTCGCGCTTCTTCATTTTCAGGACGTACTGGACCGGTCGGCCGTGCGCGTTTTCTGCGACAATGCGGTGGCCGTTTCTTACGTCAATCGTCAAGGGGGCACTGGCAGTGTTTTTTTGTTGGAAGAGAGTCAAGAGTTAATGGCTTGGGCGTAGCAGCATCTCGTAGCCTTGTCGTCGGCGGCGCATGTAGCAGGCAAAGACAATGTGCAGGCCGATTATCTCAGTCGCACGGTTCTCGATCCCGGGGAGTGGGAACTGAATGCGGCGGTGTTCCACGATATCACTCAACGCTGGGGGCAACAAAGTTATGGACCTCATGGCTATGCTCCGCAATGCCAAAGCATCTCGCTTTTTCAGCAGGCGTCGAGAGCACATGTCGGAGGGGTTGGATGCTCTGGTCCAGCCCTGGCCGGAGGATTCGCTCCTATATGTCTTTCCTCCGTGGCCGATGCTCAGTCGGGTCCTTCAGCGGGTAGCGATGCATCGGGGGATGGTGATTCTCATTGCGCCGGATTGGCCTCGCCGACCGTGGTATGCGGATCTCGTTCGGCTGTTGATAGCTCCTCCTTGGCGTCTACCCGTACGCATGAATCTCTTGGCTCAGGGGCCTGTTCTCATGCCTCAGGTGGATCGCTTCTTGCTTACAGCTTGGCTCTTGAGAGGGAGCGATTGAGACGTAAGGGTTACACGGAATCGGTGATTTCCACTCTGTTGCGGTCCAAGAGGACTTCAACTTCGCTAGCGTATGCGCGCATTTGGAAAACCTTTGAGTTTTGGTGCGGGGGGCGGAGCATTCGGCCGCGGTCGGCTACGCTGCCACAGCTTTTGCTTTTTCTTCAGGATGGTCTAGACAAAGGTTTAGCGTTTAGTACTCTCAAGGTGCATTTGGCGGCTTTATCGTGTTTTCGAGGTGCGGTGCGCAATCGTAGGCTTTCATTGCATGGCGATGTGCATCGGTTTTTTCGGGCAGCGAAGATTCTGAGACCGCCGTTGCGCGCAGTGGTTCCAGCTTGGGATTTGAATCTCGTTCTGGAAGCTTTGACGCGCGCTCCATTTGTTGGGGCGTCGTCGGGCGCCTTACCGGAACTTTCCTGGAAGACAGCTTTCCTCGTGGCGTTGTGTTCTGCGCGCAGGATTTCAGACTTGCAGACATTGTCTTGTCGAGAACCCTATCTGCAGTTCTTACCAGAGAAGGTGTTGTTGCGTACGGTACCTTCGTTTTTGACTAAGGTGGTGCCCTCCTTTCACATCAATCAATCAGTGTCCTTACCAGTCTTTGCGGATCTGGACGGTTCTCCCATGGATCGTTCGCTCCGGAAATTGGATTTAGGACGGGTGTTACGGAAGTATCTCAAGGCTACGGGGTTCTTCCGCAAGTCCGACCGGCTGTTTGTTTTGTGTGCGGGAGCTCGTAAGGGCGAAGTGGCGTCTAAGGCTTCGATTGCCCGCTGGGTTAAGAAAGCCATTGTGACGGCGTACGAAGCAAGTGGTAGAGTACCTCCTGTGGGCCTCAAGGCACATTCTACTCGTGCTCAAGCAGCGTCTTGGGCGGAGTCTGCGTTGATTCCTCCCGTGGAAATTTGTCGTGCAGCTACGTGGTCCTCTCTGCATACATTTACTAAGCACTATCGCTTAGATGTCCTAGCTCGGCAAGATGCCAATGTGGGGGCTTCAGCCATAATGGCGGGGCTTGCGGGTCCCTCCCGTATTTAGGTACTGCTTTGGTACTGCCCTACCGTACCCTGGACTGGCCCAGAGAAGCAATAAGGAAGGAGAAATTAGGTCTCACCTGCTAATTGTCTTTCCTTGAGCTCTCTCCGGGCCAGTCCAGGGCCCACCCAGAATTGACTCAGCTAAGATTTTTTGTTTGTTTGGAGTCCATAGGTGTTTGTACATATGCGTATTCTTCCGGGAACATGGTTTTTAGATGCTTCCTCCATCTCCATTGATTGTGTTTCCTTTATTTCTTTTTTCTGGAGCGTGCAAACAAAATAAAGAAAAGGGAAAAGGAACAGAAAAGAAAAAAAAAAAATAAGAACAGCTAAAGCATATTTGTGAAAAAAAAAAAAAGAAACATGAAAAGAAAACAAACAGCTGATTGCGTTCTGCTATGCCTCGGCGAGTGCACCTCAGTGGGGGTTCGCTTAGCCAATTTTTATTCTGTTCTTCTCTGCGAAGTATAGAGCGGGTTTAGCTCTCTTTGTTATTTTTCTCGTTTTGGTCCTAAGTTGCGTTTCGGCTGCTTTGTTAGAAGTAGACTGGAACTCTGACACCAGGGGGAGGGGTTTAGGCTGTCAGCAAATCTTGGAGTTTTACAGTCCTCAGCTGCTGAAGGGGATTGACAACCCTACCGTACCCTGGACAGGCCCGGAGAGAGCTCAAGGAAAGACAATTAACAGGTAAGACCTAATTTCTCCTTTCCAAACGAGGTTGATAACATGTTTGGGGTTTAGCACTGAGGCTAGAAGGATTGCTAGTGGAGGGGAACCCCTGGTTGTGTGGTGAACAGAACCAGTGGCTTAACCACTAGGAATTGCTGTATCTGCAGCAACTACCAGAGCAGCGGAAGGAAATTTCTTTTGCCCTCCTTTCTTAGATTGGGAAAAAGAAACAGACATAGTAGGACTTCCTATTGTCTGATGAGCTGCCCTAAGGTAATAAAGGGGGAGATAACTCTGGAAGGGAGAATCCCCCTGTGAAACAGGTAGAGGACCATAGGGGCTTACCAGTGTAAAAGAGCCACTCTTACAAATCAAATGTTGTAGTAAGAGGGAGGTAAGAGAGTTGAAAGAGACAGACTATGGAGGAAGTCTCTGACAGGCGAGATGATACATGCCAGTACAGGGAAACAACTGTCTATTGATAGCTGTTACCTCTCTTTCCTCCAAGAGGAAGAGGAAAAGCTGTTAAGTATGGACATGATCATCATTAAGACTCTTAAAGTTAAAGAAAAGATGTCTCATGAGGAGATACCTAGGAAGGTTAGGATAAATTTAGTGCAGATACTGCAAATGAAAAGAAGCAGACTGCTACTCTAACCACCAAGCAAGAGTTTATTTGAAACCCTGCGACTGCTGGGTTTGTTGACCCTGTTGAGGTTGTGGATTCTTCAGACAAGGGTGATGTTTCCCCCGTTTGGGAACATCTGTATGATGGACAGAAGATGGATAAACCTTCTCCCCCTAGGGGAAGAAAATTTGGCAGGGCATTTCCTACCAACTGGGAAGAAAGAAGGCGTAGAACAGCCTCTGGAAACAGGAAAGTCAGTGGTTAACTGAGCAACCTGGAGTAAAGACTTCTTGTTAAAGAGATTTTCCCCAGTACAAGGAGTATTTCCCAGTCTTTCTTGTGCCCATTTGTCCAAGTCTGAAGCTTGGAGCCAGGCTTTACATCGTGCCCCTATAGCTATAGTAGAAGTCCTGCTAACAGACTCAAAGGAGTCTAGGGAAGCACGAGTAAGAAACCTAGAGATATTTTGAGCATGACTAACCAGTGAGGAATAGTCTGCACTCTTGGGCTCTTGAAGAAAAGGAGTCAAAATATGTAATTTCTTTGTGACCTCCTCAAGAGATAAACCCATATAAAAAATATATGAGAGAATTCTTGCTGAAAGCATGGATGCCTGGAAGGTTTGACGTCCAAAGGCATCTAAAGTCTTAGACTCACGACCTGGCGGATAAGAGTGCTTTTTGGTACTCTTCACCCGCCTCATTGCTGATTCTACAACAATGGAATGATGAGGAAGTTGAGTCTTTTGAAATCCTGGAGAGGGAGGCACATGATATAGAAGATCAGTTGCTCTGGAAGGTGGGGGTACCCTTTAAAGGAGCTTCCCACATTCATAGAAGGAGATCCTGCAAGGAATGATGCAAAGGAAGCATGATGTTTTCTTTTGCTCTCCCAGGAATATAGAGGGATCCTGTATTCCCTTGTGTAGGATCCTGTCCAGGAATAGAAATGGCAATGGATTTTGCCATATCCAGGAGGAAAACCTGAAAAGAAGAATCTCCAGAGGGAACTTCCTTTGGATAGGCTAGATCTGATGAAGAACTAGCGTTGGCACTGAGGGATCTATCCAAGTCTATAGGAATGGAAGATCCTGAATGGTGCAGTATGGGATCCTTAGAGGATGGTTGCCAGTACTGCAGGAGGTCGGGACCAGTGCCAGTCGGTAGCACTTCGTCCATGCTAGGGATCGATTCCAAACTCGGTATCGAGGGAAGCGAGCCTGACAAGAGAAGCATGGAAGGCACCGACAGCAATGGTAAAGTGGATAGCGGTACCGACTTCAGTACCGTATCCGATACTGGTGGATGAAGGCCAGCCGGTGGCAACTCTAACGGTATCAAAGAAACCGAGAGTTCCAGATCCGAATTATCGGAACCGAGCCTTCGGTACCACCTGGTGTCGGTACCAAGGCGAGTCGGTACCCAGTCCTCCAGACTGGAGATCGATTCCAGACTCGGCATCGAAGGAAGCGAGTCTATCGATGCACATCTGGAGGGTACCGACGTCGGTACTAGTATCGGTACCGGTACCGATACTGGAAGGTCGGTCTGCAGCGTATCCAACGGCCCCGTAGGTACCGAGGACACCAGACGACGATCCTTGGCGAGGAATGTTTCATCCAACACCATTGCCGATGCCGGGGTATCGGTACCGCTCGAAGCGGATGCTACCACCGGGCATGGCTCAGGTATGTTCTGTGAGGGGTGAACCTCAGGAACAACCTGAAACCCCACATGGGCTTTGGAGGCCGAAGACTCCCACCGGGGTTTTGAAGCCAGTGGATTCTCGAGGGCAAGGCCGGAGGCATCTCTATGCTGTGCATGAGATCTGCTCCTCGAGGACTGGCTAGTCTTAACAGACTGTTTTTGGGTTACCTGATCCTGTGTAGAAGAAGATATGGTCGGTGCCCTGAAGTTGGATGGGGACGCGTGTCGAGGGGAACTCGATGTCGAAAACTTCTTCCCACAATACTATTGCAGGAGGGACACTCCGGAGGAAAATGGTCAGGACCCAAGCAGGTTAGACACCAATTGTGAGTGTCTAAAATTAAGCTTGTACCGCCACAGTTTGTACATTTCTTGGGGATAGTGGCTGGCGGTTCCATGAAGGAAAGTGGAGAGGCCTAGCAGGCCTGAAAAACCGTGAGACACTAAGAAGGAAAATATTCCTTAAAAAGGAAAAATTTTACAAGAAAAGAAAAAAGAAACACCGGCAGTACCGGTGGCATTGGGGAAGGCAGCCGCGACCACAAGAAAACTAAAAAATAAAAGAAGAATTTTCTGCGGTGACAGGACGACGTCCTGCCGGCTCCACGGAAAAACGAAAACTGAGGAGAGGCAGTTGGGAAGGCGGGAAGGCAGCACGCAGGCGTGTTGCGATGCTTCCAAAAGCTTTCTGATTGGACCCTGGGAAGCGTTCCCGCGCGGGCTCCGTCGGTGCCGACGTACCCATATGTGAAGACTTATTCCTGCTTGTTCCTGGAGATCCTCTTTCTCCTCAGAGTGCGCTCCATTTTACCTGTACCCTTTACCGCCTCCCACTCAACCAATTTCTAACCCAAGCAGTAACTTTAGGGTCCATCCCTAGGGTGCTCAGTCTGTTTATAAGTTGCCTGTGCAGAACGGTGTCAAAGGCTTTACTGAAATCTAAATACACCACATCTAGGTCTCTCCCTTGGTCCAACTCCCTGGTCACCCAGTCAAAGAAATTAGATTTGTCTGACAAGACCTGCCTCTGGTGAATCCATGCTGCCTTGGATCCAGTAATCCATTGGATTCCAGAAACCTCACTATTATCTCTTTCAGCAGCGTTTCCAATAATTTATTCACCACAGAGGTTAGACTAACTGGCCTGTAGTTTTCAACCACATCCTTAATTCTGCTTTTGTGTAAAGGGACCACATGTGCCTCTCTCCAGTTCTCTGGCACCACCTGACTCCAAAGAGGCATTGAAAAGGTCAGTCAGTGGAGCTGCTAGAACGTCCCCAAGTTCCCTCAGTATTCTAGGGTGTATCCCATCTGGTCCCATCGCTTTGTCTACTTTAAGTTTAGCTAGTTGCTCACAAACACAGTCTTCTGAAAATCATTCAAGATGCCTCTCATTTCTGTTCCCGTTTGTGGGTGTTTCCTGAGGTCCTGCTCCTGGTTCTTCATCTGTGAACACAGAACAGAAATATTTGTTAAGCAATTCTGCTTTATCCTCATCAGCTTCTACATATTCCTCCCCTGCACCCTTGAGTCTGACAATACCACTTTTGCCCTTCCCCTTCTCACTAACATATCTGAAAAATGTCTTATCTCCCATTTTACTGCATAGGCTATTTCCTCTTTTTGAATCTTTGCTTTCCTGACTACTTTGCTAGCTTCTCTATTTTTTCCAAATATAGATGCCTGTCTTCCTTTCTCTGTGATCTCTTGTATTTCATGAAGGTCTCCCTCTTATTCTTCACCTTTTCAGCTGCTCCTCAGTACAAAGGAATTTCAAAAGTGCTAGTTTTGGCCAGCTCTCAATGACAGGGACATTCCCTCTTATCCCCATGATAAATTTTCTCTCCTTCGTAGGTTAGCAGGTGAATTTGCCCAAATGTGTATGTTCTAAAATGCTGGTGTGGACATGATGTTGCCGGTTCTGTTGACATTCATATTTCACACACGCAGGTTTCTAAAATCAGCCATTCCCTGCATGTGTCTGGGGCTTTATCCTGCATGTCCTCATTTCCTTATGTTGATGGAGACATTTATCTTTTGTGGCAGAGATAATTTGTATTCTAAATTCAACCTTACACAGGTCCATCTTTTCTGCTGCCCCTCCCACGAAATGTCAGATGTTTTGAGTTGTATGGCCCAGGGGGGCACTGAACTGCCTTTTTAAAATGTGCTTTCACATCAGAGAATCTACAAGTGGCTAGCCAGGCAGATAAGGTCATTGGAAAAGCTGGAAGGATGCTAGAATAAATTAGGAGAGGAATGGCCAGCCGATAGCATGTCTGTACAAGATTCTGGTGAAACCTTATCTACAAAAAGATATAAATCGGATCCCAATGCAAATTATAAAACAAAATCACACAGCAAAAGTCAATCTCCAGGAACAAGCAGGAATGCAGTCTTCATATATGGGTGATCACCGACTGAGCCTGCGCGGGAACGTTCCCCAGCATCCAATAGGAAAGCCTTTGGGAGCACTCCACTCCGCCTGCGTGCCTGCCTTCCTAACTTCTCTCCTCAGTTCTTCATTTTCCGCAGATCCAGCAGGATGTAGCATCCTGTCACCACCGAAAAACATCTCTTTTTTGTGGAACATCATGCTTCTGCCTTCTGTCTATGCCAGTTCTGTCAAATCTGACACAGGTCTCAATAATTTTTTCTTTATGTTACAAATTTTCTATTTCTTTTATCTTCATTTTCAACACAATTTTCACCACTAAACTAGATCTCTAGGCCTCCATAGCCTAATCTCCAATCTCAAAGACAACTTTTTTGAGGCATGGAAAAGCCAACTAGTGGTTTTAAAAAATGTACCAGTGTGCTGGTACCATATCAGTCATCGATAAACATAACTGATGTCTAAAATGTTTGGATCCTGAATATCAACCCAATTCTTGTCCTATGTGCCAGAAAATGACAAAAAGAGGCCTAAAGAACCAAGCCAGACAGTACAGATCATTGTTCACCTCAGATGTGCTCTCAGTGGCTTCCACTTCAAAGGCATCGACGTCCTCTCATGGGACTCAAGTTTCTTCAAAGTCCAAACATAAAAGTAAGTCAAAGTCTCCGGCATCAGAAACGGAGACCAGAGATCAGTCCCAGCATAAGCACTGCAACTTCCTTAGGGATGCTTCAAACAGCCCCAGCAGGAGGATCTCCCCTCCAAAGCACAAGAGAGGTTCCGGATGCTCCCAAGGCACTGAACTCCAGAGAGCTACTGGTTCCATGATCTGAGATGGTGGCTCACAGCCCTGTGGGTGATTCTGCCCAGACATTGACCCTCTCCCTTGACCAGCGAGCTTGACTCTCGAGAGGAGTTTGGCAGCACTCCTGGCAACCTAGCTACTGATAAGAGCGCCAGATGTATTGGCCCCAGTTCCAGCCCTCAAACCAGCATAGTCTGAACCCCTGAGACAGATATCCCTGGTGTCCAATAGACAAATTCCCATGGCTCTCAGTTCCGATACCTCTGAGTATTGGCATCGACCTTCGACATCCATGAAGCATTAAGGTTGAACACAAGATCACCGATACTTTGACTTCTTAACAGGATCTGATTCCACTTTACTGGAATCTGACAAGGGATCACTCGATTCCTAAGAACCTCCAGACATCCCTTCAGACCTTTTGCCACCTCAGGAATGGCGTCTGTCCCCTTCAGAGGATATGTCCTATCAGAACTTCATATGTGACATGGCAGCAGGGTTCACCATCACAGTATCCTCGGAAAAGGAACTGAGGGCAAAGGAATTGGAGATACTCCAATACCCTCCCTCACCGAAGGAGAAGGCTATGTTAGCAGTGCATCGGATATGCTCCAAATGTGTGAGGCTCTGCTCACAGTTCCGCCCAACAGAAAGAGGCTTGATACAATGTACCGATTAACAGAGTGCCCAGGTTTCCAAAAACATCTGCTCCCCCATCACTCCATGATGGTGGAATTGGTGATGCGTCAATAAGGAGCTCTAAGAGCCATTCATCTATGCCACCTATGTTTTATGTTTTATTACACTTGATAAAAACCGCCTTTCACGGAAAGCAAAGCGGTGTACATTTAAAATTCAATAAAAGGAGGCCAAGGCCAACGAAAAGGAAAAGAAATATACAATGGTTGACAGGACAGCTAAAATCAAGAGAGACAGGACAGGACATAGACAAGGAGTAAGCTGGGAGGAGAGAGAGGAGGTCAGAGAGGTATCATACAAAAGGAGAGGGAACATTAAACGCTAAGGAGAACAGGTGTGTTTTTAACTGTTGTTTGAAGCTGGTGAATTGTGGATCAAGACGGAGGGCAGGAGGGAGGGCGTTCCACAGGGCAGGAGCGGCAAAAAAGAAAGCGGAGGAGCGGGTAGATTACAAGTGAGCACGGGAGGGTGAGGGAAGGGTAAGACGGTTGAGATGGCTGAGACTAGAGGATACTCGATGCCTTTGAGCATCGGTACTTACAAGCATGCATCTTGGCCTCCAGAATAAACTCTTACATGCTACATATGGGCATATTCCTGAAGGATATCCGAGATCTGGAGAGTTTCACCCCTCTGCTTCCTGAGAATAAGTGGAGTGCATTCCAGACACTCATCAAGCAGGGCCAGAACACTTCTAAGTTTCTTACCAGGGCCTCTTTTGATGCCTTTGAATCAGCAAGCAGAGCTTCAGCAGTTTGCATTGTGAATCACTGAATGTCCTGGTTACAGGCCTCAGATCTCGAGCAATAGGTCCAGGATAAACTGGCCAATATTCCATGTACTGGAGAAAACATTTTTTCGCAAGGATTGGAAGGGAAAAAGCAGGTGAGACAGATAAATGATATCACCCTAAAACGCCTTTCCGAGAAAACAGCTGACCCATCCAAGAGGAAGACTCTTCCCAAGAACTCTTTCTATTCTAAAAGGAAGAGATATTATCCTTCTTAGCCACCTTCTGCTGCCTATCAGCCTCAACATCCTCAGCAGAGGCAGCAGGACCTTCGCCAACACAAACAGCCCAAGGCTCCTAAGCTGCACAGCCACAACCTGCACCTGTTTTTTGACTCCTTCTTAGAGAGCATTGCCAATCTGCCCTTGAAGGTCCCCAACCCTTCCACATAGCAGGCAGACTGTCACTATGCCCACAGGTGGCACCTCATAACGCCAGAATTGAACACTCCAGACTGTCCAAAGGGGTTATCAGCTTCACTTCAAAACCTTACCCCCCACCAGCTTCACAAGGATTATCCCCCCACGCAACCCCTTCAAAGCATTCTCTTAAAAGAAGAGATGACCACCCTATCATATCATCCCAGGGTGCCATAGAAAGAGTACCTCCTCCTCCTCCTCAAGAAACGATGGGCTTTTACTCTCCATATTTTCTCATTCCAAAGAAAACAGGAGGATTCCGGCCCATCTTGGATCTCAGAGACCTAAACAACCTCATGATCTGATAAAAATTCAAATGATTTCCCTAGGAACTCTTCGACTACACATCTAGAGACACAATTGCTATGTTCTCTAGACCTAAAAGAGGCGTACATGCATTTATTGATCCATCCCTTACAAAGACAGCATCTGCGCTTCATTTTTCAAGGAAACCATCTGGGTTCTCCCCGTTGGGCTTGCCTCTGCCCCAAGAGTCTTCACAAAATGAATGGCAGTAGTCGCTGCCTACCTAAGCACCTTGGGGGTATTCATTTTCCCTTACTTAGACGACTGGCTGATCAGGGGAGAAGCCCCTCAGGAGATAAGACTCTCCCTTCATTTCACCATCACTGTGCTCCAACACTTGGGATTTCTCATAAACTTCCCAAAGTCTCACCTCGCTCCAACCAAATGACTAGAATTCATCCGAGCGCTCAGACACTCAACAGGCCCGAGCTTCCCTCCCACAGGATTGCTGTGCTTGCCTCATCGAGCTCGCAAAAGGGGTACAACAACAAAGCTGAGTAAGAGCTCAAGAGATGTTATGACTATTAGGACGCACTGTCCATGTCATCCCCTATGCTCGATTACACTTTTGACAAGCGCAGTGGACTCTGTCTTCCCAGTGGATACAAGTGAAGGGTCGACTCAGACAAGATCAACATTACCCCTCAACTGATCAAGTCCCTTCAGTGTCTCCCACAGAACCTACTCATTGGGGTGCATCTGAAAAGGTGGGTTGGAGGAGGTGCATCTGAACAACCTGACCACAAAAGGACTATGGACACCATAGGAATTTGTCCTGCAGATCAACCTAACATAAGAACATAAGATATGCCATACTGGGTCAGACCAAGGTCCATCAAGCCCAATATTCTGTTTCCAACAGTGGCCAATCTAGGTCATATGTACCTAGCAGTTTCCCCAAGAGACACAAGTTCCACAATGCTTGTACTGGGTCAAGCATTGATATCTTCGGTCACTTCTTAATAATGGTTTATGGACCTTTCCTCCAGGAACTTGTCCAAACCTTTTTTAAACGCAGCTACACTAACAGCCTTTACCATATCCTCCGGTAACAAATTCCAGAGTTTGATTACACGTTGAGTGAAAAAATATTTTCTTTTATTAGTCTTAAATAGTTTACCCTGTAGCTTCATTGCATGTCCCCTAGTCTTTCTATATTCTGATAAGGTAAACAATCGATCTACGTTTACCCGTTCCACTCCGTTCATTAATTTATAGACTTCTATCATATCTCCCCTCAGCTGTCTCTTTTCCAGGTTAAAGAGCCCTAACCTTTTTAGCCTTTCTTCATAGGAAGTATCCTTCCATCCCCTTTACCATTTTGGTGGCTCTTCTCTGTACCTTTTCTAAAATCGCTATATCCTTTTTAAGATACGGCGACCAGAATTGCACACAATATTCAAGGTGCGGTCTCACCATGGAACGATATAGAGGCATTATAATATCTTTTGTTTTATTTTCCATTCCTTTCCTTATCATACCTAGCATTCTATTTGCTCTCTTGGCCGCCGCTGCACACTGGGCCGAGGGTTTTAACATGGTATCCACAATGACGCCTACATTTTTTTCCTGGGTGGTGGTTCCTAATGTGGAACCTTGCATTGTGTAACCATAGTTTGAGTTGTTCTTCCCTAGGTGCATAACCTTGCATTTCTCCACATTAAATTTCATCTGCCATTTTGATGCCCAGTCTTCCAATTTATCAAGATCCTCTTGCAATTGTTCACAATCCTCTTGGGTTTTAACAACTTTAAATAGTTTTGTGTCATCTGCAAATTTGATAACCTCACTCGTTATTCCACTTTCCAGGTCATTTATGAATATGTCAAAAAGCAGCGGACCCAGCACAGATCCCTGGGGTACACCACTATTCACCTTTCTCCATTGGGAAAATTGGCCATTTAGCCCTACCCTCTGCTTTCTATCTTTTAACCAGTTCCTGATCCACAATAGTACACTGCCTCCTATCCCATGACTCTTTAGTTTTGCCAAAAGTCTCTGATGAGGGACCTTGTCAAAGGCTTTCTGAAAGTCCAGATACACAATATCAACCAACTCACCTTTGTCCACCTGTTTATTCACTCCTTCAAAAAAACATAACAGATTAGTAAGACAAGATTTTCCTTGTCTAAAGCCATGTTGGCTGTCTCCCATTAGGTTGTGACTATCTACATGCTGAGTAATTTTATTCTTTATGATGGTTTCGACCATTTTTCCCGGTACTGACGTCAGGCTCACCGGTCTGTAGTTTCCCGGATCACCCCTAGAACCCTTTTTAAAAATTGGTGTTACATTGGCGATCCTCCAATCTTCAGGTATTAGAGATGATTTTAATGATAGTTCACAGATTACTGATAGCAGTTCTGCAATCTCATATTTCAGTTCTTTCAACACCCTTGGATGTATACCATCCGGCCCAGGTGATTTGCTACTCTTCAATTTATCTAATAGTTGTAAGACATCTTCCCGATGTATCGATATTTCCTTCAATTCTTCCGCACCTTTAAATACCACTTCAGTCATGGGTAACATCCCTACATCTTCCTCAGTAAAGACCGAAGCAAAGAATTCATTCAGTCTCTCTCCGCTATCGCCTTGTCGCCTCTTAGTGCTCCTTTAACCCCTTTATCATCTAATGGACCAACTGACTCTCACAGGTTTTTTGCTACGAATGTACTTGAAAAGGTCTTTATTTCGCGTTTTTGCTTCCGCAGCAAGCTTCTTCTCAAATTCTCTCTTTGCCTGCCTTATCAATGCCTTGCATTTGACTTGCCAGTGCTTGTGCTGTTTCCAGGTTTTGTCGTTTGGCTCTTTTTTCCATTTCCTGAAAAATGATTTTTTGGCAACAGCCTCTCTGACCTCACCTTTAAACCATGCTGGCAGTTTTTTGGACTTCCTTCCACTTTTCTTAAAGCGTGGAATACAGCTGGTCTGGGCTTCCAAGATAGTATTTTTCAACAACACCCAAGCTTGATGTACGTCTTTAACCTTCACAACTGCTCCTTTTAGTTTTTTCTTAACTGTTTTCCTCATTTTATCATAGTCTCCCTTTCGAAAGTTAAAAGGTAGTACTGTGGATTTCCTTACTATCCCTCCTCCACTAATTAAATCAAAGGCGATCATGCTATGATCACTATTGCCAAGTGGTCCCAACACCCTTATCTCTTGCACTAGATCTGGTGTTCCACTAAGGACTAGGTCTAATATGGCTTCCCCTCTGGTCGGTTCATGAACCAGCTGCTCCAAGAAGCAGTCATTTATTTCATCTAGGAACTTTATCTCCCTAGCATGTCCTGATGTGACACTGACCCAGTCGATACCGGGGTAATTGAAATCACCCATTATTATTACTGCGCTGTAACTTTTGTTAGCTTCCTTGATTTCTTTGAGCATTTCATCATCCATTTGGTCATTCTGGCCAGGTGCTCGATAGTACACCCCCACTGCCATCGCCTTCCCCCTTTTATATGGAATTTCAATCCATATAGAACCTTTTATATAGAATTTCAATCCATATAGAACCTGCTAGAATTACAGGTACTGACAAATGCTCTTCGGGTTTTTCAACCCCAACTTTCAGGGCAATCTGTTCTAGTCAGGATGGACAACCAAGTTGCCATGTTCTACGTGAACAAACGGGAGGGGTGGGACAGGGTCCTATCCCCTCTGCGAGGAAGCGATTCACCTGTAGTCCTTTGCCATCTCACACTGCATTCACCTCAGGGTGGTGTACCTCCTGAGCAAACTCAATTCCTTTTGAAAAAGCTAAGTCGAATCCTTTGTCCACACAAATAGACCTTGGATCGGGAGATGGCTTTTCAGATCTTCCAGACATGGGGAACCCCACTCATAGATCTTTTTGCCACTCCGAAAACACACAGCCTCTATGTGTCTGCTCTTGTGTTCCATCTCTGCACAGACAGGCTCTGGACACCTTCCTTCTCCACTGGGGACAGGAACTGCTCTATGCATTTCCTCCCATCCCCTTGATACCCAAGACATTGTTCAAGCTACAGGCTGACAGGGGCTCGATGATTCTCATAGCCCCCTTCTGGCCTGGTCAACATTGGTTTCCTCTGCTTTTTTGCCCTGCACAGACTCAAACACTCAACCTGGGATACGTACCAGACCTCCTCCTTCAGGACTATGGGATGCTCCTCCATCCCAATCTTCACTCCATATGCCTGACAGCTTGGTTGAAGGACTAGTGCTTGCTGACCTTGACCTACCACAGGCAGTCAGGGATGTCCTTGCATCTCAAAGATTCCACCAGGTGCTCGTATGCCTTCAAATGGTGTAGGTTTGCCCTATGGTGCTCCCAAAGGATATTAACCGCTTTTATTGCCCAGTGGAGTTGCTTCTACAATATCTCCTCCACCTATCCTTGACAGGTCTTAAAACTAACTCAGTGAGAGTTCACCTTAGTGCCATTTTGGCCTCCCACAGACCAGTGGATGGACAGCCCATCTCCTCACACCCCTTAGTAGCACGCTTCATGTGGGGACTCCTGCTGTCCAAGTCACCTTCGGTGGCCTGGGATATGAATCTGGTTCTGGCGCAACTTCTAAAGCCACCTTTCGAATCTTTAGCCACCACGTCATTGATGTTCCTATCTTGGAAGGTCATCTTCCTTATTGCCCTCACTTCAGCTCACCGCATCAGTGAGTTGCAAACTCTCGGGGCAGATCCCCCCTATACCCAGTTCCACCAAAACATGGTGGTTCTCTGTACCCATCCACACTTTCTCCCAAAGATGGTTTCCTCTTTCCATCTAAACCAGTTGGTAATCCTTACAATTTTCTTCTCTAGACCACATGCTTCTTGGGCTGAAGCAGTGCTACATTCTTTGGACTGCAAACGACCACTGGCCTACTACTTGGATAGAACTAAAGATCACAGAAGATCCTTTCAACTATTAATTTCTTTTGATCCTAGTCACCTGGGTCTGCGGGTGATGAAACATACTCTATCCAGATGGCTAGCAGATTGCATTTCTTTTGCTTATGCACAAGGACTCTTTGCTTATGCACAGGACATGTCACTGCTCACAATGTGTGGGCTATGGCAAACTCCATAACCAATCTCTGTTCAATTTCATTTAGGAGATCTGTCAGGCAGCTACCTGGTCCTCCATTCATACTTTTGCTGCACACTACTGTCTATACAGAGACTCCCATCAGGATGCTGTCTTTGGCCAAGCTGTACTCCAGCACCTCTTTGGGACTTAAACTCAACTCCTACCCTTTGTCCCGGACATCTGTAAGATGCCAGACTATCATTGGGGAAGTATCACCTCCTGGAATCAAGTCCAATGGCCCACAACTCTTCCAGGCTCTTCGGCTACACATTTTTTGCCTCCAGGATTGCACTACTCCCCCCACCATCTGGTACCTCGGAGCCAGTGAGTTTCATATGTGAAGACTGCATTCCTGCTTGTTCCTGGAGATAGCTTAGCTTAGTTACTCACCTCTAAAAGGTGATCTCCGGGAACAGCAGGAATCAGTCTTTACAACCTGCCCTCCCTCCCCTAGGAACTGCAGGGTTCTTTTACTGTCTTCTTCTCCTCAGCTACAACCTCAACCGAGGAGAGGAGTTGGGAAGGCAGGCACAGTGGAGTGCTCCCAAAGGCTTTCCTATTTGACTCTGGGGAGCGTTCCCATGCAGGCTCAGTTGGTGATGTTCACCCATATATTAAGACGGATTCCTGCTGTTCCCAGAGATCACCTGTTACAGGTGAGCATCTATGCTTTCCTAGCTGCTCCCGAAAACTACCTCTTACATAGGTTGAGGTAAGCCTAGGCAGTTGCCTAGGGCAGCAGCTTCTGAGGGGCAGTAGAAGCAGTCAAAACAAAACAATATATCCTGAGAGCCCCATCAGCACATTCTTTTAACCTGCAAGGAGTGAGGGCACATACATATATACAAACTTCATTCTTCTTGATCTCTCTGCTGACCATAACCTTCTTATCATCACCCTATCCTCACTTGGATTCAAAGACTCTGTACTATCTTGGTTCTCTTCCTATCTATCCCATCGCTCTTTCAGTGTGTGCTTCGATGGCTCCGCCTCCTCTTCAACCCCACTACCTGTAGGAGCTCCTCAGGGTTCCGTCTTAGGTCCACTCCTCTTCTCTCTCTATACCCAATCCCTTGGCACCCTTATCTCTTCCCATGGCTTTCACTATCATCTCTATGCCGACGACTCTCAAATCTATCTTTCTGCACCTGTTATCTCTCCTGATATTCAGTCTAAGATCTCACTCTGCCTCTCTGACATTGCTGCCTGGATGTCCCACCGCCGCTTAAAACTGAACATGGCCAAAACTGAGCTTATCTTTCCCCCAAATGCTTCCCCTCCTCTTTCCCCTTTCTCTCTCTCTCTGTTGATAACTCTGTACTCCTCCCTGTTTCTTCAGCATGTAACCTTGGTGTTATCTTCGATTTGTCTCTCTCTTTCTCTTCACATATCCAGCTCATTGCTAAAACTTGTCATTTCTTTCTATACAATATTTCCAAAATTCGCCCCTTCCTCTCTGTTGACACCACTAAATTGATTGTCCACGCCTTAATCACCTCCCGTCTTGATTATTGTATGTTCTCCTTGCCGGCCTCCCGGCAAGCCACCTCTTTCCTCTTCAGTCAATCCAACACTCCGCTGCTCGACTCATTTTCCGCCAATCTCATTTTTCCCACATCACTTCTCTCCTCATGTCGCTTCATTGGCTTCCCATCCATCTCCGTATCTAATTTAAACTTCTCCTACTGACCTATAAATGTATTTACTCTTCTGCCCCCCAGTATCTTTCAACTCTCCTTACACCCCCTCTCGGTGCTTCACTCTTCTAACAGTCTTCGTTTATCTGTGCCCTTTACTCGTACTGCCAATTCCAGACTTCGCTCCTTACAACTGGCAGCACCCTTTGCTTGGAATAGTCTTCCTATCTCTGTGCGCCAGGTGTCCTCCCTGGCCATTTTCAAGTCCAGACTAAAATCCCAACTCTTCACTATTGCTTTCCATTCCTGTCTTACCCTATCTTGATCTCTCCAGCAACATTTTCTTACTTTGTCCTGTAAATTTTTGTTATTTGCATTATGTAACTTATTTTGATTTCTGTCTTATTAGATTGTGAGCTCTGATGAGCAGGGACTGTCTCTCTTCTATGTTTGTACAGCGCTTCGTATGTTGCGGTGCTTTATAAGTCTTTAATCATCATAATAATAATAATATTTAAAAGTATAATGTTCAATTATCCATTTTACAGAATTGTTGCGAAGCAGGGGGACATTTTGATAATCATGATTTTGGAGTTTAATTAGCAAAATATGGTGAAGGGCATAAGTCTGAAGGCACCAGCCCTACCTTTAAGTGACCCCATTCCATCCCAGCATCCTATTTACCTAAATCCAAAATCTCATAAACCCATCTTCTCTGAACAAATTGCCTACCCCGACCTTTCTGAATCAAGATCTCCTTAGAAGTTCATTACCAAGGAACTTATCTTGATCTCAATATAAACCAGGCCAGAACTATTCCAAACAAGAATTCTAATGATCCAACCCTCCCCCCTCTCAATCCATATATATTTTGGGATATCCGACTCATTCCCCACATTCAGGTGCTGAACTGCTGAAAATATTGTCTTGAGTTTCTTCTGGAAGCCTAGAAGTTAAGCACCATCTGCATCACAGTTCCAAAGCTATCGCTTCCATAGCAAAAAATATTTGCACCACCTGACCTGTCTGTAAAACTCTGGTCTTACGTTTGCTATCAAATTCTTATTTTTGTAGTTGGGAAAAATACTGGAGGGAAAATTGTTCCTAGACCCCAAGCCATGACATTTTCTTAGGACTTTAGTTTACCAGGCTATTGTTAACACTTGCATTTGTGTGCTGAATGTCAGCCCTTCGTTTCATCCAGAAGTACCCCAAAAAGCATGACAAATGAACCAGCATTTATGAAATAAATACATATTAATAAATAGTAAAAAAAATATTTCACTAGACCTCCAAAAAAAGGAACAAAAGAGGGGATAGCTATGTTTCTATGACATGGTATTTAGTATGAGAGTGAAAAGAGGAACAGCAAAACCAAAATACTTTAAGCAATTTGATTTATATTATATTTGCATATAGGAGGATAGTATGGTCTTTTGTTGCCCCCTTGTGGTAAATCTATATAACCAAATGGTTGAGTAGAGGAGTGGTCTAGTGGTTAAAGCAACAGCCTAGCACCCAGAAGATCTAGGTTTGATTCCCACTTGCTCTCCTTATGACCTTGGGCAAGTCACTTTGCACTCCATTGCCTCAGGAAAAAAAAAGGCCTGGCAATCTACTTCTGGGTCATACCTTGCCAAGAAAACCCAGGGGCTGCTGGGTTGCCAGGAATCAGCACTGACTTGATGCCACTAAAAACAAAACAAAACATCCCGCATATATAAAATAGGTTTCCTCAAGCATGTCCTGGGTCCCCATACTCCGTCATTTTTTCAGGTTCTCCACAACCAATATGCATGACAAATTTACATATACAGAGTCTTCAGTGTGTGCAAATTTCTCATGCATATTCATTCTACGGATCCTGAAAACGTAACTGGCTGTGAGGTCCCCAGAAAATGATTAGGAAATCCCGAAAGAAAGATCTTGATATGAAATATTATTTATTTATACTTAAATATTACTGAATAGCCCAGAAATTAAATATAGTCAAACAACAAAATGACGTACAAACATCAGTTTACCTGGTTCATTTATAAGACTGCTTATTGTTTCTTGTATTATCTTCTCAGATGACAAATGCTGTGTTACTCCATCTTTAAGGTCTGCTTCTGCGCCCTCAGCTGTAAGGATAGAAAACATGGAGCAGAGGCAAGATCAGTGTTTATAGCTAAAAATGAAGAAAACAGTTACTACCTGTGTTAACAGAAACCTGTTTGGCTCTCGGTGCTCTTCAGTATTTCACACAGTGTGTGTGAAAAGGTTCCTGTGATCAGCAGGATACACACACACACTCACACTGGTGTGCAGGGCCAGCTCTTCCAATAAGAGACACTGTGTTGCACACGTGGCCCACTTTTTGGCCCCGTTTTTCATTCCTTTCCGATTTATGCAAATCAGGCCCTGCAATCGGTCTCTGCACATGGCCCCACATCTCTCTGCATCCCTCACAGGCAAGCCCTGTTGATATGCAATATTCTACCTTCTCTCATCAGTCAGAAAATGAAACTAGCTTAAAGAGAAATTGCTTCCCTGTAGTTGGGGTTCTTTAGGTTCAGCAGGATAAATCAGCCACACATATGTGTCCTCATCATGATGGCACTAAGTAGAATTGCTCTTTAAGAACCCAAAATTTTTTAGAAAGTTCACTGAGCATGCGTGGATGTTCCTTTACCTATGTGTAAAATGTTCCACCCCTTCAGTCAGCTACAGAGCTGGACAAGAATTCAACCATTAATTGGAAGGGCCACAGGTAAGCAACTTTGCTTTCTCCATGGACAAGCAGGATCAAACTAGCAGAGCCATATTAAGAGCTTGTTGTATTCTGGGCCAACATTTGCTTCTGTAGTCCTATTTTGAAGTCAATTTCACGGTTTGAACCATGCAAATCTCAGGGTTCATACTACAAGACTGACCCCCATGCTGGAAGGAAGTCAGTGTTGTAACTTAAAATGCCACTGCATACCCAGCTTTTGGACTTAAAGTGAGAGTAGGAGAGACAGTTTTAGGCATTGGAAGTGACAGATCAGAAGGGATCCCTAGATATTTTGTTGATTCTAGAAGCTGAGGAGAGAGATCACTCCTGGTTCTTCAGGTTTCATATGATCTTGAAGGAATTTCTTTTTAATTTACTAAAATTCAATTCCACCAATCCTAGTAGAAAACCTAATTCTAGGGGGATAATTTCTGCAGTAGCTGGAGCAGCTTGGGCTCAGACAAAGAAATAGTAGCAGGCTGGCTATGTTAAATCTTCCAAAGAACTGTTAAAGCTTGTTATTGTTAAGTGTCGTCGAGTCAGTATTGACTCATGGTGACCCTCTGGATAGTTGTCCTAAACTGTGTTCGGTCTTCAGTCAGGCGACTCATTGTTGACAGAATGGCACCCATAGCTGCTGTTATTGTATCAATGTATCTCATTGCTGGCCTTCTTCTTTTGAGTTGACCTTCTACCTCGCCAAGCATGATGTCTTTCTCTAATGATTTCCCTCTTCGCATGATATGTCCAAAGTATGAAAGTCGAAGTCTTGTCATCTGAGCTTCAAAAGAAAACTTAGGTTTGATCTCTTCTAGTACTGACTGGTTTGTTTTTTGGGCAGTCCATGGTATACGTAGTATTCATCACTAGCACTATAATTCAGGCATCAATTTTCTTCCTGTCTATCTTTTTCACTGCAAACTTTTGCATCCATATGATATTATTGAAAATGCCATGGCTCGAACAAGTCGAATCTTTATATGGAGAGAGATATTTCTGCTCTTGAGAAATTTATTTAGGTCCTTCATAGCTGTTCTGCCAAGAGCAATGCGTTGTCTGATTTCTTGACTGCTTGTTTGCTTCTTTATTGATAGTTGATCCAAGTAGGTTAAAGTTATCCACTATTTCAATTTCTTCTCCAAGATGCACGTACTGATTTTGCCAGTTGCCAGGATCTTTGTCTTCGTTACATAAAGGTACAGGCCCATTTTAAGACTATGTTCCTTGATCTTGAGAAGCAAATGTTTCAGATCTTCACTTTCAGCCAGTAACATGGTATCATCGTCATAGCTAAGGTTGTTGATGAGTCTCCCACCAATCTTCACACCTCTGTTGTCTTTATACAATCTGCTTCTCTGATTATTTGTTCTGTATATAAATTAAACAGGTAGGGGGAAAGTATGCAGCCTTGTACGCCTTTGCTGATTTTAAATCATTCTGTTTCTCCTTGTTCCGTTTGAACTGTTGCTTCTTAATCAATGTAAAGATTGTGCAAGAGAATAATCAAGTGTTCTGGTATACCCATGCTTCTTAATGTGGCCCAGAGATAGAACCATAAAAATAATCACTGGGTAGACAGGGGCTGCCTCTGTCGCTGTGTTGGGTAGCCCTGTCTGGATGTACAACAGTGATTGCTGACTTCATCTGTGGAAACTGTCATATGAGGGTGTGAGTAAGTGGGGCTATTCGTCTTGCGAGCACAATGCACCTCATGCCCTTGCCAGCAAGGTGCACTTTCTGCCCCTTTTCTACACTGCGAACCTCTTGCTTGTTTTTGGCAATTGTATTTGCTGTCTCCTCTCAGTGCTATGTGCATCCTACCTCTGATCAGCACAGGACGACTACCAAAAGGGACTGCTCCTGATGGAAAAAAAACCTGCACGTCACCTCACTTCATCTGCAGTTAGGGGGCAAAAGACTGTGAAACAGTTTTAGATAGGTGTTAAAGCCAAATGCCAGGTCAAAGGGGCAATTTTAAAGGCTCCCTCAAGGGCTATGTGAATCACCCTGGAAATTGTTAAAAGATTATCTTAGAAGCACAGATCAGGGCACTGTGTAGCAAGCCAGCTTTTTACTAGGTGTTCTTTCTCTCACTCATCCTGACTCCCACCCATCCTAGGCATAATCTGAGCTTTATAGGCTCTTAAACCTATTAAGGGGAAGAGGTGGTCAAGTTCACTTCAGGTTCAGCTGATTATCCTCACCAGGAATAGATTGATTAATCTTGGGTGAACTAAATCCTTTAAAGTTATTAGGTACAGTTATATTAATACAAGTATCCCTAGCAACTTTAAATAAGTAGACAACTTAAATAACTATACAAAACCTAAAAGCTAAGATGCAGACAGCAGTCCAGCAGCGAGAGGGAGGCTATCCAATCTTTTGCACTGTCACATGTACAATTTTCTCCGATTTATTGAGGAGATTTACATGTGCACTAGGCGCTAGGAGCTCTTTGCCCTCAGGGAACGAGTCCAATCTCTGGAGATAAGTGACAGACTTGGAGGACATAAGGAAGACAGAGATATATAGACAAGACCAACAGGGAAGTAGTACTGAAGTCCCACCTCCAGTCTGGCAGCCTCTCAGTTGCCATGGACGAGAGGGGGCAAGTGAAAGGACAGCATCACCTTGGTGTGACAGATAGTGAGCCTGTAGCTAGGACCTGTCCTCCAGATAATGTAAAACCTGCTCACACCAAGGTGGTTTCTCCAGGGCCAATATGCCCATGAGGGAATGGCTAGGGCGGCCATTGTAGTTGGAGATTCAATCATTAGGCATGTAGATATATGGGTGGCTGGAAGACGTGAGGATCGCCTGGTAACAATGCCTACCTGGTGCAAAGGTAGTGGACCGCATGCGCCACTTAGACAAGGTTTTAGATAGTACTGGGGAGGAGTCTGCTGTCTTGGTACATGTTGGTACCAATAAGAACATAAGATATGCCATACTGGGTCAGACCAAGGTCCATCAAGCCCAGTATCCTGTTTCCAACAATGGCCAATCTAGGTCATACGTACCTAGCAGTATCCCCAAAAGACACAGGTTCCACAATGCTTGTATGGGTCAAGCATTGATATCCTGGGTCCCCTTTTTAATAATGGTTTATGGCCCTTTCCTCCAGGAACTTGTCCAAACCTTTTTTAAACCCAGCTACACTAACAGCTCTTACTACATCCTCCGGTAACAAATTCCAGAGTTTGATTACACGTTGAGTGAAAAAATATTTTCTCTTATTTGTCTTAAATAGTTTACCCTGTAGCTTCATTACATGTCCCCTAGTCTTTCTATACTGTATTCTGATAGCATAAACAATCGATCTACGTTTACCCGTTCCACTCCATTCATTAATTTACAGACCTCTATCATATCTCCCCTCAGCCGTCTCTTTTCCAGGTTGAAGAGCCCTAACCTTTGTAGTCTTTCTTCACAGGAGTAGCCTTCCATCCCCTTTACCAATTTGGTGGCTCTTCTCTGTACCTTTTCTAATAACGCTATATCCTTTTTAAGATATGGCGACCAGAATTGCACACAATATTCAAGGTGCGGTCGTACCATGGAACGATACAGAGGCATTATAATATCCTTTGTTTTATTTTCCATTCCTTTCCTTATGATACCTAGCATTCTGTTTGCTTTCTTGGCCGCTCTTATGCACATTTCTTTGGTTCTCTTTCCTTCCCCTTCCCCTCCCTTTGTCCTCTTTTCCTTCCTTTCCCTCCCCCCTCCTCCCTTCCTCTCTTTTCCTTCCCCTCTGCTCCCCTTCCCCCCTCCCCCTCCTCCTCCTCGGGTCTTCATTGGTCCAAACGGTTTGCATACGTATTAGCATTTTTACATTTTACTTTTTCATCACAACCTTCGCTTAGTGTATTATTCAACGGTTCATTTTCTATATAAAGCAGTGGCGGTATTCACCCTTTTATCTGACAATCTAATAGTTTTGGAATTCAGAGCATTTTATTCTGTTCTACATTGTTTGCGTGGTAATACATAGTTTTTATAATGAACTCAGGATTTAATGAACTACCATTGCTACAAAACGCAACTGTTTTGTCTTTCCAATAGACATTGGAGATCTCGATTGTTTTTTTGAAAAACACCTTTATAGTTCCGAATCTTAACTACTGGTGTAAAGTGGTGGCTTGCAACCCTTTTTGGTCAGATGCCTCAATGACTTTTGAACTCACAGTATTTTAATTTTTCTTTCTTGCGAATAAATTCATGCTTAATTCGGTATGAGTAGCCCTAATAAATATGCATGAGATATATTTGCATACAATGGGGGCAGTGCATGCATATATATCTCATGCATATTCATTAGGGATACCCTGAAAACCTGACTGGTTTGCGGCCCTCCAGGACTGGAGTTTGAGACCCCTGCTTTAGGATATACCTAAACTAATGATGAGATATTTTTTAAAAAAAATTTTTAAAAGAGAAAACTCAGTTTTAAAAGATAAAAAGGTTTTTTATTGACACTCTCTACAGGCTCAGGTTTACCAAAGCACTTACATTGGTCACGTGTTTTCTTACACAGGTATCGTTTTACTTATTATTTTTATTTTCCATATTATATGGTTCAACAAGGTTTTAGGTTGATTTTAGGTTGTTTTATTTTATGAGTGGCATTTTGTTTTGAACACACACATTTTTAGTAGGCGTGTGCCATTTTTATCCTCACCCCTCACTTTTTTATCCTCATTCCTCATTTGTTTTTGCTTTTTACTGTAATGCTTTCTTAAAGGTTTGTTGTTATTTGCTCTAGGTTTATCATTTTATATGATATTACAAGACATAGTTCAATTAATAAGTAACACCAACAAACAAATATGTTTTTAGTCTTTATCACATCCTTTGTGTTTTAGTTTTGGTTATATTAATTTCACATACATATGTTCTTAATTATTTATTTATTATCTCATACATAAATATTCTTTGTACACGATATTTTTATGTAATTGGTGATATTTATTTATTTATTCATCTTTTTTACATCATGTATTTATTTGATTATTTATATTGTGATACATTTATATTTATGTGTGATAATATTTACATATTTATTAGGCTCCGATTTTTATTGCGTATTCACATATATATTATGTTATTTTATAATTTTTGATATTTTTAATTCTCAATTTTTACATGTTTGCTTTGTTCTTTTAATATTTGTGTCTTTATTAACTTTATATGTATGATATTATTTGTTTCATATGACACATTCTAGCCATTCAAGCCCCTGAAGAAGGCTTTTTGCGAAACACGGCCTGTGTCGGGCCAGTGGCTGAAGAGGAATAATTATTTTTAATAAAGGTTATATTTTACACGTTCCTTCTTTGCAATCCATGTTTTTTATTGGGGAATCTCCATGGATAGAAATCCCATGTTAAAAGAGGAAGACGATGGCAGTGGGGGTGTACTTCAGACATTTTCTGTATGCATTTTAAGAAGGGCTGGTTTTGAAAGGTGAGAGTGGAACAAATAAATTATTCAGGGACTTTGGGCCCCTTGGCAAAGCAGAGTGGTGCCTCTGAGGCCGAGCTTAAGGGCACCAGATGGGCCCACTCATTTGCATGTCTGTCACTGTGCTTAGTGCCCTGGTTAGTCTGGAGAGTCCCCCTCCAAGCTTCTGTCCAGTTAGAGTGGAGGATTCCTCTGTAGATACAATCTTATGCACACTATCGGCTGGCTAGGATTCCCTTCCAATGGTATGGCTGCTAGTGTGAGGTGTCAGAGAGGGATCCCAGTCTATTACTAGTATGTGATTGCGTTATTGATGAGGTCTGAACCTATGGGCAGAACTTGCAGGAGTATTCACTAGGACCACACCTCCTGAAAAGCCATGCTGGTGCAAAACAGTAAATTAAGACTGACCCCTTGAAATTTCTCTCTTAAAAAGGGGTCCGTTTACAAAGCGGCGCTAGTGCTTTCTGTGAGAAAATGGGGTCTCATCTCCGATTTTGCGCAGAATCTGCTAGCGCCGCTTTGTAAACAGACCCCCTAAGTGTATTTATTTATTTAACAGATCTTCTATACCGCTTTATCCCTTGGTCAAAGCAGTGGACCACCAAACAAAACAGAATATTTATTTATTTATTTATTTAATTTATTTACATTCTCTTATATACCGCGCTATTCTGCATCAGTGCGGTTTACATTGAACAAACTGAAATTACATTGAACAGGGCATTATAACTTGGAGATAACTATTTTACAGGGAACATGGGCTATGGAGGGTTAAGTGGCTTGCCCAAGACCACAAGGAGCACCTGTGGGACTAGAAACCCCAGTCCTTCCGGCCCAAGGCTGCTGTCCTCTAGTGGGATTTTAGCTTACTCCTGTTCTTATCTCCTCTTTCCTTTCTCCTCTACTTTTCTTTGATTTGATGGCGTTCCTTTCTTTTTCCTGCAGCCGAGTGCTTGTTTAAACTAACTTGCCTGATTTTATTTATTGTAAACCGCTCAGACGCCTACGGTATCGAGCGGTATAACAAGTTTTAATAAACCTAAACCTAAACCCCGACCTTCCGGCCTGAAGTACCTTGCCCCAACCACTAGGCCACTCCTCCACTCCAAAGCATAAAGCACATAAAGCATAAAGCATATAAAGCATAGTTACTCACCTGTAACAGGTGATCTCCGGGAACAGCAGGAATTTAGTCTTCACATATGGGTATCGTCGGTACCGATGGAGCCTGCGCGGGAACGCTCCCCAGCGTCCAATAGGAAAGCTTTTGGGAGCATCCCACAGCGCCTACGTGCTGCCTTCCCGCCTTTCCGAACTGTCCCTCTCCAGCTGAGTTTCAAGCTGAGACAAGAGGGAGAGAGAGAGAGAGAGGGAGAGAGAGAGAGAGAGAGATAGATAGATACAACTCCTAGGAAAGGTGGGTGGGTTGTGAAGACTAAATTCCTGCTGTTCCCGGAGATCACCTGTTACAGGTGAGTAACTATGCTGTCTCCAGGAACAAGCAGGAATGTAGTCTTCACATATGGGGACTCCCTAGCTGCAGATGCCAGGGAGAAGGCCCCAGAAGTGTGTGCCCTTGTTAAAGGGTTCCACTTCCCCCCATGGATCTCTGGCATCCTACCAGGGATGGTGATGTAGGAGTTGATTAAGTATGGAACAGGTGCTGAAGAAAAGCCTGACCAAACAAGGCATCCCGGCGGGAGTCCTTGTCTAAGCAGTAATGAGCTGTGAAGGTATGAACCGAAGCCCAAGTAGCTGCTCGACAGATGTCGATAGACACAGAATGAAGATGAGCCATAGAGGCTCCCATGGCTCTCAAATTATGAGCTGTGATATGGCCTTCAAGAGGAAGGTTCTTACTCTCATAGGCAAAAGAAATAAACTGTGGAATCCAGCTGGACAGTGTTCTTTTGGAGACTGGAAGTCCCAAATGACTAGGATCAAAAGCAACAAAGAGTTGAGAGGACTTTCTATGTTGCTGTGTCCTTTGCAAGTAAAAGGCCAAAGCCCTTTTACAGTCCAAAGTATGAAGATTCCTTTCTGCATTTGAGGCGTGAGGCCTTCGGAAGAATACAGGAAGGTAAACCGCTTGGTTTAAATAAAAAGGTGACACCACCTTTGGCATAAAGTGTGGATGAGTCCTAAGGACTACCTTATCATGATGGAACCTTGTATAAGGAGGATCAGCCACCAACGCTTGCAATTCACTGATGCGACGTGCTGATGTGATTGCATTAAGAAAGATGACCTTCCAGGAAAGGAATTTCAAAGAGGTAGTAGCTAATGGTTCAGAAGGCGGCTTCATGAGCTGCCCAAGAACCAGATTTAAGTCCTAATGGGAGGCTTAGTTAAAAGAAGGCCTCTCATAAATCTCGCTATGAGAGGATGAGAGGAAATAGGTTGTCCATTTAGAGGCTTGAAAGAAGCTGCAATAGCACTCAAATGAACTCACTGAATTGGTCTTAAGCTCTGCATTAGATAAATGAAGGAGATACTCCAGTAATGATTCCAGAGGTATCGCAAGAGGGTTAAGACCCTTCTGCAAGCACCATATGGTAAACCTTTTCCACTTGAATGCATAAGAGCGTCTTGTGGAAAGCTTCCTGGAAGCATAAAGGATATCCTTTACCTGCTGAGAGAGGTTAAGACCGTGAAGTTCTAGGCTTTCAGCAACCAGGCCCTGAGATGCAGGGACTGGGGATTGGGATGCCACAGCATCGCATTCTCCTGAGAAAGGAGATTTGGAGCAGATCCCAACTCCAGAGGCAGAGCTTGAGAGAGATATAGGAGCAGAGGGTACCACATTTGCTATGGCCAATGTGGAGCTATGAGAATCATATGACCTCTGTCTCTCTGAAGCTTGAACAGGGTTTTGGGAATTAGGGGAATGGGTGGAAAGGCATACAGGAAGTCTTGACCCCAGTGAAGGAGGAAAGCATCCCTTGCCTGAGCCCCCTGAGCCGGAGTTCTGGAACAGAACCAGGGAAGTTTGGCATTCCACGGACTTGCAAAGAGGTCTATGTCCGGGGTTCCCCAAATTTGAAAAATTTTGGACACCTGGTCTGCATGGAGAAACCATTTGTGTGGAAGCAGATCTCGACCGAGTCTGTCTGCCCAAGAGTTTTGAATGCCTGGAAGCTACACCGCAAGGAGATGAATCTGATGCTCTCTGGCGAGGGCCCATAGTCGCAAAGCTTTGTTGCATAGCGACAGAGCCTGTTCCGCCCTGCTTGTTCACATAGAACATAGCTACTTGATTGTCCATTTGAACTAAGACTGTCTTGTAGCTGAGCTGGGTGTGGAATACTCAAAGAGCAAGGAAGATTGCTCTGAGTTCCAGGAGATTGATGTGTAGATAGGTCTCCTGTGGAGTCCAGGTATCCTGTGTAGAGAGGCCTTGCAGATGGGCTCCCCAACCCACCTGCGAGGCATCTGTTAGAGTGGCTTGATGTGGGGGTTGCTGAAAAGGAGACCCCACCAAAAGGTTTTGGGGTGACTGCCACCATTGGAGGGACAAAATAAGGCGATCCGAGTTTGCTATTTTGTCTGATAGGCAACCTGACGCCTGAGTCCACTGAGTGGATAAAGTCCACTGGGCTGCCCTCATATGGAGGCGAACATAAGGAACCACATGCACAGTGGATGCCATGTGGCCTAGCAACTGTAACATTTCCCGAGCAGTGGGGTGAGGTTTTAGCACTGCTTGGGAAGCTAACTGCACAATGCGAAGGCAGCGGGGCTGTGGAAGGTAGGCCCTCGTCTGTCTGGTATCCAGCAGAGCTCCTATAAACTGAGTGGGAGCAAGGTTGGATTTTGGGAAATTTATGACAAGTCCCAAATACTGAAGGATGCGCATTGTGCGAGAGAGAGCAACCTTGGCCTCTGGCTCTGAAGGGGCTCAAATGTGCCAGTCGTCTAAGTAAAGGAAGACGAATATTCCTAGGTGCAGAGGCCAGGCCAAAAGGAAGAACCCTGTATTGGTAGTGCTTCCCTTAAAACAGAAAGCGGAGGAACTTTCGATGAGATGGATGGATGAGAACATGAGTGTACGCATCCTTGAGATCTAGAGAACAAAGCCAATCCTGACTCTGAAGGTATGGCAGCAGAGTTCCTAGAGAAATCATTTTGAACTTCTCTTTGAACAGGAATTTGTTCAGTTCTCTGAGGTCTAAAATGGGTCTGTGTCCACTGTTCCCTCTAAGCTGTGCGCGTGTGCGCGCGCACACACCTCGCCGAGCGAGCGCACATACTTTATAACAGAGCGCACAAAAATTACAGTTCTGATTCTGATAGAAAACAACACAGACGTCTTAAAATTTAAAAGTTGTTGTGTATTTACGGTTTTCACAAGTTCTACAATATTTTCTAGTGCAATCAATGTGGTGTACATACTGTATTCTGACGTGTAGTCAAATTTTAAAGTATATAAGTCTGTGTCCTCCTGTTTTCTTTGGAATAAGGAAATAGGGGGAGTAAAACTCTGTACCCCGTTGGGGAACGGGTACCTCTTCTATTGCCCCTTGGGCAAGAAGTACAGTGACCTCTTGACCTAACTGGTCGTTGAGAGAGGTCTGAGAATTGAACTGTCTTACCATTGTAGGAGGGGGCATGCTGAGGAAATGAAGCTTGTACCCCTCTCTTACAATAGACAGAGTCCAATTTTCTGCTGTTATCTGACCCCATCTGACATAACCTTCCTGGTATGGTGGAGGGTTCTGGGCCGTTCAGGGCCAGGAAGGCAAAGTTCGAGATAGGAGTCAAAGCCCCGGTGGAGGCTGAGTCTGCTGAGCCGGTTGAGGCTTAGCTGCTTTTGTCTTTCTTTGTCTAGGTTGTTGCTGCTGTCCCTTTTGGGCAGATTGACCTAAAAGATGCCCCTGTTGGGTATAGGAGGGATAAAACAACTTCTTACTGAAGAATGGTTTCTTGAGGATTTTTTCCTCGCAGGATCAGCTGTAGATTTAGACAATCTATCCAGAGTGATATTGTCAGCATCTATCTCATTAGCTTTTTCCTGCCAATTCTTGCCAAAGAGATTCTCTTCTGTGCAAGGAATATTCCCTAGTTTATCCTGTACCCAAATATCCAAGTCAGATGCCTGGAGCCAGGGAATCCTACGTGCACCTATGGCAATGACAGAGGTTCTGCTTATGCACTCAAAGCAGTCAAAAGCTGCACGATTCACAAACTTGGAAACATCCTGAGCATGTTTGACAAGGGCGAGATAATCTTGCCTCTTATCATCAGGAAGGAGAGGGCTCATAAGCTCTAAATCTCCTGTGACCTCCTTAAGAAACATTCCCATATATAAGATATAGGAACTGATTCTAGCAGAAAGCATGGAAGCCTGGAAGGTTCGACATTCAAAGGCGTCAAGAGTCCTACACTCACATTCTGGAGGATTAGATGCATGCCTTTTTGCACTCTTTATCCTTCTCACTGCTGACTCCACCACCATGGAATGGTGTGGTAATTGAGTCTTTTGAAACCCAGGACAAGGAGGAACTTGATACATGGTGTTGAGTCTTCGAGAGTGAGGAGATGTAGTTAGAGGTGTTTCCCACATCCTTAACATGAGGTCATGCAAGATCTCATGAATAGGTAAGGTAGCTGCCTCCTTGGGAGCTTTAGGATATTGCAGGATTTCTAATTCCTTTGCCCTAGGCTCTTTTTCAGGAGCCACTGTGATGGAAAGACCTCGAAAGGACATATCCTCTGGTGGAGACATCCTACGCTGAGGAGAAGAAGAATCCTCTAGAAGAAGTACTCTGGTATCGGCAGAGCTTTCAGAGTCTTCAGACTCATCCGAGGATTCAAAGTATCTCAAATCCAGGTGTTCGTGCAAGGCACGGTACCGGTACCGATCGAAGTCGGCATCAGAGTGTTCCGGTACCGATCTGTCGATACCAGATGGATACGCATGACTCGGTCCCGGTGGAATACCTGCCGATGTCGATACAGTCGGTGCCGGCACCGGAGTCAGTGCCGGTACCAGATGAATTGCCTGTAGCGGTTTCAAGGGCATCAAGGCCGTGAGAAGAGCCGCCAGACTGCGTTCAATAGCCAAGAATTTCTGGTCTATCGACGCTGCCAATGCTTGGGTATCTGTACCAGAAGAAGCGGCCGGTACCCCAGAGCATGGCACCAGTAGTTCTGCCGAGGTTGAAGCCTCAAGAACATCCTGGAGCCCCGTTAGTGCTTTGGAAGCCGAAGCCTCCCGCCGGGGCAATTTTGCTGGTGAAAGTCCCTCAAGGGCAACGCCAGAGGCATCTCGCTGTCTAGAAGGAGATCTACCCTTTGAGGACCGGCTAGATTTATGTTTAATTACCTGAGATCCATGGGAGGAAGACGAAGCCCTGGAAGACGTCGATGCCACGGAGGCTGCATTGGAGGGAAAAAGGGTGCTAAGTTTAGCAGCTCGGTTCTGCCAGCCCCTTTTCGACATCATCCCACAGGCAACACACTCTGAAACAGAGTGTTCAGGACAAACATTTGAGGCACCACTCATGGGTATCGGTGACAGAGATGGTACCGCCACACTTAGAACACTTTTTAAAACCCAAGGCGGGTTTTCCCATTCTGAAGGAAAAGTTGGGCCTAGTGCCCAAAATGGCATGTGGCACCTGAAGAGAAAATTGCTGGAAAGACTCCAGAAGAAAGGGGTTTTTTGAAGAAAAGAAAGAACCACTACCAGTGGTACCGGTGTAACGTCGAGGGAAGGCAGACTCGACCACAAAAAAGAAGAATAGAAGGGATATTTTTTCTGCGGTGACAGGATGTGCGATCTGTCGGCTCCGCGGAAAACTAAGAACTGGAGAGGGACAGTTGGGAAAGGCTGGAAGGCAGCACACAGGCGCTGTGGGATGCTCCCAAAAGCTTTCCTATTGGATGCTGGGGAGCGTTCCCGCACAGGCTCCGTCGGTACCGACGATACCCATATGTGAAGACTACATTCCTGCTTGTTCCTGGAGATAACAATGTAACCAGGTAACTAAATTAAAAACATTTGTACAAAATAAAAGATCAAGGGTGATGTAAGAATAATGTTAGTATAAGTATAAAGAACAAGAGATTAGAGTATATTCTGTACACAATCTTCAAAATAGTTTGCAAATAAATGAGTCTTTAAGGCCTTACAAAATGAAAGTAAGTTCTTGATGATTCATACATTTGGTGGAATTGTAGGTCATTTCTATTTAGTAAAAATTTTATTACACAGATAACTGTTAATATATCGTTTTAGCAAATATTTTCCTCAGTGATAAAGAAATATTTGTAAGGGGAGGAGATTATATATATTTTTTTGTATTTAAAATTTTTTATTAGCACCCAACAAAACATACAATACACAACATGAACCGTGAACCCCCCCCCCCCCCACATATATACCAATAAACATTCTTTACATCAAGAACATCAACCATTGGGAAAGGCCCCTGTTCCTAGTGCTTCCCCATTTGCTTTGCCATTGAACCCAAAAACCCCTTGTGCCCTTTACACATTTTATACAATATACAGTTCAACACCACTTATAGTACTGTACATTAGCCCGATCAGAAATTCTCAACTCCCACCAACAACTATCCCATATTCTACCAACCTCACTACCACCCACCGGGCAGATATCCTTCCAATGTGAACCACACATGCATAATGAACACAGATATCACACTTTTTCCCCCCCCTCCCTCCCCCCCCCAACCCCGTACCACCTCCCCCCCCACTGCCATTCCCCCAACCCTCTAACAGTAGGCTTCAAGACATGCACTCCACCCTAACCTCAAGTTGGTAAGATCTCCTATCAGCATAACACTCAACGGTAAGCTTGCCATGAGTAACCAGTACAGACCTTTGTAACCATATAGGCAAGATGTGATCGCCCCACCCCGGACCTCTACAATATAAGATGATGGGGCAGGAATATAAACCCATAGCCCTGACCCCATCAGTGGACTAAGCTCTCCTACTCCCCACCGTCATTCCTCTGGACCCCCCCCCCTCTTCCCCACACCTTATTATATCGTGGAACAGTATGTTTTTGATGGGCTTCTATTGCACAGTACCCCCAAAGCTGCTCCATTCGCCCCACCACCTCCGCTAATGGGGGGACAAACTGTTTCTTCCACCAACGTAGAAGACACATCCGCCCTGCTATTACACAGTACCCCTGTAGTCTCCCCCATTCCCTCCCACCTTCTCCCGTCACTCCTTCATTCAATATCACCATACTAGGGGTAAAACATACCTTCACCCCTGTGATGTCTTCCGTAAGTCTTTCCACCCCTCTCCAATATTCCCGAACTACCGGGCAGCCCCACACCATATGCAGCAAGTCTCCTCTAGCCCCACAACCCTTCCAGCATTGATCCGAACTAGCGGGGTATAAAGCGTGTAGCCACACCGGGGTCCAATACATTCTTAGCCGTAACTTATAGCTGTTTTCCAGCATTGCTGTTCCCGGCGCTAATTTATGGGTTCTAGTATAAATTCTATCCCACCTCTCTACATCCCACTGCCCCCCCAGGTCCTCCTCCCACTGCAACTGGCCCCGTATGTCCCCTTGCTCGAATTCCCCCAAGAGTTTGTATAACTTCGATATAATCCTAGTAGGCATCCCTTTACTCCCCATCATCTCTTCAAAGGGCGCAGGTTTCACCATCCAGTCTTGCTTCACCTCCCGCCTCTGAAGCCAATACCACAAACTAACATAAGCATATCTATCATGCATCTCCAAACAATACTTCTGTTGCAACTCCTCAAAGCCCTTAATCCTCCCCCCATCCCCCACCAATTGTCCCAACTTCCGCAACCCTTTCTCCCCCCATCTCCTAAAAACCCCTGCCTCCTCCCCCATCCTACCCTTCATTGCTATCTGAATTGGAGTTTCGCGAGAGTATTGCTTACCCCCTATCAGATACCCCATCCATTTAGTCCTAACCTGTATGGTAAGTTCTCGAGAGGGATTCTCTTCTCCCTGCCCCTTCCCTCCCCCCCCAGGGTCCCAAATCCAGGCGCCCACCTCTGTCCCCGCCCCCCCTCCATCCCCACCCACCCAGGCCTCTCCACCCCCTCCTTCCAGGCAAATAAGGCCCGAAGTTGCGCCGCTTCATAATACCGGAGCAATGATGGGACCCCCAACACCCCCTCCGTTTTAAGCCTATACATGGTCGCCCGGGCTACTTTTGGACGCTTTCCGTTCCAAATAAACTGCAGTAACAGATTTTGCATCCTAGCTATTTCCTTTCTAACCAACCTGTACGGCAGGGACATATAAACAAACAGCAACCGTGGGAGAACATTCATTTTTACCACTGCAATGCGCCCCAACCAAGACAGATACAGCCCCCTCCACCGTGATAAGTCCTGCCTAATATTCTCGACCAGACCCTGATAATTCCATTGCTTAATCTTAAATAGAGGGGTCCCCAACTGGATCCCCAGATACCTAAAACTCCCCTCCACCCACCTGAATTTAAAGTGGTGCCGCAAGCTCTCTTCCACCCTGGGCGCCAGATTAAATCCCAGCAGTTCCGTTTTCCCTTGATTAATTTTATATCCCGCTAAGCGGCTGTACCTTTGTATAGCCGTCATTAGCACTGGTAGTGTTGTAAGCGGTTGCGTCAGGGTAAAGACAACATCATCCGCAAAGAGTCCAATCTTTTCCTCTCTCCCACCTATCTGTACTCCCTTAATGTCCCCCGTTCGCCTGATGTAGGCCGCCAGCGGCTCGATAGCCAATGCAAACAACAAGGGTGACAACGGGCACCCCTGTCGGGTACCTCTATGTAGCTCAAAACTCTCCGAATACCCCCCCGTTTACCCGAACTCTAGCGCGCGGTCCCTGATATAGAGCTCTAAGCCAACTAATATACTTCCCTCCAAACCCCATTTTCTCCAAAACTTGAAACATAAAAGACCACTCCACCCGGTCGAAAGCCTTTTCCGCGTCTACGGTGATTACCACTGCCTCTTCTTTAGTACGCTGAAGTTGCCACATAATATTCAGAAGCTTTCTCACATTATCGCTACCCTGACGCCCCTTCACAAAGCCCGTCTGATCCGGGTGGATCAGGTGCGGCACTATATCCTGGATCCTGTTTGCCAAAATTTTTGCCAATATCTTTGCATCCAAATTTATTAAAGAGATGGGCCTATATGAGCCACAGACCCCCTTATCCTTGCCTGGTTTCGGCAAGACCGTTATGCCGGCCTCCGCCATTGTTCGCGGGAGGCCCTCCCCCTGAAGCACCCCATTAACTACCTTGGTAAATATGGACGTAATCTGTTCCGACAGGACCTTATAAAACTTTGCCGTATACCCATCCAACCCTGGCGCCTTCCCCAATTTCAGCGTGGTTATAGCCCTCCTCACCTCCTCCTCCTGAATCTCCCGCCCAAGATGCACCCTTTCTTCCTCCGTCACCTGTGACAGACCACATTCCTCCAGAAATTCTGCAGTGTCCCTCTCTCCCACCTCCAGTTCACTTTCATACAGAGTCCTATAGTACTCCCGAAACACCCCCCTAATTCCTTTGGAGTTGTGTATCCACTCACCTTTATTACTCCTAATACCCGCTACATGCCCCGCTTGCCTCCGCCCCTTCAAGCGACTGGCCAGCACCCTCCCTGCCCGATTACCACCTTCGAAATGGGCCTGCTTCAAGACTGCCAGTTGGAATGCTATCTCTTGGGCCCGCAATTTACTCAACTCCGCTCTCACCCTTTGTATCTCCGTAAGGGTGCCTGGATCCGACACCCTCTGATGTACCCCCTCTAATCGCCGCAGCTGTTGCAATAAGTCACTTTCCATGGCCCCTTTTTCATGCTTTACCCGCGCCCCCAATCCTACCAACTGTCCTCTAATCACCGCCTTTAAACCATCCCAAAGCACCCCCATAGACACCTCCCCCGTATCATTTAGCTGGAGATAATCCTTTATATGAACCTTAATCTTCTCCACATGTTTCTCCTCCTCCAGCAAGGAATTATTAAGTCTCCAGAATTTTAGACTATCATCTTTCCGTCCTATATCAAATCGTACACTCACTGGGGCGTGATCTGACCAAGTGATCTGACCATGTTCCACCTCCTGTATTCTGTCCAACCAGATTCCACCCCCCCAGAGCATGTCCAACCGACTATAGGAGCTATTTATTTTATTTATTTATTTATTTAACAGTATTTCTAAACCGCCTTATCTTAATAATCAAGGCGGTATCACAGCAAACAATCAGGTAAAGTGTGTGTGTTATACATGCAGTGAGGGTGAAATTTAGTTGAGTGTGTGTTGTATTGTGTGCTAGATTGGTTTGAGCTATATACAAGGTGGTCTATATACAGTGGTGCTAAAAACTTTTCTTACATCCATTGTTTGGGTGGTATCATGTACTGTTGTACATTCTCTGAGGTTATGTGATGTGTCCATAGTGTTCTATGAATAGCATGGTTTTAAGCTGTTTTCTAAAGTCTTTGAGGTCAGTAGTTGCCCTCAGGTCGTCCGGTAGTTTGTTCCATATTGTTGGAGCAGCCATGGAGATTGCTCTGTCTGTTGTGTCCTTGCGTGTATGTTTGTATTCACTTGGGGTGCTGACTCGGTTGTGTGTTTGTTTTCTTCTAGGACGTGTGCTGGTGTCTGGTTGTATGAGGGCGTGTAGGCTGTTGGCTGATGTGTGCTGCTTTATCTTGAATAGGTTATGATAGTTTTGTATCTGATGCGTGCACCGATTGGGAGCCAGTGTAAGTCCTTTAAGATAGGTGTGATGTGCTCTTGTCTTGTAGTTCCGGATATGATTCGTGCTGCAGTGTTTTGAGCCAGTTGGAGTGGTTTGAGGGCTTGTTTCGGTAGTCCAAGGTATATCGGATTGCAGAAGTCCAGTAGTGGTGTTATCAGTGCCTGACAGACGGTACGGAAGTGATCTGGGGCGAGGAGTGGTTTCAGTCTTCTGATTATTCGCATCCTATAGTAGGCTTTTTGGATTGTTTTGTCTATGTGTGGCTTGAGGTTTAGTTTATTGTCCAGAGTAACTCCGAGGTATCTTACTTCTGATCTTATTGGTATAGTGGTGCTTTGTATCCTTATATTTGTTGGGTGTATGAAGCTTTGGTTCCGAGTGATGATTAAGGCTTCAGTCTTGTTGTAGTTTATTGCGAGGTTGTTGTTTTGACACCAACTCGTCATTTGGGTAAGGCAGTCTGTTATTTTAGAGAAGTCTGGGGAATAGAAAGTGTATTTCCGTTCCCCCGGATGCCAACTTCTCCACATATCAACCAAACCCAGGCGCTCTCGCAATGCATGCAGGCTTCGTCTATCCCCCCTCCCTCCTCCCCCCTGCCCCCCACTTGTGTCAATTCTAGGGTTACACGTTAAATTAAAATCCCCCCCATGATTATTGGGGTGCTCCCAATTCCCTCCAATTCCTTCAAGAGTTGTTCGTACATCTCCCCCTGCTTCTCATTAGGGCCATACAAACTTATCACCCAGACCTCCTCCTTTTCAATTTGCAATAACACCCCCACCCATCTCCCTCCTTTCCCCCGTCTAACTTCCTTCACCATAGTATGATACTCCCCCCCCCCACCAAAATGCCCACCCCCCTTTCCTAGAGTTTATTCGCTGGCCCGCCAAAACCACCTTGGGGTATTGTCTAGATTCCAACAAATATTCCTCCCCACCCGCAGATGCGTTTCTTGTATACACATAATATCTGCCCCTACTCTTTTACCCTCCTCCCCACCAACTGGCGTTTCTGTCTTGTTCGCAGCCCTTTCACATTCAAAGTCATAATTGTTAACCTTCTGCGCTTCCCATACCCCCCTCCCTCCCTCCCTTCCCCTGTTCTCCCCCCTCCTTTTCCCCCCCTCATACCTCGCACCCCTTGCGACCTCCGCAAGCCATCATACCCCCTCCCCCCTCCCTCCCCATCCCGCCCTCATCCTCCGTCACTTCCAGAGGATAACTCAGGAGTAGTGCGCCCCCTACCTTCCCCAGCCTGACACCTTCACACACCCCTGCCCCCCGCCCTCCTCCATCCCACTCTCCCCCCCTCCTCCTGCCCATACCCTCTTCCCCCTCTTCCCTCTCCATATTCCCTCCTACTCCCTCTCTGCCCTCTCCCCCCCTCCCTACCTTATATCTCCCTCCCGTTACCCATCCACCTCACCATCCTCCTCCCCCTCCTCCCCCACCCTCCTCTCCCCCTATTACTTTGCAAAATACCTGTATGATACTTATACAATCATTCTTAAAAACAACACTCCTCCGCCACCCTTCAACACTTAAACCAGCATGTTATCAGTCCGCAAGTTTCTTCAAGTGTCTTCCATCCGCCGGTCCTCTTGCAGCTCCTGCCCATGTCGTGCCGCTCTGTTTCTTCCGCACTCTGGGCTGCATCCCCGCTGCCCCTGCCGCCCTCCAGTGGAGGGACCTGTCCCCAGGGCTGCCCCCTGGGTGCTCAGTCCCACGTCCCGGAGGGCTTTCATTGCCTCCTCCTGTGTCTGTGTCCGCCATGTCCGCCCTTTATAGGTAAAGGATAATCCAAAATGGTGGAGCCACCGGTATTTAATGTCCTCTCTACGCAGTAGTTGTGTAACGGGCTGCATGGCCCTCCGCCTCTGCAACGTGCCTGCAGATAAATCTTCGTATATGTGCACCGGATAACCCTGCCACAGGAGGGCTCCTTCTCGCCTTACTTTGTTAACAATTTTCTCCTTAATTTTATACCGTGCTAGACAGATGATTATGTCCCGGGGTTTATTGCCCACGGGTTTCCCCAGTGCTCGGTGAGCTCTTTCAAGTTGTATGTCCGTAGCAGTCACCTCCTCGCCGCCTAGCCGTAGAGCCTCCAAGCACACTGAACGTGCAACCTTCTCACTATCCTGAAATTCTTTCTCCTCTGGTATTCCACGGAGTCTCAGATTATTACGTCGAGAACGGTTTTCCAGATCCTCCAGCTTATATAGCAACGTCTCGTATTGTGAGCCCAACTTCACCGATCTTTGTGTCTCTTCTTCCTGATGTAGTTCAATCTCTTGTAACCTGTTCTCGTGGTTCCCCATTCTACACACCAACTCTCCAACTTCTTCCTTCAGGGGGCCCAGCACGCCGTTCAACTCACTCTTCACTGACTGTACTTCATTTTTGATTTCAAGAAACCAGTCTCTAAGCTCCGCTCTCGTGATAGGTTGCATAGAGTCCATTCCAGGGGCTTTTACAATCTCCATTTCCCCTTCTCCGCCCTGCTCTCCTTGCACATCAGGGAGCTTTTTGTTCTCCATCTGCCCAGCATCGCCTTTCCCTCCGTGCGCCCCGGAGTACACATATTCGCTGAGATCTGCCGCTTTTCTTCTGGTGGTCATCTCTGCACCAGATGCCCCTTTCAGGTTCAGCACATATCTTCCAATACTTAGGCTCACCAGCCCTATGTGCTTATTTACAGAGCCCTTGTACCCTCCTCTGTGCCGTACGGTCCTTCCGCTGATGTTCGGCTACCTCTCGCCCCTCTCAGTGCCCTTCCACAAGGCCCAGCACTCTCTCTGGCTTCGCACTGCAGACCCACAGCTGTCTCAGCCTGCTCAGGTCTTCTGGGCTACCCTCAGCCCCTGCGCCTCTCCAGCAGCTCTTAGCACAGCGGTCCTGCTCCACACCGCACAGCTATTCACCCCGATCCAGCTCACCTCCAGCCCTCTGGGTCCCGCAGTTCTCTCACGCTGGGGAGCTTCAGCACAGTCGAAGGTGCAGGCCCTTATCGTCTGCCTGCCTCAAACGCCACCTCCACGCTGCCTCCGGGCGCCATTTTCGGCCCTCCACGCTGCCGCGATGCGCTCCCGTTTGCGCGGCTCACCGCCAGGGTAATTATATTGCCGCCGGCGTTCCAGCGGTCCCGGCACCTCTTGTCCGCTTTCGGCACCCGAGGCCACCACTTTCCTCCTCCGAGGGGTTGCTTTTTTGTATTTATAGGCTGGGTCGGTGCCGGAGCAGCTCTTTCAAGCCGCCATCGGCTCCGGTGACGTCACTTCCTCCCGGGAGGAGATTATATTTTAAAGCATACAGAAAACATTGCATATAGGTTTTGATCAAATACTCAGAAAATATATTTTTTTATTCCAGCACTGGAAATACTTACAAACATTCAGCAGGTCTACACTCTGCACTGATGAAGGCATGCTAACGTTTTCAGACTTTTTCAATGTTTCATCGACCATGTCCTCTGACAAATGTTCCTTTGATTGAAGCTTTTGTTTAGAAAGAAAAATGTTATGAACAAAAATATTGGCATTTGCTTTAACATTTGAACTGTCTCTGATTATTTATTGTGTCATTGCATGGTTACTGACTCACATTTACATTCTTGCCTCTGTCTTATTAGATCTGACTTCCTGTTTTTAAAATCTTTTCGTCACTTGAGTCCAGCTATTTGTCTTCTGTTCATACCTTGACAGTATAGCAGTGATAATGTGGCAGAAAGCCAATTTATTTTTGGCAGGTAGATATTTACAGAAATGACCATATAGGAAAACCTTTCCAAAACCTGAAGGCTTTATTTTTGCTCAAGAATAAAATAGAATTCAGCAGAAAACAGAGTTACTCACTTGTAGCGGGTGTTCTCCCTGGACAGATGGATGATGTCCCTGACAAGGCCCAAGCAGCTCCCCAGCTTCTTAACTTTTAGAGATATTATCACCATGCATGCGCACCACTTCCTGTCTGCAGCCATCAAAGGGATTGCTTCAGTCTTATACAATGGCTGATTATGAAATTCAACTCCAAAGGAAGCAAAGTAGATTTTGTGAGGATTTATCCTGCTTCTACAAGGACACCTGCTGCAGGTGAGTATATCTGTTTTCTCCATGTACATGCAGGATAATGCCAGGGGCAGCCCAAGGGTGATGTGGAGCCATGTGCGGAGACTCGGTGCGGGACCTCATTTGCATACATTTATTTTACTTTAAAATGTATATTGCCCATCCAAAATTTTAAGCAGCTTTCAAAGGAGCCCTTCACAAGCCTCTTTTTTGTCCTGGCAATGACTTGGGGTCATGTTTACTAAATATTAATATGCGTTAAGTGCCATTACGCCAATAGAAATAAATGGGTGTTGCTGCGCTTAATGCACATTCACAAATGTTAATGTGCGCTAACCTTTAGTAGACATGCCTATTAATGAGCGTCTCAATACCATTTGCATGGGCAGGGAGGATAAAGAGAATACCAGATTGCTACATTACTATACTACAGTGTCAACTGCCGAGCACATTAGGACGTACTATACACCCTGCTCATTTAGAATCCATAGCAAACCCGCCATATTATATCAGCACTACCAGGACTCACAAAACACTAAATCCTACCTATCAAAAGGCAACACTGCAAATATTAAAAACATCTCAGAGAACACCAATACATTTCCTACTGGGGAAAGAGAACAAGTTGGACTGTTACAGACAAACTACATGAATAGAATACTGCAGCTTATTTACACCTGCAAAAAGAGTAGTTACTCACCTGTAACAGGTGTTCTCAAGGAGCAGCAGGAATCAGTCCTCACATATGGGTGACATCGATGTCGATGGAGCCCCCATGCGGAGCATTTCCCCAGCTTTCTAAGAAAGCCTTTGGGAATACACCCACGCATGCGCGGTCCCCTTCCCGCCCAAAGGTGCCATCTTGCTCAGTCAGATGACATAGCTAAAAGACAGCACAAAAAACAAAATGAACTATGTACAACTGCAACTCCCAGGGGAGGAGGGAGGGTTGTGAGAACTGATTCCTGCTGCTCCTGGAGAACACCTGTTAAAAGGTGAGTAACTACTCTTTCTCCAGGACCAAGCAGGAAGGAAGTCCTCACATATGGGTGACTCCCTAGCTCTGGGCTACCAGGAACCCAGGCTGAAAAATAGAGCTCCCTCTGCGAAGCCTCAGTATCAGGGAAAGAATTTTTACTGAGAAGAGACCCCACTGATAGCCCAACAAGAGGGCTGGAGGGCAGGAGTTGCCTAAACCTCAAAGAGATTCCGGAGTACTGCCTGACCAAAAGCACTGTCCCTACGGGACTCCCTCTCCAGGCAGTAATGGGCTGCAAAAGTCTGGCTTGAGGACCAAGTTGCAGCCCTACAGATGTCTGCCAACAGTACAGAACGGAGATGAGCTACTGATGCAGCCATTGCCCGTACACAGTGGGCTGTGACTCGACCCTGCAAGGGAAGGTCTGCTGCCCTGTAAGCCCAGGTGATACAGTCTGCCACCCATATGGACAAGGTACACTTTGAGACAGGCAACCCCAAGTTGTTTGGGTCAAAGGAGACGAAGAGCTGAGTAGTCCTTCTATGACCCTTAGTACGCTCAATGTAGAAAGACAAGGCCCTTCTACAGTCCAGGGTATGCAGGACTTCCTCAGCCTGGATGGCATGGGGCGTAGGGAAGAATGTTGGAAAAACCACCTCCTGATTGAGGTGGAAAGAGGAGACTACCTTCGGGAGGAACTTAGGATGAGTCTTAAGGACTACCCTGTTCCTATAGAAACGAGTGTATGTCCTGTCGCAGACCAGGGCTTCAAGTTCACTCACTCGTCTGGCCAAGGTCAGTGCCACTAGGAAAAGAGCCTTCCAAGAAAGGAAGCGGAGAGGACACGTAACCATCGGCTCAAAGGGAGGGCGAGTAAGCTGCTGCAAGACCACATTCAACTCCCACTCAGGGGCTGGTGGACAGAGAGGAGGCTTTAGCAAGAGCAAGCCTCTGAGGAACCGGGACACCAAGGGGTGAACCGATAAAGAGTGCCCTTCCACCTGTGAGTCGTGGGCTGCCAGAGCAGAAAGGTGTACCCGAACAGAATTGGACTTAAGACCCTGATTAGACAAGTGCAGCAGGTACTGAAGCACCACTGGCACAGGGCAGGAGAAAGGGTTCTCCTGGCGTTTGTCACACCACAAGGAGAACCGTTTCCACTTCAGGCCATAGGTCTTTCTGGTGGATTGCTTCCTAGAGGCCAAGACCACCTCTTCAACTTCCTGAGGCAGGCCCGAGGGAGCCAGCACTACCCTTGCAGCCTCCAGGCCATCAAATTGAGAGTTTTGAGATTGGGGTGCAGAAGGGAACCCTGATCCTGAGAAAGAAGATTGGGTTGCAACCCCAGAGGGAGTGGAGTGTCCACCGCCAGCTGTAACAGAAGCGGGAACCAGGGCTGCCTCGGCCATCTGGGGGCTACCAATATGACCAAGGCCCTGTCCCTTAGAATCTTGAACAAGGTTCGGGCCACCAGGGGCATGGGAGGAAACGCATACAGGAGGCCCTTGGACCATGAGATCAGGAAGGCATCCGCTGCGAATCTCGTGGGATGCGGTTGCCTGGAGCAGAACTGAGGCAGCTGCCGGTTCAGGGGACTGGCAAAGAGGTCTATGGATGGAAGTCCCCAGTTCAGGAAAATGTTCTGAACCACCAAAGGGTGCAGTTGCCATTCGTGAGGCTGTAGAACCCTGCTCAGTCTGTCCGCCAGGAAATTTTCGTGGCCAGGAAGATAAACTGCCCTAAGCAGCATATTGTGTCGAAGTGCAAAAGAGTATAGGGCCTGAGCCTCCTGACACAGGAGTCTGGACCCCGTGCCCCCTTGTTTGTTCACATAGAACATCGCTACCTGGTTGTCGGTCTGCACCAAGATAGATTGGTGGGCCAGTGTGTGAGAGAAGGCTTTGAGGGCTAAGCAAATTGCCCGGAGTTCCAGGAGATTGATTTGTTGCGTGGCCTCCCATAGAGACCACAGGCCCTGTGTGCACTTGTCCAGACAATGTGCACCCCAGCCCTGCAAGGAGGCATCGGTTGTGAGTACCACAGTGTGAATAGGTACTTGAAAAGGAATTCCCTGTAGAAGGTTGGGGGGGGGGGTGCAGCCACCACTACAGGGCATTCAGGAAGGGTTTGGACACCCTTACTCTGTCTCTGAGGCTTCCTGTAGCCTGCCTCCACTGAGTCCTGAGACACCACTTTGCAGCCCTCATATTCAGGTGGGCATTGGGGGTCACATGCACCGTCGATGCCATGTGGCCCAGGAGCCTTAGACAGAGTCTGGCAGAAACCAGTGAGTTGTCTAGAAACTGGCTGGCCAAGTCCATTAGCCTTCCCGCTCTGTCCACTGGCAAGTAAGCCTTTGCTTGCAGGGTGTCTAACCTTGCTCCTATGAACTCCAGGTTCTGGGAGAGGAGCAAAGTAGACTTTGCAAAGTTTATGACAAAAGCCTAGTTGCTGAAGGAGAGAGACAGTACGGAGGGTGGCTTGTCTGGCCTCCTGGAGAGTCTGACCCCTGATGAGCCAGTCGTCCAGGTAGGGGAAGACAAAAATACCCTGGTTTCTCAAGTAGGCCACCACCACTGCCAGGCACTTGGTGAAGACCCGTGGGGCGGAGGTTAAGCCAAAGGGCAGTACTCTGTACTGAAAATGGTTTCCTCCTACCACGAACCTTAGGTATTTTCTGTGGTCTGAATGAATGAGGAAGTGAGTGTACGCATCCTTCAGATCTAAGGAGCATAGCCAATCTCCCTGCTGGAGGTAGGGCAGCAGTGTTCCAAGAGTAAGCATCTTGAACCTTTCCTTCTCTAAGAACTTGTTGAGATTTCTCAAGTCCAGAATGGGCCGGAGACCTCCAGTTCTCTTTGGCACAAGAAAGTACCTGGAGTAGAAACCCTGCCCCAGCAGGTGGGGAGGTACAGGCTCCACCGGCCTGTCTTGAAGAACTTGCAGTTCCTGGAAAAGGAGTCCCTGATGCAGAGTAGGCCTTGGAGGCTCCCCTGGAAAGTAGGAGGGGGGTACCTGATTGAAATGGAGCAGATAGCCCTTCTGGACTATGCTCAGTACCCAAGCATCTCTGGTGATGGGCGGCCACTGGTGGGCAAACAGGGCCAACTGACCTCCCGTGCTGAGGTGGGCCAGCAGAGGTGGAGAGGCTATGCAGTGGGAGTCAAAAACCCCCTCCCTGCTGAGTAGGAGCAGGAGCCGGAGGCTTGGGGGTTTTCTGCCTACGGGGCCCATGTCCCTGCCCCTTGGCCTGCTGACCCTGCTGGGGTGCTGGGGAGGCCTGATAGTGAGGGAAAGGTTTGTAGGCAGACGACTTCCTCAGGTAAAAGGCCTTTTTCCCCGAGCCTTTTTTCTTATGAGAAGGGGCAGAGGTTTTCCTGGACAACCTTGTCCTTGTCAGAGTCTCGGTCTCGAGCTCAGCGGCCTTTTCGGCCATGGGCTTGCCGAAGAGGTTTTCACCTCGGCATGGGACATCGACTAACTTGTCCTATACCCATGGCTCGAGGTCCGATGACTGTAGCCATGCCTGGCATCGAGCACCGATGCTGGCCGCCGCTACTCGGGCCGAAGCCTCGAAGCCATCATAGGCCACCCGGGAGATGAATTTGGAGCATTCCCGGATCCCCGAGGACAAGGCCTTGAACCTCTGCAAAGGTTCCCCGGAGAGGCCAGCTGAGAACCCGGCTATTTCCTTAGCCAGGTCCCGCAAGTACATGCCCATGTACAGCTGGTAGGACTGGACACAGCAAGCAAGCATCGAGCCCTGGAAGCACTTTCTGCCAATGGCATCCAGGCTTCGGGCCTCCCTGCCGGGGGGGGGGCACCGCAGAGTGCATCGTCTGGCTCTTCAGACGATGCATGGCCGATTCCACAACCATAGAATGGTGTGGCAGCTGCGCCTTTTGGAACCCCGGGCTCTTTCGGACTTGATACATGGAATCGATCCGCTTGTTCAAACCGGCGCCGAGGCCGGTGCCTCCCACATTCGGAAGAGGAGCCGTTCCAGCATCAGAGGAACTGGCACAGTAAAGACCTCCCTCGGGGGAGAGTCATACTGTAGGGCATCGAGCTCTTCGGCTTGAGGCTCCTCCTCGGGATCCGCAGGAACATTCAAAGCCTTGGCCATGTCCCTGACAAACTCCGAGAACCGGGTATCCTCCGGTGGGGACCTACTCCAGGGCTCGGACTGCGGTGAGTCCGAAGGGACACACCGAGTCCGAAAGGTATCGGGGGACTCCTCGTCCTCCGTCTCCCACGCAGACTCATCCGAGGAAGAGTCGAGGGGCTCCGACCGCGCGGACTCCATTAGCACCCGCCCCGACACGGGGCTATCGGCGTTGACGCCCTCGGTCCCGAACGGGAGGTCGAGGGAGACCGTGACCGAGTCCGGACTCGGGCCTTCATGGCTTCGAGAACCGTCTCCATCTCCGGGGTTGACTTAGACGTCGACGTCCCGGTGGTCGGGACAGATGCACCAGTCAAGCTGGCCATCAGCACCCGCTGCTGATCCATGAAGGCAGACAGTCTGCACTCCAAGGCTGTCAGCCTGAGTCCAAGCTCAGGAGACTCAGCAGCCACCGACTCGGGCCCCAACGTCGGCTCCCTCGAAGGAGAGTCCGAGGACAACAGGACTTATGTGCTCGACGGACTCCGGCTCTACACGAGGCACCTTAGGCGGCTTCTCCAGCTCCAAAGGCCCGGGGTGGCGGTCAGGGGTCCGGGACCTGTCCCTCGAGGAACCAGGGGTATCCTCCGACGCCGCCCTCACGAGCTTCCTCTTATGCTCCCGACTGGGGGACCCCATTTCAGAAGAACCCCGACGAAGCTCGGGGTCAAACTCCCGAGTCGTCGAGGCCTCTGACGAGGTCCGGGCTCGTCCGGAGGCAGAGTCGGAAAAAATTATCTCCTTCTGATGCTGCCGGCTTCTGAGTGCCTTAGTGGACATCTTTCCACATGGGACACAGACCTTGGGATCATGGTCCAGCCCGAGGCAGCGCAGGCAGTAGTCGTGTGTGTCGGTAAGAGACATGAGCTTCTTACAACGATCACACTTTTTAAAACCACTGGAGGCCATCAGGGAAAAATGGACCCCCGCAAGGTCAAAAGACCGGCCCTCCAGGGAAAAAGAAAAAGAGCGCGAACGCGTGCCACGAAGGGCAAAAATCCGAAAAATAGAGATCGGGTCGATACCGGCGTACTGAACCCAGGCAGGAAGGGGAACTGGCCTCGAACCGGACAAGAGAGAGCGAAAATCGCAGAAAAAAATCTAACTTTTCCGGGTGACACGGACACACGTCCGTTGGGCTCCACGGAAAAAGAAAGACTGAGCAAGATAGCACCTTTGGGCGGGAAGGGGACTGCGCATGCGTGGGTGTATTCCCAAAGGCTTTCTTTGAAAGCCGGGGAAATACTCCTCATGGGGGGCTCCATCGACGTCGATGTCACCCATATGTGAGGACTGACTTCCTGCTTGGTCCTGGAGAACAGTCTGTCACCAAACACAGAACAAGAGATCACAATTCAGAAATATGAAGACAATAATTAAACTGCGAACCCCAAAAGCAAAACTTGGAATGTACAACACTGGAGAAATAAAACTATATATTTATTTGTTTAGACAGTTTTGTATACCACCTTATCCTTCAATAAAAGTGGTCACAACACAATTGGGGGATACATTTAACATGAGGGGATATGAGACACATACACTAATACTTACAGTGAACATGGGCAATGGAGGGTTAAGTGGCTTGCCCAAGACCACAAGGAGCACCTGTGGGACTAGAAACCCCAGTCTTTCCGGCCCAAGGTTGCAGTCCTCTAGTGGGATTGGAAACCCTGACCTTCTGGCCTGAGGTAACTTGTCCCAAACACTAGGCCACTCCTATATTAATTTCCTCTTGTACTAAACAAAACGCAAAACATTAGCAATGCACATTTTCCAGAACAGACATATTCCAATTAATAAATTCAAAATAAAACCGTTTTTTTCTACCTTTTGTTGTTTGGGCATATTTTTCAGTTGCAAGTGCCCCAGTCGGTTTCTACTGCTTTCTTCAGGTCTTCTGCCAGCTCTCCATTGCCTGCTATCCATTTGTCCTTTTTTCTCTCTTCTAGTTGTTCCCATTCTCTCTACATCTGTCTCTAACTTGCTGATCTTTCTCATTTTGCTCTTTGCTCCATTTCTTTCTTTATTCCTTTTTCATCCACTCAAATTTCACCCCTTCATCCTCAATCCCCACTTACTCTCCCAATATTCAGTCAATCATAGATTTTTCTTCCCTCCCACACAATTTGTTTGTTCCCCTCTCCAGCCTCACTCCTCCAGCTTCTTTTTTTCCTCTGTCAGTCCCAGCCTCATCCCCTTCTGGTCCTCCCACAGCATCAGCGCCCTTCTAGTTCCAGCCCCTCCCAGCATCCACTCCCTTCCAGTCACCATCCTCCATCCTCCAACATCAGCCCATTTCCAGTCCTGCCCCCCTCCTGTTCCCATTCTAGCTCCCAGTCTCCGCCACCCTCCCCCCCCCCAGCCACACATGTTAAGTGCTTTGAGCATTATGCTCTCTCCATGATCAACTTTTGGTAGATTAGTGGAGACAAAGAACCAATGGAAAGCCTAGGTTTCAATGACATCACTCCCATGATGCTCTTGGTTGTCAATTTAGTGGGGTGTCAAATAGATGTAATGTGTATCTTAAACCAGATGATTTTTAAAATCCAACTGTCTGAAGTTATACGGTACCAATGATCTGCATAAAACCAGATCCTCTCTCCTACTGGAAGATTGTCTAGCACAGATATGGATATGCTGGCTAGATTCTCTTAGAAACAATCAAAACACCATTACAGGCTTTGGCTATAGAGCAGACTGGTATCTCTAGCTGATGAAGAAATGAGCGAGGACCCCTTTTGTCTGGATGGAATCAGAGGTAGGAGCATACCTATGCCTGAGAGTAATAGAATCTCCTATGCTCCCAACACGATAACTCCTAGAAAACATGGAGGTCAGGCCAGAAATTGGCCGGGAGAGGATCTTAAGGCTTTCACCATGCTGCTTTATCATAGTTGTAGCTTCCTGAACCTTATCTCCAATGAAATTCTCTCCATGGCATGGTGGCATGGCACGTCACGTTAAACTTGTCCTAATCATATTGAAAGTCTGAGCCTGAAGCCATGAGAATCTCCAGGTGCCAGTACTCACAGAGGACGCCCTTGATGCTATAGTGAAAATATACATCGCTTGGACCATATATTTTCTGCATTCTTTCCTTTTATCCATTAGGGAACAGAGTTGCTCAGTCTTCTCCGGAGGGAGAGAGTCTATAGATTCTTGCACGTCATACATGATGTTCTGTACGAGCATGCCAACAAACAGCTGATAGGATGCTATGCAGGAGGTGACACAGCATTCTAAAAAAAAAAAAACTGCCTTCAAAAAGACTCCAGTGTCAGACTCTCTCCCTCGGTGCACCAAGGAATGAGTGTTGGAACTTTTGGCTCTTTTGAGAGCAGATTTTACAATCACAGAATGGTGCAACAGCTGTATCTTCTCAAATCTGTGAGCCTTCTGGATATGATATATTTAGTCAACCTTCTTGTTCACAGGTGAAAGACCCCCTTCTCTATACATCATCTTCATCTGAAACATCTTTCATGATTTTGTGAATAGGCATTGTTACAGTCTCCTTGGGGGATTGAGGATTAGAGAATTTCCAGTTCTTTGGCTTCAGGTTCCTCCTCCATCTCTAACTTAAATGGACAAACTGTCATTTCCTTTACAAACATGGTGAAGGACATCATTTCAGGAGGAGATCTGCTCTCATGAGGAGGAGAGATCTCTGAAGGTCTAAAAGCCTCTGCTCCAAGAAAAGATCAGTCATACTCAGACTCATAGGAATGCTCAGTCTGACTCAGATAGGTATTCAAAAGATGTCTGGGTCATTGCCTGGCTCAGTCTCTGCTCCCCACAGGACAAAGATCTGGAATCAGAACATCAATGTACTGATGGTCTCCAATGTCTCAGCGAATGTTCACCCACTAACACAATGGAGATGGACACCGGCCAGGCAGTCATTGGTTTCAAGGCCCTTTGATGCCTCAATAATTTATTTATTTATTTATTTACAGTCTCTTATATACCGCACTATTCAGCATCAGCGCGGTTTACATGGAACAAATGCTCATTACAGTTAACATGTATGAGTTTACATATAACAGGGGACAGAAACTTGGCTAACAGGGGAAAACTATTTACAGACTATTGCATGAAGTCATGATCAAAGCAGTTGCATAGAGAACACATTTCACTTCATAGGTTTGAGTATCCACATGGTGAGATGCTTGTGGTACTGTAAATTTGACTGAGAATGGTATCGGTGGTGTCCTGAGGTTCTAGGGGATGCAGTCAGGGTCTATCAGGTACTTGTTGAAGAGGTGGGTTTTGAGGGCTTTCCTAAACTGTGGTAGGTTCTTAATAGTCCGGATGTCATGGGGTAATGCATTCCAGTATCTTGGTGCACTGAGACTGAAGGCCCTGTTGGCTGTTGATTTGGTGCAGGCAGTAAGTGCCTTTGGGACTTTTAAGGAATTTATAGCCGTGGCTCTTCTTATTCTATTTGGGGATGTGGAATGGATGAGGGCGGATACGGATGCAGGTGAGAGATTGTGAACAGCTTTAAAAGTGATTATCAAGGTCTTGAATACAGTTCTTGCACGAATTGGTAGCCAATGTAGCTGTATCAGCAGAGGTGTCACGTGGTCGCTCCTGGAGGCTCCGTGGAGGACTCTTGCTGCCGCATTCATGGCTAGCTGCAGCGGGTTTAACGTGGATTGGGGAAGACCTTGTAATATTGCATTGGCATAGTCAAAATGAGGTATGACCAATGCCTGGAAAATCGTCCGAAAATCAGTTGGTTCGAGGATGGAACGTAGATGCCTAAGTGAGCGGATCTTGTGGTAGACTGATTTGACTATGTTCCCTATGTGGGCCTTCATATCCAGGCGTTGATCTAAGGTGACTCCCAGGTATCGTATTGAGGATTTAGATTGCAGCTCAGCTTCTTTTACTTTAAGATATTGAGGTGGGGTAAAGTTGGGGTTCCTCGTAATGAAGAGTACTTCCGTTTTCTTATGTTGTATTCTGAGGTTTTGAGAGAGAAGCCAGTCAGATATTTGCATTGAAACAACTCGTCAGTGGGGAGAGGTCCAGATGCTCGGTAGAGAAGGGTATGTAGAGCAGGACATCGTCTGCGTATAACATGCAGTCAACATTGAAGGACCGGATAATATTACAGATTGGCTGCATGTAAATGTTGAACAAGAGCGCCGAGAGGGAGGATCCTTGTGGGACTCCTTGACTTTGGTGGAAAGGTTCAGAATTTATCCCTCCAGAACGGACATGTTGCCATCTTTCGGACAGGTAGGATCTGCACCATTCGAGCGCTCGTCCATTAATGCCTTTGTCAAACAGTCGTCCTAATAGAAGTTCATGATTTACTGAATCAAAGGCTGCAGCTATGTCCAGAAAGATGAGAGCAAATCCTTGCCGGATGTCATCTATGCTAATGAGTATCTTGCAAAATAGAGTGGTAAGGAGGGTTTCAACGCCATGGCCTTCCCTAAAACCATGTTGGCATGTGTCTAAAGGTGCAGCGAAGTCGATGTGCTCCTGCAGTTGACGTTGAGCTTCCTTTTCGATGATTTTCGCAAGTAATGGAATGCTGGATATGGGTCTGTAGGATTCTACCTGTTGTGGATCGAGCTTGCAGTTTTTTAGCAGAGGTCTAATAGAGGTGTGTTTCAGGTCTGAAGGGAAAGAGCCGGAAGAGAAGGAGAGGTTAATTATTTTGGACAGTATTGGGCCGAAGTGACTGCGAAGCTCCTTGATCCAGAAGGCTGGGCATGGATCGGACTGGGCAGTAGTGGTATTAATGGCCGCAATAGTGTCTTCAAGACCTCTCTTGGTGGGGGTAGAAAACATGGTTAGTGTTGTTTGGCAGACTTGCTCTATTGCGGAGGTTGTATTAGAGGTTCTGTTGGTCTGGCATATCTTGGATTGGAGATAGGTTGCAAAATCTTGTGGGTGTATCTCGAATGGGGGTCCAGAAGATGGTTCCTTTGATAAGGTCTTAACCATGTCGAAAAGGTCATGTGGTTTATTAAGCGATCTCTTTAAGGTGTCGGAGTAGTACTGCTTCATCGAGTTGGTGATTGTGTTGCGATGCGCAGCCAGATGACGGTTGTAAGTTATCTGGTCATTTAAAGAATGAGATCGGCGCCAGCGTTTCTCAAGTTTCCGTAATTGGTTAAGCGATGCTTTAAGATCGGCTGAGTACCAGGGGGCACTCCTCTTTTTACCTGAGGGCCTGTTGGTTGGTGTACGTTGGGCTATTGAGCTGAGGCAATTGTTCCAGTGAGAAATTAGGTCATCAAGGTTCTGGTGGTCATCAAGGTTCTGGGTGGTTTCAGAGAAGAGTTGTTGTGTTTCAGCGAGGATAAGATCTCTGTTGTAAGGCTTGAAGCATCGAGAGGGCGGTCTTGTGGTGTTGCTTTGTATTTTATTGATTTTTGTGTAGGCTTTGTACGAAGGAATCTGGATGGTGATCAGTTTATGATCTGACCAAGGCACCGGAGTTATGGAGGTTATAGGATCCAGGTCTGGGTTAAGAGAGGTTTGCGGGGCAAATACTAGATCTAGGGTATTACCCTTAATATGTGTAGGATCATTAACTAATTGCTTGAAACCCAGATTGTTGAGGGCATCGAGGAAGGCTGAAGCTTGATTATCTTGTAATGTAGGCAAGTTAAAGTCACCAAGGATCCAAATTGGGATGTTTGGGTTCCGAGTGTTAGCTGCAAGATCGATGATAGCCGAAAGGTCATCTGGAGAAGTTGAAGGTGCTCTATAAAGCAGGTTGATTGAGCAGTGTTTATTAGAGATGGTGACGGTCTCCATGTGGTTTGTACTGGTGGAGTCTACTGTTCGAAAATGGAGGTCTGACCTTGTGAGGATGAGCACGCCATCTCCTCTTTTGTCTTGTCTATGACTTGGATGTGCGGTGAAATTCTGGGGAAGGAGCTGGTTGAGTATGACGTTGTCTTCAGTGGATAACCACGTCTCAGTGACCATGAGTATATCAAGGCTATGGCTGGCGATGATGTCGATGACGGCTGGCCACTTCTTTCTGATCGAACGGGCGTTGATGAGGGCACATTTTAGACTAGGAGGGTGGGGGTTTTCCAAGTTTTTGGGTTTCGTATTATGTTGAAGTGCAATGTGTAACAGATGAGGATGGTGTGGGCGGGTGTCCCAGGTTATGTTGTCGTGGAATGCACTGGACCACCTTCTCCCATGGTTCCGTAAAATAGGAATCTGGTTGGATGTTGGAGTTAAGGCGAGAGAGTTGGAGAACCAACTTGATATGATTATATAGCATCCTATTATGGTGGTAATGGGGGAGCCCATCATGGAAGAGCGCTATGTAATTGGAGGTGGGACAGTCAAGATAGACTACCAGGATGATAATGTTAGATTCCTGATATTTAGAGCAGTATGCTGGGTCACATCAACACTTCAGTCACAGGCAGTGGTTAGAGTTAGCTAACTAGTAAGAAGTGTACTGATTACTGGAACTGGTGAGGTTACTGACCACAGTAGGATAAGTTATTAGCATTAGTAGATTATTGATAGCAGTACAGTGGTGATTGGAACTGATAGTGCTACTGACAACAGTATAAAGATTGATTGGCAAGGAGGATTATTGGTAACCGTACAGTGGAGCTTTTAAAGGTTACTGACAACAGTATGGTAAATACACTGAACAGTGGCTAGCGGTACAATAGAAGTATTGACGACAGTATGGTAAAATAGATAAATTTAAAATAGTCATAATATGTAGTGGCTATATAGTGAAGTTATACTTGCTGTAGAGATCATGGGATTTCAGGCATGGCTCTGCTGCAGGGGAGAACGCTGCTTTTACTTGTGGTGCTGCCGAAGTGCCACTACCTAAGGGCCACGCCAAAGGGCCCTCAGGTGCGGGCCCGACAGGCGCGGGCCCGCCTGCCGGTGGTTCCTTTTCGCAGCATTGGGCTCCGCCTCCCACAGCCCCGATTGGGCTGGAGGCTCCTGAGCGGGAAGGGATGGTGGCACCCGCTCAGGTGAGCTCTACCCCGATCGGGGAGCAAGGAGCCGTGGAGCAGAAAGAAAGGCTGACTGCTTGCCGGCGGTTCCTTTTCGCAGCATTGGGCTCCGCCTCCCACAGCCCCGATTGGGCTGGAGGCTCCTGAGCGGGAAGGGATGGTGGCACCCGCTCAGGTGAGCTCTACCCCGATCGGGGAGCAAGGAGCCGTGGAGCAGAAAGAAAGGCTGACTGCTTGCCGGCGGTTCCTTTTCGCAGCATTGGGCTCCGCCTCCCACAGCCCCGATTGGGCTGGAGGCTCCTGAGCGGGAAGGGATGGTGGCACCCGATCGGGGAGCAAGGAGCCGTGGATCAGAAAGAAAGGCTGACTGCTTGCCGGCGGTTCCTTTTCGCAGCATTGGGCTCCGCCTCCCACAGCCCCGATTGGGCTGGAGGCTCCTGAGCGGGAAGGGATGGTGGCACCCGCTCAGGTGAGCTCTACCCCGATCGGGGAGCAAGGAGCCGTGGAGCAGAAAGAAAGGCTGACTGCTTGCCGGCGGTTCTTTTTCGCAGCGTTGGGCTCCGCCTCCCACAGCCCCGATAATGAATAATGAATCTCCCATAGGCACAGCACCTAGGATTGGCTTGATCTCTTGATGTGTTGGTACTGATGCAGTCAGAGCAGCAGCATGCACCTTGAAAAGAAAGACTTTTCTCAAATCTCCTCATGAGATGCTCTGGAGCTGCCACTGACAAAGAAACAATGTTCAGATCAGTCACATTCTGGACTGAAAGGGGTGTACAGGCAGGCTGGTCCCAGCACCTTGGAGACTGGCATAGTCCTTTCATCACTAAGGAAGATGAGTATTCCCCATGTCAGTACCACTTTGGACATTGGATTCTCTGGTGCCTTCATACTCATAGCATCACACTCCAATAAACTGCAGTGCTGATGTGTCCTAGCTCCCACCAGGTGCTTGGAGCCACAAGGCCTTGATGTCAAGGATGAATCTTTCCTTGGGTGGGAAGTGAATGATGACCACTCCCAATGAGCAGAGGATTTCAAAGTATTATCCACGATGATGCCTAGATCCTTTTCCTGGGTGGTGGTTCCTAATGTGGAACCATGCATCGAGTAACTGTAGTTTGTGTTGTTCTTCCCTACGTGCATAGCTTTACACTTGTCCACATTAAAATTGCATCAGTCAAATGGACCCTATCAATGCTTGATGCAGAGTGGGATTGATGTCTTCTTGATGGTGATGCACTCCCAGGATCTGCTGCAGCACAATGAACCATAGGGGCTGATGCCAATGATGAATTGGACTTTTGTATGCCAAAAATTATTTTCATTGTTCTTCATAACTCTTCTCTTTGTCATCTATAAACACAATTTACCACAAGATGACACCAAACACTATAGGCACTAATTTATGTGCATCAATCACAAATATGGTCCTGTAAAGAGTAGTTACTCACCTGTAACAGGTGTTCTCCAGGAGCAGCAGGAATCAGTCCTCACATATGGGTGACGTTGGCGCCGACGGAGCCCTCGTGCGGAGCATTTCCCCAGCTTTCAAAGAAAGCCTTTGGGAATTGCAGCGCGCATGCGCGGTCCCCTTCCCGCCCAAGGGTGCCATCTTGCTCAGTCTGATGACATAGCTAAAAGACAGCAAAAAATTAGCAAAAACAAATCATATGACTGCAACTCCAAGGGGAGGAGGGAGGGTTGTGAGGACTGATTCCTGCTGCTCCTGGAGAACACCTGTTACAGGTGAGTAACTACTGCTTCTCCAGGACCAAGCAGGAAGTCAGTCCTCACATATGGGACTCCCCAGCTTAAGGCTACCGGAGACCCCAAGCGGAAAAAAGAGCTCCCTCGAGCTCGTCAGCACAGAAGGAAGGAATCTTCTCTGAGAACGCCCCCGACCGGTAGCCCAACACCAGGGCCGGAAGGTAGGAGTTGCCTAAACCCCAAAGAGATTATGGAGTACTGCCTGTCTGAAAGCACTGTCCCTGCGGGACTCCCTCTCAAGGCAGTAATGGGCCGCAAAAGTCTGGCTTGAAGACCAAGTAGCGGCCCGGCAGATGTCTGCCAACGGAACAGAGCGGAGATGAGCCACTGACGCAGCCTTCGCCCTGACACGATGAGCCGTGACTCGACCCTCCAACGAGAGGCCGGCTGCCCCATAAGCCCAGGCGATACAGTCAGCAACCCATATGGAAAACGTACGCTTGGAGACAGGGAGCCCCAACTTATGGGGGTCAAAAGAAACGAAAAGCTGAACAGCCTTCCGATGCTCCCGCGTACGGTCAAGGAAGAAGGATAACGCCCTCTTACAGTCCAGGGTATGCAAGACCATCTCAGCCCGGTTGGCATGCGGCCTGGGAAAGAAGGTCGGAAGAACCACCTCCTGATTGAGGTGAAAAGGTGAGACAACTTTAGGAAGAAACTTAGGGTGAGTCCGTAGGACTACCCTATTCCGGTAGAACCTAGTGTAAGGAGGATCAGACACTAGTGCCTGCAGTTCACTCACTCGCCTAGCAGAGGTGAGAGCTACCAGAAATAATGTTTTCCAGGAGAGAAAACGGAGAGGGCAGGTAGCCATAGGTTCAAAAGGCGGACAAGTAAGCCACTGTAAGACCACATTCAGATCCCACTCAGGGGCCGGTGGACGCAAAGGAGACTTAAGCAGAAGAAGGCCTCTGAGGAAACGAGCCACCAAAGGGTGGTTGGAAAGAGGCCTGCCGTCCACCGGCGAGTGGTGTAATGAGAGAGTACTAAGGTGAACTCTGACACAGTTAGACTTAAGGCCCAGATTGGAGAGAGAGCAAATATTGCAACAATACCGCCACCAAGCACGAGAAGGGATTCTCACTGTGCTGAGCACACCATGCGGAGAATCTACGCCACTTAAGAGCGTAGGATTTCCTGGTGGATTGACGCCGAGAGGCCAAGACTACATCTTCCACCTCTCGAGGTAGTAGTAGGGGAGCTAGGACTACTCTTTCAGCAGCCAGGCCATCAGATGAAGGGACTGGAGGTTAGGGTGCAAGAGAGTCCCCTGATCCTGAGACAGGAGATCGTGTTGAAACCCCAGAGGAATAGGTGTGTCCACCGCCAGCTGTAGCAGAAGCGGGAACCACGGTTGCCTCGGCCACCTGGGGGCTATGAGAATCAATGAAGCCCCGTCCCTGAGGACTTTGAACAGCGTTCTGGACACTAGTGGTGTGGGAGTAAACGCATACAGTAGGCCTGTGGACCACGAGATCAGAAACGCATCCGCTGCTATTCTGAGAGGATGCCGTTGTCTGGAGCAAAATCTCGGGAGTTGCCGGTTCAGAGGACTGGCGAAAAGATCCATGGTGGGGAGCCCCCACCTGAGAAAGACCTGCTGAACCACCGAGGGGTTCAATCTCCATTCGTGTGGTTGCAGGATCCTGCTCAATTTGTCCGCCAGGTAATTTTCCTGACCTGGGAGGTAGACAGCTTTGAGAAGGATTCCATGATTGACAGTCCAAGAGCACAGCCGTTGTGCCTCCTGACAGAGAAGGAAGGAGCCTGTGCCTCCTTGTTTGTTCACATAGAACATGGCAACTTGATTGTCCGTCTGGACCAGTACAGACTGGTGAGAGGTGAGGTGGGAGAAGGCTCTCAGAGCTAGGCGTATCGCCCGTAGCTCCAGGAAGTTTATCTGTTGAGCAGCCTCCCAAGGGGTCCAGAGACCCTGAGTACATGTCCCTTGGCAAAGTGCTCCCCAACCGAGAAGAGAGGCATCGGTTGTCAGCATCTGAGTATGCGGAGGGGATTGGAAAACCACTCCGAGCACCAAATTGGGGAGATGAAGCCACCATTTCAGAGAGGAGACCAGGAGGTCGGAGATCACCACTGAGTCCGCTAGGCCCCCTGAGGCTTGATGCCACTGAGTGCGAAGGCTCCACTGAGCAGGTCGCATGTGCAGGCAGGCATTGGGGGTGACATGAACTGTGGAAGCCATACGCAAAAACATGTTATCCAAGTTGTTACTCCTGTTCTATGTGAAGCCAAGCAGTTTGTTATGGTCATTTTGTTGTATGTAAACCGCGCTGACAATAGTGCGGTATATAAGAAATTGTAATAAATAAATAAATAAATAATAAATAAATATGGCCGAGTAGTCTCAGGAATTGCCTGGCAGAGACCAGGGAATTGCTGCGAAACTGGCTGGCCAGATCCATGAGCCTTTGGGCCCTGTCCAGAGGCAGAAAAGCCTTTGCTTGAAGAGTGTCTAGTCTGGCCCCTATGAATTCTAAGTTCTGGGACGGGAGCAAAGTGGACTTTCCGAAGTTTATGACAAACCCCAAGTGCTGAAGCAGAGCCACAGTGCGAAGGGTGGCCTGGTTGGCCTCCAGGGAAGATTGGCCCCTTATGAGCCAGTCGTCCAGGTACGAAAACACAAAGAGACCCTGAAGCCTCAGGTAGGCCGCCACCACTGCCAGGCACTTGGTGAACACCCTGGGAGCAGATGAGAGGCCAAAGGGAAGCACTCTGTATTGATAGTGGTTTCCTCCCACAACAAACCTAAGATATTGTCTGTGGTCTGGATGGATAAGGATGTGAGTATACGCATCCTTTAGATCCAAGGAGCATAGCCAGTCTCCCTGCTGGAGGTAGGGCAGCAGGATTCCAAGGGTAAGCATCTTGAACTTTTCCCTCTGCAGGAACTTGTTGAGGTTTCACAAGTCTAGGATGGGTCCGAGGCCTCCTGTTCTTTTTGGTACCAGAAAGTACCCGGAATAAAAGCCTTGACCTCTCAGGTGGTGGGGCACCGGTTCCACAGCCTGATCCTTTAGTAGACCTGTCAACTCCTGAAGGAGTAGGTCCCTGTGCAGAGGGAGTCTTGGAGGCTCCCCTGGAAAGTAGGAGGGAGGTACCTGGTGAAAATGGAGAAGATAGCCCCTTTGGACTATATGAAGAACCCAGGTATCTGATGTGACGGCTGACCACCTGTGGGCAAAGTGGGCCAGCCGGCCTCCTGTGCTGTGAGAAGCCAGCTGAGGAGAAGAGGCTATGCTGTTTGAGTCAAAAACCCCCACCCTGCTGAGCAGGGGCCGGTGTTGGTGGCTTGGGGGTCTTCGGCCTACGGGGTCCTTGACCCTGCCCCTTGGCCTGCTGACCCTGTTGGGGAGCTGCAGAGGCCTGATAATGAGGGTACTGTTTGTAGGCCGATGACTTCCTCAGGTAAAAGGTCTTTTTTTCCCAGAGCCCTTCTTTTTCTGAGAAGGGGCAGAGGTTTTCGTGGAAAGCCTAGTCCGGGTCAGAGTCTCGGTCTCGAGTTCTGCAGACTTTTCAGCCATGGGCTTGCCAAATAGGTTTTCACCCCGGCAGGGGACATCAACCAACTTGTCCTGGACCCATGGCTCGAGGTCGGATGACTGTAGCCAAGCCTGTCGGCGGGCACCGATGCCGGCCCCAGCTACTCGGGCCGAAGCCTCGAAGCCATCGTAAGCTGCTCGAGAGAGAAACTTCGAGCACTCTCGAATACCGGTGGACAAGGCCAGGAACCTCTGCAAAGGTTCCTCGGAGAGACCAGCAGAGAACCCGGCAATCTCCTTTGCCAGGTCTCGGAGGTACATGCCCATGTAGAGCTGGTAAGTCTGGACACGGCATGCAAGCAAAGAGCCCTGGAAGCACTTCCTACCGAGGGCATCCAGGTTCCGGGCCTCCCGGCCGGGAGGCACCAAGGTGTGCATCTTCTGACTTTTCAGTCGATGCATGGCCGATTCCACAACCATGGAGTGGTGCAGTAATTGTGCCTTCTGGAACCCGGGGCTCTTGCGGACTCGATAAATGGAATCGACCCGCTTGCTTAACACCGGCATCAAAGCTGGGGTCTCCCACATGCAGAAGGAACCGGAACAGTAAAGGCCTCCTTCAGGGGAGAGTCATACTGGAGGGCCTCGAGCTCCTCGGCTCGAGGCTCCTCCTCGGGATCCGCGGGGAAGGCCAAGGCCTTGGCCATATCCTGCACGAAGTCCGAGAACCGGGTATCCTCCGGTGGGGATCGTCTCCGAGGTGAGTCCAAGGAGACACACTGAGTCTGATGGGTATCGGGTGACTCTTTGTCCTCCGTCTCCCAGCCCGACTCCTCGGAGGAGGAATCGAGCGGCTACGGTCGGGCGGGCACCGATGCCCTCCACTCCGACGCCGAGGGTGTCGGCGTTGACAACCTCGGCCCCGAACGGGAGGTCGAGGGAGACAGTGGCCAAGGATCGACTCGAGCCCGCATGGACTCGAGGATCGGCTCGGCCTCCGGGGTCGACTTGGACATCGAGGTCCCGGTGGTCGGGGCAGATGCACCAGTGAGACCTGCGATCAATGCCCGCTGCTGTTCCATGAAGGCAGCGAAGCTGCTCTCCAAGGCCGTCAACCTGAGTCCGAGCTCAGGAGACCCAGCAGCCCCCGACTCGGGCCCCGACGTCTGCTCCCTCGGAGGAGAGTCAACGAGGACAACAGCACTTACGTGTCCAGGCGACTATCTCGACACGAGGATGCTTCGCAGGCCTCTCAGACTCTGAAGACCCGGGACGGCTATTGGGGCTATGCGACCTGGCCCTCGAGGAACCAGGAGCGTCCACCGACACCGCCCTCACGGGTTTCTTCTTCCTGCGATGTTCCTGCGAAGGAGACCCCCGCTCAGAGGAGCCCCGATGCTGCTCCGGGCCGGAGTCCCGAGACGTCGAGGCCTCTGACGAGGTCCGGGCCCGGCCGGACGCGGAGTCAGAAAAAATTCTATCCCTCTGGTGCTGCCTACTCCTCAAGGCCTTTGAGGACATTTTGCCACATGGACCACAGATCATCGGGTCATGATCGGGTCCGAGGCAACGGAGGCAGCAGTCATGTGTGTCGGTAAGAGACATAAGTTTCTTAAACCGATCACATTTCTTAAACCCGCTGGCAGCCATCGGGGGAAAAAGGGCCCCTGCTAGGTCAAAAGACTTGACTGCCAGGGAAAAAGAAAAAAGGCGCGAACGCCAGTCACAAAGGACAAAAAATGAAAAAAGAGATAAGGACTCGATACCGGCGTATCGGTCCGAGCGGGAAAAGGATCCGGCGTCGAACCGGAGGAAAATAGAAAAATAAAGAAAATCAACTTTTTCCTCAGGGAAAAATGAACTACGTCCGTCGGGCTCTGCGGAAAAAAGAAGACTGAGCAAGATGGCACCCTTGGGCGGGAAGGGGACCGCGCATGCGTGCTGCAATTCCCAAAGGCTTTCTTTGAAAGCTGGGGAAATGCTCCGCACTAGGGCTCCGTCGGTGCCGATGTCACCCATATGTGAGGACTGACTTCCTGCTTCGTCCTGGAGAACACCTGCTGCACCTTTTAAACCTACTAGTCAGTTTCTGGACTAGTAGGTTTAAAAGGTGATTTCACCTGAAAAAATAGCCACAATTAAATCAAATGACTCAATTTTGAAAAATCTCAGAGCCAGAGTACCCAAGACCTAAATGTGGTCTATAGTGGCAATGTGACAAAAACCCCCCGGAAACATTAAACAATGGAAAATCCTAACTAAAGAGCTACTGGGATAGAGAGCAACCAGTGGTGGCACAACGGTAAAAAATAAAAATAAAAATAAAAATTGAAAAATAGCAAAAAAAAATATCCCCCACTTTTACCAATAAAAAGAATAGGCCATGAAATGATGCAGCTGCTCTGCCGAAGAATGAAGACTAAAGCAATCCTGCACAGAGGTGGCAGGCAGGAAGTGGCACATATGCATGGTGATATTTTCTAGAAGTTTTTGGAAGCACAAGAAGTTGGGGAGCTGCTCCTATGTTCGAGCTCTGGTGGTGATGTCAGTCATGGGTGAAGATATTATCCTGCTTGTCCAAGGAGAATAAAGAGTCCTTCATGGATACTAACAAATACATGTAAACATCCTTAATATGGAACTAATACATAGAGATGTATTATTCATAAGACATACTTCAAGACCCCCAAAGATAATAAAGCAATCATAGAAGTGAAATAATTAAAAGGGCGCCATCATTTTGTGTCAGAATGTCCCTCTTGCCTAACCTGCCCATAATGGCATGAACAGTCATGATGGTCTCAGTCCAGTCCAGGGAACATTGCAAAGTGTTGACATTGTGTCTCCTATACCATTTTTATGAAACTGTGAATTCTGCCTTATCACTGATTTATACAGTAATTAGGATGATGAAAGAGACACATACGCAGCAGCATTATCAATCAACCAATGGACTTCAGAGCATTTATCAACCGCAGACCTTTTTACTATGTCAACTATCCCAACAATGATAAACCTTCAGAATTTGGTTCATGGAATGTACATTCATTAATAACTTAGAAAAAAACCTTTTTTGCAGGATATATTATTGGTAATTATTGTACATCACATCTGCATAGATCCAGAGAACAGTGGGGGGATGGCATTAAAAAATAATAGTAATGACCTCTTGAGCTGGGTACATTTCTTAAGTAATAAAACAAATCAGTCTTGCCTGTGGTGGAGATTCTTTGGGCAACTGAACTTTGTCTGCAAATGTACCATCACATTCTGGTCTATCTCTTGACTCTTGGAGCATATAAACCATAGCACAATCTAGGAGAGCCTCAAAGAATTCGAGAAATGTAATCTGGAAGAAAAAGAAACCACATCAAATTAATGCACAATTAGTCTTCCAAGAAAGAAAGAAAAAACTGAAATTTGTCCATCTGAAATGTATAGATAAATGCAAACATATAGATGGCTGCTATGCTGTGATGCATATTTAGTTGCATTCTTTAGCAGGTTAGCAGAGTTACTGAACTGTAATGAGGGTTACATGTAGATAGAAGGGAAATGCAGCCACACTAAAGGTCAAAAACAAAACACAATTGGGACTCACAAAACCTCTCAAAAAAATTCAAAATATTTAATTTATCAATAATTTTATTTTTCTTCAAAACTCTTCAACAATGCTGAAAAATACTCTTTAAAATCGTCATACATTTTCAATAACGATCATCAGCACAAATGTGAGACATTTCATGAGAAACTCATTCTCTCAAAGGTCTTCATATATCTCAGCTACATACTCCAATAACTATCTAATTTCACTGGATCCACTTAATGGCTTTATTTTAATGGCTTTATTTGGTGGTTCTATAGAACCTGACCCCAGCTACTGGTTTCATAGTCTCAAAAACAGCTCTGTCAAAGGGTTTTTGCCACCAATGCCATCAATTTGCGTTAACGAAAACTAGCACAAAACCACCATTACATTTAGCTATTCTTTTGTAACAATCAACTTACTATTAAATATATTTTAAAAGACATTTAAAAAAGTGTAGTTACTCACCTGTAACAGGTGTTCTCCAGGAACAGCAGGAATCAGTCCTCACATACGGGTGACACTGGCAAAGATGGAGCCCCATGCGGAGCATTTCCCCAGCTTTCAAAGAAAACCTTTGGGATATGCTACCTTCCTGCCCAAGAGTGCCATCTTGCTCAGTCAAATAACATAGCTAGGACGGCAGTAAAAAATAAAACATGATAGGGAGGCAACTCCCAGGGGAGGAGGGAGGGTTGCAAGGACAGATTCTTGCTGTTCCCAGAGAACACCTGTTACAGGTGAGTAATTACGCTTTCTCCAGGAACAAGCAGGAAGTCAGTCCTCACATATGGGACTCCCTAGCTCCAGGCTGCCGAGGATCAAACCTAGACAGCACCAACGGCGATCAATCAGGTAGCCATGAGCTGCAGGTGGCGAGTCTCCGCTGAGAGAGACTGCAAGATCCTAGCATCCAGTGACACACTTACTCCGGTAGCCTGAACACAGAAGGGTCAGAGAGCACGAGTTGCCTACACTCTGAGATTATTATGGAATATTGCCTGGCCAAAGGCACTGTCTCTGCGGGACTCACTCTCCAGGCAGTAGTGAGCTGCGAACGTATGAACTGAAGACCAAGTGGTGGCCTTGCAGATTACCGCCACCGGCAATAAGCGGAGGTTGGCCACTGATGTGGCCATCGCCCTCACACGATGCCCTGTGAGCTGGTGCTCGAGGGAGTGGCCAGTTCGCTCATAGGCAAGGGCAATACAGTCTGCCAACCAAGTGGACAGAGTTCGCTTAGTCACAGGCAGCCCCAGTCTACTGGGATCATAAGACACGAAAAGTTGAGGAGCTTTCTGAGGGGCCCGAGTCCATTGCAAGTAGAAGGACAGGGCTCACTTGCAATCTAGTGTATGAAGAATTAATTCCACTCTGCTGGCGTGAAGCCACGAGAAGAAAGTGGGGAGGACCACCTCTTGGTTGAGGTGGAGAGGAGATACTACCTTCGGGAGGAATATAGGGTGTGTGCGGAGCACCACCCTGTTCTTATAGAACCTTGTATATGGTGGGTCCGCCACCAGGGCCTGGAGTTGGCTCACCCTTCCAGCGGATGTGAGAGCCACCAGGAAGGCCACTTTCCAAGACAGGTATCTCAGATGGCAAGTGGCTAGGAGCTCAAATGGAGATTTATTGAACTGGAAGAGCGCCATAATGAGGTCCCATTCCACTGCCAGAGGGTGGGCTTGAACAACAGAAGGCCCCGGAAGAACCTAGAGATCGGAAATATCGATACATCGGGAAGATGTATTACAACTATTAAACTGAAGACTAGCAAATCACCTGGGCCGGATGATATACATCCAAGGGTGTTGAAAGAACTGAAATATGAGATCGCAGACCTGCTATTAGTAATCTGTGAACTCTCATTAAAATCATCTGTAATACCGGAAGATTGGAGGATGGTGAACGTAACACCAATTTTTAAAAGGGGCTCCAAGGGTGATCCGGGAAACTACAGACCGGTGAGCCTGATGTCAGTACCGGGAAAAATGGTAGAAACCGTCATAAAAGAACAAAATTGCTGAACATGTAGATAGTCATGGCTTAATGGGAGACAGCCAACATGGCTTTAGACAAGGAAGATCTTGTCTCACTAATCTGTTATGTTTTTTTGAAGGTGTGAATAAACAGGTAGACAAAGGTGAGTTGGTTGATATAGTGTATCTAGACTTTCAGAAAGCATTTGACAAGGTCCCTCAGAGACTTTTGGCAAAACTAAAATGTCATGGGATAGGAGGCAGTGTACTATTGTGGATCAGGAACGGGTTAAAAGATAGAAAGCAAAGGGTAGGGCTAAATGGCCAACTTTTCCAATGGAGAAAGGTGAATAGTTGAGAACTCTAAGGATCTGTGCTGGTTCTGCCGAGGAGTTGTTTTTTTTTTTTTACATATTCATAAATGACTTGGAAAAGGGAATAACGAGTGAGGTTATCAAATTTGCAGATGACCTAAAACTATTTAAAGTTGTTTTAACCCATGAGGCTTGTGGAAAATTGCAAGAGGATCTTGATAAATTGGAAGACTGGGCATCCATATGGCAGATGAAATTTAATGTGGACAAGTGCAAAGTTATGCACCTAGGAAAGAACAACCCAAACTATGGTTACACATTAGGAACCACCACCCAGGAACAAGATTTAGGTGTCATCGTGGATAACATGTTAAAACCCTCTGCCCAGTGTGCAGCGACAGCCAAGAGAGCAAATAGAATGCTAGGCATCATAAGGAAAGGAATGGAAAATAAAACAAAGGATATTATAATGCCTCTATATCGTTCCATGGTGCGACTGCACCTTGAATACTTTGTGCAATTCTGGTTGCCGTATCTTAAAAAGGATATAGCATTATTAGAAAAAGGTACAGAGAAGAGCCACCAAAATGATAAAGGGGATGGAAGGATACCCCTATGAAGAGAGACTAAAAAGGTTAGGGCTCTTGAACCTGGAAAAGAGACGGATGAGGGGAGATATGATAGAGGTCTATAAATTAATGAATGGAGTGGAAAGGGTAAACATAGATCAATTGTTTACGCCATCAGAATATAGAAAGAGTAGGGGACAAGCAATGAAGCTACAGGGTAACTAAGACTAATAAGAGAAAATATTTTTTTCACTCAACGTGTAATCAAACTCTGGAATTTGTTACCGGAGGATGTAGTAAAAGCTGTTAGTGTAGCTGGGTTTAAAAAAGGTTTGGACAAATTCCTGAAGGAAAGGTCCATAAACCATTATTAAAAGGGACCCAGGATATCAATGCTTGAACCAATACAAGCATTGTGGAACCTGTGTCTTTTGGGGAAACTGCTAGGTACTTATGACCCAGATCAGAGGTTCCTAACTCCATTCCTGGAGGGCCTAACGCCATTCAGGTTTTCAGGCTGACCCTAATAAATATGCATGAGATGCATTTGCATGCACTGCCCCCATTGTATTCAAATGTATCTCATGCATATTCATTAGGGACAGTCTGAAAACCTGAATGGTGTTTGGCCCTCCAGGACTGGAGTTGGGAACCTCTGACCTATATTAACCACTGTTGGAAGCAGGATACTGGGCTTGATGGACGTTGGTCTGACCCAGTATGGCATATGTTCTTATGGACTGGCAAAAAGGTCCATCTGTGGAGTCCCCCAAAGCTGGAAGAGCCGATAAGCCACTCTGGGCTATAGCCACCACTCGTGTGGCTGGAGGACCCTGCTTAGCCTGTCTGGCAGGGCGTTGTCCTGGCCCGGCAGATACACCGCCTGCAGGAGCATCCTGTGGCGATTCATATATTAGCAGAGAGCTACTGCCTCTTGGCAGAGGGTGTATGACCCTGTGCCCACCCTGCTTGTTGACACAGAATATCACCCTTGATTGTCCATCTGGACCAGCACAAATTGGTGTTGCAAATGGTGATGGAAGGCCCAGAGGGCCAGGAATATGGCCCAAAGCTCAAAGAGATTGATCAGTTGCAGACTGTCCATCTGCAACCAACTGCCCTGAGTGCAAAGGTCATCGCAATGGGCTCCCCAGCCTAACAGTGAGACTCCGTGGTGAGGACCCTCTGGGGGGCCTGGAAGGGCATCCTGGCCTGAAGGTGCTGGGGGATCTGCCACTAGGCAAGGGAGTCAGCCAATTGGCAGGTCACCACCACCCTTGTCCTGCAGTCGGCCTGGGGCCTGGGTCCATTAGGAGCGGAGGCCCCATTGGGCTGCCCTCATGTAAAGGCAGGCATCTGGGGTAATGTGTACTGTGGATGCCATGTGACCCAACAGACGGAGCAGAGGCAGGTGGATATTGAGAGTCGGTGCTGCACGGCAGCAGGCAGCACCCTGGGGCGATCGGCCCTGTCCCGAGGGAGCAAGGCTCTGGCCTGAACAGTGTCCAGCCTTGCCCCTATAAACTCCAGACACTGTTTCGGGAGGAGATGGGACTTTGGGTGGTTTAATCACGAACCCCAAATGCAGCAGGATGACAATTTATTTATTATTTAACGGTTTTTCCATATTGTCTTATCTGGGAATAAAGACGGTTTACATGGAGCAAGAACTCAACAGGTTTACATCGGACATTTAGTTGAATTACAGTAGAAACGTGTTAACAGTTGAACTTATGGTCAACCACCTCTGGGCATTCCCCTGTGAGCTGCTGATCCCCTTGTGGTAGATAGGCTTTGCTTAAGGAGTCAAAAACTCCCCCCTGGCTGGGCCAGTGCCGGTGCCTGGAGTTTTGGAGCCTTCTGCTTATGGGGGCCATGCCCATGTCCCTTGGTCTGCTGACCCTGTTGGGGAGCCGGGGAGGCCTGAAAAGGTGGGTAGTTTCTGTAAGCAGCCCCCTTACTCAGGTAAAAGGACTTTTTACCTGAGCCCTTCCGTCGGAGAGGAGCAGCAGTCTTTTTGGAGAGCCTGGTCCTCGTCATGAACTCTGTCTCCAGCTCGGTAGCCTTGCTGGTCATGGGTTTGCCAAAGAGATTCTCTCCTTGGCAGGGGACATCAACCAAATTTGTCCTGAACCCACTGCTCAAGGTTGGACGACTGTAGCCAAGCTTGGCGGAGTGCACAGGTGCCCACCGCTGCTACTCGAGCTGCCGATTCAAACCCATCATAGGCCGCTCGAGATATGAATTTGGAGCATTCACAGACTGCCTTGGCAAGGTTCTTGAACCAATACAAGGGTTCTTCAGAGAGACCAGCTGAGAACCTAGCGAGTTCCTTCGACAGGTCTCTCAGGTACATGCCCATGTACAGCTGGGTAGGCCTGGATATGGCTGATGAGCATTGAGCCCTGGTAGCACTTTTAGCTGAGGTTGTCCAAGGTGCAGGCCTCCTTCCCTTTTCATCCGACGCATGGCTGACTCCACCACCACGGAGTTATGTGGCAGCTGTGACTTCTGGAAGCCCGGGCTCCAGCGGACTCTGTACATCAAGTCAAGCCGTTTGCTCACCACCAGTACCGAAGCCTCGACTCCCACATCCAGAGCATCAGCCGTTCCAGGATGGGAGGAATGGGCACCGTGAGCAATGCCCTCTGAGGAGCCTTGTACTAGAGGTTTTTCAACCCAGCTGCCCGATGATCCTCCTCCGACTTGATCGTGAACGCCTGGGCCTTTGACATATCCTTGACAAAGTCAAGGAAGCCCATATCCTCCGGCGGGGACTGCCGTCAAGGCTCCAAGATGGGAGAGTCAGATGGGATGTCATGGTGGCGACGGGTATCGGGGAACTCCTCGTCCTCTATCTCCCACTCAGAGTAGTCTGTTGAGGACTCGTAGGTGAGCTGCTCTGCGGTCCTCAGGGCTTCTGATGCCCTGCAGCCGGCACCTGGCATACTCACCAGGGATGACTGCAGTCCCGTCGAGCGGGACTTGGATCGTGACCTTGGCTGAGGATTGACTCGAGGCCAAAGGACCTCAAGGATTGGTTCGGCCTCCGAATATGTCTTGGATGACGACGGCCCAGTGGTCGTGGCGGATGAACCGGTCATGCTAGACAACAGTGCCCGCTGCTGGTCCATGAAGCTCCAGGGCCACTATTCTGGTCTCCAGCCCAGAAGGCCCCACAGCCTTCGGCACGGGCATTGAGGGACTCGGGCCCAACCCCAGCTCCCCCGAAGGGGAATCCTCGACAAGGATGGTGTCTGGGGACCAAGGCCAGTCCATGGTTGGATCCTTCCGGGGGACCTTTGCAGGCCGCTCCCTCTCAAAGCCTCGGATGAATGTCTCAGACTGCGGGACCGGGGCCAGGGAGCACCCGGCCAGTCGGAACTGTCCAAAGACACCACCTTTGAGGGTTTATTCTTCTTCCTGGGTTCCCTCAAAGGAGACCCCTTTCTGAGGACCCTCGATGGGGATTGGGTTCGGGAGGTTCCGCCTGAGACGTCGGGGTCTCAGATGAGGCCCTGGCCTTTGGAGGCACTGGGAACTCAGGGAAAAACTTATCGTGCTGCTGCTGGCGGCTCTTGAGGGCCTTAATGGACATCCTTTTGCAGAGACTGCAGGCTGCCGGGTTGTGGTCTGGCCCGAGGCAGCGGAGACAGCAGTCGTGTGTGTCGGTTAAAGACAATTTTAGAGCACACATCACACTTTTTAAAGCCACTGGTAGCCCGATGTAGGCTATCAGCATGAAACTCTGAAAATATCTTCTCCTTAAAGCATCCATTGTTCAAGCCTCCCTTTCCAAGGGTGCCGAGGAACGAGTCTTGGTACTCTTGATTCTCTTAAGGGCAGATTCAACAACCAAGGAATAGTGAGGAAATGGGTGCTTCTCAAATCTGGGAGCCTTCTGAATTCTGCACATGGAATCAAGCCTTCTACTGACTGGAGGGACAGTGAGGGGGCTTTCCCATATTCTCAACTGCACTCCGCAGTACTGCAGGATCTACAACTTTTCTGCCCTGGGGGTTCATCCTCAGTCTCCAAAGAAAATGGTATGGCTTTCGCCATGTCCCTTATAAAATCCTGGAAGGTCATTTCCTCGGGAGAAGGGTCCAATGGACGTTCGAGAGACTTGTCCTCCAACAAGTCTTCAGATTCTACATCGGCTGTCCAGCCTGCTCAATCAGGCTCAGAGAAAGAAGTTGAAGTATTGCTGAACTGCTGCTTGGATCTCTCTCCTGACCAGAGGGGATCAAGAGCTCCTTCAGGAGCTATGATGCACCAATGCCCATCTAGATTGAGGTTGCATTGGACCCTTAAATGCTAGAGGGGGATATTGGCAGGCAGGCACTGGTGTCAGGGCTCTTTGATGCCCCGATGTTGATTCATCTCCTGCAGGCAAGGCGCATCTCTCGAGGATTAGCTGTACAGTTGTCGATGTAGCCGATGTCAAGGCCCCGGCATGCTGCACCTCCAAAAGTGCAGCGATGCATTCCTCAAGAGCATGTAGGTGATGCTGTTCTATGACAGCCAATTCTGCAGGCTGTGGGGCCTCAGCAACTTTGACCGATATACTCGGTATCTGTACAGGTGTATTGGTGGCTTGGTCTCAGATTGCGGTAGGCTGTCTATGCCCCTTTGATGCCCTGGAAGATGAGCTCTCCTCCCATCGGGGTAGCTTTGAGGGGTGCTTTTGTGCACCCTCATCGCTCAATGCCATGTCTTGATGGGCTCATTAGACTGTTCACTCTGTGCTCGGTTCAATAACTCTTTGATATCAATGAAGATGAAGCTGAAGCCAAATCCTTCCTCATCTTTGAATAGAGATTGATCAATAGCCAATGTTCCAGGGCACTACAAGTGCTTGGTTCCAAGTAGACGCGAGAACTCCTCTATATTGAAGCCTGCAGCCTTTGAAGCCATTGAGACCAGTTCTGTTGATACCAATGAATTGTGAGCTCCAAAAGGTAATTGGTGCTATTTCTCTCAACCTTTGAGTTCTCTTTTTGTCGTCATCTGCAAACACGAATTACAAGAGGGCAGCTAATGATCGTGTCTCAGGCACTGAAGGTACCGACTATGGGTATCTGTGACAGATATGGTCCTAGCACACTGGGAAAGCTCTTTGAACCCACTGGCCAGTTTCTGGGACATGTCGTCTGGAAAAATAGGCACAGCAAAATCAAACTCCTCAATTTATAATGAAGGGCCTTGGCCGGTGCACAAGTGCCTAAGAGGGCTGACGTGCCATGGAAAAAGAAAGAAATGGAGGAAGTGATGTCACTGATCCTGATGGCGGTGTGAGGGCACTGCTCCGGGCCAAACCTACCAAAAATATTAAAACTCACCCTTGAAAAAAACAAGCACATAGCTGCAAAGGTGGTGGAGGCTATCTTTAAGGCTGGGAGAGTGAGACGCCGCAGCTGAAGGCAGCCGATGGCCATGGAGCAGAGCACGATCTAATTGGGCTGCAGCGTCAATTGAAGAAGCAGAAAAGCCTGCGAACAGGGAAGGAGTCCTGCTGGTGATCTAGTGAGCGCAGGAGTTGGAGAGGCGGTGAGAGGTCGTGCGGCAGTGGAGGCAGCATCAGCAGCACTACCGGATGGAGAGCAGCACAACACAAGGTGAGCAGATGGCCAGGGAGCAGAGATTGGCACAATAAAAGCAGAGGAGGAAAGGAAACAGGGAAAAAAAAAACACATGGCGATCGCAGACCGCGTGGTGAATAGAACTGCAGCATGAGATGTGAGGAAGTGTGATCGTGAGTGCAATGGAGGCCGGCAAGAGGAGTGCAGGACGGCAGGTGGAGGTAACCAGTCCCAGGAGTGACAGGAGGGAGTGAGCACTCTGCTACTCATAAAAGAAAGAAGATGAAAGAAGAACAGCCAGCTTAAAGTGAAGTATACAGGCAAGAAGAAAGGGGGAAAAAAAACCCAACAGAGAGAGAATTTCAAGGTGACAGGTCTGTGAGTGAGGCTGCGATATAAGATTTTAAAGGAACTCGCTTAGCGTAAAAAAAAAAATTTCCGTTCCACGCGTAGTCCTACAAGATAGAAGACAACTGAGGGGGGAAGAAAAGGAGCTGACAATGGCTACGAGAAGGAAAACCATGGATCTGAGGCAGTATGCGTACCGGAGTGCGGGAGCTGGCACAAGTGAGAAAGATGCGTTGGAGAATAAAAATAAAAGTGATGAACCTGCTGAGGGGGACTGCACATCATCAAAATATGGAGTAGGTGAAAAACTATGAAAGAGATCACTAGAGCGGAGTTAAAGGAATAGTTCGTGGAAATAAAGAAGGAAGTGCAAGCAGTTAAAATAGAACTCAGTGAACTTATAGGAAATTTGAAAGATGATATAGCAGAATTGACACACACGGCAGGGAATCACGAGAATCGGTTGCAGTATCTGGAGCAGCAGCTAGAGGAACAGCAGCTAGAGGAGCAGCAGCAGGAGTACCAGACAAGCCAAAAATGGCAGACGGATATACAATATAAATTGGAGGACTTGGAAAACAGATCCCGCAGAAATAATCTGTGAATCTATGGAGTTCCATAGGAAAGGGGATTTCAGGACAGTGCAAAAGTGGCGGCTTCAATATGCTCGGAGATACTAAGGAAAGGAGGGGAAGACGTGAGTCCTGCGGAGATTGAGTTGGATAGAGCACATAGAGCACTGGGAATAGCACGAATAAATAGAACTAGAGATCATCATCTGTTTTACCGGATATAGAATGAAAAAGGACTGCAACAAAAATTAAGAGCCTAGGGATGCTAATTTGGCAAGGCTATCCAATTACCATCTATGAGAATTTGTTCCTTGGAACCTTACAGGCTTTGTGAAGTAGAGGCATTAAATACCGCTGGCTGCTTCCATTTGGGTTGTCATTCATAATAAATGGAAAAAAACGGAGAGTGCAGACACTTGCAGAGGCAACAGCGGCGTTAAAGGATGAAGGGATCAGAGCGGCCACAGAGGCTAGCAGACAGAATATGACAACGGAGGATTCTGGAGGGGAACAGAGTAAAGTTGATGGAGAGGCAGGATTTGAAGAGGGGGAGGAGCATGGACAGCAAAGATCGAGCAAAAAGATGAAAGACTGTAAAGTTAGAAAGTTGTTAATGGGATTGGAGGGAGGGAAAGTTAAGGAAAATCGGAGAACCAGAGACAGCATGGGGGGGTGGTAGAAATTGGTTAGATAATAGTAGCAATGTGAATGTTATATGAGACGGAATGCAAATGAATATGCCAGGGAGTAATCTGTTTAGTGGAGTTCGGGGAGGAAGGGAGGGGGACGAAAGGGGATAAAGGAGGAGGTAAAGTTGGGGAAGGAGGGGAGGAAAAGGGGAATGGAGGAAGGAGGGACAGGTAGAGGAGGTAAGGGACGCACTACTCCAGACACTCCTGGGAAAGGAGGGGAGAGGGTGGAAGGGGAGGGAGAGAGCATCAGATGGGGAGGAGGAGGAGACAGGGGGTCTAGGGGGAGAGACGTATGGGGGTAAAGAGGAGGAGGGTAGGAGGGGAGGGGGGAAAACGGAAAACAGGAGGCAGCCTCCATTCTAAAGAATTGGTGATAACTACCATCAATGTAAAAGAATTAAGAAGGGAGAGCGTGCCTGGAGCTGCGGGACCTACCCGGATCATCTTGCCTGCACGGGAGGCTGCTGGAGCCCTGGTTTCCCTTCCTGTTTCCTGCCGCAGTACCCCAGCGTCATCGGAGGGGGTTTAAAAGTGTGGCTGCAGAGTTGTTGGGTGGAGAGCGTGCCTGGAGCTGCGGGACCTACCCGGATAATCTTGCCTGCACGGGAGGCTGCTGGAGCCCTGGTTTCCCTTCCTGTTTCCTGCCGCAGTACCCCAGCGTCATCGGAGGGGGTTTAAAAGTGTGGCTGCAGAGTTGTTGGGTGGACAGCGTGCCTGGAGCTGCGGGACCTACCCGGATCATCTTGCCTGCACGGGAGGCTGCTGGAGCCCTGGTTTCCCTTCCTGTTTCCTGCCGCAGTACCCCAGCGTCATCGGAGGGGGTTTAAAAGTGTGGCTGCAGAGTTGTTGGGTGGAGAGAGCGTGCCTGGAGCTGCGGGACCTACCCGGATCATCTTGCCTGCACGGGAGGCTGCTGGAGCCCTGGTTTCCCTTCCTGTTTCCTGCCGCAGTACCCCAGCGTCATCGGAGGGGTTTAAAAGTGTGGCTGCAGAGTTGTTGGGTGGAGAGCGTGCCTGGAGCTGCGGGACCTACCCGGATCATCTTGCCTGCACGGGAGCTGCTGGAGCCCTGGTTTCCCTTCCTGTTTCCTGCCGCAGTACCCCAGCGTCATCGGAGGGGGTTTAAAAGTGTGGCTGCAGAGTTGTTGGGTGGAGAGCGTGCCTGGAGCTGCGGGACCTACCCGGATCATCTTGCCTGCACGGGAGGCTGCTGGAGCCCTGGTTTCCCTTCCTGTTTCTTGCCGCAGTACCCCAGCGTCATCGGAGGGGGTTTAAAAGTGTGGCTGCAGAGTTGTTGGGTGGAGAGCGTGCCTGGAGCTGCGGGACCTACCCGGATCATCTTGCCTGCACGGGAGGCTGCTGGAGCCCTGGTTTCCCTTCCTGTTTCCTGCCGCAGTACCCAGCGTCATCGGAGGGGGTTTAAAAGTGTGGCTGCAGAGTTGTTGGGTGGAGAGCGTGCCTGGAGCTGCGGGACCTACCCGGATCATCTTGCCTGCACGGGAGGCTGCTGGAGCCCTGGTTTCCCTTCCTGTTTCCTGCCGCAGTACCCCAGCGTCATCGGAGGGGGTTTAAAAGTGTGGCTGCAGAGTTGTTGGGTGGAGAGCGTGCCTGGAGCTGCGGGACCTACCCGGATCATCTTGCCTGCACGGGAGGCTGCTGGAGCCCTGGTTTCCCTTCCTGTTTCCTGCCGCAGTACCCCAGCGTCATCGGAGGGGGTTTAAAAGTGTGGCTGCAGAGTTGTTGGGTGGAGAGCGTGCCTGGAGCTGCGGGACCTACCCGGATCATCTTGCCTGCACGGGAGGCTGCTGGAGCCCTGGTTTCCCTTCCTGTTTCCTGCCGCAGTACCCCAGCGTCATCGGAGGGGTTTAAAAGTGTGGCTGCAGAGTTGTTGGGTGGAGAGCGTGCCTGGAGCTGCGGGACCTACCCGGATCATCTTGCCTGCACGGGAGGCTGCTGGAGCCCTGGTTTCCCTTCCTGTTTCCTGCCGCAGTACCCCAGCGTCATCGGAGGGGGTTTAAAAGTGTGGCTGCAGAGTTGTTGGGTGGAGAGCGTGCCTGGAGCTGCGGGACCTACCCGGATCATCTTGCCTGCACGGGAGGCTGCTGGAGCCCTGGTTTCCCTTCCTGTTTCCTGCCGCAGTACCCCAGCGTCATCGGAGGGGGTTTAAAAGTGTGGCTGCAGAGTTGTTGGGTGGAGAGCGTGCCTGGAGCTGCGGGACCTACCCGGATCATCTTGCCTGCACGGGAGGCTGCTGGAGCCCTGGTTTCCCTTCCTGTTTCCTGCCGCAGTACCCCAGCGTCATCGGAGGGGGTTTAAAAGTGTGGCTGCAGAGTTGTTGGGTGGAGAGCGTGCCTGGAGCTGCGGGACCTACCCGGATCATCTTGCCTGCACGGGAGGCTGCTGGAGCCCTGGTTTCCCTTCCTGTTTCCTGCCGCAGTACCCCAGCGTCATCGGAGGGGGTTTAAAAGTGTGGCTGCAGAGTTGTTGGGTGGAGAGCGTGCCTGGAGCTGCGGGACCTACCCGGATCATCTTGCCTGCACGGGAGGCTGCTGGAGCCCTGGTTTCCCTTCCTGTTTCCTGCCGCAGTACCCCAGCGTCATCGGAGGGGGTTTAAAAGTGTGGCTGCAGAGTTGTTGGGTGGAGAGCGTGCCTGGAGCTGCGGGACCTACCCGGATCATCTTGCCTGCACGGGAGGCTGCTGGAGCCCTGGTTTCCCTTCCTGTTTCCTGCCGCAGTACCCCAGCGTCATCGGAGGGGGTTTAAAAGTGTGGCTGCAGAGTTGTTGGGTGGAGAGCGTGCCTGGAGCTGCGGGACCTACCCGGATCATCTTGCCTGCACGGGAGGCTGCTGGAGCCCTGGTTTCCCTTCCTGTTTCCTGCCGCAGTACCCCAGCGTCATCGGAGGGGGTTTAAAAGTGTGGCTGCAGAGTTGTTGGGTGGACAGCGTGCCTGGAGCTGCGGGACCTACCCGGATCATCTTGCCTGCACGGGAGGCTGCTGGAGCCCTGGTTTCCCTTCCTGTTTCCTGCCGCAGTACCCCAGCGTCATCGGAGGGGGTTTAAAGGAGCCCCTAACCGCGGGACGCGGCCGCGGGCGTGTTTGAAGGGGCGTGTTTCAAGGGGCAGGACATGCCCCTTTTGAGCCCCTTCTGAGCACTTCGGAGTTTGAGGAGCACCGGAAGATTGTCCACATTGGAATGGGTAAACGGAAAAAGAAGGTGATTGTGGTTAGTGCAATGAATCCATCTAAGACTGTTAAGGCAGTCGGTCCTATGGACAAGCATGTTGTACTAGCCACTAATGAAATTGTAAATGTATCTTCACCATTGTCCAATAGTGTGCTCTCCTCTGTGGGCTCCTCAAATTTAGAGGGGGGTGATATCCCTCCCCCACTAGCTAAGGGTAATTTAATGGTGGAGTTAACCTCCTCTCCTATTTTAGGTCAGGGGATACTCCTGTTTTTTTCCTCTGTAGCTCCTCTTCCTGTATTAAGTCCTCGGGTTGGGGCAGTTCCCCTCCCAGGTGTGATTTCAATAGGTGAGGCGCCAAAAATTTCTACTGAATTGGGTGAACCTTCTGCTCAGCCTCTTAAACAGGATGTGTCTTTATCAGATTTATGGAGTGTTTTAACACGTATGGAAGCATCTTTAGCTAGATTAATGCCTCAGTTTGCAAAGTTTACTCAGGAGACGGTTGATAAACTTGCACATCAAGATGTATGTTTAAACTTCTTGGATTCTCGTTGCCTAAAATTGGAGTCTCAGGTTTCCACAGTACATAGTGCTCTCTCCTCCTCAATAAAGGATAGTTTGTTGTTGCATCGTCAACAGGAACAATTTGAGAATAGTCTTAGAGCAAAGAATCTTAGATGTCTCAATTTCCCTAAAACACATTATCTGTCTGCTGATATTCTGTTTCGGAAATATTTGAAGGAAATATTGGGCTATCAAGATTCTGCTACGATTGCTTTTAATAATATTTACTATATACCTAGCTCTAAGAAAGAAGTTAAAGGGGATGGAGATTTGGATGTACTTGGTTCAGTGGAATCCTTGAATATTTCACAGTTTATTGAATCCTCATTGGATGAAATTTCAGTGCGAGCAACCTTATTGGTCTCTTTTCATTCTGAAAGTATTAGAAATGAGATTTTGAGATGTTTCTTTACTAAAAAGAATGAATTATTCTGTGGGCAAAAAGTTAATATATTTCCTGATGTTTCCAAACAAACTCAGACTCTGAGGAAAAGCTTTTTAGCTCTCAAGCCCAGAGTCCTTGCAAGTGGTGCTACATTCTTTTTAAAATTCCCTTGCAAGTGTCTGATTACTTCAGGGAAATCCTCTTACGTGTTTTTTGAACCAATCCAATTAGAAGAGTTTCTGAAGTCCTGTAGTGGGGAATGATACTTAGGTTCAATCTTGGCTAGTTAGATAAAAAAGGGATTAGAGAATTTAAGAGGGTAATGTCTCGCTTTTTCTTTTGATGTTTCTTAGCTTTGTTTAATTTATATTGTATGCTGGGTATGCTCCCCCATGATGTGGGCTTGTGCTTCTCTTTTCTGGTTTTTGTTTTGGTATTATTTTCTTACTTGTAATTCTTTGTATTGAAGTTTTTTCCTTTCATATTACACTGTAATGTTGATGAAAAATTTATAAATAAATAATTAAAAAAAAAAAAAAAAAAAAAAAAAAAAAAAAAAAGAATTAAGAACATGGCAGAAACGCAAGCTTTTAGAAAGGGAAGGAAGGCAAATGAAAGCAGATATTGTGTGTGTGCAGGAGACACACTTGAGGGTGGGGCAGGAACACTTGTTATTTTCAAAGCAGTACCCAAAGGTGGTGTTGGTGGGGCAGAGGGCAAATCCTCAAACAGGTGGTGTTGGAATCTTGGTGAGGGAAATGGTTAGACGCTTGGTAGTAGAAGAAAAGAGAGGAAAGGATGGAAGGTGGGTTGGGGTGAAGTTGAGAGTGAGGGAGGGTGAGGTATGGGTGATAAGCATGTATGGGCCAAATGAGGGGCAGGGAGAAGGATTTGGGAACATAACTAAGGAATTGGAGGAACTAGGAGATACCCTGATAGTGCTGGGGGGAGATTTCAATTTGACTTGGAATCCAAGGTTAGATAATAGTGGAGGGCAAGGTAGTGGAGGAAAGAAGGATAGACAAAGCTTGCGAAGGATGCAGGAAAGACTAAGATCGATAGATTTGTGGAGGTCTAGGCATCCAGGGGAGCATAAGTATACTTTTTACTCCCAGGTGCATGGAACATACAGTAGATTAGACATAATATGGGGCAGGGGAATGTGGGCCTCGAGGGTAAAAGAAGTGGAACTAGGGGAAATTACATGGTCAGATCATGCTCCAGTAACTGTGATTTTTGACATGGGCATAGAGGATGAGGGGATAAAGTTTTGGAAGTTAAATGATTCATTGTTGGAAGAGGAACACGTAGGAGTAATTAGGGAAGCTATAAGTGAGTACTTAGAGTATAATGACACGGGGGAGGTCCAGTTGAAGACTGTATGGGAGGGACTAAAAGCGGTGATTAGGGGGAAACTCATAAGTATAGTGGCAAGGCTTAAGCGGCAGAAGAAGAAAGTAGAGGAAGAACTGTTGGAGCGGATAAAGCGGTTGGAGGCTCAGCATCAGGGAACCAAGGATCAGGAAGTAATGGCGAAATTGATAAAGACTAGGGCTGAGCTAAGTAGGGGGAGGGCTCAGGAAATAGCGTATAAACTAGATGTCTTGAAGCAAAAATATTTTGAAAGGGGAAATAAAGCAGGAAAGATTTTGGCAAGTAGGCTGCGAGCCAATAGGCAAGCAGAGTACATAGATGGCATTAGAGATAAAAAAGGGAGGATGGTGCATAGCACGAAAGCAATAAGTCAGATTTTCCATGAATACTATAGTGAGTTATATCAAAGTGAACTACAAAAAGGGCAAGAAGAGATCAAGAGTTATCTGAAAGAATGTGGTTTGAGGACGACAGAGGCAGAAGAGAGGGAAAGAATAGGGGAGGATATAAAGGAGGGGGAGGTGAGGGAGGCTATAAAGACTTTGAAATTAGGGAAGTCACCTAGATGGTTACACAGCGCAATTCTATAAGAAGATGGAGGAGCAAGTTGTACCAAGACTAGGGTTTTTCATAAGGTGATAGACGGGGAAGGTGAGGGGATTCCACAGACCATGGGAGAGGTGGGGATCACTGTGATACCGAAATCTGGCAGGGACAAGGGGGTATGTGGCTCTTACAGACCCATTTCATTGATTAATTTAGATGCTAAGATATTAGCTAAGATACTGGCTAATCGTATTCAAGGGATTTTGCCTAGAATAATACATAGAGATCAAACTGGGTTTGTCAAGGGGCAGCAAGGGAGTGATAACATTAGGAAAGTGATGAATATTGCTTGGCATCTCCAGAGATTGGGGGAACCGGCGATATTAGTGACGATGGATGCGGAGAAAGCATTTGACCGTGTTGAATGGCTGTATATGTTCCAACTGTTGGCACAGATGGGGTTTGGGGATAAGTATATAGCCTGGATAAAAGCACTATACGAGCACCCGTGTGCGCGGATTAGAGTGAATGGAGGGGGGGGCACTCGGAGCAATTTTCTTTGGGGCGGGTTACACGGCAAGGCTGCCCACTGTCGCCGCTTTTATTTGCGCTGGCAATAGAGCCATTGGCTGAAGCAGTTAGGAGGGAGGTAGATGTTAAAGGGGTAGTAGTGGGAGGAAGGGGGAGAAAATAGCGCTGTTTGCAGACGTCATATTCATGTTGAGGCATCCCTTAACTACTACGCCAGTATTGATGAAAATTATAAAGGAATTTAGCAGTGTTGCAGGATACAAAATGAATGCAAGTAAGACTGAGGTCTTGGAGTTTAATCTGGAAGGGGTGTTAGAGGAGAACTTGAAGGTGCATTTCAAATTTGAACGGGTACAACAGCAGTTTCGGTATTTAGGGATACAATTAGGGAAGCCCACTGAGAAAATTAAACAATGGAATTACCAAAGAATAGTGGAAAATATTCGGAATGATTTGTCAAAGTGGCGATCGGTTAGAATGTCATGGATGGGGAGGATAGCGGTGGTAAAGATGAATGTACTACCCAGATTGTTGTTTTTGTTCACATCTTTGGCTTGCCCAGTGACCAAGAAAGATAGGGAAAATGCAGAATCTGATTATGCAATTTATCTGGGAAGGGAAAAGGCCAAAACTAGCCAGAGGGACTATGTATCAAGTGCAGTTGGAAGGAGGTTTGGGGGTACCATGTCTGACAAAGTATTATGAAGCTGCTCAATTGAGGGCACTTCTGGAGTGGAGAGAAGGGGCGGACCCCTTGAGCTGGGTGCATATCGAATCAGGGGGAGAGGAGCAGATATGGGACCCGGGAGGGGGCAAAGTAAGGAAGGGAAAGGCAACCCATTCAGGGAACTTATGTTCCAGATTTGGAGGAAAAGGAGGGGATAGCGTACTTTATTAAAACAGTGGGAGATAAGGAGTTGGGGGATGGCTCAGGTGTATAAGGGGTGGAGAGGTTGGGGCAATTATTAAACAAAGGGGGTGGGGGAATTAGGATCTTTGAGGATCTCCAGCAGAAGTATGAGTTGGACAGAAAGGATCATTACACCTATGTACAATTGTGGTACGTTTTGCAAAAAAAGGAGGTGAAGTCAGATCTTGAAAGACGGACCTCACTGTTTGAAGAAATGATGGGGAAGCAATGGGTACAAGGGGGGGGGGGTAATATCAAGAATCTAGAAATTGCTTCTACAGAAGGGGAAGGAGAAGGGGAGGTGGCAACAGAGATGGGAAGAAGAAATACCGGGTCAGTGGGATGGAGGGAGATGGGCAGTAGTTTATAAGAAGGCATATAAACTAACTAGGGGAACACAAATGTTAGAAAATAGTTTGAAGCTGCGCTATAGGATGTATTGGACGCCAGAGTGGGTACAAGCTATATTTCCAGATAGTTCCAGTGACTGCTGGAAGAAATGTGGGGAAAAGGGGGACTTAATGCATATGGTTTGGAAGTGTCCAAAAGTGCAGGAGTTTTGGAGTAAAGTAGAATGGTTATATGGGGATATCATGGGAGTACAGATAGTGTTAACACCAGGGATGGTAGTGCTCAACGAGGAGGCCTGTGAGGGGGTGGGGGACTTGGCAATTTTTGTGGGATATGGAGTGGTAGTAGTCCGTATGTGTCTTTTCTGGTGGTGGAAGAAGGATGCGGTGCCTCCTATAAGAGAGGTTGTGGGTAAGCTGGAACAAATTTGGGGGTGGAGTAAGTTGGAGGCATACAGAAAACATCAAGTGGGGAACAATAAAAAAGTGTGGTACTGGTACGAAAAGTGGAGGAAGGGGTGTGGAGCAAGAATGGGGAGGGGAGGGAGAGGAGGAGAGGGTGGGTAGAGGGAGCGAGAATAAGAACTAAGGATTGGGAGGGTGGGGTAGGATGAGAGAAATAGAGGAGAGGGGATGATGGGGCAGGTTGGGGATAGAGAGGGGGAGGGTGACAGGGAGGGGGAGGAGGGTTATAAACTGTATTGGAGGGGGTTGAAGCGTATGGGATGTGGGAGAGTACAGGGGGTTGTATCTGATGTCTGTTATATGTTAAGAATTTGAGAAATGTTATGTAGTCAAATGGTGGAAGAGAATCAAATGTTTATATAACCTAGAACCAGTATTAGAAGGTTAAAAGTTAAGGGTGTGGTAAAACGCTATATGAAGGAGGAGGGGAGGATGTGCAAGATGAAAGAAAGAGGGTATAGGTGGGAGAGGTAAATACTGGGAGCAAATATATAGTCACCTAGATGGTTACACAGCGCAATGTCACAGATGATAAAAACGAGGGTGATCTTATTTCGAGAACCTGTGTTGGAATATTTGAAGGTTAACGAGAACAGCTTTCAGTTCCAAAAAATTGATGCGTAGAGTTGTCTCCTGCTATGTCTATCATCCTTGTGCCTGCAGATGCAAGAGATGTGTTCCTCAGGCTGAAGTCAACTCAGTGGTGAGAAGGAATTAGTACTGAGGCTGTGTAAATCCTTTCACTCTCTAGAAGGGATGCTGAATCTTCCACCCAAGGAGGCAATGTTTCTTGCCTGTGATTAAAGTAACTTTCTGCAAAAGCAGCTAGAGATGTTGTTAATCGAATATGTTAAAAATATGTTCTGCAAGTTTAGAAATGTATGGTAAGGTACGATGATGTAAAATGCAGACAATGAATGGAACATGGTTGTAAGTTTGTTATGGAAAATTAATAAAAGTAAATTGTAAAAAAAAGAAGAAAAATTAAGCAACAGAGAAAAGAGAAAAACCACGATGGAAGACAATCACTGAGTGAAATCTGAAGTGCAGGATTCCCCACAGGGAAAAAATGAATTACCAAGCAATGTCCATAGGAATCTGTGGAAAAATGAAGACAGATTTAAGGTGCTTCCTTCCCACCTGCTGCTGCAGCGCCCTTTCAAAACCTTCCAACAGGAGCTGGGGAGTGTTCCTGCACGGCTCAGTTGGAGGATGTCACCCATACACAAGGAGTCAATCCTGCTTGTCTATGGGGAAACTGCGGTTAGAATGGTCTAAGTTCAGAAACAATTCTGGGGAGGAATTTTGGATGAGTGCTGATCATGATTCTCTTTGAGAAGATTTGAACATTGGGAGGTAGCGAATGAGGGTTTAGAGCTTACTTACTCTCTAGGCAAATGTAATTGCAATCAAGAAAATCATTTTCCCGGTTGTGCTTGAGCTAGACTACTCTACAGCTCAAAGAGGACTTCCATGAGTAGACCAAAGGCAACATTCAGACCATTTTGAAGGGGTCCATTTTTAAATGGGTGGTTTAATATTCTTAAGGGTGGGGGGATTGGTTTGCCAGTGTGAATGACTGATCTGCAGCAGCAAGAGAAGCCATGGAAACTAAGTCAGTCTCAGCCAATAAAGGCGCTACTAGAAATCATCCAAGCCTTGTCCTGTATAAATTTCTGAATTACTTTGGAAAGCATCAGAATTGGAAAAAGACATAAAAGCAGGCCTCTTTTCCATGAGATGGGGAAGGCATCATGAGTGTCCTGAATCCTGTAGGCCTTCTGGATCCGTAAATAGACATTTTCTGTTGGAAAGAGATGTGAACAGGGTAATGACAGCGACTGAATATTTATTTATTTATTTAAAAGGATTTCTATACCGCCTTTTCATTGAATCAAGGCGGTTTTCACAGCAATCACTTACAAATGTGTTTTGGGGGGGGGTCATGCAGTGTTCCATGTGTGCGAGTGTGTTAGGGTATATTAAATTCGTGATGCATTATTTACATTATGCACTATTATACAAGTATGTGCTATTATACAAGTAGTGGGGGCGGGGGATTGGTCGTCTGTGTAGATTTGAATCATGTAACGTCCCCATAGTGTTCAATGAATAGTGTTGTCTTTAGTTGCTTCCGGAAATCTTTGATGTCTGTATTTAGTCGAAGTTCGTCTGGTAGCTTATTCCAAATTGTTGGTGCAGCCAGGGAAAGGGCTCGTTCTGAGGTGTCCTTCCGTACCTTGGTTATCTCCTTTGGTGTGTTGACGCGGTTGGATGTGCCCTTTCTCCTTGGTCGAGTGCTGTTGTCAGGTTGTATGAGTGTCTGTAAGCTAAGGGCTGATGATTGTTGTTTAATTTTGAAAATGTTTATGATTGTCTTATATTTGATGCGTGCGGTGATTGGAAGCCAGTGTAGGTCTTTCAGGATAAGTGTGATGTGGTCTTGTCTTGAAATGCCGGCTATTATTCGTGCTGCCGTGTTCTGCGCCAGTTGTAGTGGTCTGAGGGTCTGTTTTGGGAGGCCAAGATAGATCGGGTTGCAGAAGTCTAGGAGTGGTGTTATTAGGGCCTGGCAGACAGTGCGGAAGTGTTCTGGGGCGAGGAGGGGTTTGAGACGTCGGATTAGGCTCATCCTGTGGTATGCATTCTTGGTGGTCTTGCTTATGTGAGATTGTAGATTCAGTTCGCTGTACAGGGTTACTCCCAGGTATTTTACTTCGGTTTTTATGGGTATGCTTGTGTTCTTCATCATGATGTTAGGTGGGGAGATGAAGACGGTGTTTCGGGTGTTTCGGGAATATAGTTCAGCATGAAGTGCTGATCACTTGTAGGTGTGTAGACTCATTTAGCTTGTCCACTATAGGATTGAGGTTGTTCAAATCAGCTTGCTGGAAGTTCTTCATGGAGAGCACAAGATCATATATTCTTACAGCTGCTCAACATAACTGTTGGAACTTAGATCAACAAGGCAACTGAACACAGCATCCTGGCAGATGATAAAAACGAGGGTGATCTTATTTCGAGAACCTGTGTTGGAATATTTGAAGGTTAACGAGAACAGCTTTGAGTTCCAAAAAATTGATGCGTAGAGTTGTCTCCTGCTATGTCTATCATCCTTGTGCCTGCAGATGCAAGAGATGTGTTCCTCAGGCTGAAGTCAACTCAGTGGTGAGAAGGAATTAGTACTGAGGCTGTGTAAATCCTTTCACTCTCTAGAAGGGATGCTGAATCTTCCACCCAAGGAGGCAATGTTTCTTGCCTGTGATTAAAGTAACTTTCTGCAAAAGCAGCTAGAGATGTTGTTTCTATTAAAACTTCAGTTGCTGCTGAGGTTGCATATGTTTCCTTGTGATAGCTGGGACATGGACTGTGTTTGCCATATGACTTGGGAGTTTCAGAATGGAATTGGTGGTTCCAGGCAAATATGATCCATACATACATGCACATACTGAAGGAGCAAATAATCCAAACAGCACCTTCTAACATTAACATGCTTTATATTCTTCAATATCTTAAAACCTGAAGTCACTAAAACCTGAAGTCACTACATAAAATTATAGCCAAAGATGTCTTCCAGTAAGAACAACAAATTATACAGTCTAACATCTTGATGAAATGCTCCTTAGGGAGAAAAATGTGACACCATGTACCAGAATTCAATATATAATTATACTGCATATAACAATTATTAAAGAGCAATAGCCATGTATTTTTATGATTATTTTAAAGCAATTCAAAGTGCACCTTCTGCTGGGTATGTAATTATTTCTTGATATACCTCCAACTCTAAGTTGATATCAACTCCGTTACCGTATACAGTAGGGTTGTCATCTGCTAAAATTCTCACAATTTTTGTTGTGGTTAGATCTTCATTTATAATATTAAGATCCTATATTAGAGAAAAACACATTAAGTAGCAAGCAGCAGCCATGTTACAATATAAGGAATCTTTGCATGAACATTTACTTTGGGTTAGAAAACCACTGCAGTTTCTCCAGGGCTCTTAGTCAATTAGACCTTACAGTTTAGAAAAAAAAATGCATTAAAGGGCATATTTACTAAAGGAGTCCTTTTACTAAAGTGTGCTAAGCAGTTAAGGTGAAATTAGGCCTTACCTGCTAATTGACATTCCTTGAGTGACTCCAATCCATTCCCGCATCTGTGGGTAGTGTCACCTCACCAGCATCTTGAAGACTGAACATGTCACAATTGATGGCATCAGGGTATACATACTGGTGGCACCTCCCACCAGAGCCAGTATCCTATTGACAAAGCAGACTCACAAAAGCAACAATCTACAAAACACCCCCCCTCCACCTGAGAGAGATCGCTTAGCACATTTGAACCCTTTCGCTCCTGAATTCGACTGAACACTCCCGACTCTGCTGAGTCAAGCTCACAAGGGTTTCTTATTGCACCCAACCTGCAACACTTCTTAGCTCCGAACTGACCGCCAGCCCAAAACTTTGTGTTGACGTTCTTCAGGACTGGAGATATCTATCGTACCAAGGAAAGAAAAAACCTCTAGGGCGCAATTGCGACTGGACTGGAGTCACTCAAGGACTGTCAATCCTCAGGTAAGGCCTAATTTCACCTTCCTTATTGTTCCTCCAGTCCAGTCCCGCACCTCCAAGATGTACCAGATGTACCATAGCAGTACTAACCTCGAGAGGGACCCACCAGACCAGCCTGAAGAACTGCCAACCCAAAACGCATGTCCCCTGCTGCATGAACATCGAGCCTATAATGTTTGACAAAAGTGTGCAGGGATGACCAAGTTGCCACCCAACAAATATCTCCTGGCGGCACTAACCTCGACGTAGTCTGTGCTTGGGTTGAATGCGCTCTCAACCAGATAGACAACTGCTTGCGCCGCAGCAAATATGCTGAAGATATTGCCTCCCTTACCCACTGGGAAATGGACACGTTTATGTTTATGCAATTTCTTGATATACTGCCCAGGCTGAAGGGCATCAGAGCCATTTACAATCACTACAAGCAGGTACTAGATACATTTCCCCTTGTCCCCAGAGGGCTAGTTCACCTTTCCATGCTCCACCATAGAAAATAAACAACCAACTTGGTTCTCTTCAAGTAACTCCATAGCACCCTACGGATATCCAAACAGTGCAGAAGAGGATCAATCTTTTTTCCGCCTGCTCCCGAAAACATCAGGAGCGTCACCAATTGATTCATGTGAAATATCAACATGACTTTAGGCAGAAAAGGGGGGACTGGCCTGAGAATGACTTTCTCCTTTGCCAAAACCAGAAAAGGCTCTATATGATAGTGTCTGCAGCTCCAATATCCTCTAGTGGAACAAACAGACACCAGAAACACCATTTTCACCGTAAGTTCCTTTAAGATACATGGCCCTAACGGTTCAAGAGGAGGCTCTATTAGTATTGACATCAAATTGAGATCCCAAGGAGGCACCACCGCCCTCAGTGGTGGACGTTCCTGTTTCACTGCTCTGAGAAACTTGACCACAGCTGGGTATGCCACTAGAGAAACTCCTTGGACTCTCCCCCAGTAGCAAGAGATAGCAGAGACCTATACCCGGAGGGTGCTGCATACCAGACCTTTCTCAAAAGCTGCCTGCAAGAAGGCCAACATCTCCGGTACCGGAGCAGATAGCAGTCAGTGACAGCCTGCAGACCAGTCCTCAAATGCTCTCCACAAACTCACGTAAGCCAGCAACATCGAGCGCCGCCTGGCCTTCAATACACAGGTACACTAAAAAAAATTTTTTTAAACTGCCTCTAATGTTTCGATTGATTTTTACGTTTTTTGGTGCACTGAATCCAAATCTGGTAACCAATTTGCTCTATCACGTACAGATTTTTTGCTACATTGGGTTAGCAGTTTGAGGTGAACGTTTCAGATTGAGTGCGATCGAGATAAAAGTTTCTTGGATGAATTCTTTATACTAATTGTTTAGTAGTTATTCAAATAAGAATAAAGAAAAGGTAACAAGGCAGCACATAAGAATAGAGTAATGTCAACAAAACACACTGTGATGGTAGCAAAATTGTCTGCACTTAAAACAGCCACATACATGTGCACAAACATTGAGCATATAAGAGCGAGGTTAGACACAAAGCAAAGCAAAGAAATGTGCAAAAAATGTTGTACAGGTATGTATGTAAGAATAGAAAACGCAAACCGCACCATTGCAATACATGAAGACAAACACCCAATGGTGTGAAAATAAAATTCTAATAAATGAGATCCGACACTGTGGTAATCTAGCAAATTTTATTTCAAAGTTTAGTAAAAACACGATATTTGTCAACACAGTTTAGATTTTAAAGTCATTCTTGGGTCAATCAATCTCCTGGTGGGCCCGTTTCTTCTTCCCCTGAATGCTTCTCTTGGTGCGCTGCTTGGCATATTTTTCATCTGGGGTTTCCCGCAGCAGCAACCAGCAGAAATCAGCCATCATAGTGGTGTTCCATCTTCCTTGGTACCTTCTCTCTGCGTCCTTGATGTCCTGGTGAAACCTTTCACCTTGTTCTTCACTGTACGCCCCCAAGTTTTCGGGAAAGTAGTTCACATGGGAGTGCAAGAAATGGACTTTCAGGCTCATGTTACAGCCTTGTTCTTTGAAGGCATTGAGCATCCTGGCAACAATATCCTTATAGTTCTCATCCCGCCTGTTCCCCAAGAATTTGAGAACATCATCCTTGAAGGAATCCCAGGCTTCTTTTTCCTTCTCAGACATCGTTTCAGCGAATGCTCCATCTGAAATGAGTTTCCTTATATCAGGGCCAACAAACACTCCTTCCTTTAGCTTTGCTTCAGAAAGTCGGGGGAACTTTGAGCAAAGGTACCGAAAGCACTCACCATCTTTTGGAAGGGACTTGATGAATTGCTTAATGAGACCCAACTTATGTGGAGAGGTGGTAATAGAATTTTATCACGAGGTACCAAGCTCTCATGAAGAACATTTTTCTCACCGGGTCTCAAGTACTCCCGAATTGGCCAGTCTTTTTCCCCCAGTGTAGGTCGCGGGCCCGGCTATCCCACAAGCAAATGAAGCAGGGATATTTGGTGAAACCGGATTGCTGCCCTAATAGCATGGATAGAATTTTAAAGTCTCCACAAATCATCCACTTATGCTCATCATAACGAATCTTCTGAAGAATCAGGGCCAAATTCTCGTATTTTTCTTGGAGAATAACAGAGAGAGCAATAGGAACTGAAGCGAATGTGTTGCCATTATGAAGAAGAACACCTTTTATGCTGTCTTTTGACGAATCAATGAACAGCCGCCATTCAGCAGGATCATACTTGAGTTTAAATTTTTCCATCACTCCGTATATATCGTTGCAAAATACCAAATCTTCCTCTTTGCTGAAATACTTCAAAAATTGTGTCTCGCGCGTTGCGGTACCATAAAAAGTTGTTCCTGGTGACAATAGATTTTTCTGTTTAAGCCGAGAACCTAGCAGTTGGGCAGCATCTTTTGGGAGTCCTAAATCCCGGACTAAATCATTCAATTCAGCTTGAGAGAAAAGTTCAGGTTTCGGATCTGGTTCAGTTTCAAACTCGGAAGTACTGGACTCATCGGGAAAAGCCATCTGATGAGTCTCATCATGATCAGAACCGTCCACACAAATATGATCCAAAGATTTTGGTGGTTCAGGCACAGGTACTTCGTTGCTATGAGGCATAGGCCTAATTGCTGAGGGAAGGTTGGGGTAACTTATTACGTTCTTATTTTTTAAGTTGTATCCCTTCACAATGCAAGAGCAAAAATAGCAGTCACTGCTGTGGTCTCTTTGTTCACGCCACACATCATAGGTATTCCGAAACGAAATGCTTGTTTTTTACCTTTCATCCATAAGCGTAGATCTTCCTCACATGTCTTGCACACTTTGTGAGGAGCCACGGTTTGTCTTGATCGCCTAACTTCAAACCGAAATAGGCGAAATATACTTTTTAATAAATGCAGAAATGTTCCTCTGCCGCTTTTTCACGGTATATTCCCACAAATAAAACAAAAACTGTCCGGAGAGTTGACGCAACCTCTGGCTCTGTGAGCCATCACAAATACACAGCACTGCAAACTACAACTGTAGTGAACCACTTCGGAATAAAGCTGGATTAACGACTGAGCAAACAAAAGGTAATAATGAACTTGCAAGAAACTGAAATTTGACAGGAACGTTCATGTCGCAACCACCGTGTTTGAGCGAGCGAACGAGGCGAGGCGAACAGGAAAGAACATGCGCCAGCGCGAGTACTGGATTTAGCCCCCCGCCTCCCAATTGTCCTGTTAATGTATAAAATGAATACAAAACACTCTAAAATATCATGAGGGAGTGTTTCTAGTTAGTTAACCATTACAACCTCTATTTTGGGCCAAGAAAATAAACTGCAGTCGGCTAAAAAGAAATTATGAGAACATTCCTTATATGGGTAAGAAATCTAATTTTGCAAGAAAACGTGACGTGATGGAACATTTTGGCTATTTTTCCTGGATTCAGCACCCCAAAATCTATAGGAATCAGTTGCAAAACTGGAGGCAGTTTTTTGGTAGTGTACCTGTGTAATTGAAATCACTGGTGCCGAACAGCCCAGAACTCACAACCTCGCCCGCTCAATAGCCAAGCCGTAAGCAAGAATCGATCCACCTGTGGTATCAGAATGGGCCCCTGAGCCAACAAATCTCACCAAGGTAGCAGCCTCCATGGATGGTCCACCTTCAGACACACCAAGTTGGCATATCACAGGTGCCACAGCACCTGTGATATTAGGAGCTATCAACAGTACGAGGCCCTGATGCACCTCTATACTCTGTATCATTCTTCTATGAATGCCTATGGCAGAAACACAGAGCAGTCCTTCCTTCGGCCAGCTCTGGACTATGGTATTGAGCCCTTCTGACATCGGTTCTCGTCTTATAACAGATCCAGAATCGGTTGACCAATTGAGCAAAGATGGCATCATTGAGCGTCCATTCTCCCAGGTCAATATGTACCCGATTGAGATAAATCGGCTGTCATATTGTCTTTCCCTGCCACATGTGCTCCCAAGAACGCCTGCAGATTCTCCATCGCCCAGACTAACAACGGAGCTACTTCTGCCTTCAAGTTCACACTGCTCACTCCCCCCTGATGACTGACATATGCAACTGTGGTGGCATTGTCTGAGAACACTTGCACTGCCTTGCCAAGAAGCTGATAGCGGGACTGTTAAAACACCAAGAACACTACTCTCAACTCGAGACAGCTGACTGACCAAATTGCCTCCTGTTCTGACCAACGCCCCTGCATGATATGTCCTTCACAATGAGCCCCCCACAGCCCATAAGACTGGCATCTGTCATCAATGGAATCCACTGGGGACTCTCCAGAGGCATGCCCACCCAAAGGTGTTCGCCCATAGCCACTACCAGAGTGATCTTTGGGTGCTCGACAGGTAGGGGGAAGGACAGTGGATGAGCTGTGCAGACCATTTGCGCAACAAGCTCCTTTGCAATGGACGCATGTGCACCCATGCCCATGGCCTAAGTTCGATGGTCGCTGCCACAGACCCCAATACTTGCAGGTAGTGCCACACCGTTGGGGCCTTCATGCTGCAAAATCTTCGGATCTGATCCTGTAATACTCACACACTCAGGCCTCTAGCAATGACACTCACTCTGCTGCTGTTTGAAACCTGACCCCCAGATATACCAAGTCTTGCGAGGGCCGGAGTGGACTCTTCGCGAAATTTATAACCCATCCGAGACTTTGTAAGTACGCGATCACCCTTGCCGTGACCCGCTCGCTTTCTTCCTTTGATTTTGCCCAGATGAGCCAATCATCCAGGTACGGATGCACAAGAATTCCTTCCTGTCGCAGGCCAGCCGCGACCACCACCATTACCTTTGTGAATGTGTGTGGCATGGTTGCTAACCCAAAAGGGAATGCCTAAAACTGGAGGTGGCCCATGGGCACCGCAGATCTTAGAATTGTTGGTGCTCTGCCCGAATGGGGATGTGCAAATAGGGTTCTGTCAAGGCAAGGGAATTCAAGAATTCCCCCTCCCTGATCGCCACAATTACCGACCTGAGAGTCTCTATGAGGAATCATGGCACCCTGAAACACTGACTGACGTGCTTGAGATCTAGAATGGGCCAAAAGGAGCCCTTTTTTTTGGGCACAATGAAATAGATCGAGTATCGACCATAACTGCACTGGTCACCTGACACCTAGCTCACCGCTTGAAGGTCCAGAAGTCTTTTCAACATGACCTGCACTGCCTCTCACTTCCATGGGGCCTTGCACAGTGAGAGGACGAAGGCAACCGCAAGAGGGCTCTTAAACTCCATCAAGTAGCCCTCCCTGATCACCTCTAATACCCACTGATCAGATGTAATCTGCACCCACACAGGATAAAAATCCCACAACTGATCCCTTATGAGTAACACTCTTGTGTGGGCAATCCTCGCAGCATTGTGACTTTTTAGGAGCCATAAGAGTGGAAGGGAAGAAACCTCTGCCTGCTCCCCTGAATCCTCAAAAGGACTACCCCCTGGATGGAAATCTGCCTCTCTGTTATGATGCAAAGTGCACCGCTGCTCTACACCACTGAAAATTCTATGATTATCTCTGCTCTGGAATGATGGACCTAATGGTCTTCTGTTTGTCTTCTGAAAGGTAACCTTTGGATTCTCCCAAGTCCTTCACCAATTTATTGAGGTCCTCCCCAAAAAAGAGCTCCCCCAGAAAGGAAACTTGCTCAAACATGACTTGGATGAGACATCAACCGACCAATTTCTGAGGCACAGGTAAAGACATGCTGCTACCACCACCATCATCCCTTTGGACAAACCTCTTATTAAACTGTAAAAGGAATATGCCAAATAAGCTGTACATGACTTCAATTTGGTTGTTTCCACTGATAGCAGCTGTGAAGTACTCATGGATTCAATAATTTCTTGCGTCCATCTCAAGCACATGTGCGCTACAAAGGCACTGCAGATCAATGCTCGCAAGGAGAGGGCATTGATATCAAATGCCTGTTTTAGCAGTGTTTCCACCTTCCTATCTTGAACATCCTTAAGTGCTGAACTACCTTCCACTGGAATGGTAGTCTTCTTAGTTACTGCCGAAACTGCTGCATCCACTTTCAGGGACCGGAGTAGGTTTCTGTCCTTTTCTGGAAGGGGGTACAGACATACCATAGTTTGCATTCCCTTTAACGCAGCCTCTGGCACTTCCCACTCGTCCTGGATCATCTGCCAGATCACCTGGTGCATAGGGACCACCTTCTGTATCATCCCGACAGCCTGGAAAAGGGGATCCACCAACGGCTCCTCCTCCAGCGGAGCCTCTGTGTCTATATTAAGGGCCTTCAAGCAGTGAGTAATCAACGCCGCAAGCTCTTCTTTTCGAAAGACTCGCACTATGCGTGACTCCTCTGCTTGGGGAATCTCTCCATCTCTTCCACTCCCGCCGCTTTTTGTTCAAGCTCAAAGTCTTCTTCCTTCTCTGACTGGAGAGAGCCCACCTCCCCCTAAGGATTCTCCTCCAGTTTTCTCCTACTAAAGCCCAGTTCATCCTGTGCTCTGCCATCTGCGGGTGATGCCGGTAAAGCCCATTTTGGCGCCTTTACTTGCGAGCCCTCCTGCTCGTCTCCTTGATGCCTAAAGCAAAAGGCCTTATGCATAAGGAGAACAAACTGGTGAAAATGTGCCTGGCAATTCTCCCCACTGGTCCTTACCCTGAGAGTGCCTTGAAACCTTCATGGACTTCCCTGCCTTCTTTTTTGCGCTCTGTGCAGAGGGAGACAGGGCTTCGGAGCTCCCCTCCCTTGCCTTGGCTAGTGCTGTGGGACCAGGCACTGCTCGAGCATCCATAGTCTGAGAAGTGTCCCCCATGTCACCCAAGGAGTCTGGCATACTGTTTCCCTATCTCTCGAGGAAGCCTTCTTCCGCTGACCTGGACTCAGCTTCATGGGTGCGGTAGAGCTTGGAAGTGGAAACCGAGTCCCTACGTGATCCACATGCTAGATAGATCCACATGCTAGATACATGCTCTTAATGGGCAACCCGTACTTTCCACCCCTTTTTTTTTTTTTTTTTTAAGAGGGGAATAAAAAAAAAAAGTAACAAATCAGTAGCTCAGTCTAAACCAATTATGACCTTCTGCCTTTACTAACCACTAGGAGTAGCCTAGTGGTTAGAACACTGGCTTGGTAACCAAGCAACCAGGGTTCGATTCCTGCTAGCACTCCTTGTGGCCTTGGGCAAGTCACTTAACTCTCCATTGCCTCGGAAGAAAGGCCTGGCAATCTACTTCTGGTGACACTGCCAAGAAAACCCAGGAGCTTCTGGGTCGCCAGGAGTCAGGACTGACTCGAAGGCACACATTGCATTGTTTGCAAAAAAAAAAAAGTAACAAATCAGTAGCTCAGTCTAAACCAATTATGACCTTCTGCCTTTACTTTACTTTTTTTTTTTTTTTGCAGCCCAAGACCTAACAAAAACATGAATGCAGTTGTCCCAGAGTCCGAATAAAACCACATTGTCCTGCTGCTGTTCCATCCAAGTGAAAAATGGCTTTAAACCCCAAAGAAAATCACAGTAGAAGTAAAATGAAAGTAAAAATAAAGCCGCAGATCTTAAAATGGTAGCCATTCTCTCCCTGCATGGAGAAAAATGCTGACAAGATTTCTCAGCCTGGATTCCGGCCCCTGAAGCTGCCCCCCTGACAGCAATGTTCCCTCTAATTTTCTGTAGGCTGTGTGCGCATAAAATATCAGCTGTGCATCTTTTGAAGGAAGGTTATATTTTTGTGCGCCACATAACGACACTCGGAGTTATATACTTTAAAATTTGACTACACGTCAGAATACAGTATGTACACCACATTGATTGCACTAGAAAATATTGTAGAACTTGTGAAAACCGTAAATACATAACAACTTTTAAATTTTAAGACGTCTGTGTTGTTTTCTATCAGAATCAGAACCGTAATTTTTGTGCGCTCTGTTGTAAAGTATGTGCGCTCGCTCGGTGAGGTGTGTGCGCGCGCACACGCGCACAGCTTAGAGGGAACAGTGCCTGACAGTATACTCACCTGTGAGAATTCCATTGCTGCTCGCACTCCCGACCTGAAGCTCAGTTACCAGTACAGCTTTGGCAGTGTCGGGAGTGCACAGGAGAAGATGCCTGCTGCCAGCTGTCCCCAAACTCTGCACGGCTCAGCTGCTGAGCGGAAAGGGCTGCAGAAGCAATCCTCTCTCTGCTGCAGCACCTTCTGCCTGTCTGAGCCCCCCAGTTCCCAGGAATCCCCCGATTCTAACCCCAAGAGCTCTTTGGTATTTTTATTTTGCTTAAACTATCTGTACTCTCAGTGCCTTAGGCAACATACTGCCTTATTCCTTTTACCAGCCAATGCCTCTGACATATTTATTCTCTTAGAATTTTTTTTTTAAATTCCCTTTTTTTTTTTTTTTTATCAGTTTCTTCAGTGAGTCCACCCTATGGAATCACATAAGAACATAAGAACATAAGAAATGCCATACTGGGTCAGACCAAGGTCCATCAAGCCCAGTATCCTGTTTCCAACAGTGGCCAATCTAGGTCATACGTACCTAGCAGTTTCCCCAAAAGACACAGGTTCTGCAGTGCTTGTACTAGGTCAAGCATTGATATCCTGGGTCCCTTTTTAATAGTGGTTTATGTACCTTTCCTCCAGGAACTTGTCCAAACCTTTTTTAAACCCAGCTATACTAACAGCCCTTACTACATCCTCCGGTAACAGATTCCAGAGTTTGATTACACGTTGAGTGAAGAAATATTTTCTCTTATTTGTCTTAAATAGTTTACCCTGTAGCTTCATTACATGTCCCCTAGTCCTTCTATATTCTGATAGCGTAAACAATTGATCCACGTTTATCCGTTCCACTCCATTCATTAATTTATAGACCTCTATCATATCTCCCCTCAGCCGTCTCTTTTCCAGGTTAAAGAGCCCTAACCTTTTTAGCCTCTCTTCATAGGAGTAGCCTTCCATCCCCTTCACCAATTTGGTGGCTCCTCTCTGTACTTTTTCTAATAACTCTATGTCCTTTTTAAGATACGGTGACCAGAATTGCACACAATATTCAAGGTGCGGTCGTACCATGGAGCGATACAGAGGCATTATAATATCCTTTGTTTTATTCTCCATCCCTTTCCTTATGATACCTAGCATTCTATTTGCTTTCTTGGCCGCCGCTGCACACTGGGCGGAGGGTTTTAACATGTTATCCACGATGACTCCTAAATCTTTTTCCTGGGTGGTGGTTTCTAATGTGGAGCCTTGCATCGTGTAACTATAGTGTGGGTTGTTCTTTCCTAGGTGCATAACTTTGCACTTGTCCACATTAAATTTCATCTGCCATTTGGATGCCCAGTCTTCCAATTTATCCAGATCCTCCTGCAGTTTTCCACAATCCTCTTGGGTTTTAACAACTTTAAACAGTTTTGTGTCATCTGCAAATTTGATAACCTCACTAGTTATTCCTTTTTCCAGGTCATTTATGAATATGTCAAAAAGTAGGGGACCCAGTACAGATCCCTGGGGTACTCCACTATTCACCTTTTTCCATTGGGAATATTGGCCATTTAGCCCTACCCTCTGCTTTCTATCTTTTAACCAGTTCCCGATCCACAATAGTACACTGCCTCCTATCCCATGACTTTTTAGCTTTGCCAAAAGTCTCTGATGGGGGACCTTGTCAAAAGCTTTCTGAAAGTCCAGATACACTATATCAACCGACTCACCTTTGTCTACCTGTTTATGCACACCTTCAAAAAAACAGATCAGATTAGTAAGACAAGATCTTCCTTGTCTAAAGCCATGTTGGCTGTCTCCCATTAGGCCATGGCTATCTACATGCTGTGTAATTTTGTTCTTTATGATGGTTTCTACCATTTTCCCTGGTACTGACGTCAGGCTCACTGGTCTGTAATTTCCCGGGTCACCCCTGGAACCCTTTTTAAAAATTGGTGTTACGTTGGCGACCCTCCAATCTTCAGGTATTACAGATGATTTTAATGAAAGTTCACAGATTACCAATAGCAGGTCTGCAATCTCATATTTCAGTTCTTTCAACACTCTGGGATGTATACCATCCGGTCCAGGTGATTTGTTACTATTCAGTTTATCAAATAGTTGTAATATATCTTCCCGGTGTAGCGATATTTCTCTCAATTCCTCTGCAGTATCACCTTTAAATACCACTTCAGTCTTGGGTAACATCCCTACATCTTCCTCAGTAAAGACCGAAGCAAAGAATTCATTCAGTCTCTCTGCTATAGCCTTGTCCCCTCTTATTTCCCCTTTTACCCCTCTATCATCTAATGGTCCAATTGACTCTCTCACAGGCCTTTTGCTACGAATGTACTTGAAAAAGTCTTTATTTCGTGTTTTTGCTTCCGTAGCAAGTTTCTTCTCAAATTCCCGCTTTGCCTGCCTTATCAATGCTTTGCATTTAACTTGCCAGTGCTTGTGTTGTTTCCAGTTTTCATCATTTGGCTCTTTTTTCCATGTCCTGAAGGTTGCTCTTTTGGCAGCAACAGCCTCTCTGACCTCACCTTTAAACCATGCTGGCAGTTTTTTGGACTTTCTTCCACTGTTCTTAATGCGTGGAATACAGCTGGTCTGGGCTTCGAGGATAGTATTTTTAAATAACACCCAAGCTTGCTGTAAGTCTTTAACCTTTGGAACCGCTCCTTTTAGTTTTTTCCGAACTATATTCCTCATTCTATCATAGTCTCCCTTTTGAAAGTTAAAAGGTAGTACTGTGGATTCCTTTACTATCTGTCCTCCACTGATTAAATCAAACATGATCATACTATGATCACTATTGCCAAGTGGTCCCAACACCCTTATTTCTTGCACCAGATCTGGCGTTCCACTAAGGACTAGGTCCAGTATGGCTTCCCTCTGGTCGGTTCATGAATCAGCTGCTCCAAGAAGCAGTCATTTATTTCATCTAGAAACTTTATCTCTTTAGCTTGTCCTGCTGTGAGACTGTCCCAGTCGATACCGGGGTAATTGAAATCACCCATTATTACTACTCTGTTGTGGCTTTTGTTAGCTTCCTTGATTTCTTTGAGCATTTCATCATCCATTTGTTCATTCTGGCCAGGCGGTCGATAGTATACTCCCACTGCCATCACCTTCCCTTTCATAAATGGAATTTCAATCCATAGAGATTCTACAGCAAATTGTGTTCCCTGCAAAACTTTAATCCTTTCTGACTCAATGCCCTCTTTAACATAGAGCGCAACCCCTCCACCAATTTGTTCAGCTCTATCATTACGATATAGTTTGTATCCAGGTATCACAGTGTCCCACTGGTTATCCTCCTTCCACCATGTCTCTGAGAGTGCAATCATATCTAACCTCTCATTTAGTGCTATATATTCTAATTCTCCCATCTTATTGTTTAGACTTCTAGCATTGGCATACAAGCATTTTAGTGACTGTATTTTATTAATTTTATTAATATTAATCTGGCTATTGGTAGGCATGGGTAATTGGGAATCTTTATGCTCTGTCTGCTCCTTACTCAAGGGCATTTGGGCTACTATACTCCCTTTTGGAACCTCACTGTTTTGGTAGTATCCTTCAAGGATACCTTTGTCCGAACCATGCGCTCCTGGGTGACTGTCGGCTTTCCCCTATTTTCTAGTTTAAAAGCTTCTCTATCTCTTTTTTAAAGGTTAATGCCAGCAGTCTGGTCCCATCCTGATTAAGGTGAAGCCCATCCCTTCGGAAGAGCCCCCCCTTTCCCCAGAATGTTCCCCAGTTCCTAACAAATCCAAAACCCTCATCCTTGCACCATTGTCTCATCCACGCATTGAGACTCCGGAGCTCTGCCTGTCTTTTGGGTCCTGCACGTGGAACAGGAAGCATTTCGGAGAACGCTATCCTGGAAGTTCTGGATTTCAACTTCCTACCTAAAAGCTTACTCTAGCTGCTTGGAGACTGAGATACTGGCTCTGGTGGGAGGTACCACCGGTATATATATACACGAATGTCATCAATCATGACATGCTCAGTCTCCAAGCTGCTGGTGAGGCGACACTACCCACAGGAGTGGGACTGGACTGGAGGAATGATAAGGAATGTGCATTTTAAAGCTTAGTAACAGTTCGGCCCCATGGTAATGGCTAACAGTCATAACTGCATGTTAAAAACAGCCCGCAGTAACTTTCTTAATGTGCTGGGATGGGGACTGAGTGGGTTATGAGGAGACAGAAGGCATGGACTACACATTGCAGTTAGCACATAATGCGATTGCACACTGTCAATTTTGCAGTTAACACAGGTGCACTCACGAAGTGGAATTAAGTGCAAAGGTAATTGCAAATTAAGTTAACGAGCAGTACGGAGTTCTCTGTTAAATAACTGTTGAGGCTAGGCGAGCCCTCAAGAGCACACAGCTGTTGCGCTTACTACATATTGGCTTTGGTTAAAATATGGTAAAAGAAAACAAAAGAAAACCAAAAAACCCACACTCTCACTGCACTTTAGTAAAAGGGCCCAAAATGCTTTAAGCACTTTGGATGGTAGTACCGCAAGACAAGACTAGGGGATCATGGCTGCCATTTTGAATCCTAGTGCCCATGGGGCAGGAGCAGAGAAGAACTGCACTAGAGACCAGGGAAACTCCCGCATGGGGGGGGGGGAGGGGAAATAAGACTACCACAGCCACCACTTGCCTTTTTATTTATTTTGCACTGGGGCCATGTTCCATGTCTAGGCACGTTACCTGTTGAGGCATGGAACACAGACCCATGCCTTGCCTTCCTTCAGCAAATGCAGAGGGTGTATCTAACAGGCTTTGCACTTACCACGCCTTAAGTACAAAACTTACCACACTTTAGTAAACAGGCCCCTCTATTATCTATGCAATAGAAACATAGAAACATAGAAAAATAGAGTAAGAATATTGATGTACTTGCATACCTGAAGTAACTAATTCAATTAAGTGTCATTTTCAAAATATTACAAACATGTAGTAAATGAAGGTATTGTAAAATGTAATATTCGATAAATGTGAACAGGACAGTTGAAAACTGTCTTGAGAATTTTTATTTAAATAGCTTGTTGAGCGCTCCCAGTATTAATACATCAGGCCTATCAACATGAGGTGATTAAATAAGGCCGAACAGCATTATACATTTTTTTCAAACAAATATAACCATGAATACAATTTTCAGATATTAAAGGAGGTAAGCAGATGACTTTCTGCATAAAAGCTCTGTTGAAAAGTTCCCTCCTCCTTTGCTACTAGTAGGGACACGCACAGAGATGGAAGGATCTATTCAATTGTCACTATGACCAGATGTAAATCCAATAAGATAAAATGAAGGAATTGCTGTATGTAAAAATGTAAATAGATGAAGGATAATCGCTTTTAAATGTATGATAGTTATTTAAGGTCTATGTGTAGACCCTACTATGTGTGCTGTGTATTACCCCTGTTCTCTCTATCTATGCCCCAAATTTCTGTCTTGATTTTGTGACATATCCCAAAATTATAATCAAACCGCTTCTGATCGCTGGAAGTAGCGGTATATAAGTGTTTGCTAAATAAATAAAAAAATAAATAAATAAAAATAAAGGATGGCAGAACTTGCCAACCACATTTAAGACTTCATTTTTAAACCCCCATGGTGCTTTAAGCAGTAAACTTTATCCTTGTTGCAGATATGGTGCATAGTCCATAGGTACATTAGTATCTGCAGCAAAACTGATCCCTCCATTCTCAAAGGGAAATGCTGCATGGAGGTTCCTTTTTGAAAACGTGCTTGCAGGCCCGTATGTGATGTTTCAAGATTATAGGCACACTTTGCACCATAGGCAGCCTATGGAAGTTCATAATTTTCTCCACTGAATTATATGCACCCTCCTAACAAATCTACCTTTAGCTTATAGCAGAAAAGGGGAGTACTGGCTATGCCTCACGTCTCACAATTTATCCAAGATAAGGGATTGACAAGAGCCACTGGTAGGAGTGGGCTGTTGCCTCCGGTGATACTGTGATTCATGAAGATGCAGGATGCAAGCTCACCATGCCCCTTCTATGGCAGCAGGGACATCCTGAAATCTCTAAGCAGCCATTGCAGGCAACGATATCATCAGTGGAGGACTCCAAAGAGCCAGTCACATCACTGAAGGGGATTCCACCCCCTGTGCAGCTGAACCCACTCTCCCAGTCATCCCCACCCCCTCCACACTGTCAATGGTGCCACTCAACCCAGTTACAGTTCTGGAGTTGGCACTACATGTCATGATGTCTTTGTAATATGATACAGAATAATGATCTTACTTTTAAACTCCAGAGAAAATGTCTCATTTTCATTGTATGCTGATTAAGCAGGTGGTTTCTTTTACATAAAAAATTGAATATTTCCCAACATTTTTCAGTATAACCAATCAGAAGGCCAGTTTTCCGAGGATCAGAAAATAAACTGCCTACAAAGAAAGAAAATACAACAGTAAGAAACATCTGAAATGTCAAGATAAATAAAATTAATGTTTAATAGCAAAGACCTACATAGCATGCATATATTTCTTGTATGGCATACCTTTTACATTACATGCATTGGGAATGATGTTTTCTGCTATAATTTTGGAGAAACACACATTCAAGGAAAGAAGCTCGTTTCTGCAACAAAAACAAGTATCAGTTAAAAAAACAAATGAACAAAACATTAGCTATGTATACTGCCCAGCCCAGGATATTACCATATTTCATTGCCAGTTACATAAAATGCAGTATACCTTGACCTCTAACATGCACACAGAATTTCAAGACGATATTAGCAAAGAAGCAATGGGTGCCAGGTTTGAACACAATTTACAAAGTCTGGTTCTTGCAAGTGACATTTTGTGGCATTCACACAGTGCAAGGCATTAAAATGCAAGAGGAGAATGACTGGCATGGCTTCTCAGTGCAGGTGATAGAGGCAAAAGCAGTAACAGGAGACAAGAAAGCCTGGGATAAGCACAGAGAATCCGACGGAGCCTGCACGGAGCAATTCCCCAGCTTTTAAAGAAAGCCTTTGGGATTGCTGCCACGCATGCGTGGTCTTCTTCCTGCCCAAAGGTGCCATTTTGCTCAGACAGGTCCCCTAGCTAAAGCCCTACTAAGCAGATGGCAAGGGAAGGACTAAAAAATGAGCAACTCTTCTGGGGAGGTGGGAAGGTAGCGAGGACTGATTCCTGCTGTCCCTGGAGAACACCTGTTACATGTGAGTAACTATGCTTTCTCCAGGAACAAGCAGGAAGTCAGTCCTCATGTATGGGACTCCCCAGCTACAGGCTACCAAACCTGTAACCCAAAAAATGTCTCTGCAAGGCCGTGAGCAGAAGCCGATGTCCTAAGGAGCCCGAGTCTTCGGGCCCCTGGGGTGAAGCTTTCGATAGCAACTGAAGAAGGGTCGGAGGGCAGGAGTTGCTTATACCCAAAGAGATTACGGCGTACAGCCTGGCTGAAGGCACTGTCCCGGCAGGACTCCATCCTCCAGGCAGTAGTGCGATGTGAAAGTGTTCGCTGAAGACCAGGTCGCAGCCTGGCAGATGTCCGTCAGAGGCACTGAGCGCAGCAAAGCCAGCAAAGCCACCTTGACTTGGACGCCATGTGCAGTGATTCGCCGAACCAGTGGGGCACCTGCCTTCACAAGGCAATGCAGTCTGCCACCCAGATGGAGAGGGTACACTTGGTGACTGCTTGCCCTAGAAGGTTGGGATCGTAGGCAATGAAGAGCCGATTGGACTTGCGATGTACCTGGGTACACTGCAGGTAGAAGGCGAGAGCCCTCTTGCAGTTCAGTGTATGTAAGACCGTCGATGCCCAGTTGGCATGAGGTCTTGGGAAGAAGCTTGGCAAGACTATCTTTGGGTTGGTACGGAGGACCACCCTGTTCCCACAGAACCTGGTGTAGGGAGCCTCAGCCATGAGGGCCTGGAGTTCGCTGACTCGCCGAGCCGAGGTCAGAGCCACCAGGAAGATGACCTTCCAGGAGAGGTGCTGAAGCGAGTATGTCGCCATCGGTTCAAAGGGCGGCTGCGTAAGCTGCATGAGCTTGATGTTGAGCACCCACTCTGCCGGAGGAGGTCGGATGGGAGGCTTGGAGAGTAAGAGACCCTGCATGAAGCAGGAGACCAAGGGCTGCCCCGAGAGGGGTTTACCCTTAATGGGGAGGTGGTTAGCCAAGATTTATTTATTTTTATTTATTTAACTGTATTTATATCCCGCTTTTCACCGGGTCAAAGCAGCGTAACAAAAGGGGGGGTTAATCGGTTATAGGGGTAGGGCCATCACCAGGAGGGGGCAACATTGATGATTTTGACAGAGGATAGACAGACATGGACAAGGTAACAGTTTCTGATCATAGGTTCTTGAGGGTGGTTTAGGGGGTTGGTTTATTTGTGGGAGGGTATTTTTGTTTTGAGATGTTCTTGGAATAGGATGGTTTTTAGCTGCTTTTTGAATGACAAGAGATCGTTATTGTTCCTGAGGTGGTTCGGTAGAGAGTTCCAGAGGGATGGAGCATAAAGTTCAAAGGCTCTGTTGCAGGTCCGTTGTGTGCATTTGGTTCTTTTGTGAGGGATGGTGAGGGAGTTGCTGTCTGGTTGTTTTGCTGTGGGCTGGGCGGGGCAGTAGGGTGTGGAGCTGGGTGCTCTGTGTTTGGTGGATGGTTTTGTGGGCGAGTAGAATAGCTTTGTATTTAATTCTTGCTTCGAGGTGAAGTATGTGTAGGTCCCTCAGAATTGGGGTGATGTGGTCTCGTTTCTTCGCATTCTGAATAATTCTCGCTGTGGTGTTCAAGGCAGTTCGGAGGGGGTTGGTCTGTGTGGCGGGTAGTCCATGTAGATTATGTTGCAGTAGTCCAGATGTGGGAGTGTCATAGCTTGCATTACTGTCCTGAAGTCTTGAGGTTCGAGGAGAGGTCGGAGACGTTGTACTGTTTTAGCCTTGTGGAATATGGTTCTGGTGGTCTTAGTGATTTGTTGCTTGAGGGTTAGGGTCTGGTCAATGATAATGCCCAGATATCTTATTTGTGGCTGTATTTGAATTTGTGTAGTTCCCATGATGATGTGTGTAGGTGGTTTGAAGTCTGGGTCTTTGGTCACTATGAGAGCTTCAGTTTTCTTTATGTTAATGGAGAGGTTGTTTTCCTGCAGCCAGTTGGATACGTCAGTGAAGCAGGCTGATAGTTGCTCATTTGTTGGGTTTGTGGTTGTAATTGGGGCATAGAGCATTATGTCATCAGCATATATGTGGAAGTTGATGTTGTAGGTACGTATGACTGAGCAGAGTGGTCGGAGGTAAATGTTGAAGAGCATGGCTGATAGTGTGGATCCTTGAGGTACTCCTTGATGTTGCTGGAAGGGGGGTGAGGTTGAGGTGCTGGTGCAGATCAATTGTTGTCGGTTTGTTAGGTAGGACTGGAACCATCGAAGTACAGTATCTTTGATCCCTATCGTTTGGAGTCTGTATGAGGATGTTGTGGGAGATGGTGTCGAAGGCTGCTGATATATCTAGGAAGATCATGGCGTATCCGGAGTGTTTTTCTTGGGTTCCTATGATGAGGGTGTTCATCAGTGTGGTCATGAGGGTCTCGACTCCATGTAGAGGACGGAAGCCGTGTTGCTGCGGGTCAACTATGTTGTTGATGTCTAAATGTTCTTGAAGCTGACGGACTATCTTCTCGGTTATTTTGGCGGTGAACGGGAGGCTTGCTATCGGCCTGTAGGAGGTGGGGTCCAGGGGATCCAGGTTGTGCTTTTTTAAAGTTGGTCGAATTGTAGTAGCGGAGTGCACGCAATGAATACACCAGGAGTCTATTTACCAGAATTCAAACCAGTTTATTTTGTGCAGAGGCTCAGACACCTGTCAATTGTCACTTTCAAAATGGTCTGAGCATGGCATTCAATAAAACAACAGCATTTATAGTTTTCATCATCAGTTCTATACAGGCAAACTCCTCATTGGTCCCGGTGGCCCCCTCACCCCCCCCATCCAATGGAAAATTTCTGACCGGGCCCACACCACTCTCCCCCCCCCCCTCAGGCCTTCCTAGCCATGCTCAGTAACTAGACATAACATTCTGCCTTGCTTTTTGCTTACAAGGTCACTCGCAGCACAGACACTGTGTGGAAAGCAGAATTCTGAAATACATCTGTGAATAACATAACACACTCAATGGAAAGTTTTACATTCTTATCAGCAAAAGCAGATTTCTATTTTCTCTAGCTTTCAGCTCTGCTCAGTTATAATATTCTGACGTGGGGGTTGGGGACTCAGGCCTAATCTACAGGCTTCATAACATACATTTACAGGCTATGCTAGGCCATAGCCTATCACATTATGATTGTGGTTTTGAGGATGTCCGGCATGTGTCCTTGAGTGAAGGATTCATTGACGATGTGGGCTAATGGTGCGCTTAGGTCTTCTTTGGATTTCTTTATCCAGTCAGTGGGGCAGTGGTCTAGCGGGGAGGTGGTGGTGTTTAGGCAGGAGATGGTGGATAATATTTCTTCTTCTGTGGTTGCATCAAACGTATCCCAGTCGCAGTTTATGATGGAGCAGTGGTTTGTTATGGTTGTCCTGGCGTTCTGGTGTGGATTTTGTGGTTGTTGAAGCTGTTTGTATTGTCGGGCCAATAAATCTGATGGGATGTTTGGCAGTTGGTCAGAGTTACTAGGTGCCCTTGTCAGTTTTTTGACAATCTGAAAGAGTTCCCGAGGTTTGTTTATGGCTGTGTTTATGATTTTTGAATGATAGGCTTTTTTCGCTTTGTCGGTTTCTGAGTGGTATGCGTCAAGTTCGTAGAGGTAGTTTATTTTGTCCTTTTCATGTTTGGTTTTTCTCCATTTTCTTTCTATTCTTCTGAGTTTGGTTTTTAGTTTGCGAAGGTCGGGGCTTTTGAGGAGGTGGGTCTGGTGTTAGTTTTGCCGATGCGATTGTGGTGTTCCAGTTGTAAATTAGGTCATCAATGTTGCTGTTTGTTTGGAGTTTGGGCAGAGTTTGTGCTAGGAAGTCTTCTTTGATAAATGCTTTAAATCTTCTTGAGTGTTGCTTGTTTCTTTGTTATTTATGCGTTGGTAGGTGTGGGATATGTGGATGATGTACTGGTCTGACCATGGTACAGGTGAGACCTCCGGGTTTCTGTATGAGGAGGCAGTTTGGGAGTTTAGAAATATGAGGTCCCATGTGTTCCCTTTTTCGTGTGTTGGTTCTTGTATGATCTGTATCAGGTTCATTGCTACCAACCAAAAAGAGCACGAATCCACGTGCACCAAGGAACCCAGTAAGAAACGTGGAATGCAACGAAAAGACGTGGAGTCAAATACTTTTATTTCTTAATTCCACATCAGCCACCGGCCCGACACTGGCCGTGTTTTGTAACCACCTTCCTCAGGGGCAAATGATGGCTGTATATCGTGTGCATGGTAACGAACAGCACTATACCTAGCCCTGTGCGAGTGGTGCAGCCAAACAGGACGCAAAAGATTACACAGGTCTGCAAAAGATTTTTTTTCAAGAACTGTTTTGGTTATTCCACGTAATCTTTATGTTTTTTGGTGCGCTGAATCCGAAAATGACCTCCATTTTGTCATAGGACATCACGTTTCCTGACAATTTAGGAATAGTACTATGGCGCTATAAGCAGACTCTGATTTTAAGAGGTCTTATCTTACACAGTTTTAGCCTCTTCTATGAGTTTAAGGAAGAGTATTTATAATAATAGAAGCACACGATATACAGCCATCATTTGCCCCTGAGGAAGGTGGTAACGAAACACAGCCAGTGTCGGGCCGGTGGCTGATGTGGAATTAAGAAATAAAAGTATTTGACTCCGCGTCTTTTCGTTGCATTCCACGTTTCTTACTCAGGTTCATTGCTGTCATGACGTTGATGAAGGTTTCTGCTTGTTGGTCTTGGAGTGATGGGAGGTTGAAGTCTCCTAGGATTATTTGTTTTTTCGTGGAGCTGGTGCTTTCGGAAATGAGGTGTAGCGGGGTTTGGAAGATGGCGCTCAGGTGAACCCTGACTGAGTTGGACTTCAGCCCTGCCTTCAAGAAGTGGAGGAGATATTGAAGGAGAACAGGTCGATCTGGAGCTCGGAGCACCAGATTGAGAAATGCTGCCACTTAAAGGCATAGGCTCGCCTCATCAAGTCCTTCCTCGATGCGAGGACCACCTCCTCGACCTCTCCCAGGAGGTGCAGCGGGGCTAAGGAGACCCGTTCAGCTGCCAGGCTGTAAGGGACAGCGAGGCCAGGTTCGGGTGGAGCACCCGTCCCTCCTCCTGCATTAGCAAGCTCGGGGCGCAGCCTAGGGGGACTGGAGGCTCAGAGGAGAGCCGGAGCAAAAGCGGGAACCGAGGCTACGAAGGAGTCACGAGAATCATGGAAGCTTGATCCCGCTGGACCCTGTCCAGGGTCCTCGCAATGAGAGGAGTGGGGGGGGGGGGGAAAAGGCATAAAGGAGCCTGGAGACCCAACTCAGGAGGAACGGAACCAGAGCCACTCTGCTCGGGTGTGGAACTGGTCCACAGAATCGGGGGAGCTGTGCATTCACCGGACTGGCAAACAGGTCAATGGATGGAGTCCCCCACCGATGGAACAAAAGGCTGGCCACCTCCGTGTCCAGGCACCACTCGTGTGGTGGAGGATTCTGCTGAGTTTGTCCGTGAGGACATTCTCCTGGCCCCGGAGATAGACCGCTCTGAGGGTTATGCTCCAGGAAAAATGGCAAAGGAGCATAACCCTCCCGGCAGAGATGGCAAGAACCTGTTCCCCTTTCCTTGTTTATGTAGAACATAGCTACCCTGTTGTCGGTCTGCACGAGTACCGACTTTCCCCTCAGGTGGTACTCGAAGGCCCTCAAGGCCCACCGAACCACCCAAAGCTTGAGCAGATTGATCTGCTGCTGAGCTTCCTCGAGTGACCACTGCCCCTGGGTGCATAGATCACCGCAGTGGGCTCCCCAACCCAGCAGGGAGGCATCCGTCATCAGGACGAGCTCATGCTGCGGGGTTTGGAAGGGCATCCCTCGAAGGCAGCTTCGGGGATACTGTCACCAATCCAGGGAGGTGTAAAGACTGCAGGAGATCCAGACAGGGGTCCTGGAGGCGACCGGAGGCCTGGCTCCATTGAGCCCTGAGGCACCACTGAACCGCCCGCATGTGCATGCGGGCGTGAGGGACAACATGAATTGTGGAGGCCATCTGCCCCAGGAGGCGCAGCATGGCTCGCGCCGGAATCTGAGCTTGTCCCTGGACCTTGACCGCCAGGGCACGACGATCCACACGATCCCAGAGCAGGAAGGCAGTCCTCCACTCTGTGTCGAGGAGTGCGCCGATGAACTCCAGGGTCAAACCCGGTTTGAGGTGGGACTTGGAGTAATTGACCAAGAAGCTGAGGCGTTTGAGGAGAAAGATCGTGCGCAATGCCACAAGGTGGGCTTCCTTGATCGATGCCCCCATGACGAGCGAGTCATCTAGGTAAGGAGAAACAGGTATGTCCTGCCACCGGAGATAGGCGACAGCCTCTGAAAGACACTTGGTGAAGACCCGCGGGGGCAGATGTGAGCCCGAAGGGAGCATCCTGTACCAGTAGTGCTCTCCCTGCACCCTGAAGCGCAGGTACTGCCTGTGCTGGGGGTGGACCAGAATGTGGGTGTAAGTGTCTCCGAGATCCAAGGAGCATAGCCAATTGCCCTGCTGGAGGAAGGGCAGCAGGACACCAAGCGATAGCATTTTGAACTTCTCTCACACCAGAAACTTGTTTAGGCTCCCGAGATCGATGATAGGGCATAGGCCCCCCGTCTTCTTCGGGACGAGGAAGTATCGGGAGTAGAACCCTCGACCTCGGAGGTGCGGTGGTACCCTTTCGACCACCCGCTGGCCGAGGAGGTTGGTCAGTTCCTGTTGCAAACAAGCCTGGTGCGAGGTAAGCCGAGAAGACTCCTCTGGGGAGAAGGGAGGAGGGAGCCTGTCCAGATGAAGACGGTAACTCTCCTGGACCACCCTGAAGACCCAGGTGTCTGACGTGATCGATGCCCAAAGGGGCGCGAAAAGGGACAGGCGTCCCCCCACAGGTGGAAGCCCTGCCGGGGGGCGAGAGGCTATGCCATCGGCATCAAAACTCCTGTGCAGGATGAGGTGGCGCCAGTGGTTGGGCTTTACGCCCTTTAGGCTTGCGATGGCCATGTGTACTCCCCTTACCCTGCGTGCTGACGGGCAGTGCGGGGGTGGGCGGGTATCCCTGGTAGGGGAGCCCCTTCCTCTGGAAGAATGGCTTTTTCACTGGCAGCTTCTTCCGTGGGAGAGGAGAAGTCTTATGTGAGAGGCGGGTTCGAGTTACAAACTCCGTTTCAATTTCGGCGGCCTTATCCTCCATGGGCTTGCCGAATAGCTGTTCACCAAGGCAGGGGACATCCAGGAGTTTCTCCTGGACCCATTGATCCAGGTCCGAGGACTGGAGTCATGCTTTGTGCCGAGCCCCTAATGCCGGCCGCCGCTACTTGCGCAGAGGATTCAAACCCATCATACGCGGCGTGGGAGAGGTACTTTGAGCAGTCCGCGATTGACCTCAGAAGGGTCTGGAACCTGAGGTGGTGTTCACCCCCAAGACCTGCGGAGAAACCGCCGAGCTCTTTGGCGAGGTCGGGCAGGAACATGCTCACATACAGTTGATAGGCCTGAATATGGCATGTCAGCATGGACTCTTGATAGGCCTTGTGCCCCAGAGCGTTGAGGGCCCTGGACTCCCTGCCCGGCGGGACCAAAGAATGTGACTTTGGGCTCCTTTGCTTCCGCATCGCCGATTCCACTACAATGCAGGTGTGCGGGAGCTGGGTCTTTTTCGGAACCCCGGGCTGCGCTGGACCCTACAGTATACATAGCATCAGGTGTTTGCTCACAATAGGAACCAAGGCTGGCACCTCCCACATGCGGAGAAACAGCCGGGACAGAATGGGAAGCACTGGGACTGTAAGAGACTCCCAGGGCAGGGACTCATACTATAAGATATTGAGTTCCTCTGCCCTCGGCTTTTCCTCAGCCTGCGTGGCCAGCTTGAAGGCCCACGCCATGTCCCTCACGAACAGAAAGGACGTGTCTTCGGGAGGCGAACGCCTCTGGGAGGTGGGTGGGGACTAGTCTGAGGGAAGATCCCTGTGAGCGCGGGTCTCCGGGGAGGTATCCCCATCAGATTCCCAGCCCGAGAGGCACGAAAAGGAATCCAAGTCAGGCTGGTCGCCCTGTCTGGAAGCCAAGGCCCGCTTGGAGCCAGAGGCCTTGGACGATCTCACTCCCGAGGAGCAGGACGGCAAACGAGGCTGGCGCCAAGGACCCTCACGAGGCCCAATGCTCTCGGGGGTTTCCAGGGCAGGTTTAGGTGTTCCCCTCAGGGGGACCTCGGTCTCGAGGTGCGAGCCAGCTGTGCTGGGCAGAAACTCCTGCTGAGCATCTAAGAAGGCAGAAACACTGCGCTCTAGTGCCAGCATTCAGGACTCCCATGCGGACGTGGGTCCCTGTGACGCAGACACAGGGGTTACCGGGTCTGGCATGGAAGAGGAGAGGGGGTCCTTGCCAGGACGATCCTCAGGAGACCAGGTGCCATCGCCGGAGACCTCCATGTCTATATGAGGTACCTTTCGAGGCCGCTCCTTGTTTGATTCTCGGGAACGCCGGGAAGGGCTGAGCGACCGAGCGTGGGAACGTTTGCTCTTGTCCGGAGCCACCGACAGCGACTTCGAAGTCGTCTTTTTCTTGCGCCTCTCCAACTCAAGGGACCCCTGATCGGGGCGCTGCCTGGACAGCGGAGCTGCAGCAGAGGATCCCACAAGCAGAGGGATGGCCAAGGATGCCCCAGGGACTCTGGGGCTGCTTTAAGGAAAATGTCATCAGACTTATTCTTACGACTTAGCAGGGCCTTGGCGGACATTTTCTTAGAGAGAGAGCAGAGCTCTGGGTTATGGTCAGCTCCCAGGGACCAGAGACAGCAGTTATGGGTGTCTGAGCAACATATTTTTGGAGCATCTATCACATTTTTTAAAACTGGTGGCCACTGGGGCAAAAAGGGTCTCTACTAGGTCGAAGACCCTTGAGGCAAACGGTTGAAAAGGGTGAGAAAGGCCCAAAGAGAGAAAATTTTTCCAAAAAGGCTGAAATAAAGGATGTCTCTTCGCTCAGGGAAAAAGAGCGAAAGGGAAGATGGGAGAGGACCGGTGCTACCGGAAAAAAGAGGGCCAGAGGCCGAAACGAAAAACACTTTTTCCAAGGGACGAGACATGTGTCTGAAGGGCTCTGCGGAAACAGGGAGACTGAGCAAGATGGCACCATTGGGCGGGAAGAGGACCACACATGCGTGGCAGCAATCCCAAAGGTTTTCTTTGAAAGCTGGGGAATTGCTCCATGCGGAGTCAGTCGGTGCCGACGTCACCCATAAGTGAGGGCTGACTTCCTGTTTGTTCCTGGAGAACAGGAAGTAAACTGAGCAGACTAGATGGATCTTACATTCCTCCTCTGCCATCATAGACTATGTTAAGTTGTTCCTTAGCTACCACTAAAGGAGGCAGGCCCTACAAGAGGAGGATTAGCAAGGCCATTTAGCCTGGACCTCACTTCAGCCAAGAGTGCATGATCCTCCACTTTAACCCTATATAATCATTATGTTTATTTGTATAATAATTTTTTGAATTTTGAAACATTCTTTGCATGCCATTCTTTATATTAAAATATTTGTACCCCCTTCCCAAACAATGAGGGGGCTTCATAATGAGGAATGGCCCAGGCTTCATCTGAACTTGGAGGGCCTAAAAGGTGGTACATACCACAAGCATTCAATTTCTTTTACAATTTGAGGTGTCAAAGGTCAAACTTCATGTTCCTTTAACTTATAAGCAACAACATATCTCTCATGAGCATTCACTAATATGTTTATGAACAGTAATACATTAGTCACACAGAGAGAACCTGCAAGTATTTACAAAGATTGGTAATTAAAAACTCAGGATTATCATAGCATGGACGACTATCCACAGGATTGCCAGAAGGCACTTAACATAATCCAGGGATTTACAATAAAGCACAGTTAGGTACCTGTGTGCCTTTGAGTCAGTCCTGACTCCTGGCGACCCAGAAGCTCCTGGGTTTTCTTGGCAGTGTCACCGGAAGTAGATTGCCAGGCCTTTCTTCCGAGGCAATGGAGGGTTAAGTGACTTGCCCAAGGCCACAAGGAGTGCTAGTGGGAATTGAACCCTGGTTGCTTGGTTACCAAGCCAGTGTTCTAACCACTAGGCTACTCCAAACAGGTGATCTCTGGGAATAGCAGGAATAAGTCTTCACATATGGGGTACGTCGGTACCGACGGAGCCTGCGCGGGAACGCTCCCCAGCGTCCAATCAGAAAGCTTTTGGGAGCATCCCACAGCGCCTGCGTGCTGCCTTCCCGCCTTTCCAACTGTCTCTCCTCAGTTGAGTTTTATAGCTGAGACAAAGAGGGAGAGAGGGGGAAAGGAAGAGAGAGAGAGAGAGAGGGAGGGAGAGAGAGAGAGAGAGAAGGAGAAAGGGAGAGAGAGAGGGGGAAAGGGAGAGAGAGAGAGAGAGAGAGAGTGAGAGTGAGAGTGTGAGAGAGAGAACTCCTAGGGGAGGTGGGTGGGTTGTGAAGACTTATTCCTGCTGTTCCCAGAGATCACCTGTTACAGGTAAGTAACTGTGCTATCTCCAGGAGGACTCCCTAGTTTTTGATGCCAGGGAGAGCGCCTAGAAGTTTGTGACCCTGGGACAGGGCTGCACTTCCTCACCTGGATCTCTGGCATCCCCTGAGGGATGGTGGGAAGGAGTTGATTAGGTATGGAACAGGTGTTTGAGAACAGCCTGACCAAACAAGGCATCCCGGCGGGAGTCCTTGTCTAAGCAGTAATGGGCTGTGAAGGTATGAACCGAGGCCCAAGTGGCTGCTCGACAGATGTCATCGATAGACACAGAGTTCAGATGACCCATTGAGGCTGCCATGGTTCTCACATTATGAGCTGTGACATGGCCCTCCAGAGAAATGTTCTTGCTCTGATAGGCGAAAGAAATACATTGGGCAATCCAGTTGGAAAGAGTTCTCTTGGAGACTGGTTGTCCCAAATGAGAAGGATCAAAAGCAACAAAGACTTGGGAAGACTTTCTATGTTGCTGTGTCCTCTGTAAGTAAAACGCCAGAGCTCTTTTACAGTCCAGGGTATGAAGATTCCTCTCTGCAGGTGATGCATGAGGCCCTGGAAAAAAAAAGACAGGTAGGTAGAGCTCTTGGTTGAGGTGAAAAGGCGAGACCACCTTAGGCATAAAATGTGGATTAGTCCTAAGGACCACCTTGTCATGATGGAATCTTGTATAAGGTGGATTAGCTACTAGTGCTTGCAATTCACTGATGTGGCGTGCTGATGTGATTGCAATGAGAAAGATAACCTTCCAAGAAAGGTATTTCAAGGAGGTAGTAGCTAAAGGTTCAAAAGGCAGCTTCATAAGCTGACCAAGAACCAAATTTAAGTCCCATGCTACCGGAGGTGGTCTAATGGGAGGCTTTGTTAAAAGGAGGCCTCTCATGAACCTTGCTACAAGGGGATGAGAGGAAACAGGTTGTCCATTTAGAGGCTTGAGGGAAGCTGCAATAGCACTCAGATGGACTCTTACTGAATTTGTCTTAAGGCCTGCATTAGACAGATGCAGGAGATACTCCAGCAACGATTCCAGAGGTATGGCACGGGGGTTAATACCCTTTTCAGAACACCAGATGGTAAACCTTTTCCACTTGAAGGCGTAAGAACGTCTAGTGGAAGGTTTTCTGGAAGCTTGAAGAACATCTTTCACTTGCTGAAAAAGAGGAAGATCTTGGAGATCTAGGCCTTCAGCAACCAAGCCCTGAGATGCAGAGACTGGGGATTGGGATGCCACAACTTTCCGTCCTCCTGAGAGAGGAGGTCTGGAGCAGATCCTAACTCTAGGGAGGGATGTAGAAGCAAAGGGTACCACACTTGCCGTGGTCAATGTGGAGCTATGAGAATCATGTGGCCTCTGTCTCTCTGAAGCTTGAACAGGGTTTTGGGAATTAGGGGAATGGGTGGAAAGGCATACAGGAAGTCTTGACCACAGTGAAGGAGGAAAGCATCCCTTGCCTGAGCCCCCTGAGCCGGAGTTCTGGAAAAGAACCGGGGAAGTTTGGCATTCCACGGACTTGCAAAGAGGTCTATGTCCAGGGTTCCCCAAATTGGAAAAATTTTGGACACCTGGTTCATATGTAGGGACCACTCGTGTGGAAGCAGAACTCGACTGAGTCTGTCTGCCCAAGAGTTTTGAACCCCTGGAAGATAGACTGCCAGAAGATGAATGTGATGCTCTCTGGCGAGGGCCCACAGTCGCAGAGCTTCGTTGCAAAGCGACAGAGAGCCAGTTCCTCCCTGCTTGTTTATGTAGAACATGGCCACCTGATTGTCCGTGTGGACAAGGACTGTCTTGTGGCTGAGCAGGGTGTGGAAAACTCGCAGAGCAAGGAAGATTGCTCTGAGTTCCAAGAGATTGATGTGGAGACAAGTCTCCTGTGGGGACCAGATGCCCTGGGTGGAGAGGTCCTGAAGATGAGCTCCCCAGCCCATAGGAGAAGCATCTGTTGTAAGAGTTGCCTGGGGTAGAGGCTGTTGAAAAGGACACCCCAGCAAGAGGTTCTGAGGGGACTTCCACCACTGGAGGGACAAAATGAGGCGACTTGTGTTTGCTATTTTGTCTGACAGGCAGCCTAATGCCTGGGTCCATTGGGTGGATAAAGTCCACTGAGTTGCTCTCATGTGAAGACGAGCATATGGTACCACATGAACGATGGAAGCCATGTGGCCTAGCAACTGTAACATCTCTCGAGCAGTGAGTAGGGGTTTTAACTCTGCTTAAGAAGCTAACTGCATCAAGCGAAGGCAACGGGTCTGGGGAAGAAAGGCCCTTGCCTTTTTGGTATCCAGCAGTGCCCCTATGAATTCCAGGGACTGAGTAGGGATCAAATTGGATTTTGGGATTACCAGCCCTAAGTATTGAAGGATACGCATTGTGCAGGTTAGAGCAGTCCTGGCCTCTGATTGAGTGGGAGCTCGAATGAGCCAGTCGTCCAGGTAGGGGAAGAAAAATATTCCCAGGGTGCGCAGAAAAGCAGCAACCACTGCCATGCATTTCGTGAACACCCTTGGTGCAGAGGCCAGGCCAAAGGGGAGCACTCTGTATTGATAGTGCTTCTCCTGGAAAAGGAACCGAAGGAACCTTCTGTGAGTTGGATGGATGAGAACATGAGTGTACGCATCCTTGAGATCTAGAGAACAAAGCCAATCCTGACTCTGAAGGTATGGCAGCAGAGTTCCCAGAGAAACCATCTTGAATTTTTCTTTGACTAGGAATCTGCTCAATTCTCTGAGATCTAAAATGGGTCTGAAGCCCCCTGTTTTCTTTGGGATAAGAAAATAGGGGGAGTAGAACCCTGTGCCCTGTTGTTGAGAAGGCACTTCCTCTACTGCCCCTTGGGCTAGAAGAATGGCAACCTCCTGCTCTAATAGGCTGAGGAGGGAGGTTGGAGAATTGAACTGGTGCACTCTTGTGAGAGGGGGCAAGCTGGAAAAATGAAGTTTGTACCCCTCTCTTATGATGGAGAGTGTCCACTGCTCTGCTGTGATTTGCTCCCATCTGGGAGCAAAGTGACATAGCTTTCCTGGAATGGTGGAGGGCTCTGGTCCCTCTAGAGCCAGAAAGGCTAAGTTCTCTAGCAGAAAGTCAAAGGCCCTGAGGTGGCTGAGACTGCTGGGCTGGAGCAGGCCTCGCAGCCTTTGCCTTGGTCTGTTTGGAGGATTTCTGACGTTTGGAAGGGAACTGAGCTACAGAAGATGCTCTCTGACTATAAGCAGGATAGGATCTTCCCTTCTTTGAAAAAGATGAACAACCTTTTCTTAGCAGGAGCAGCTGTAGATTTGGATAGTCTATCCAAAGCAGAATTTTCAGCATCCATCTGATTGGCTTTTGCTTGCCAATTTTTACCAAACAGATTTTCACCTGTACAAGGGATATTTCCCAATTCATCTTGGACCCATGTCTCCAAATCAGATGCTTGAAGCCAAGCAACCCTACATGCTGCTATAGCTATAGCTGAGGCTCTGCTTACGCATTCAAAGGAATCGAAAGCTGCACGGTTGGAGAATTTGGAGACATCCTGGGCATGTTTGAGCGCAGAGAGAAATTCTTGCCTTTTATTGTCAGACATAAAAGGACTTAAAGTCTGCAAATGGTCAGTGACCTCTTAAGAACATGCCCATGTAGAGACTATAAGAATTAATTCTTGCAGCAAGCATGGAAGATTCTTCTACCAAAAGCATCCAGGGTTCTATATTTAACATCCTGGAGGATTAGAGGCATATCTCTTGGCACTTCTAATCTTTTTCATTGCAGACTCAACCACAATAGAGTGGTGAGGAAGCTGAGTCTTATGGAAATCAGGACAAGGAGGGACATGATACATGGTGTCCAACCTGCGAGAATGAGGAGAGGTGCTTCCCACATCCTTAACATGAGATCATACAGAATCTCATGAATAGGCAATGTGGCTGCCTCTTTAGGAGTTTTAGGATATTGTAAAATATCTAACTCCTTAGCTCTAGGCTCTGGGGCTACTTTGGCGTGGCCCTTAGGCGGTGGACCGTGCGGGACCCACTATCTGCTGCTATATGCTTATTCTATATGCTCATTCTGTTCAGCGATATGCTGTTTGTAGTTAATGTAAGGTAATGTAATGTAAGTTATGTACTGTGTTCCCTGTTTGTACTCCTAGTGTTTTGTTGTGATGTAATAATGCAATGTATGTTTCCCTCACCTTTGTTTAACTTTGTGCTGTATTAACCGCTTTGATTGAAGGAAAAGGCGGGATACAAAACATGTTAAATAAATAAATAAATAAATACTGTAATAGAGAGACCCTGAGCCACCTCTCTGATAAAGTCTTGAAAAGACAAGTCCTCTGGAGGAGACATCCTTCGTTTAGGAGAGGACTCCTCCTGTGGAAGAAGCATCGCTGCATCGACAGACTGTTCAGAATCCTCAGAGTCATCAGAGGAATCGAAGTATCGTCTGTCGGGATGCTCTTGCAAAGCCCGATACCCGTACCGACCGGGGTCGATATCAGGAATCATTGGTACCAGGGTATCGGTACCGGAGGGCTTCAGGGGGCAGGGTACCGGCATGGCTGACACCGATGCCGATGTCGATGCCACCGGTACCGGGATCGGTACCAATGGCGATACCGGAGCCGGTACCTGCGGAGTAGTCTGATGCAGTACCACGGGCGTCGATGCCACAAGGAAAGCCGCCAGACTGCGTTCCATGGACAGAATCCTCTGATCCATGGACGCTGCCAATGCCTGGAAGTCGGTACCGGTGGAGGCCACCGGTACCCCCGAGCATGGCACCAGGAGATCGGTTGAGGCCACGCCATCTAGATCATCCTGGAACCCCGATGATGATGCTTTAGAAGCCGAAGCCTCCCGCCGGGGTAATTTTTTCGGTGCAGAATCCTCGAGGGCAAGGCCAGAGGCATCTTGATGCTTAGAAGGAGATTTGCCCTTCGAGGACCAGCTGGATTTATGTTTAGTTACCTGAGATCCATGTGAGGAAGAAGCAGCCCTGGAAGACATCGATGCCACCGAAGCTGCATCAGAGGAAAACAGGGTACTGAGCTTGGCAGCTCAGTTCTGTCGACCTCTCTTAGACATCATGGAACAGGACATACAATCTTTGATGGAATGGTCAGGGCCTAAACATTTAAGACACCAGTCATGGGTGTCGGTGACGGATATAGTACCGCCACATTTTGTGCACTTCTTAAAACCTGAGGCAGGTTTTTCCATATTTGAGGAAAAAGGTTTTGGGCCTAAGGCCCAAAACTGAAGTACACCTGAAGAAAAAATAGGTGGTTTTTTTTTTTTTTTTTAAAGAAAAGAATAAGAACCGGCGGTACCGGTATAGCGTCAAGGAAGGCAGACGCGACAGAAAAGAAATAAAGAAAAAAATAAGGAAATTCTTCTGCGGTGACAGGAACACGACCTGCTGGCTCCGCGGAAAAAGAACTGAGGAGAGACAGTTGGAAAGGCGGGAAGGCAGCATGCAGGCACTGTGGGATGCTCCCAAAAGCTTTCTGATTGGATGCTGGGGAGCGTTCCCACGCAGGCTCCGTCGGTACTGACGTACCCCATATGTGAAGACTCATTCCTGCTTGTTCCTGGAGATAATACCACCACTAGTAATGCATTCACACAAGCTGGATCCTAAGGAGTTTTGACAAGCATGGGTCTTGCACCTTTCATTAGATGAACATCACATCAAACAATAAAATTCCTAGGGAATTTGGGATGCTTTAAATGTGGCTGCTCTAGGACGTGGTCATTTTGCCAGTTTACAGAATTAAGTTGAGGTTTTCTTGACTCTCGAGTAATTACAGCAAAGTTATTTTGATTACTGTATTATTTCCACTCTAATACTTACTGGTGCTCTTGGTGGCAAATATGGAATGCCAGATAGATAAGATTACCCAGAAATGTCCTTAACAGCAGTGTTTCCTGTGGGAAGTGCAACTCTCTCTCTGCTTTGCAATTTACTAGAATCAAAACAAGATTATTAAATTAAGGTTGGAACTAGATTAGGCAAGTTAATGAAAAGGAGTAAAAAAACTTGACTCTAATATTTAGATGTTGCTGGAAGGGTTTATTGATGCTTTACTTGTTACAATTTCATGTATGCAAAGGCAATGTATTTACTAAAATGCGTTAAGCATTTAGGTGGTAATTCTGTAAAAGGTACATGGACAGGTATGCACTAGAAATGTGCATAAATCCCCATTTTAAAGGACTTAGTGCACTTTACGTCATTGCTATTCTGAAAACATGCGCGTAAGTCGCATTGTGCATACCTTCATTTAGGGTATGCACAGGGATGAAGCAAAGATTTACATGCTATCTCCAGGAACAAGCAGGAATGTAGTCTTCACATATGGGGACTCCCTAGCTGAAGATGCTAGGGAGATGACTCCAGGAAGCTGCCACCTATAGTGAGGTGGGCCATGCTTCCTCCCATGGATTTCTGGCATCCTACCAGGGTTGGTGGGTAGGAGTTGTATTAAGTTTGAAAGAGATTTTGAAGTACAGCCTGGCCAAAGAAGGCATCCCGGCGGGAGGCTTTATCTAGGCAGTAGTGGGCTGCAAAGGTATGTACCGAAGCCCAGGTGGCTGCTCGACAAACGTCATCAATAGACACAGAGTGAAGGTTAGCCATAGAGGCTGACATGGCTCTCACATTATGAGCTGTGACATGGCCTTGAAGAGGAAGACTCTTACTCTCATAAGCAAAGGATATGCTTTGTGCAATCCATTTGGATAAAGTCCTCTTGGAGACTGGAAGTCCCAAATGACTAGCATCAAAAGCAATAAAAAGTTGAGAAGACTTTCTATGTTGCTGTGTTCTTTGCAGATTAAAAGCTAAGGCTCTTTTACAATCCAAAGTATGAAGGTTCCTTTCTGCATTAGAGGCATGAGGCCTCAGAAAGAATACAGGAAGATAAATCGATTGATTTAAATGAAAAGGCGAAACCACCTTTGGCATAAAGTGTGGATGAGTTCTGAGGACAACCTTATCATGGTGAAACCTAGTGTAAGGAGGATCAGCCACTAACGCTTGCAATTCACTAATGCGACGTGCAGAGGTGATTGCAATTAGGAAGATGACCTGAACATAAGAACATAAGATATGCCATACTGGGTCAGACCAAGGTCCATCAAGCCCAGTATTCTGTGGACAAAACATCAGGGTAGTAGTGGCTAAAGGTTCAAAGGGCGGTTTCATGAGCTGCCCGAGAACTATATTTAAATCCCATGCCACCGGTGGTGGTTTGATGGGAGGTTTTGTAAACAGAAGACCTCTCATAAATCTGGATATGAGTGGATGAGAGGAAGTTGGTTGTCCATTTAGAGGCTTATAGGAAGCTGTAATTGCGCTAAGATGGACTCTTACTGAATTGGTCTTTAGACCAGAATTTGATAAAGGAAGTAGATACTCTAGTATCGCTTCCAAAGGTATCATCAGGGGGTTTAACCCCTTCTGGGAACACCATATAGTGAAACGTTTCCACTTGAAGTCATAAGATCGTCTTGTGGAAGGTTTTCTAGAAGCCTGAAGAATATCCTTTACCTGTTGGGAAATGTTGAGATCCTGAAGATTTAAGCTTTCAGCAACCAGGCCATGAGATGCAGGGACTGGGGATTCGGGTGCCATAGGGTCCCGCTCTCTTGGGAAAGGAGATCTGGAGCACACCCTAACTCCAGAGGTGCAGCTTTAGAGAGATGTAGAAGCAGGGGATACCACGTTTGGTGTGGCCACCGTGGCGCTATGAGGATCATATGACCTCTGTCTCTCTGAAGCTTAAAGAGTGTTTTGGGGATGAGGGGAATAGGTGGGAAGGCATAGAGGAAGTCCTGACCCCAGTGAACGAGGAAGGCATCCCTTGCCTGTCAATTGTGAGCCGGAATCCTGGAACAGAACCGGGGAAGTTTGGCATTCAGTTGACTTGCAAAGTGGTCTATGTCTGGAGTCCCCCAGATGTGAAATATCTTTGCCACCTGGTCTAGGTGGAGAGACCATTCGTGAGGCAGCAGTACTCGGCTGAGTTTGTCTGCCCAAAGGTTTTGAATGCCTGGAAGATATACCACGAGAAGGTGGATTTGATGCTCTCTGGCGAGGGCCCAAAGTCATAAAGCTTTGTTGCATAATGACAGAGAGCCTGTTTTGCCTGCTTGTTCACACAGAACATGTCTACTTGATTGTCTGTTTGGACTAGGACTGTCTTGTAGCTGAGCTGGGCATGGAATACTCAAAGAGCTAAATAGATTGCTCTTACTTCTAGGAGGTTTATGTGAAGACAAGCCTCCTGTGGAGTCCAGGTGCCCTGGGTAGAGAGATAATGCAGGTGTGCTCCCCAACCCACCTGTGATGCATCTGTTGTTAGAATGGTCTGGAATAGGGGTTGTTGAAAGGGAGACCCCACTAAGAGATTCTCCAGTGATTTCCACCATTGAAGGGACAAGATCAGTCGATGAGAGTTTGATGTCTGAGACGTCCTGTGGCCTGTGTCCACTGTGTGGATAGGGTCCACTGGGCTGCTCGCATGTAGAGGCGAGCATAGGGAACTACATGAACTGTGGATGCCATGTGTCCCAGTAACTGAAGCAGTTCTCAAGCAGTTAGGGAGGATTTTCCCGCTGCTTGAGAAGCTAGTTGCACTATGCGAAGACACCGAGCCTGTGGAAGGAAAGCCCTTGACTGTCTGGTATCTAAACAGGCTCCTATGAACTCCAGAGACTGGGAAGGAACAAGTTGGGATTTTGCGAAGTTTATTACTAATCCCAAGTACTAGAGGATTCGCATTGTACGAGACAGTGCAGAGCTGGCTTCTGCACCCGTGGGGGCTCGAATGAGCCAGTTGTCCAAGTAAGGGAAGACGAATATCCCTAGGGTTCGCAGGAATGCAACTACTACTGCCATGCATTTCGTGAAAACTCTTGGTGCGGAAGCCAAACCAAAGGGAAGAACCCTGTACTGGAAGTGTTTTCCCTTGAAAAAGAATCGTAAGAATTTCCTGTGATCTGGATGGATCAGGATGTGAGTATATACATCCTTTAAGTCTAGAGAGCAAAGCCAATCCTGACTTTGAAGGTATGGCAGAAGAGTTCCGAGAGAAATCATTTTGAACTTCTCTCGGAACAGGTATTTGTTCAATTCTCTGAGGTCTAGAACGGGTCTGTGTCCCCCTGTTTTCTTTGGAATAAGAAAATAGGGGGAGTAGAACCCTGTACTCTGCTGGAGGATGGGTACTTCCTCTATTGCCCCTTGGGCAAAAAGTGTTGAGACCTCGAGATTCAGCAGATTGTCTGTAGAGGTCTGGGAATTGAACTGCCTTAGGATTGTAGGAGGGGGCATGCTGTGAAAATGAAGCTTGTACCCCTCTCCTAGAATGGACAGAGTCCAACTTTCTGCTGTTATTTGGTGCCATCTGTTGGCAAAATGACACAGCCTGCCTGGAATATTTAGGGGTGTTGAACCCCTCAGAGGCAGGAAGGCTAAGCTCTCTAGGAAGGAGTCAAAGCCCTTGAGGGGGCTGAACCTGTGGATCTGGTTGAGCTCTCGGGCCTTTTGACTTCTTCTGCTGTTTAAATTGCTGTTGTCCCCTTTGGGCAACTTGACCGTGAGCTTGGCTTTGCTGGGTATAGGATGGATAAAACTTCCTCTTTTTGCTGAAAGAGGGTTTTTTATAGGGTTTCTTTTTGGCTGGAGTGGCTGTAGATTTTGACAATCTAAGGTGATATTGTCAGCATCTATCTCATTGGCCTTTTCCTGCCAATTCTTGCCAAAGAGGTTTTCTCCTGTGCAAGGGATGTTGCCTAATTTATCCTGTACCCAAATCTCCAAGTCAGATGCCTGAAGCCAGGCAATCCGTCGTGCACCAATGGCAATAGCAGAGGTTCTGCTGATGCATTCAAAGCAGTCAAAGGCTGCACGATTTACAAACTTGGAGACATCTTGAGCATGCCTGACAAGCGTAAGGAAGTCTTGTCGTCTGTCATCTGGGAGAAGTGGGCTCATAAGCTCCAAATCTCCTGTGACCTCTTTGAGGAACATTCCCATATATAAAATATATGAGCTGATCCTAGCTGAAAGCATGGAAGCCTGAAAAGTTTGACGTCCAAAAGCATCAAGAGTCCTGCATTTACGACCTGGAGGATTGGATGCAGGTCTCTTTGCACTTTTCATCCTACGTATGGCTGACTCCACTACCATTGAATGGTGTGGCAGCTGAGTCTTTTGAAATCCAGGACATGGTGGAACTCGATACATTGTATCAAGCCTCCTAGAATGAGGAGATGTGGTCAAAGGTGTCTCCCACATTCTGAGCATCAGATCATGAAGAATTTCATGAATGGGCAGAGTGGCAGCCTCCTTTGGAGCCTTAGGATATTGGAGAATTTCCAATTCTTTGCTCTAGGTTCCTTTTCAGGAGCTACCGTGATTGAAAGGCCTTTGGAAACATCACAAATAAAATCCTGAAAAGACATGTCCTCTGGAGAAGAGTCTTCCGGGAGAAAAACTCTGGTACCGGCAGAGCTATCAGAGTTATCAGAATCGGAGGATTTGAAGTATCTCTGATCACGATGTTCATGTAAGGCACGGTCCCGGTATCGATCGAAGTCGGTACCGAGTTGATCCGGTACCGATCTTTCGATGCCTGGCAAAGACGGCATGGGAAGAATTCCTACCTGGGCCGGTACCGTCGGTGCTGGTACCAGTATCTGTGCCGGTACAGGCATCGGTACCGGTGCCTGTTGAACCATCGGCGTCAACGGTACTGCAGCTGTAAGAAGAGCTGCAACATTGCGCTCGATAGCGAAGAATCTCTGGTCTATCGATGCTGCCGATGCCTGGGTGTTGGTACCGGTGAGAACGGCCGGGACCCCCTGAGCATGGCACCAGTAGTTCTGTCGAGGCAGAGGCCTTGAGAACATCCTGGAACCCCTTTGATGCTATTGAGGCCGAAGCCTCCCGCCGGGGCTGTTTTGCCGGTGTGGTTCCCTCAAGGGCAATGCCAATGGCTTCTCGATGCTTAGCAGGAGAGCTACCCTTTGTGGACCGGCTTTTACGTTTAGTTACCTGAGATCCATGGGAGGAAGAAGAGGCTCTTGAAGACGTCAATGCAATGGACCTGGCATCCAAAGAAAAGAGGGTACAGAGCTTTGCTGCCCGGTTCCGTCTTCCTCTTTTAGTCATTCCCATACAAGAGAGACACTCAGAGGGAGAATGGCGAGGGCTTATACATTTAAGACACCAGTCATGGGTGTCAGTGACGGAAATGGTACTGCCACACATAGTGCATTTTTTTTTAAACCACTAGCTGGTTTTTCCATAAGGAAAAATGGGGCCTAGTACCCAAAATGGCGCCTAGCATCGAAAAAGAAGTTTCTGAAGAGAAAATTCAGAATTTTCGGGGTTTTTATTTTTTATTTTTTAGAAGAAATGAAAAGAACCGGCGGTACCGGTAGGCGTTGTGCGGAGGCAAACGTGACCACAAGAAAACAAGATTAAAGAAGAAATTTTCTGCGGTGACAGGGCAGAATTGGTGTGTTAGGCAGATGCTGCGTATAAAGTATTATAATACACTATTTTTCTGCTGTGTATGAACAATGACGGTGTCTGATGTACATTTATTTATGAAATATTTCTTGTATGTTTAGTAAATATTTAATTTACATATTTGATGTATCTGTATTGATTTTTGAGTTTAGTGAATATTCACTTATTTATAACAGGAATTTTATATATTTGATATTTTTTAGTTATGGTGAGTTATTAGTGATTGCATTGTGTTTTTGATATTAGGGTATGTGCCCTGTCAGCTCCGCGGAAAACTAAGAACTGAAGAGGGACAGTTGGAAAGGCGGGAAGGCAGCGAACATGTGCTGAGGGATGCTCCCAAAAGCGTTCCTAATGGTGCAGGCTCCGTCGGCACCGACGATACCCATATGTGAAGACCACATTCCTGCTTGTTCCTGGAGATCATATTTTACCCATAATGCATGGCAAAAACTTCCTGTACTACAGTACACATGTCCTAAATTTGTAAACTGCATTGAAGGAACAATTGTTCTAGTGTGGTATATATAAATTTTATAAATAAATTAAAATTCCCTTTATCAAACCAGCATGATGTCATCAGTAAACAAAAAGTATTTCAACGGAAATACTCTAGAATCTGGCACCGTACATTGTGAGGTAATTTCAGAACAGGCCGCCTAAATTGTGCAGCAGGTACGAGCTAAGCTACACCAATTTTCTAAGGGAAAGTATGTACATATTTTCCTTTGCACCCATGAACATTTACATCTGCCATTTAATATTTAAAAATTTACCAGTGTCCTTTACCCTATTTTATTAAAAAAAATCATAACGCAGTAACACCTCTTCAAACTCACCCCAGCAAAGGCTGTATGCAATATATTTGCATGTCTATAGTCTGGGCAATTTTACAAAAATCTATTTGTCCATAAAACTGTTTTACCCGTGGAACTGTCTTAAAATGAACCCTCTCCCTATATGTATGCTTCCTTATGAAAGCACTATATCCTGGATAGCGAGACCTCCAAAACAGCAACTTGATAGTGTATCATTCTTATGGAGAGCCCAAACCCCATATCAAAAGAGGATGTGCTGAGGAAAGCCAATTTTTTTCAATGGGAAGGGAAAAACATAGGTAGGTGATGGAGAGGAAAAGGACAACGGCTTCTCCAATTTCAGTTCACGATTTTGGTTGTGCTAATTTCCATGTAAGGGACACTATTCACTTGTGCTGTAAATGAAAAGTTGTAGCACAAACTATAAAGTAACAGTTCTTTCTTTACATTAGCCCAGATCTACTATAAGGAAGGCTATGTTTATAATGTACACATACAGTCTCAAAGTGGAGAAGGTCATCATTATGACTTTTGGGAAGCTCGGACTGCTGTACAAGCAAGAAAATATTTGGCTGTTTCTTAGAAACTCAGGACATTGTAATAAAAAGTGAGCTTCAATTTTTCATTATGAGAGATTGCATACAGGAAAGAAGGAGTCGGCTGTGTGTCATGGTCCAGCTCCTAACATATGAACCAGCAAGCGAAGGAAACAGACACACAAAAGAAAATCTCTCTGTATAGTACATGCTTAGGCTCTGGAATGTGGAGTCAGACGTGACGTCAGACAATGGTGGAGTGCATCCTGCTGCAAGACTCCAGCAGTCATAGGGGCTGCTGCTGTCTGTCAGTTGCCAGTGATAACTGCATGGGCTACCGGCCCAGAGGAGGGACGTGGCTACAGCTGTAAGGCTGGCGTAGAGAGGGGCTTGGAATACAAGTTGTTAGTCCGGCAGGATTAGGGAGGGAGAGTGCTGGTGTGCGGATGGAGCAGTGGGAGAAAGAAATGCTAGGGGTTGGACGGTGGCAGATTTCAGCTAGTTTATAATAGAATTTATATAACATGTTTCCATGTGATGTTCTGTAACAAGTAATTTACATTGCCAGTAATCTTAAATACATTTCTACCATTCATTATTCTGTCCATATCAGAAAGAGTCATATTGCAGTGATGAAATTTGCAGTCTTTCAGAAATCTCCAGAACTGGAGGTAGCTCAATATGAAGGTATTGTCAATAGAATTCTCGCATCCTAAGATGCTGTACCAAGTGTAGATTCTTCTTAATTCAGAAATGTGTCTCAGAATCACATATTCCACCTGAAAAAAAAGAGAATATATTATTCTGCAAAGGACAGTAGGGGCTAGCAGTGGTTGCATACATATCTGCATCTAATGTGCTACATGGTTGGTATATTAGCAGTGCCGTGTGCCATCCTGTGGGGTTCCAAAGCTTGATTCCTGCATGTTCAGCAAGTCAAAGAGGGTGTGTGGAGACAAGAATACTGATATATACATAACGGCTAGAGTTAGGATCCAGAAGGAGCAGTGTCCAAGCCCCTTAGCCAGAGGACTATCCCCAGCTTTGCTAAAATCAAACAAGGCTGAAAGGGCAAAGATCCAGCAGTCAGAAAGGAAGATGCCTCAGCTTTTTACTCACTTCCCTTCACATAGGTGATGAGTAGGATTGGAGCATCTGACTGAGGCGAAAAGGAGAAATTAGGCCTTACCTGCTAATTGTCTTTCCTCGAGTTCTCTCCGGGCCAGTCCAGATACAGTTGGGTAGTCAATCCCTTCTAGCAGCTGAGGACTGAATGCTGAAACTTTTGTTAACAGATGCCATAGCTCCCTCTGGTGTTAGCAAGCTAGTTATCTATTGTCAAAGTAGCGGATGAACCCAATGAACTCGCCCCTTTACAAAACAACAAAACCTAAACTTATAAAACTAATTCCAAGAAAAAAACAACTGGCAACCCTGCTTCCCGTTGGTCAGAAGCACGCCCCTATTCAAAACTGTAGTAGGGCTGCTCCCGATCCTTCCAAGTATAAAAAGTCCCTCCCAGATAGCTAGAACTCTCCAATATCCTCTTCGAACACTCGAACGTCATCTGGAAGCGCGGACGCCAGTGAACACTGCACTGAAAAGCCGATGTACTAAGACTCTCCACGAACAAAGCAGCTCGCAGACCACTGGGGTGGGACCTGGACTGGCCCGGAAAGAACTCAAGGAAAGACAATTAGCAGGTAAGGCCTAATTTCTCCTTCCTCTTCGTCTCTCCGGGCCAGTCCAGGTACAGTTGGGCAGTACCAAAGCAGTACCTACACTGGGGAGGGTCCAGCGAGCCCCGCTACAATGGCCGAGGCCCCCCACATTAGATGTGCAGGCCCGTGCAGATGCCAATCTGTAATGCTTTGTGAAAGTATGCAGAGAGAACCATGCCGCCGCTCGACAGATATCCGCTGGCGGTATCAAACTCATCTCAGCTCAAGACGCCGCTTGCGCTCTAGTCGAATGTGCCCTGAGCTCTCACGGTGGCATTTTGCCTTTCGCCTCATAAAGCTCGAGCAATCACATGTTTCACCCATCGAGCGATAGAAGCCTTGGTAGCCGCTAGACCCTTGCGAGGACCTCCAAACAGCAAAAACAACCGATCTGACCTACAAAACGGCTTTGTATGCCTAAGATACTTCCGAAGAACGCGCCCCAAAGCCAATTTCCGAAGCGCCCGGTCTAGCTTATCGCCGCTCCGCGACGGAAAGGTAGGAAGCGCCATCGACTGATTCATATGAAAACCTGACACCACCTTCGGTAGGTACAAGGGAACGGGCCGCAGCACTACCTTTTCTTTCGAAAAATGTAGGTACGGCTCCTTACAGGAAAGCGCTTGCAAATCTGAAATCCTCCTAGCCGAGCATAGGGCAACCAGAAAGGCCGTTTTCCAAGATAACTCCCGCAGACCGCTGGACAGTTCGGACTCAAAAGGCGGGCCTGTTAAGGCCTCAAGCACCAAGTTCAAATCCCATGGAGGCACAACTAGATGACGAGGAGGCCAAATATTCTTAGCCGCTCATAGGAACCTCTTCACATCCGGATGCGACGCGAGAGAACCGCCTTGTACACTGGCCCGAAAACACGCTAAGGCTGCTAAGTGCACTCGGAGAGTGTTTAGGGCTAAACCCTTTTCCAGGCCTCCTTGAAGAAAAGCAAGGACGTCCGGCAAGCCGGCGGAGCGGGGAGAGATCCCCCTTTCTCGAGACCATGCTTCAAAAATGCGCCACACCCTTATGTACGCCAAGGACGTTGAACGTTTCCTGGACTTCAACATAGTAGCGATTACAGGCCCCGAGTAACCTCTACGCTGCAATTGCTCCCGCTCAAGAGACAAGCCGTAAGCAAGAATCAATCCACTTGAGGCATTAGAATTGGCCCCTGACTCAAGAGGTTGATTCGAGAGGGCAACCTCCAAGGAGGAGCTATCAGCAACCTCACCAGATCCGCATACCAAGGACGTCTGGGCCAATCCGGAGCAATGAGAATCACCTTGCCTCTGTAAACTGAGATTCTCCAAATGACTCTCCCTATCAACGGCCAAAGAGGAAACACGTACAGAAGCTGCTCTGCTGGCCAGGGCTGCACCAACCTGTCCAGGCCCTCCGACATGTGTTCCCTGCGTCTGCTGTAAAACCGAAATGCCTTGGCATTGGACATGGTCACCATGAGATCCAAAACCAGCTGGCCCCAACGAACTGTTATCTCGTGGAAAATCGCCCAGTTCAGCTCCCACTCTCCGGGATCCAGATGATGCCGACTGAGAAAATCGGCCTGAACATTGTCCTTTCCTGCGACATGAGCCGCCGAAAGTGCAGAAAGATGCAACCGCTCACTGCAGTAGTACCCGGCTCTCCTGAAGCAACAGAGCACTGCCCGTGCCGCCCTGCTTGTTGATGTAGGCCACCGCCACCAGATTGTCGGAAAACACTCGCACTGCCCGCCCTGTGAGCAGATCCGAAAAATGCAGAAGCGCCAAATGAACAGCTAGCAGTTCCAGACGATTGATAGACCAGCTGCTCTCTTCTAGCGACCAGGTCCCCTGTGCCACTTGGGAAAGACAATGAGCTCCCCAGCCGGAAAGACTGGCATCCGTCGTGACTAAAATCCACTCCGGGTCCTGCAGAGGCACTCCTGTATGAAGATGAGCCGGAAGCTGCCACCAGTGAAGACTGCGCCGGACTTCCTCTGGACAGGCCAGCTTTTGAGAGAGCGGATGAAGTTGCGGAGACCATCTGGAGAGCAAGGCGTGCTGCAGGGGACGCATGTGCGCCCTGGCCCAAGGTACCAGATCCAAGGTCGTGGCCATGGACCCCAACAACTGTAGATACCTCCACGCTGTTGGGGCCGTTAATCGAAGGAAAGCGCCCACTTGAGCTATCAGCTTCTGCCCCCTGTCCAGCGGCAGAAGGACCAGACCTCTCTTTGTGTCGAATACGGCCCCGAGGTAAGTCAAACGTTGCACTGGGAGCAGCTGACTTTTCGCTTGGCTGAAGACCCACCCGAGGTGCTGCAGGAACTGCATCACCCGAGCCGTCGCCGCAGCTGACTCCTCTCGAGAACTTGCACGGATTAGCCAATCGTCCAGGTAGGGATGGACTTGAATTCCCTCTTTGCGAAGAGCCGCCGCCACCACTACCATAACCTTGGTGAAGGTGCGAGGAGCCGTCGCCAGACCAAACGGTAACGCCCGAAACTGAAAATGCCTCATGGGGACTGCGAACCGTAGAAAACGCTGATGCTCTGGGCGAATCGGAATGTGCAAATACGCCTCCGTGAGATCTATGGAAGAGAGCCACTCTCCCAGCCTCACCGCTCGAATAACCGAAAGTAGGGTCTCCATTCGAAAATGTGGCACCCGTAAGCACCGGTTTACGTGTTTGAGATCCAGAATCGGATGAAATGAGCCTTCCTTCTTGGGCACCATAAAGTAAATTGAGTATCGACCTGCACCGCACTGGTCTAGAGGTACGGGAACCACCGCCCGCAGATCCAATAAACGCTGAAGGGTGTCCGTGACCGCTCGGCTCTTTGCACTCGTACTGCATGGAGAAAACACAAAGGCCTCCAACAACGGAGCAGCGAACTCCAGAGCATAGCCGTCGCGGATGATCTACAACACCCAGAGATCGGAGGTTATGGTGGCCCAGATGGAGAGAAACCCCTGCAAACATCCTCCTACCTGAATCTCCGCCTGGACCAGCCGCCCTTCATTGTGGTTTCTTAGAAGGGGTTTGCTGCGAGTTGAAGAAACCTCTGCCAAAACCCCTGGCCCCTCGAAAGGACTGACCCCTCGAAGGAAATCGACCCCTCTGGTTCGGCACAAATCTAGAACCTCGAAATCTACGAATCTCTCTATTGTGCCCCCTCTGCACAAGACTTGTCTTAGCCCCTCGAGGCTTATCCTCCGGAAAACGACCTCCTTTTGAGTTGCCTAAATCCTTCACAATCTTTTCCAATGCTTCCCCAAAAAGCAATTTGCCTTTATATGGAAGCTTACTAAGGCGGGACTTAGAGGACGTATCCGCCGCCCAATTCCTTACCCAAAGAAACCTCCGAGCCGCTATGACGGAAGCCATAGACTTTGCTGAAATCCTGATCAAATCATAAAATGCGTCCGCTAGATACACAGCGGCCGATTCGAGCTTAGCGCCTTCCGGCGACGAGTCCTCCTGTTTCAAGGCGGCCTGCTCTCCCTGAATCCAGCGAATCGCCGCCCTGGAGACAAACGCTCCGCAAACAGACGCTTGTAAGGCTAGAGCATTAGCATCAAAGGCCTGTTTCAGAAACGCCTCTAACTTCCGATCCTGTACATCCTTTAGGGCTGCACTCCCTTCTACCGGAATTGTGATCTTCTTCATAACTGCCGACACCAGCGCGTCAACCTTAGGCATCCGCAATAAGTCCCTCTCTTTGAGAGGGACCGGGTAAAGGCGCGCGATCAAACGCCTCCCCCCCTTAAGTTAGCCTCCGGGCACTCCCACTCAGACTCTATCATTTGCTGAATCACTCTGTGCATAGGGAAGCAGTGCTGTTCCTGCTTAAAGCCCTGCAATAAGGGATCCTCCAGAGGCTCCTGTTGCAAAGAAGGGGGCACAATATTTAAGGCAGTGAGGGACTGAACAATCAGCGCTCCCAGCTCTTCCTTACGGAACACCCTGAACACATTAGGATCCTCTCCCGGCCCCAGTTCCCCTTCTTACAACTCCTGAGGCCAAGACTCCAGACCTACCTCAGAGGAGATTTCCCCCTCCTCAGGCAGCAGAGAGTCAGAGGATTGAGGATCTAGCTCCTTGGCAGAAAAACCCCTACCCGGGAGCTAAGATGAGGGGCCCTCACCGGGATCTGACAAGTTGGACTCCTTTTGCCTAGGAGATCCCTGCACCACTGGGTGAGACAATTTTAACAAATAGGCTTTATGTAAAGCCAAAATAAAATCAGGAGAAAAAATAGAGGGCAAGACCCCCTGAGACCCAGGAGACAAGCCTTTGTTGTTGTCTTCCCCTGTAGGCCCTTTATGGGATTTGGATTTCTTTTTCCCGGAGCGCTGCAAAAGCACGGGAACAGAAGCAGTGTCTGAGGGAAGCGTGGTTGCTGTTGCCGCTGACAGCTTCTTTCCTTGCGCCTTTTCCCCCGACAGCTCCCCGGAGCCTGTATTCTCCATCGGGGTAGAAAGCAATTAAACAAAGCTGACCGCAACTACCGGCAGGCCCGGAGGGCGAAACACCCGCTGAAGCGTGCAGCTAAGAAAAAAATGACTGGCGCTCAGAAAATGGCCACCCTTAGTTCCCGCCGGCGGCAGAACAAGCACCCGAACAAAACACAAGCCCGAGCACAAGAACCCCTCAAGAAAACCGTAGCTTACCTCAGCTACTAACAGGCAGCCATCGTCTCTAGTCTCCGCTGCTAGCAAAGGATTGAGACGAAGGAACCGTCGCGGGAAGAGGATACTGGGGCTCCCAGCTCCTGACCAACCCCGATTAAGCACAGCGGATCCTTCGGAAGCAGGCTCTGCCCACGATTTTCTACCAAAATAACAAACCCAATTAAATAAAAAAGGATCGCTGAAGTATACGCGTCCCCTATTCCCCTCCTTCAAAGGAATAAGGGAGCATTGCTTGCTATGATGCCCTGCTAGGGCCAGTGAGCAAGGTTCCTCTCAATAAAAACTGAATACCAAAAGTTGCCTCTTGTTTTTGTCTTTTTTTCCCCCAAATTGTATCCTCTAAAAATAAAAAAACTACCCCCACAGTCTGATCAACTTCGTCTCTCCTGGGAGCCTGCCAGAGATACATCCACTCCAGCTGCTGAGGACTGAAGACTGGCTTGCTAACACCAGAGGGAGCTATTGCATCTGTTAACAAAAGTTTCAGCATTCAGTCCTCAGCTGCTAGAAGGGATTGACTACCCAACTGTACCTGGACTGGCCCGGAGAGACAAAGAGGAACTCAAGATTCACAGGAAGCTGGCGGTCAAGAAGGTATAAAATTATTTTATCCAATGATAACAAATCTGTTCAAAATTTCTACTCAAAACACCACTAGTTCTGAGACTTTCTTGCCTTAAATATTCGACATGTGAAAACAGAACATAGGGTGACTGCTTAAGCTGGTGGTGCACCAGAATATTTGCTGCTGCCAAGTGGCTGAAAAACAAGAATTTTAAGATGCTCTAGCCTCTAAAAGAATCATATCCGACCACTCCCTAGCAGCACACTATCTGAATTCAAGAAAGCATGGGGCAAACACAGAAGATCTCTAAAGATAAATAAAGGGACTATAGTATTTGATATGGAAGGGCAGACTAGATAAGCCTTAAAAGACTCCAAAACATTAAAAGACTCCAACTAGCACAAAATGCAGCAGCTAGAATCATAATGAAGTCTCAAATATTTGAACACAACACCTATACTAGCTAAATTACACTGGCTACCAATACAATGCAGGATAAACTATATGACTATTATACCTTCAAGGCACTACCTTCAAGGCATTAAATAACATGGTTCCACCAACACTAAGTAAGCTTATTACTAAGGACTCTAATAAAATAGTACAGGAAAGGCTATACAAACAAAATAACCACCCCGAAAGACTTCACAAAAGCTAAAAAGATAACCAACAAAAAGGCATTCTCTCATGCAGCACCCACCCTATGGAACTCCCTTCCTGAGGAAATTAGAGCAGTAACAGAAATTAAGGAACTCAGAAAGAAGCTAAAAACCCACCTTTTTACATCACACTTTGATCCCATGACATACTCCTTCTCCCAAAATGAAAACGGATAACTAATAACAACTCAGATCCCTAACTGAAAGTCACTAAAACAAGCATCTAAAATTAGAAAACGAATAACAAATGTCAACGAAGGCCCCTACCAAGAAAGACATAAAATAGCTTTAACTTAAATTTCCCACTCCCCTTTATTCCGGCATTCTTTACTCCTTTCCGGCAATTTCTCATCCTAACTTATCACAATTAGTCCATCTAACACTACGTGATTTTATATAGCATAAACATTATATTCTGTATATAGTTGTTATTTAGTTTATTGTTTAGTTTTTCGTTATTGTACTTAGATCTCAGATTCAAATATAACTTAATACGTTTTGTTTAAGGCTCAGGCCTATTGTACATAGTTCACTGATGTTCCATGTAAAAACACAGATCTTTGATCTGTCCCTTAACTTGTTTTTTGTAAACCGCACCTGATCATTGGGAAAGTGCGATATATAAGCGATTGTTAAATAAATAAATAAATAAATAAATAAATAAAAAAAATAAGCCATATGGTCTCTCTCTGATGACATGGTTCTATGTTTCTTGATATATCAGCACACCAATTTATAAATTAAAAGTAATCTCACTAAATGGCTGGTTACTGTAAACAAATATTCTAATTCCGTTGTCACTCCTGGAAAAGAGTGGTGCTAGCTTTCTTCCTTAGTAGGCACTTGGTGAAGTCACACAAAATCCTTCATTAAAGACACTCTGAAGGCAGTTATAGAGCAAAACTGTCTATCAAAACAGCATCACATCTATTTATTTATTTTATTATTTAACTGTATTTATATCCCGCTTTTCACCGGGTCAAAACGGCATCACGTCCCAGGACTCAAAAAGCAAAATCCCTATATAAGAAGGCAGTGCTGGAATATTGGCAATATTGCATGGGCCCTAAAACACCGGTACGCCTATGAAAAAGTCAGCACTGCAAATATTCTAGAGCACCAGTAACCTCCAGCTGGGAAAAGAGCAAGCCAGACACAGGACCTACATGCTGATTCTCTCACTGCGGCTACACAAGGAAAACACGACGACTGCCGAGTAAAAAAAATAAGACTATGAATTAGAAACAAACATACAGACAAAAAACGAAATGGAAAACCCAAAACCCTAGACTACGAAAAAAGAGAAATACATTTCCTCCTGCACAGAACATAATATGAGACATCCACATTTCAAAGCGGACATATTCCATTCTCTAAAATGGGAATTAAATTTGTTGCATTTTTATGGTCTGACCATTTTTTTTTCCAGTTAGGAGGAAACCAACAAAAAGAAGTGGGAGATCAGGACCAACCTAAGTCCTTTTCCAGGATCTCATCTCCATATTCAGTTTTTTTTTCCACTGTCCCTATCTTCTACCCCACCCTCACCCCAATCCTCAATATCTCTTTTTCCATCTTTTACCTACTTACCAGCTTTACACTTCTTATGCTCATCTCCTTGGTCCTCCTATCCCCCCTACCTGTGGGTCTATTATTCCTTCTCCAACTTCCCATTCCCCCCCACACTATCTTTCATCCACTTTCTAGACCCCATTTCCACCCTCTGTACTCATTGTCTCTCGAGTCTTTATCTACCTCTGCATCTCATCACCTCACCAACCCCAGTTCCTTCCCTTTCCAGGTTCTCATTTTCCCTTTTACCTCCCTTATTTCCACTGTTTCTCACCTTCAGAGACCTATCCCATCCTTAGTCTCTTGCCCTCTTCATAATCCTCTGCCTCTTTGCCTTTTCTTCAGTATCTTTACCCTGGTCTCTCACTCATCCCCAGCATCTATTCGCCTCTCTCTTATCTCCCATGCTTCCTTCTCCCCTTTCCCAGCATCCATTCACCTACTTCCTTCTCGAATATTGATTTACCCTCTTTTCTCCACCTTAAACCCAGCATCCGGCCCTCTACCCGCCTATCTTCACTTTCTCCTAAATATTCCCTGCTTCTCTCTTGCCCATATCTGTGCTTCTCACTCCTCTCCTCCCATCTGAAGTATTATACCCATCTCCAAGCCCCAGCCCTCTTCTCACACCTGCCTCTTTGTCAACACCCAGCCTCTGCATTCAGCCCCAACCCCTTCTCTCACCCCTTTATCCCATCCCCAATCCTTGTGATAGCATCAAGCCCACTTCTCCCAGCCTCTAGCATCACATCCAGAGACCTTAACCCCTTTCTCCAACCTTCTACTTTGTCATCCCTCAGCCTCTGTGTTACTCCACTGCTCCATTCTCCCAGATCACGAATTACACTCTTCTCCCACCCCTCTCTCTCAGCATCTTCCATTTCTCCTGTCCCCAGCCCCTGCGACAGTGCAAAGCAGATTTCTCCCAGCCCTTAGCATCAGACCCAGAGAACCCAGCTCCTTCTCCCACCTGCTCCCTTGTCAACCTCCAACATTTGTCAGTCCTCTCCCAAGCTCAAACATTACAGCACTTCTTCCACTCCTAGCCCTTAACATCTGCACTTACTTCTTCCATCTCCAGCCTCTATATTAGCCCCCTTCTCCCATTCTTCCTATTACAATATGCCTCATCCTTTCTCCCACTCCATCATAAGGTCCATATCCCAGCCCAGAGCCCCACAACGTCAGACTCAGAAAGCAAGCAACAGGAAGTACTTGCTCTCCAAGTTCAATTCTGATGTGGTTCCAGGGTCAGAGGACAGAGAGCATCAGAGCAAATTAAACAAGTTCCTGCCGCTCTGCAAAAGATGTACGCTACTGGATGATTGGAGAGAGGGACCAATGATGTGACAGGGCAATTTTGGTGGAACTAAAGAGGACATGTATGATCAGGTTCCTGATAGTGGTGCATGACACCCTTTCTTGTCAAGTCGACGGTGCCTGAGTACCACTGATAACACCCCTGCGCGAAAACAGTTAACACTTCATCTGCTGTAACGCCTTGTAAGTACAACTCCACCAATGTCAAATTTAGGGCCTCTTTTACTAAACTTAGCTCGAGCTATCTCACATGCCGGCCACAGGAACAAAATGATCCAAGCAGCAGTTTGAGCTAAGTGTTAGCAAGAGAGGCCTTTAGAGTTTAAGTAAATGTCAAATATGTGGACTGCACAAAAGAATATACATTTTCCCAGAAAGAACCTTGACTTTAAAAGTCATAGAGTTGAGAGTAAACTATTATTAAAGTCTGTTCTATAGTTCTATAAATTCTCTTTAAATTCAAAAGCTATGAAATTATACAGTTCACTAAAAATAAATGGACTGTAACCAGCAACAGAAATCACCTTACAATGCCAAGTTTATTTACCTGTCTCATTTCCTCTTGCCGTTCATTCTCAGGAAATTTTTCCAACAGTGAAAATAACTTCAGTTCAATGTCTGTTCCCAGAATGGAGCCAGTTCCAATGATATATCCTGCCAAGTGAAAACACAGAGCCAGATGTACAAAGGGGTTTGTCCCATTTTCTGTATATGGCCCAAGATAAGGTGAAATTAGACTTACCTGCTAATTGTTGTTCCTGGAGTGTAGACAGTCTGGTCCTGGACCTCTGGGTTCCCTATCTCATTCAGCAGCTTGGAGACTGAGAAAACTCCTCCTTTTTATGATGTCACCGATATATCTCCCCTGAATCCACCTCTCAAGTTCAGTAACCTACTGACAAAGCAGACTCACCAGAGATACAATTAAGCCTTTAACATCATGAATAAACACAAAATAGCCTACACCAAGGCCAACGTGGCTTTAACTTAAGCAGGCCACTCCCTTTCACACCCACGAGGGAAGAGCCCATAGGCTTACCGAAAAAAAGCAGAAAAACTATCCCACTTTCCCTGGCTTCGTAACTTTTTTTTTTTTTCTTCTTCTTTCGCTCGTTGCGTGGCGCAAAAGGGTACTCAGTTGCACTCCGTAGCTATGCTAGACCTTGGCAAGCAACGACATGCTCTTACCTGTAAATGTGCTCCAGCGCAAAGGTGCCTAGCTAGCGAAAAATACACTGGGTGGAACACGGGACCAGACTGTCTACACTCCAGGAACAACAATTAAGCAGGTAAGTCTAATTTCACCTTCCTGATCGTGATAGCCAGTCTGGTCCCGGACCTCTGGGTCAGTACCAGAGCAGTGAAAAGTGCTTCTCAAGCATGGGAGGGACCCGGAAGACCAGCCTGCAGCACATCAGACCCAAAGCCGGTCTCTTCCGCCCTTTGCACCTCCAGGCGATAATGTTTAACAAAGGAATGCAAGGAAGACCAAGTTGCAGCCTTGCAAATCTCCGCCGGAGCAACCAAATGTACCTCCGCCCAAGAAGACGCCTGCGCCCTAGTGGAATGCGCCCGCAGACCGATGGGCACCACTTTACCTTTCAGCAGGTAAGCCGACGCAATGGCCTCCTTTATCCACCGAGCAATAGACCCCTTGGAAGCCGAGTCACCCTTTCTCGGCCCCACGAAAAGCACAAAGAGTCTGTCCGACTTGCGAAAACATGCTGTCCGCCGCAAATACGTTTTCAGCGCCCTACGGACATCTAACAGATGTAACTTTCTCGGCCCCGACGCCTGAGATTCCTGAGAAAAAACGGCAAGGAAATCTCCTGATTCATGTGAAACGTCAAAACCACCTTGGGGAGAAAACCCGGTACCGTTCGCAACACCACTTTTGATGCAAAAAACGAAAGATAGGGCTCTCTACAAGAGAGGGCCTGCAATTCCGAGACTCTCCTCGCCGAACAAATGGCCACCAAAAACACCACCTTGAGGGTAAGATCCTTGAGCGACGCCCGGGACAACGGCTCGAAGGGCGCACGCTCCAACGCATCGAGAACAAACGGCAAATGCCACTTAGGAACGAACGGGCTAACGGGAGGTCGCGCTAAGGACACCGCCCGGAGAAAACGCTTTATGTCACACTGACTCCCCAGCGCTTGACCCCTCACCTTGCACCTGTAACAGGACAACGCCGCCACTTGTACGCGGAGTGACGCTGCTGCAAGCCCTTTAATCAAAGCCGGCCTGCAGAAAATCCAAAATCTGAGGAATGGACGACCGGAGCGCTTCACACCGTTTCTCCGCGCACCAGGCCTCAAAAATCCTCCAAACACGCACATAAGCAAGTGAGGTAGACCGCTTCCTGGCCCTCAAGAGCGTAGCTACGACTGCTTCCGAATAGCCTCTGGATTTCAACCGTGCCCTTTCAAGAGCCATGCCGTAAGAGAGAACCGATCCACATGAGGCATGAATAGAGGCCCTTGCGACAGCAGATCTGGGCGAGCGGGAAGCTGCCAGGGCCTGGCCACCATCAGGCGCATCAGATCCCCGTACCACGGCCTGCGAGGCCAGTCCAGAGCTATCAGAATGACCTGATCCCCGAAGCTTTCGACACGCTGCAGCACTCTTCCGATCAGGACCCACGGGGGAAAGACATACAGTAGCTGCCCCACCGGCCACTCCTGAACGAGAGCGTCTAAACCTTCCGACATCCTCTCTCTTCTCCTGCTGAAAAAACGGCTGGCCTTTGCCGAAGAGAAGGTCACCATGAGATCCATGACCGGCACGCCCACCGGCGTACCACCATCTCGAAGACCTCTGGATGGAGCACCCATTCCCCTGGGTCCACCCGAACGCGACTGAGGAAATCGGCCTGCACATTGTCCACTCCCGCTACATGCGCCGCCGAGAGATCCAGAAGATTCGCCTCCGCCCAAACGCACAGGGCTTCGGCCTCCAACTCCAGCGCAGTGCTGCAGGTTCCGCCTTGCTTGTTGACATACACCACCGCCGCGGCGTTGTCGGAGAACACTCGAACCGCCCTGCCTGCGACTAACGGCTGAAAACTCTGCAGAGCTAGGTACACTGCTCTCAATTCCAGCCTGTTGATCGACCATGCCCTCTCCTGGTCGTCCCAGCTCCCCTGAGCATAGCTGCCCTGACAATGCATTCCCCAGCCCAGAAGACTGGCGTCCGTCATTAGAGGCACCCAAGGCGGCGCATCCAACGGCTTCCCTCTCTCCAATGAGCCCGGACGCAACCACCACCGCAGGGACTGTCGAACCTCCACCGGACAGCTCAACTGTCGGGACAACGAGTCCCGCTGATGCGACCAGCGCCGTAGTAACGCCCTCTGCAATGGCCGCATGTGGGCCCTTGCCCACGGGACTGTCTCTATGGAGGCCGCCATCGTGCCCAAAACCTGAAGGTAATGCCACGTCGAGGGGGCTGTGCGCCGAAGGAACTGGACTATCAACCCCCGAAGGGCCCGCGCTCGGTCCTCCGTAAGGAAAACCCTGCCGATCCCCGTGTCGAAGCCAGCCCCCAGATATTCCAGACTCTGCGAAGGAACCAGCTGGCTCTTCATCCGATTGACTATCCAACCGAGCTCCTCGAGAAACTACACCACACGTGCCGTAGCTGTCTCGCTCTCTGATCGGGACTTTGCCCGGATTAGCCAATCGTCCAAGTAAGGATGTACTAGAATGCCCTCCTTCCGGAGAGCCGCAGCCACCACCACCATTACTTTTGTGAAAGTGCGTGGCGCCGTCGCCAAGCCGAACGGTAGCGCTCGGAACTGAAAGTGACCGAAGGGAACTGCGAACCTGAGAAATCTGCAATGCTCCAGTCTGATGGGGATGTGGAGATAGGCCTCGGACAGATCTAGAGACGTGAGAAACTCTCCGCTTCGCACCGCCACTATGACCGACCGCAGCGTCTCCATGTGGAAGTGCGACACCCGAAGACACCGGTTTACTCTCTTGAGGTCCAGAATAGGCCGGACTCCTCCATCTTTTTTGGGCACCACAAAATAAATGGAGTATCGACCGGACTCGCGTTGGCTTGGCGGAACGGGCACGATCGCCCTGAGATCTAGGAGCCTTTGGACAGTCTCCCGTAATGCCTCGCACTTGGCGACGGACTTGCCGGGAGACTGCACGAAGGCCTCGCGCACCGGTCTCAAAAACTCCAGCGCGTAGCCCTCTCTGATAACTTCCAGAACCCACTGATCTGAGGTTACTCGGACCCAGGCAGCATAAAACTCCTGCAACCTCCCTCCTATCGGCAGCAAGGGTGCCCGGGTCCCCCTTATCTCATTGCTGTTTTTTGTTAGCGAAGGCCGAGGAAGAGGAAGGATCAAAACCCCGTCCCGCTCCTCGAAACCCCCGGAAACCTTGACCTCTGTTGGGGAAACGACCTCTCTGGTTCGCACCAACCCTCTGGAACTGCGAGCGCCGAAACTCGCGCTGCTGCCCTTTTCTAGGTGTAAAGGACCGGCCCCCTTTGGGTCTGTCCTCGGGTAACTTACCCCCTTTAGTTTCACCTAAGTCCTTGACCAGCTTCTCCAAATCTTCCCCGAATAACAATCGGCCTTTAAAGGGCAGTTTACTCAATCACGCCTTGGAAGAACTATCAGCCGCCCAGTTGCGCAGCCACAAGTAACGCCGCGCTGCCACTGCAGACGCCATGCTTTTGGACAGCCCACGCATCAGATCATAATGAATGTCAGCTAGTATGCCGCGCCAGATTCCAACTTAGCCCCCTCGCTAGCATCCGAACCATCCGGATTCGCTTGCACCCGCTGAGACCAGTGTAGGCAGGCTCTAGCAACCCAAGCTCCGCAAATAGCCGCCTGGAGCGATAGGGCATTCACATCAAACACCTGACGCAACAAAACATCCAACTTTCTATCCTGAGGGTCCTTAAGAGCCGCACTACCTTCCACTGGAATGGTGGTTTTCTTGGTGACCGCCGACACAGCCGCATCCACCTTATCCGAATCCAAAAGAGGATACAGTCGACCCATCACCCTGGCCCCCCGAAGAGGGGCTTCGGGCACGTTCCACTCTTCCTGAATCATCTCCCGAAACTCCCTATGTACCGGGAAAGCCCTTTGATTCTTTCGGAAGACCTGCAACAAGGGATCTTCCAGAGAATCCTCTTCCGCCGACCCGGGTGCTGGCATATTGAGGGCCTTCAAAGTCTCCGCTATCAGAGCTGGGAGCTCATCCCTCCGGAAGACCCGCACCACCCTAGCCTGATCTTCCTTCTCGGAAAGCTCCCCTTCCTCCAGCTCCTCGTCCACCTCCAAACCGTGGTCCTCGTCGTCGGACAAAGGTCCGTCCGAGGCTACAGAAGCCTCTCCAGTGACACCCTCCAGCCGAGCCCTCTTAGCTTTCTGGAGAAGATCCTCGGCCTGTGAGGCCGGAGCGGGTCTCTTCAGCCCGCCGGAGACCTCCGTCCCTGCCCGCTGAGGGACAGCTGCCAAGAATGTACACTGGAGCAGCGTGACAAAATCCTGGGAAAAAATAGCCGCCAACTCTTTCGGAAAAGGAACCTGAAGGATAGTGACGTCGGGTGCCGAAGATGGACCAGCCACAGGTTCCACCTGAGGCTCCTCCGGCAGCAGTGCCACCGATTTTTCCTTCTCGGCCTCTGACACTACTTCTCTTGCATCACTGCGGCCTCCCTGACATAGGATTTACACACTCCTGAAGAAGAAGCCCTCTTCAAGCCACAGACAAGGCAGAGAGGCCTAGAGGACATGATAAGCTAGGCCAAGCTAAGACACTCGCAGCCCAGGAAGCCTGCTGAACTGGCAAGCTCTCCCCAAGAGCCCCAGCAGCACAAAATTGAAACGTTGCCCCTTTCTCGTCTTTTTTTTTTTTTTTTTTTAATAAGGGGAGGAACAGGAAAGGCCCCTCTGCCCAAAAGGCTGATCAAAAACACGAAACGATGCCCTGGAGAACTGCCGCGAGGAAAAACTGAGCGTCTCAGACAGCCGCGTTTACACGCGGTCCCGCCACGCGGTTAGGCCCGGCGCCGGCGCACCATAATGCACTGTACACAAACTCTCCACAAGAATGCTGGCTTACCTTTTGCCCAGCCGAAACAAGCACTCTGCACCTCGTGCCGCAGAGTTCCTTGCCGGCGGCTCCGGAGATCGTGACACTGAGAAGGGAGCTGCTTCACCGCTGCAAACTGCTCTGACACACAAAAACAGCTCCCACGGGCCGAGCCAGCCAGCGCACTAACAGGCAGACCTCTGTGTGGCGCTGGCTGGACTCCTCTCCGGCTCTCACGCCCCACTAGCTGCAGCCAAGGCACCGAAGGTGGAAGGCTACCGATCCGGATTCCCCCAAAGCACAGGCACTGTCCCTGACAGAATAACGATCGCTGTAGTAGGGGGGGGGGGGAGTGAGGAAAGGGCCTGCAGATAACTTAAAGGCACAGCACCCCAAGTTAAACTGCTTGTGCACAATGATCCCAAAGGGCAAAATTTACCCCCAGAACCTAACTATCCCAAACTTAATTGAGTCTCAAGTGAGCCCGGACCCCCGGGCTCCAGTCCATCCAGCTGCTTGGAGACTGAGGTAACTGAACTTGAGAGGCGGATTCAGGGGAGATATATCGGTGACATCATAAAAAGGAGGAGTTTTCTCAGTCTCCAAGCTGCTGAATGAGATAGGGAACCCAGAGGTCCGGGACCAGACTGGCTATCACGATCAGGAACAATAATATAATAAACTGGATGATTAGCACAAGTGTTATGCTATGGCTGTAGCTCCCTTCAAAGCAACCACAAAATGAAAAATGATTAATACAGGGAAAGTATTCAAACTCTTTACACTGCTTAATCTACACTACTTCATGACCCTTGAGAGCAAGCACATTTAGAAGCCCGATACAAATTATTATCTTCTATAGAATAAAAGTGGTTCAAGCTGTGTGATGTCATATGTGAAAGTATAGCTATTATGGAAACTGTGAAATATGACAGCAGAAAAAAAAGACCACATGGCCTATCTAGTCTGCCCTTCCATTATCAACTACAATAGTCCCCTTTTTATCTTTAGAGATCCTCTGTATTTAATTCAGATACTGTCCTCGTCTCTACCTCCACTGGGAGACTATTCAACACATCTACCTTTTTCGGTAAAGAAATATTTCCGCATATTACTCATAAGTCTCTCTCTTTTCACTCTCATCCTATGTCACCTCATAGTAGGAGCTTGCTTTCAATCGAAAGACTCTCCTCCTGTGCATTTATACCATGGAGTTATTTAAATATCTCTATCTTATCTCATCTATCCCGCCTTTTCTCTAAAGTGTACATATTAAGACCTTTAAGTGTCGTCATATGCTTCATCACTAAGACCGCTAATCATTTTAGTAACCACACTTTGCACCGACTCCATCCTGTTTATATCCCTTTAAAGGTGCGGTCTCCAGAATTGCACACAATACTCCAAATGAGGTCGCACCAGAGACTTATATAGAGGCACTATCACCTCCTTTTTTCTGTTGGCCATTCCTTACCCTATGCACCCAAGTATCCTTCTGGTTTTCGCTGTCACCTTTTCTACTTGTTTAGCTACTTTAAGATTATCAGACACAATCAAGCCCAGGTCCCACTCTTCTTTTGTGGACAGAAGTATTTCGCCCCTTACACTGAATTTTTGCAGCCCAAATGCACGACCCTGCATTTTTTAGCACTAAATCTCAACTGCCAAATTCTAGACCATTCTTCAAGTTCAGCTAGATCCCTCCTCATGTTATCTTCTCCTTCCTGGGTGTCTACTCTATTGCAGATTTTGTTATCATCCACAAACAGGCCTTCAGCAATATCACTAACAAAGATGTTAAAAAGAAATGGACCATGGGCAGATCCCTGCGGCATACCATTGGTAACTTCCTTCTTCTCAGAGTGAGCTCCATTTACCTGTACCCTTTGTCACCTCCCACTCAACCAATTTCTAACCCAGGGGTCTCAAACACGCGGCCCGCGGGAGAAGGTTGTGCGGCCCGCGACGGCTTCTGCTACTGCCGTTGCCGCCGTGGCAACGGCAGAATCGACGGTCAATTTAAAAAAAATAAAAAACTGGCTTCTGCTGCTCTGTCCTGCTGCCCGTTCCCCTCTGCGCGAGAGCCCTGAATGTGCTTCCTCTACGGCGTGCTTTTCAAGCCGCGAAGGGAGTATTTCCCTCTCGCGAGGCTTGAAAAGTGAATAGGCTTAAGCCGCGCGAGAGGGAAATACTCTCTTCGCGGCTTAAAAAGCATGCCGCAGAGGAAGCACACTCAGGGCTCTCGCGCAGAGGGAAAGGGGCCGCGGGACAGCTGATTTTCTGCTGCAGCAGAAGCCAGCAGCAGAAGCCAGGTTGTTTTTTTATTTACCTGGGGGGGGGGGTATGACTGGAAATGGGCTATTGGCAGGGGGGGGTTATGACTGGAAATGGGCTATTGGCAGGGGGGGTGTAGGACTGGAAAGCGTAGTTACTCACCTGTAACAGGTGTTCTCCAGGAGCAGCAGGAATCAGTCCTCACTTATGGGTGACGTCGGCGCCGACGGAGCCCTCGCGGAGCAATTTTCCCCAGCTTTCAAAGAAAGCCTTTGGGAATTGCAGCGCGCATGCGCGGTCCTCTTCCCGCCCGAGGGTGCCATCTTAGCCAGTCAGATGACATAGCTAAAAAGACAGCAGAAAAATATGCAAAAAAACTAAAGCAGACGATTGCAACTCCAAGGGGAGGAGGGAGGGTTGTGAGGACTGATTCCTGCTGCTCCTGGAGAACACCTGTTACAGGTGAGTAACTACGCTTTCTCCAGGACCAAGCAGGAAGTCAGTCCTCACTTATGGGACTCCCAAGCTCAAGGCTACCGGAGACCCTAAGCACAAAAATGAGCTCCCTCTAGCTCAGCAGCACAGAAGGAAAGAATCTTCGCTGAATGATTACCCACCGGTAGCCCACATCCGGGATGGAGGGTAGGAGTTGCTCAGACCTCAAAGAGATTACGGAGGACTGCCTGTCCGAAAGCACTGTCCCATGCGGGACTCCCTCTCGAGACAGTAATGGACCGCAAAAGTCTGGCTCGAAGACCAAGTAGCGGCCCGGCAGATGTCTGCCAGCGGAACAGAGCGGAGGTAAGCCACTGACGTAGCCTTTGCCCGAACGCAATGAGCCGTGACTCGACTTTCCAAGGAGAGTCCGGCCGCCCCATAAGCCCAAGAGATACAGTCCGCAACCCAGATGGACAAGGTACGCTTGGAGACCGGGAGCCCCAATTTATTGGGGTCAAAAGACACAAAAAGCTGAGCAGCTTTACGGTGCTCCCGCGTACGGTCAAGGTAGAAGTTCAAAGCCCTTCTACAGTCCAGGGTATGGAGGACTGTTTTCAGCTCGGCTGGAGTGTGGCCTGGGAAAGAAGGTTGGAAGTACCACCTCCTGATTGATGTGAAAAGGGGAGACCACTTTTGGAAGAAATTTTGGGTGAGTCCGTAGGACTACCCTATTTTTGTAGAACCGAGTGTAAGGGCGATCAGACACGAGGGCCTGCAATTCACTTACGCGTCTAGCGGAAGTGAGGGCTATCAACAACAGTGTTTTCCAAGACAGAAAACGGAGAGAACAGGTAGCCATAGGTTCAAAAGGCGGACAGGTGATCCGCTGCAAAACCACATTCAGGTCCCAGTCAGGCGCTGGCGGGCGCAGAGGTGGTTTAAGTAGAAGGAGACCTCGGAGAAACCTCGCAACGAGAGGGTCGCTGGAGAGAGGTCTGCCGTCCACCGGCACATGATGTGCCGAAAGAGCACTGAGGTGAACTTTGATGGAGTTGGACTTAAGTCCCAGATTAGAGAGGTGTAGCAAGTACTGCAAGATCACCGACACCGGGCAGGAGAAGGGATCCTGAGACTGTTGGGTACACCAAACGGAAAAGCGACGCCATTTAAGGGCATAGCATTTGCGGGTAGAAGGCCGTCGCGAAGCCAAGACGACCTCCTCCACCTCTGCCGGCAGGAGAAGGGGAGCAAGGACTACCCTCTCAGCAGCCAGGCCATTAGGTTGAGAGACCTGAGGTTGGGGTTTAGCAGAGACCCCTGATCCTGAGTGAGAAGATCCGGTTGAAACCCCAGAGGGAATGGATCCTCCACCGCTAATTGCAGCAGGAGCGGAAACCACGGTTGTCTGGGCCAGCGAGGGGCCACCAGGATCATGAAGGCTTTGTCTCGGAGAACCTTGAAAAGAGTCCGAGAGACTAGCGGGATGGGAGGGAAAGCGTACAGAAGGCTTCCCGACCAGGAGAGTAGAAAAGCGTCCGCCGCAACCCGAAGGGGGTGGGGCTGACGAGAGCAGAAGCGAGGAAGTTGCCGGTTGTGAGGACTGGCAAAGAGATCCACCGTGGGGAGGCCCCACTTTAGAAAGAGCTTCTGAACTACCCAAGGGATCCAGACGCCACTCGTGCGGCTGGAGGATCCTGCTGAGTTTGTCCGCCAGGCAATTCTCTTGGCCTGGGAGATAAACTGCCTTGAGGAGAATGCCGTGACTGACGGCCCAAGAGCAGAGCTTCTGTGCCTCCCAGCAGAGGAGGTAGGAGCCCGTGCCCCCTTGCTTGTTCACGTAGAACATGGCAACTTGATTGTCCGTCTGGACAAGGACGGACTGGTGAGAAGTCAGGTGGGAGAAAGCCTTGAGAGCCAGGCGGATCGCCCTGAGCTCCAGGAAGTTGATCTGCTGAGCAGACTCCCACGTGGTCCAGAGGCCCTGAGTACGTGCCCCTTGGCAATGCGCACCCCAGCCCAGGAGGGATGCATCCGTTGTCAGCACCCGGGTCGGCTGAGGAGACTGGAAAGGCATTCCGAATGTCAGGTTCGGCTGCTGAAGCCACCACCGGAGAGACGAGATCAGCGGCTCGGAGACGCGCACCAGGTCTGCTAGGCCGCCTGTGGCTTGTCGCCACTGCTGGCGGAGACACCATTGAGCAGGCCGCATATTCAGGCGGGCATTGGGGGTCACATGGACGGTGGAAGCCATATGGCCGAGTAGTCTCAGGAAGCGCCTGGCTGAGACCAGGGGCTGGCCGCGAAAACGGTCGGTTAGGTCCATGAGCCGTTGAGCCCTGTCGAGCGGTAGGTATGCTCGTGCCTGAGGAGTGTGCAGTCTTGCGCCGATGAACTCGAGATCCTGTGAGGGGAGCAAAGTGGACTTTGCGAAGTTTATAACAAAGCCCAAGTGCTGCAGAAGAGTCACCGTGCGGCGCGTGGCGTTGGCGACCTCCAGAGCGGACGCTGCTCTGATGAGCCAGTCGTCGAGGTACGGAAAGACATAGAGGCCGTGAAGCCGGAGATGGGCCGCCACCACCGCGAGACATTTTGTGAAGACCCGCGGTGCGGAGGACAGGCCAAAGGGCAGTACCCTGTACTGGTAATGATTTCCTGCCACCACAAACCTTAGGTATTGTCGATGGCTTGGGTGGATGAGGATGTGCGTGTAGGCATCCTTTAGATCCAAGGAGCATAGCCAATCTCCCTGCTGGAGGTAGGGCAGAAGGATTCCAAGGGTAAGCATCTTGAACTTCTCCCGCACGAGGAACTTGTTGAGGTTGCGCAGGTCCAGGATGGGTCTGAGGCCTCCTGTTCTCTTTGGTATCAGAAAATACCTGGAGTAAAAACCTTGACCTTTCAGGTGGTGGGGCACCGGTTCCACCGCCTGTTCCTGCAGAAGACCTGCTAACTCCTGAAGGAGTAATTCCCTGTGCAGAGGGGGTCGTGGAGGTTCTCCCGGAAAAAAGGAGGGAGGGACCTGGTGGAAGTGGAGAAGATAGCCTTCTCGCACGACTTGAAGCACCCAGGCATCTGAGGTGATGCTGGACCACCTGTGGGCGAAGTGAACCAGCCGGCCTCCGGTGCTGGGAGGAACCAGCGGGGGGGGAGAGGCTATGCTTAGTGAGTCAAAAACCCCCACCCTGCGGAGCAGGGGCTGGTGGTGCAGGCTTGGGGGCTTGCTGCCTACGGGACCCGTTACCCCGTCCCTTGGCCTGCTGGCCCTGTTGGGGAGCTGCAGGGGCCTGATAATGGGGGTATTGTTTGTAGGCAGCCGCCTTCCTCGGGTAAAAGGACTTTTTTTCCCGAGCCCTTCTTTTTCTGGGAAGGGGCGGAGGTCTTCCTAGAAAGCCTGGTCCTGGTGAGAGTCTCAGTCTCAATTTGTGCAGCCTTTTCAGCCATGGGCTTGCCAAAGAGGTTCTCGCCTCGGCAGGGGACATCGACCAACTTGTCCTGCACCCAGGGCTCAAGGTCGGACGACTGAAGCCAAGCCTGTCGGCGGGCACCGATGCCGGCTGCGGCCACTCGAGCCGATGCTTCAAAGCCATCATAGGCTGCTCGGGACATGAACTTGGAGCATTCCCGAATGCCAGTGGACAAGGCCAGGAACCTCCGCAAGGGTTCCTCGGACAAACCAGCGGAGAATCCGGCTAGCTCTTTAGCCAGGTCTCGGAGATACATGCCCATGTATAGCTGGTAGGTCTGGACACGACACGCAAGCATAGAGCCCTGGAAACACTTCTTACCAAGGCCATCCAGGTTACGGGCCTCCCTGCCAGGAGGCACCGAGGAGTGCATCTTCTGGCTCTTAAGACAATGCATGGCCGATTCCACTACCATGGAATGGTGTGGTAGCTGTGCCTTTTGAAAGCCAGGGCTCTTGCGGACTCGATAGATAGAATCGACCCGCTTGCTCAGGACCGGCGAGGAGGCCGGACTCTCCCATATGCGGAAGAGTAGTCGTTCCAGCATAGGAGGAACCGGTACAGTAAAATGTTCCCTTGCGGGAGAGTCATACTGGAGGGCGTCGAGCTCTTCGGCTCGAGGCTCCTCCTCGGGGTCCGCAGGGAAGGCCAAAGCCTTGGCCATATCCCTGACGAAGTCCGAGAACCGGGCATCCTCCGGGGGGGACTGCTTCCGAGGCTCGGACTCCGGTGAGTCCGAGGGGACACACCGAGTCCGGAAAGAATCAGGCGACTCTTCCTCTTCAGACTCCCAGACCGACTCCGACGAGTCGGGGTAGCGGCGCCAGCGAGGCCGGCGAGCAGTGCCCGCTGCTGGTCCATGAAGGCAGACAGTCTGCTCTCCAAGGCCGTCAACCTGAGTCCGAGCTCAGGTGACCCAGCAGCCCCCGACTCGGGCCTGACGTCGGCTGTCGCGGAGGTGAGTCCAGGAGGACCACAGGACTTACCCGAACCGGCAGCTCCGACTCCAGGCGAGGTCGCTTCGTGAGATGCTCCTTCTCCAAGGACCCGGGGCGGCTATCGGGGCTATGCGACCTGGCCCTCGCGGAGCCAGGAGCGTCCACCGACGCCGCCCTCGCGGGTTTCACCTGACGTCGATGGTCCCCGGAGGGAGAACCCCTGTCGGAGGAACTCCGGCGATGGTCCGAGCTGGAAACCTTGGACGCGGAGGCCTCCGACGAAGTCCGGGTACGGCTGGGGTCAGCGAAGATTCTATCCCGCTGATGCCGCCGACTTCTCAACGCTTTGGAGGACATTTTGCCGCAGGGCCCACAGATCATTTCTTCATGATCCGGGCCCAGGCAGCGGAGGCAAAAGTCGTGTGTGTCAGTTAGTGACATATTTCGGTCACACTGACCACACCGCTTAAAACCACTGGCAGCCATCGGGGGAAAAAGGGCCCCGGCGAGGTCAAAGGACCGGGCTGCCAGGGAAAAACCGAAAACGAAAGCTGACTAAGTCAGAAAAACCGAAATAAAGGAAGAGGACTCGTGACCGGCGTCGCGAGTCCAGGCGGGAAAAAGACCGGCGTCGAACCGAAGGAAAAAGAAATAAAATTATGAAGAAATATCAACTTTTTCGCGGGGACACGACGGGGACGTCTGTAGGGCTCCGCGGAAAAAAGACTGGCTAAGATGGCACCCTCTGGCGGGAAGAGGACCGCGCATGCGCGCTGCAATTCCCAAAGGCTTTCTTTGAAAGCTGGGGAAAATTGCTCCGCGAGGGCTCCGTCGGCGCCGACGTCACCCATAAGTGAGGACTGACTTCCTGCTTGGTCCTGGAGAAATGGGCTATTGGCAGGGGGGGTTATGACTGGAAATGGGCTATGGTGGGGGCTAGGACTGGAAATGGGCAGGTGGGGGTAAGGAAGGACTCTAGGAGGGCTGATGGGAGGAGATAGGACTGGTAATGAGCGATGGAGGGGCTGACTGAAATGGGGTAATGGGGGTTAGGGCTGGAAGTGGGCTATTGGCAGGGGGGGTTATGACTGGTAATGGGCTATGGGGGGTCTAGGACTGGTAATGTGCTGGGGCGGTTGCTAGGACTGGAAATGGGCTGAGTGGAAGGGGGCTTGAACTGCAAATGGCTGATGGGGAGGGGGGCTTGGAATGGAAATGGGCTGTGAGGGGAGGGAGCTAGGATTGGAAATGGGCTGATGGGGGGCTAGGATTGGAAATGGGCTGATGGTGAGGCTAGGATAGGACTGGAAATGGACTGATGCAGGGACTAGAAGGGAGCGGATGCTGGGTGGGGCTGGAACTAGAAGGGAGCTGATGTTGGGGGAGGATTAGAATGGGATGGAGCTGGGAAAGTGAAATGGAGAGGGGAAAAATATTTTGTCTGGGAGAGAAGACAAATCTACAATTGGCCAGGTATTGTGAGAGTAAGTGGGGATTGAGGATGGAGGGGTAAAATTTGAGTGGATGAAATAGGAATGAGGAAAGAGAAAAAGGAGAAAGATTAGTATGTTAAAGCAGATGTAGAGAGAGAATGGAAAAAAAAACTAGGAGAGAAGAAAAGCCAAATGGAAGCAGACGATGGAGAGTTAGCAGAAGACATGAAAGAAACCAGAAGAAAGTGGCTGGAACAATTGCAACTGAAAAAAATGCACAAAAGGTAGAAAAATATCTCTTTATTTTGAATTTATTAACTGGAATATGTCAGCTCTGGGAAATGTGCATCATTAATGTTTGCGCTTTGTTTAGTACAAGAGGAAATTAATTTATAGTTTTATTTCTACAGTGTTGTTGTACATTCCAAGTTTGGCTTTTGGGGTTCCCAGTTTAATTATTGTCTTCTTGTTTCTAAATCTTTTAGTCTTTCTTTATCCATACTCATTAAAGAGGCATGTTTACTAAAAGTTAGTGTATGGTAACATTATGCAAATATTTATGCAAATGAGGTCCCTTATGCAAATGAGGCCCCGCGTCTTATGCGGCCCCCGGGTTACTTTACAAGTCCTCATTTGGTCCTCAAAGCAATTTGAGTTTGAGACCCCTGTTCTAACCCAATCAGTCCATCCCTAGGGTGCTCAGTTTGTTTATAAGTCGCCCGTGCGGAATGGTGTCAAAGGCTTTACTGAAATCTAAGTATACCACATTTAGGACTCTCCCTCAGTCTAATTCCCTGGTCACCCAGTCAAAGAAATCAATCAGATTTGTCTGACAAGACTTGCCTCTGGTAAACCCATGCTGCCTTGGATCCTGCAATCCACTGGACTCCAGAAACCTCACTATTCTCTCTTTTAGCAGCGTCTCCAATAAATTTACTCACCAGAGAATAGACTAACCAGCCTGTAGTTTTCAAACTCATCCTTACTTCCACTTTTGTTTAGAAGGGACATGTGCCTCTCTCCAGTCCTCTGACACCACTCCTGACTCCAAAGAGGCATTGAGAAGGTCAGTCAATGGAGGCGCTAGAATGTCCAGAAGTTCCTTCAGTATTCTCAAATGTGTCTCATCGCTTTATCTACTTTTAATTTAGGTACCTCCTCACAAACACAGTCTTCTGAAAATCATTTGAACGCCCCATCACTTCTGTTCCTATTTGTGGGTGCTTTCTGGAGGTCCCGCTCCTGGCTTTTCATCTGTGAACACAGATTATTATTTGTTAAGCAATTCTGCTTTATCGTCATCAGCTTCTACAGATTACTCCCCTTCACCCTCGAGTCTGACAATACCACTTTTGCCCTTCCTCTTCTCACTAACCTATCTAAAGATGTCTTATCCCCCTCATTTTATTGCATTGGCTATTTCTTCTTTTTGTATCTTTGCTTTCCTGACTACTTTGCTAGCTTTAAGTTTTTCCAAATATAGATGCCCATCTTCTTCTCTTCTGATCTCTTGTATTTCATGAAGGCCTCTATTTTTCTTCACCTTTTCGGCTACTTCTTTTGAGCACCATAGCAGCCTCCTTTTCCTTTTATAGTTATTTACCTTTAACAAAAAAGGTTTGTTGCCCTTAAAATATCCCCTTTCAGTTTTGCCCATTGTTTTTCTACATCCCCCAGTCGTTCCCATCCCGCTAACGACTCCTTGAGATATTGTCCCATCTTGGCAAAGTTAATTTTCCTAAAATCTAAAGACCATCACTTTTGAATGGTTTGTTTGTTTTTTAATCAGCCCTAGTCCTAATACTGAACCACACCATCTGGTGATCACTGGGTGTGAGATTATCTCCCACTATAACATCAGAAACACTTTCCCCATTGGTAAGCACCAAGTCCGATATGGCCCCTTCACGTGTGGGTTCTGTTACCAGTTGCCTGAATAGTTCTCCCTGTAGAGAATCCAGGATCTCCTTTCTTCTAGATGACACCGCAGCAGGGATGTGCCAATCAACATCCAGCATATTGAAATCACCTATCAGTAGCACTTCTCCTTTCATGGCAATGCTGTGCATGTCTTCTATTATATTTCCATTCACTACTTCTTCCTGCGAGGGGCATCTGTATATCACACCAAGGCAAATAGATTTTCCTTTCCCTCTTTCTAGCTTAACTCACAGTGCCTCCTCGCTCCCTTTTAAACCCTGTAATTATATAGCTTTAATATTTTTTATATGTAGTGCCACTCCTCCTCCTCCTCTTCCTACTACCCTGTCCTTTCTGAATAAAGTATAGCCTGGTATAATTACATCCCAGTCATGGTTGTCCATGAACCAAGTCTCTGTAACTACCACTAAATCCAAGTCAGCCTCTTCCATTAAAGCCTCAACATCTGGGATCTTATTTCCCATGCTATGGACATTTATACACACTGCTTTCCAGATATTGCCCCTTTTACCCAGTTCTACAGAGGTATTTAATTTTTCACTTACCTGGGGGCTTTCTTCACCCATCTCCAATGAATGTAGTTTAAAGATCTTTTTGGTAAGTTAGCCAGTCTGCTGCTGAAGAAACTTCAACCCTTCTTGGACAGATGGATGCCATCTCTGCTCTACAGCTCTTGGAACATCCTCCCATGGTCCAGGAAACCAAAACGCTCTCGATAGCACCATCCACGCAGCCATGCATTCATCTCCAGGATACAGGCTTCTCTGCCTCAGCCTTTACTCTCAACAAAGAGGATTGAAGAGAACACCATCTGCACACCTATCTGCTTCACCCTCTGTCCCAGAGCCATGAAGTCACTTTTGATATGCTCAGAAGGATACCTAGCAGTATCATTTGTGCAGACATGGATGAGCAACATCGGATAATAGTCATTAGGCTTGATGAGTCTCAGCAAACTCTCTGTAACATCGTGGATTTTGGTACCTGGCAGACAGCACACCTCTCTGGACATCAGATCTAGTTGGCAGATAGATGCCCCAGTATCCCTCAGAAGACAGTTACCAACCACCACTACTCTGCGCTTCCTTGAGGTCACCGATTCTGCAAATTTGGGGTGCTTGGGCTCTGGCTCTTCCCTTTCCTGGGATGCTTTCACCTCTTCCACTTCCAGGGCTGCATACTGGTTCTTCAGTTCACAGGTTGGAGGAGCTGGAGTGTTGATTCTGCAGGCTCTGGTGACGGGTTCCAACTTCCTTCATTCGATAGCCTCCCAATCTTCACCCCATCTTCACCTCTGTCGAAGAGCTTGGATGTTTCAAGAAGCATCTCATCAATGAGCTTCTCACTATCTCGAATGCTTCTCAGCCTTGCTTTCGCTGAGCTCCTCCATTTGTTTCCTGAGAGCATCAGCATGTAGACATCCTGCACATGAAACCAGTCCTTCAACTGGCATTGGGATCTCTGTCTAGACAGAGGCAGAAGCTGTAACAGGAGCAACAGCTTTGGCAAAGCGTAGTTACTCACCTGTAACAGGTGTTCTCCAGGAGCAGCAGGAATCAGTCCTCACTTATGGGTGACGTCGGCGCCGACGGAGCCCTCGCGGAGCAATTTTCCCCAGCTTTCAAAGAAAGCCTTTGGGAATTGCAGCGCGCATGCGCGGTCCTCTTCCCGCCCAAGGGTGCCATCTTAGCCAGTCAGATGACATAGCTAAAAAAGACAGCATAAAATTTGCAAAAAAAGTAAAGCAGACGATTGAAACTCCAAGGGGAGGAGGGAGGGTTGTGAGGACTGATTCCTGCTGCTCCTGGAGAACACCTGTTACAGGTGAGTAACTACGCTTTCTCCAGGACCAAGCAGGAAGTCAGTCCTCACTTATGGGACTCCCAAGCTTAAGGCTACCGGAGACCCTAAGCACAAAAATGAGCTCCCTCTAGCTCAGCAGCACAGAAGGAAAGAATCTTCGCTGAATTATTACCCACCGGTAGCCCACATCCGGGATGGAGGGTAGGAGTTGCTCAGACCTCAAAGAGATTACGGAGGACTGCCTGTCCGAAAGCACTGTCCCTGCGGGACTCCCTCTCGAGACAGTAATGGACCGCAAAAGTCTGGCTCGAAGACCAAGTAGCGGCCCGGCAGATGTCTGCCAGCGGAAGAGAGCGGAGGTAAGCCACTGACGTGGCCTTTGCCCGAACGCAATGAGCCGTGACTCGACCTTCCAAGGAGAGTCTAGCTGCCCCATAAGCCCAAGAGATACAGTCCGCAACCCAGATGGACAGAGTACGCTTGGAGACCGGGAGCCCCAATTTATTGGGGTCAAAAGACACAAAAAGCTGAGCAGCTTTACGGTGCTCCCACGTACGGTCAAGGTAGAAGTTTAAAGCCCTTCTACAGTCCAGGGTATGGAGGACCGTTTCAGCTCGGCTGGAGTGTGGTCTGGGAAAGAAGGTTGGAAGTACCACCTCCTGATTGATGTGAAAGGGGGAGACCACTTTTGGAAGAAATTTTGGGTGAGTCCGTAGGACTACCTTATTTTTGTAGAACCGAGTGTAAGGGGGATCAGACACGAGGGCCTGCAATTCACTTACGCGTCTAGCGGAAGTGAGGGCTATCAAGAACAGTGTTTTCCAAGAAAGAAAACGGAGAGAACAGGTAGCCATAGGTTCAAAAGGCGGACAGGTGATCCGCTGTAAAACCACATTCAGGTCCCAGTCAGGCGCTGGCGGGCGCAGAGGTGGTTTAAGTAGAAGGAGACCTCGGAGAAACCTCGCTACGAGAGGGTCGTTGGAGAGAGGTCTGCCGTCCACCGGCACATGATGTGCTGAAAGAGCACTGAGGTGAACTTTGACGGAGTTGGACTTAAGTCCCAGATTAGAGAGGTAAAGCAAGTACTGCAAGACCACCGACACCGGGCAGGAGAAGGGATCCTGAGACTGTCGGGTACACCAAACGGAAAAACACGACGCCATTTAAGGGCGTAGCATTTGCGGGTAGAAGGTCGTCGCGAAGCTAGGACGACCTCCTCCACCTCTGCCGGCAGGAGAAGGGGAGCGAGGACTACCCTCTCAGCAGCCAGGCCATTAGGTTGAGAGACCTGAGGTTGGGGTGTAGCAGAGACCCCTGATCCTGAGTGAGGAGATCCGGTTGTAACCCCAGAGGGAATGGATCCTCCACCGCTAATTGCAGCAGGAGCGGAAACCACGGCTGTCTGGGCCAGCGAGGGGCCACCAGGATCATGAAGGCTTTGTCTCGGAGAACCTTGAAAAGAGTCCGAGAGACTAGCGGGATGGGAGGGAAAGCGTACAGAAGGCTCCCCGACCATGAGAGTAGAAAAGCGTCCGCCGCAACCCGAAGGGGGTGTGGCTGACGAGAGCAGAAGCGAGGAAGTTGCTGGTTGTGAGGACTGGCAAAGAGATCCACCGTGGGGAGGAGGCCCCACTTTAGAAAGAGCTTCTGAACTACCAAGGGATCCAGACGCCACTCGTGCGGCTGGAGGATCCTGCTGAGTTTGTCCGCCAGGTAATTCTCTTGGCCTGGGAGATAAACTGCCTTGAGGAGAATGCCGTGACTGACGGCCCAAGAGCAGAGCTTCTGTGCCTCCCGGCAGAGGAGGAAGGAGCCCGTGCCCCCCTGCTTGTTCACGTAGAACATGGCAACTTGATTGTCCGTCTGGACAAGGACGGACTGGTGAGAAGTCAGGTGGGAGAAGGCCTTGAGAGCCAGGCGGATCGCCCTGAGCTCCAGGAAGTTGATCTGCTGAGCAGACTCCCACGTGGTCCAGAGGCCCTGAGTACGTGCCCCTTGGCAATGCGCTCCCCAGCCCAGGAGGGATGCATCTATTGTCAGCACCCGGGCCGGCTGAGGTGACTGGAAAGGCATTCCGAATATCAGGTTCGGCTGCTGAAGCCACCACCGGAGAGACGAGATCAGCGGCTCGGAGACGCGCACTAGGTCTGCTAGGCCGCCTGTGGCTTGTCGCCACTGCTGGCGGAGGACACCATTGAGCGGGCCGCATATTCAGGCGGGCATTGGGGGTCACATGGACGGTGGAAGCCATATGGCCGAGTAGTCTCAGGAAGCGCCTGGCGGAGACCAGGGGCTGGCTGCGAAAACGGTCGGCTAGGTCCATGAGCCGTTGAGCCCTGTCGAGCGGTAGGTACGCTCGTGCCTGAGGAGTGTGCAGCCTTGCGCCGATGAACTCGAGATCCTGTGAGGGGAGCAAAGTGGACTTTGCGAAGTTTATAACAAAGCCCAAGTACTGCAGAAAGAGTCACCGTGCGGCGCGTGGCGTTGGTGACCTCCAGAGCGGACGCTGCTCTGATGAGCCAGTCGTCGAGGTACGGAAAGACATAGAGGCCGTGAAGCCTGAGATGGGCCGCCACCACCGCGAGACATTTTGTGAAGACTCGCGGTGCGGAGGACAGGCCAAAGGGCAGTACTCTGTACTGGTAATGATTCCCTGCCACCACAAACCTTAGGTATTGGCGGTGGCTTGGGTGGATGAGGATGTGCGTGTAGGCATCCTTTAGATCCAAGGAGCATAGCCAATCTCCCCGCTGGAGGTAGGGCAGAAGGATTCCAAGGGTAAGCATCTTGAACTTCTCCCGCACGAGGAACTTGTTGAGGTTGCGCAAGTCCAGGATGGGTCTGAGGCCTCCTGTTCTCTTTGGTAGTAGAAAATACCTGGAATAAAAGCCTTGACCTTTCAGGTGGTGGGGCACCGGTTCCACCGCCTGTTCCTGTAGAAGACCTGCTAACTCCTGAAGGAGTAATTCCCTGTGCAGAGGGGGGTCGTGGAGGTTCTCCCGGAAAATAGGAGGGAGGGACCTGGTGGAAGTGGAGAAGATAGCCTTCTCGCACGACTTGAAGCACCCAGGCATCTGAGGTGATGCTGGACCACCTGTGGGCGAAGTGAACCAGCTGGCCTCCGGTGCTGGGAGGAACCAGCGAGGGGGGAGAGGCTATGCTTAAGGAGTCAAAAACCCCCACCCTGCTGAGCAGGGGCTGGTGGTGCAGGCTTGGGGGCTTGCTGCCTACGGGACCCGTTACCCCGTCCCTTGGCCTGCTGGCCCTGTTGGGGAGCTGCAGGGGCCTGATAATGGGGTATTGTTTGTAGGCAGCCGCCTTCCTCGGGTAAAAGGACTTTTTTCCCGAGCCCTTCTTTTTCTGGGAAGGGGCGGAGGTCTTCCTAGAAAGCCTGGTCCTGGTGAGAGTCTCCGTCTCAATTTGTGCAGCCTTTTCAGCCATGGGCTTGCCAAAGAGGTTTTCGCCTCGGCAGGGGACATCGACCAACTTGTCCTGCACCCAGGGCTCAAGGTCAGACGACTGAAGCCAAGCCTGTCGGCGGGCACCGATGCCGGCTGCGGCTACTCGAGCCGATGCTTCAAAGCCATCATAGGCTGCTCGGGACATGAACTTTGAGCATTCCCAAATGCCAGTGGACAAGGCCAGAAACCTCCGCAAGGGTTCCGCGGACAAACCAGCGGAGAATCCGGCTAGCTCTTTAGCCAGGTCTCGGAGATACATGCCCATGTATAGCTGGTAGGTCTGGACACGACACGCAAGCATAGAGCCCTGGAAACACTTCTTACCAAGGCCATCCAGGTTACGGGCCTCCCTGCCAGGAGGCACCGAGGAGTGCATCTTCTGGCTCTTAAGACGATGCATGGCCGATTCCACTACCATGGAATGGTGTGGTAGCTGTGCTTTTTGGAAGCCAGGGCTCTTGCGGACTCGATAGATAGAATCGACCCGCTTGCTCAGGACCGGCGAGGTGGCCGGACTCTCCCATATGCGGAAGAGTAGTCGTTCCAGCATAGGAGGAACTGGTACAGTAAAGTGTTCCCTTGCGGGAGAGTCATACTGGAGGGCGTCGAGCTCTTCGGCTCGAGGCTCCTCCTCGGGGTCCGCAGGGAAGGCCAAAGCCTTGGCCATATCCCTGACGAAGTCCGAGAACCGGGCATCCTCCGGGGGGACTGCTTCCGAGGTTCGGACTCCGGTGAGTCCGAGGGGACACACCGAGTCCGGAAAGAATCAGGCGACTCTTCCTCTTCAGACTCCCAGACCGACTCCGACGAGGACTCGGTGGTGTCGGCCCGGGCAGGGCGCGGCGCCTGCCGCCCCGACGCCGAGGGAGTCGGCGTCGGCGACCTCGGTCCCGAACGGGAGGCCGAGGGTGACCTCGACCGAGGATCGACTCGAGTTCGCATCGACTCGAGGATCGGCTCGGTCTCCGGGGTCGACTTGGACGTCGACGTCCCGGCGGTCGGGGCAGCGACGCCAGCGAAGCCAGCGAGCAGTGCCCGCTGCTGGTCCATGAAGGCAGACAGTCTGCTCTCCAAGGCCGTCAACCTGAGTCCGAGCTCAGGTGACCCGACAGCCGACGTCGGGCCCGACGCCGTCTGTCGTGGAGGCGAGTCCAGGAGGACCACAGGACTTACCCGAGCAGGCAGCTCCGACTCCAGGCGAGGTCGCTTCGTGAGGTGCTCCTTCTCCAAGGACCCGGGGCGGCTATCGGGGCTATGCGACCTGGCCCTCGCGGAGCCAGGAGCGTCCACCGACGCCGCCCTCACGGGTTTCACCTTACGTCGATGGTCCCCGGAGGGAGAAACCCTGTCGGAGGAACTCCGGCGACGGTCCGAGCTGGAACCTTTGGACGCGGAGGCCTCCGACGAGGTCCGGGTACGGCTGGGGTCAGCGAAGATCCTATCCCGCTGATGCCGCCGACTTCTCAACGCTTTGGAGGACATTTTGCCGCAGGGCCCACAGATCATTTCTTCATGATCCGGGCCCAGGCAGCGGAGGCAAAAGTCGTGTGTGTCAGTTAGTGACATATTTCGGTCACACTGACCACACCGCTTGAAACCACTGGCAGCCATCGGGGGGAAAAAGGGCCCCGGCGAGGTCAAAGGACCGGGCTGCCAGGGAAAAACCGAAAACGAAAACTGACTAAGTCAGAAAAACCGAAAAGAAGAAAGAGGACTCGTGACCGGCGTCGCGAGTCCGGGCGGGAAAAAGACCGGCGTCGAACCGAAGGAAAAAGAATAAAATTATGAAGAAATATCAACTTTTTCGCGGGGACACGACGGGGACGTCTGTAGGGCTCCGCGGAAAAAAGAAGACTGGCTAAGATGGCACCCTTGGGCGGGAAGAGGACTGCGCATGCGCGCTGCAATTCCCAAAGGCTTTCTTTGAAAGCTGGGGAAAATTGCTCCGCGAGGGCTCCGTCGGCGCCGACGTCACCCATAAGTGAGGACTGACTTCCTGCTTGGTCCTGGAGAATACGATTTTTCCCAGCCATTGTTCAGTTAGTGCAGCTTTGGTATCTGTTGAAGTAAAAGAGAGAGACCTACCAAAGTCTCTGTTCTTCAGCTGTCCTTTAAGAGAAAAAGAACTTAACCTCTTTTAAGTGTGTTCTAATAGCATTGTTCTATGAACCACTCAAATCCTGTAAAGAGGAGACAGTTTGCATTTCTCTTAGTAACAAGTTTGTATCCAGGGCTTCGGGAGAAGGCACATATTTTCAAGAAAGTTACATTTCTGAAGGAAAGGACCTCAGAATCTGACAACCATTCCCTATTCACCCAGTCTGCCTGACTCAAGATCTTACAGACCTCTATCATAACTCCTCTCAGCTTAGAATAGAGAAGGCTGAAAGGAAGTATGGTAGAAGTCTATAAAATCATGAATGGGGTGCAGTGGGCAAATAGGGAATGTTATCTACCTTTTTAAAGTGTAGAATTAGGGGACACACTGTGAAGCTATTAGGAAGCACTTTTAAAACAAATAGGAGGTATTTTTTCACTAAATGAACAATTAAGTTTTGGAATATGCTACCAGGAGACATAGTGAAAGCAGTTAATTGAGCTTAAGGGATTTTGACAAGTTCCTGGAAGAGGTTTGTAAATCATTATTAGCCAAGGCTGCCTATTGGTGAAGGAACATGACCTACTCTCACCTGATTTGGTCTAGCAGGATTCAAGGAAGGAAAGTAATCAGGCATATAAAAATTATTCTCTATTCCTTTCCTAATAATTCCTAATATTCTGTTTACTCTTTTGGCTACTACTGCACACCGAGTAGAACTTTCCAATGTATTGTGCACAATGACACCTAGATTATTTTCCTGAGTGGCTTTTGGGTAAGCCTAAAGCCTGTGGTGCGGCAGCACTCTTCAGTCTATTTAGAAATTGTCTCTTTGCTCTCCTGTCTTTATTTATTTAACAGACTTTTTATACTGCTTTATCATTTCAGTCAAAACAGTTTACATTGTAACTTAAACTTGGTAATAGTCGTTAAACAGGGACATTGATAACTTGGATTTTTCTGAAGCAATGAAGGGTTAAAGTGACTTGCCCAAGGCTACAAGAAGTGCAAGCAGGAAATAAACCCTGGTCTTGTTTATTGGCATTCATTTTTCTGTAATGATTAAATAATAATTAAAGTAAAGTATATTGTACACCACTCTGCTATATTCTGCATAATGCTGGGTATAAGCAAGCAAGGAATTGGGGTCTTGCTGGGTATTTGTGGTTGGCTTGGCCACTGCTGGAGACAGAAATGTATTAATTTTTAAGCTCATACTTTTCTAGTACTAGTTCAGAGTGATTTACATTCAGGTCCCCAGAGCGCTTACAATCTCTGGACTGTACCTGAGGCAATGGAGGATTAAGTGTTTTGCCAAAGGCTACAAGGAGCATCAGTGGAATCGGAACCCTAGTTTCACTGGTTCTACACCTCACTGCACTAACAGGAAGCTCAGCCTAATGGACCTTTGGTCTGAATGGGCAGTTTCTCCAAATGGGCAATTTTCTGAACCTGTATAGCATTCCTTATACTCTCAAAAGCTGATGCCTCACCAAGTTGGCTATTCTGTAAAGTGACACCAGCCTCTCTGTCACTTTTGCTCCTAGCGACTAAGATGACATTTTATTTACCAGATAATGTCCTTGCATTGAGTCCTGCTAGACCCAGTCCAAACAAGTGGGTTGCGCTCCTCCACCAGCAGACTGGTGGTGTAGTAGCTGATAAGAATGCAATAAATAATACCCGGAGTCAGGCAAAGATTCAAGCCAATTTATTTGTGCACAGGCTCAGATTGCAGTAGCATTCAAAAAAGGTCTGAGCAATGGCTCCTAGTAAAACAGCTTTTATACCTTTCTTTTCCAGTCTAATACAGGCAAAACTCCTCATTGGCCACAGTGGCCCACTTACTCTCATCCAATAGACATCTCTGACCGGGCCCAGGACTCGCTCCCCCTGCTTGGGTCTTACTAGCCACGGGTCAGCAACTAGACATAACACTAAACATAATACTTCTACTACAGTATATTTTGCTACTTCTGCAAGGTCAGTTAGCTTGCAAAGATAGTGGAAGGCATATCAGAAGCATTCTTATCAAAAGCAAAACAAAGCAAGGTTCCTTTCCACGTTCTTCCCTGGGCGCCCCTCCAGCCGCAGGCTTGGGAAGATGTTCACACCCCAGCTCTGTCAATACCTTCCAGGCCCCTCCTCTGCTCCTTTGACTCTCCGGGAGACTCCATTAACAGTGAGCAGCAGGCCAAAGGGGAACAACCAATGATATCGCAGTCCCTTCCCCTGCAAGAACGCGGTAACTTCTTTCAGTCCCCGCCGCCGCTCCAGCGTCCCCGAAGATAGATCGTTATAAATCTCCACTTCACAGGAATCCCATGCAATGCGGCCATACTTTCTGGCCAGGCTGAGGATTTTTTCTTTTTGGGGAAAGCTGCTCATGCAGGCAATCACGTCTCTGACTTGCGTCCCCCGCCGAGGGCCGAGGCTACGGTGCGCTCTTTCCACTCCCACCAATGCCACAGGCTCTTCTCCCCTTTCCGCCAATCTCAAGACATGTTGGCAGAGCTGTTGAACCGTTTTAACACAGTCTTTGTAACTGTCCGTTTCAGGGATTCCTTTAAATCGCAAATTATTCCGTCGTGCCCTGTCCTCTATTCCCTCCAGTTTTTCTTGCATCTCGTCTTGCCTCTCACGCTGGCGGTGCTGTTCCCCTTCCACCTCTCGCAGGGCTCCTGCCATAGTCTCCACGTGTTCCTCCACCGCCTCCACACGGTGCCCCACGCTATTCAGTTCTTGGCGGAGTGAATGCAATTCCTCCTTCAAATCTTTTCTCAGCTCTTTAATATCCCCCCGAAGGTCTCTCTTGAACGCTGCCAGCCACCCTTTCAGATCCGCTCCATCGGAGTGCAGTTCAGGCCTGCTGCTATCATCGCCTGAACTCCCGCCACCGCCACTCTCTTCACCCGCCTCAGGAGTCTGCCGGCCGTTCTCTTCACGCCGCACGTACGGGGATTTAAACCCCTCCAATTTCTTACGGGCTGCTAGCACACACCCGGGGGTATCCTTTCCCACAATTTTTGTGCCTGGGATATCGCTCATGGTCACCCTAAGTCGGGAATCAGACGGAGCTCGGCTACCTCGCGGCCATCCGCTCCGTGACGTCACCGGAAGTCCCCCGCTAAGAAGTGTTTCTAATAGCTACCGGTGATTTCTGTAATATTCCAGGCACATTTCTCTAGCCCTGGCTCAAAATACTAAACAATCAAAACGCTAGACAAAATATTCTTACACTGTTCAGCTTCTCTACTATATTTTCATCCTAATTACAAGGTCAGTGCACATCTAGCAAAGATACAGTGGTGCGGCATTCTACTGAAACAGACATCTGGCTTACCTAAACAATAAACAGTAAGAAAGTTTTAATTCAACTTTAATTAATTAATTAATTAATTTAATTAAGTTTTAATTCAACTTCAACTTAATATCAAAATCTACTCTCAAAACTACAATAACTAACATTAATACAACAACCTCATACCTTGATCCATGCCCAGTTGATTGGATAAAGAAGACTTTCTCAATACTCTCTTCTTTCATTCTACCCTTAGTGAACCTATCCTTACAAAAAGGCTACTTACCACCATCCCTCAAACACGTTCAAATACGACCTATACTTTAAAAATAACACATTAGATAAATTATCCCCAAAATCATACAGACCCATATCAAGTATTCCTTTTATGGCCAAACTTATTGAAAAAATTGTACAAATTCAACTACAAGACTTTATTGACACATTAAACCTCCTTGATGAAACATCAATATGGCTTTAGACCCTTCCATGGAGTAGAAACCTTGCTAACGATCCTTTATGACACAATATTAAGAGGTATTGATAATCCTAAACAAGCCTTTATTCTTGTTTTTCCTTGACATATCAGCTGCATTTGACAGTGTTAATCACTTAACAATGTTAAACAGACTTCAACAAATTGGAATTACATCTACTGTTTATAATTGGTTCAAATCATATCTATCAAACAGAACTCAAACAGTAAGAATCCACACCCAAATTTCTAACACCTTCAAACAAACTCAGGGTCTCCCGCAGGGTTCTGCATTATCTGCGCTATTATTTAATATTTACTTACAACCAGTTTGTAACATCTTTAAACGTCACAATGTTTATTATCATATCTACGCTGATGATATAATGTTCTACCTCCCATTTGAAATCCCACACCCACCTCTTCAAAAAATAACAGAATGTTTCAATGAACTAACTGAATGGCTCAAAGAACAAAATCTACTTATCAACTTTACTAAAACTGATATATTATTCATCACTAAAAATCAAAAATACATACCCCCAAACACGATCACACTAGATACTCATGAAATAAATACAAAAAAAGAAATAAAATATTTAGGTGTGATACTTGACAATAATCTAAATATGGATTCACATATAAAATATCTAAACACTAAAAAATACATTACAAACTCAAAATACTTAAACTATTAAGACCATTGATTCATCTACAAGACTTTATTACTATAATTCATGCTATCATCACCCCACATTTTGATTTTGCAAACACAATACTTAATGGCATTTCAAAACAAAATATTAAAAAGATACAAATAATTCAGAACATAGCTGCCAGGATGATTATGAATATAAGCCCACTTGAACATGTTACACCAATTTTGGCTGAACTTCATTGGCTACCTATTTACTCCCCGAATCAAATATAAAATTCTTGTCACTACATTTAAACTTATAAATAATCTTGCACCATCGGCACTCAATACACTGATTAATATAGACATCGATAAACGATCCCAAAGAAGCAGAAACTTAAATACCTTAACAATACCAAAAGATTTCACAAAAGCCAGAAAACAAACAAATAAGAGAGCTTTCTCACACTCTGCTTCCAATTCTTTGGAACAATCTACCTGACAACATTCGCCTGCTATCTGATATAAAGGAATTTAGAAAAAAATTAAAAACACACTTATAAAAATAACACTAAAAAAAACCCACAGAACAGAATAATCAAATAGATACAGGCTAACATTTATACATTATTAATACATACTCTATTTTCAAAATAAATATCACTAATACACTATTAACCATACCACACTCTCATTCACATGATGATTATAGATTTAAACTAACAATGTATATATGTTCTAATATGTTATACCTTTAATGTTACAACATTCCTTGTAAATTATAATTATCTGTTCTATGTAAACTGACTTGGTATATTACATACCAATTAACCTACTGTTCCATGTAAACCGCACTTGATACTAGGGAAAGAGCGGTATATAAATAACTGTTAAATAAAAATAAATAAATAAATTCTCTTATCTCCAGGAGAGCAGAACATGTTATCAACCCAGAATAGAGCAGTATTTCTTTCTAACAGCTAACAGCATTCAGTAATTTTCCAAAATCAGCAATAACATTTCAAAGCAGGAAAAAGGGCTTCAGACCTAGCTCTGCTACATACTAGGCCATCGCCTATCACAGTGGAGACAAAGAAACACACACACACACAGCTGCAACAATGTTTATTCTTCAAAGGGGTATTACTGCTTTTAAATGCTAGAAGAATTCTATGGGATGTTCAAGCCACATCAAGCGATAAGCAAAGGCAATATAAAGGAAGTATGCCCTATTAGTACTAACCACTGTTTATGATAAGAATGTGGTGCTATCCTCCCTTACTCACTACCAACAAAGAAGAGTTTCCTTTTAGTTTGAATCAACTGATTTTCCTTTTATCATTTAAAAATTACTTACCAATTCCAATATGGCTTTGGATGGGAAAGTCAGCGAAATCTGGAGATTTCATTTCATCCAATGCAAAATCAGGAAATTGTACTATTTCATCATCTGAAAACTGTCCCTCATAAAAACGTCCATTCTTGAAGGTAATCCTCCCCTGAAGATAAATAAACTCATTTAAATATTTTGAGATTTGGGCTTTAGATTTATTCATTCACTTTTTACAAAACCAAGAACAAAATGACTTATAATTCAGGTACTATAGTAATTTCTTTGACTAAGGGCCTTTACGATCAAATTTGTATCTAAGATATGGACATGGGTCTGCAACTTTAGTCTAGCCTGCTCGGGAGCAGGTTTAAATGTTAGCATGTAAAGTATGTGCGTATTTCATGACATACCATATAAACAGTCAGTCACTCTGTACATGCTCTGCCAAACCCCCTCCCCTGAACACACTCTAGTCGCATACAAATACATGACTAATTGCATCACATGCAGGGCCGGATTTACCTTGAGTGAGGCCCTATGCCAACAAAAATTGTGGCCCCCCAGAAAAGATAAAAACGAGCACGCCAGATCAGTTGCGTGCTGTTGGCCCTGATGTCATAATTAAACTGGGAATCCCAAAAGCCAAACTTGGAATGTACAACACTGTAGAAATAAAACTATACATTAATTTGCTCTTGTACTAAACAAAGTGCAGACGTTAATGATGCACATTTACCAGAGCTGACATATTCCAATTAATAAATTCAAAATAAAGAGATATTTTTCTACCTTTTGTGCATTTTCTTTCAGCTGCAACTGCTCCAGCCACTTTCTTCTGGTTTCTTCATGTCAGCCCAACTCCAGTCTTAACCCCCCCAAGCCCATTTCCAGGCTCAGCCCCCCCATCGGCTCAAGTAAACTTTAATAAAAAAAAAATAAAACGCTGAAATTTCCCATCAGCCCCTGCGGGCTTAACAGAGACGCGAGGGAGACACTCTCCCTTCGCGCCTCTCAAAGCCAGCACGGAGGGACTCAGCCGGGCAGAGGGGGCCCCGCAGGACAGTCCATGCTGCCGCGGCAGCAGAGGGGGCCCCGCAGGACAGTCCATGCTGCCGCGGGAGCAGCCAGCGGGTTTTTTTTTAATTTAATTTTAAAAAAGCTATTTGTTCAATTTTTGTGGGCCCTTGCCAGCTGTGGACCCTATGCCACAGCGTAGTTGGCGTATAGGTAAATCCGGCCCTGATCACATGTACTATTATGTGTGAGGGAATTTTATAAAAGGCCTTTTGCGTTCATATACTGGAATGTGTGTGTGAAAATTACCTCAATATGTGCTGTCATGATGCGGGCACTAATAAAGTTGGTTTTAAGAAAAGAAATCCTGTTTCTTTAGAAGAACTAGATGTGCAGTTACCTCCAGGCACAGCTAGAGGGAGCAGGAACAGACATACTGGTCTTAATGAACCTAAGCTCACTGATGACCTGCAGCTGAAAAGGAACCAGGAAGTCAGCAGTAACGGTTCACTTTATAAGCCAGAGCAGAATGCTTCTGGACAGGAGTGGCATAAGCAGCAATGGCATAAGCAGAGGAAGCAGTGGACACAGCAGGAGCTGAGGAAGGAGGAGAAAGAGGAAGAAGGAACTGGAGCTGACTAGAAGGAGAAACAGCAGAGAAGCCTGGAGGCTATCAAGGCCATAAGCCTGATTGCTGTGAAAGAAGCCAAGCTGGAAGCTGGAGGAGAAACAGACCTCACAAGGTGGGAAGCCAGAAAGCCCAAAACTGGACCTGTGGTGCAAGGGGAGTTTGGTTGAAGTTGCTCCTAGGTGAGAGGCTCTGCCTCGCCTAGGTCCTTTACTCTGCCTGTTTGTTACCTAGAGAGAAGAAAGCTAAGAACCAGAGAGGGAGGTTCTGACAGAAGCTTATCCTCTAGAGGATCATTGCCCAGTTTCACCTATTCAGAGGAAAAGCAGTTTTATAAGCAACGGAAGTTTTTACTCAGTGAGCCAAGGTATGAGGCGCATTGAACATTAACTGTAATGATTGTACTGCTAAAAGCTATGCTAAAAGAAGGATTCCTTCTAAGGGAAACAAGAGTGCAGACTGGTTCACTAAACTACCGCCAGCCTTAAGAGTCCCTGGTTATGTGAAGCTAAACTCCCAAGCTGGAGATTACCATGCTGAAATAGACAGGGACAGTGAAAGCCCTTTGAATCAGTATAGGGGAGAGGAATTGATGGAAGTGGATTCTCCAGCACTATTCCCTCACCTTTGCCTGAGGAAATGGAATGTGATTGGTGCACTGCCTATGCTCCAAAGTGTGTATGCTCCACAGAAGAATAAATGAAGTATAATTTGATGTTTATTATACTGAATATTACTTTGAAGAAAACCTGCTTTAAACTGTGAAGTAACAGTTAACTAGCCAGTGAATATTGGTACCTTTGAAACAAAGGACTGTTTCTGTTATCTAAAATATCTCTTAAGTTGAACCTTGCTTTAAACGGGGAATAAAAGCCTTTATTACCCTACACTTGGACTCTTTGTTCTTTAACAGCGCTACCTAGTGGCGTATAATCTTTGTGTCACCGGCAACCGAGTGACAGTGCCCATCACCAGAAATGGTGTCTGCTGCTGGAAAGTAGCAAGGTGCATCAGCACAGCACACCTCTGCATTCTGCTACAAAGGCTAACTGATAGGAAACCTTCAGCTGACAGCAGTGCACAGAAAACCAGAGTCATGAGACCATAGTGAAATCATGTAGGGAAGTAGTAAGCCAGAAAGCATGGAAATGGTGGAAAGCAAAGGACCTAGTTTTGTTATATCTTTTTTTGGGTTGGAATACCAAAACTGCACACATACCCAGATGTGGTTGTACCATTTTAATGACAGTAAAACAAAGATCAAATTGGCCTATCTAGTCAATCCAGCCAAGATTACTTTGGTTAGATAAGCATAGAACTTCCATATGCCACCCAACACCACTTCCACTCTCAAACATGATTTTTAACTGGTCCTTCCACCTTTTCCTACCACTGCCCTCCATAGCAGTCCCAGGCATGCTGGCCTCTACTACCCTTACTAATTGGCCACTTACTATCATTCATTTTATTTCTTTAATTCATTCATTCAATCACATATGAAATAATAATTCAGAACATACTATGACAGACTCTTAACATATAATAAAATAGTCCATGATTACATTTCAATACTAGGGAAAAATAAAATTGCCTTAACTCTTTCCTGAATTTTAAAGGAAGGTCCATTTACATTCTAAGAGCAACGGGCAACTTGTTTGATTCTTAGCAGCCCAATGAAGTCATACCACTGCTGTTAGAGTCATAAGTACCACTCTGTGCAGCTTACATCAATTTATTCTTGAAAGCCGGGAGCAGTCTTCTCATGACCACTGCTCACTGCAAGCTACCCCAATATCTTTAGAAACCTGTTGGAGTCAATTCCACTGCTATAAAACTTGTAACAACTACTCTGCTCCTCCCATGCTCTGTGGTGCCATTAGGGCCGGCCCATCCACTAGGGGGCTGGGTGGCCACCTAGGGTGGCAGACATCTGGGGACGGCAGGTCATGTGCTTCGACAAACATGGCCTGCCGCTGCCGCCCCCCACGTGCTGAGCCCTGCTGCCCTTGCCCCATGCTGAACCGTGATGCTGCCCCCCATCCTACCGCTAATTCTGGCAGCGAGCGGCTAGGCTCAGCAGCAGCAGCCCGAGGCTTCAGCACATGGCCTGCTGCTGCCGGTGAGCCGCCCGCTGCCAGAATCAGCGGCAGCATGGCCAGGTCTTCTGCCTAGGGCAGCGGAAACCCCTGGGTGCCAATAGTTAATGCTTTCATAATGCCTTCACTTTTTCAAAGCAAGGGTCCTCTGTGTTTATCCTGTAATTCTCTTTCAAATCCATTCTGACAAAGGCTGGCATACTGTGGTGCCATTCTGGTATACATGGCCTTTTCAATAATTTGTAAAATTGTAGTTGTAGGTTAAGAGGAATTTAATTAACAATCTACTATTCCCATGTAATCCTAAATTATATTCCATTAATTTATTGTTCTATGTAAGTTCCAGTTATGTTCAATGTAAGCCGCCATGATTATTTTGAAAGGCGGTATTAAAAGAGATGTTAAATAAATACAATAAAAATTAGCTCTACAACAGTTTCTGCCGTGTATCAATGATGTACAGAGGTATCTGTAGCATGCTACTATGTCATCTGCATGAAGGACGTTGCTATACAGAGATTCCACGCCATTGTGACAAGGATGGTATCTGGTGATTTTTTTTTTTTTTAGTGCCATCAGTGCCAACTCCTGGTGATCTAGCTGCCTCAGTTTTCTTGGCAATGTATCACCAGAAGTAAATTGCCAGGCCTTTTCTTCCAAGACAATGACGGGTAAAGTGACTTGTCCATGGTCACAAAGAGTGCCAGTGGGAATCGAACCCTGATCTCCTGGGTACTAGGCTGTTGCTCAAACCACTAGGCTACTCCTGATGACTACTGCCTGATATTCCTTAACTTGTTTAGAAAATATGTAGTGTTGTGTAGGAAGCCATTTTTTTTTAAAACCAAGGTTTAGAGGATCCCTGCCAGACCAATCATATCTAGATTGGCCCACTCACAGAAAAAAAAAATATCTGGACTAGGAGAACCACAGCATGCCAACCCTTTTATGTCAGAATTGGAGAAGCCGTTCATGAATGGTTGCCACAACAAATGTTTCAGATTTTATCGGTACACAGATATAGTAATTTCTAGAATTCCCTCAGTATTTGCCACCCCCATAATTAATCAGAGTCAAAACGGACTAAAAAGTGAATGCATAATGTCTCAATCCACAATGGACACTTACAAAGCAACTGACAGATGAAATTATCTTCACAGTTCGTTTCCATCCTTCACATATTAAAAAAAAATCCATTATACACAGCCAGACTACAAAGATACCACCGCATTTGCTCTGACCAGCAAGACACCTTAAAGTCCTAAAAGAATTCTTCAAATAAAAAGGGCTATCACCCCAAAATCATCTCCAAGAAAATTAAATCATTCAAAAACCACTCATGAAGAACTTAATGCAATAGAAGGAAATATGGAACATGTACCACTAGTGGTAACTTATGACCCAGAACTAGAAAACCCAAGGAAAATCATCAAAAATCTCCAACCCCTATTTCTGGATGATTTACAAAAATAAATTGTTCCCACCTTTCCATTTCTAACGTTTTGCAAACCCCCCCCCCCAATCTATAACAAAATCTTGTAAGGAATAAATTCCAAACAGAATCCCAATGGAAGAAAATGACACAAAGCCCTTCAAAAATGCAGGGTTCGAGTTAGTTTAACACATATCACAGGACCCTATAACTACCCACATGGAAAAGACATTCAAAATAAAAGGCTCACATTCCTGCTCCTCTATGAATGTAGTATATATGATACTGTGCAAAGGTTGTCAGGGGGAGTGCTACATTGGGGAAAGAAGCCAAAAACTACAGACACGCGTCAACCTTAACAGAAACGCCATAAATGAACACAAGACACCAGCTCAATAGGTGAACACTTCTCAAAGGAAACCCACTCCCTTAATGACCTCACAATCAAGAGTTCTAAAAAGAAACTTCAAGAACATACATGAAAGGAAAACATTTAAAATTAAAATGTTCAAATATTTCAACATACAACTGAGAAAAAAGGACTGAATAGACACATTGCATTTCAATGTTTTATGTCTGGTAATGAGTAAGAAAACCAAAGAGTCACTGAGTAGCAGAGTAGTCTAGTGGTTAGAGAAACAGCCTAGTACTCAAGAGATCAGGGTTTGATTCCCACTGGCACTCCTTGTGACCTTGGGCAAGTCACTTTACCCTTCACTGCCTCGGAAGAAAAGGTCTGGCAATCTACTTCCAGTCATACCTTGCCAGGGACTGCTGGGTTGCTAGGAGTCAGTCATCAACTTGACAGCATTTTCAAAAAACAAAAAAACCCAAAACCACACAAGTGTCTCCTCACCAATGCCTTGCATTGTAATTTGATGAGATGCAGACTGCCTGGGATCAGACAGGACCTGTGTAATGAAAATTGTGACTATCTCACACTTTGCTTTGATATTTAAATAACATATGCAGACAGCATAGACCTAAATGAGTTTGTACTACTTAAAACAAACCAGTGTAACTGTATTATCCCTTCAGAGACCTGATGAAAATGCAACTACATCTCCGAGAATATAATTACTCACATTCACACAATATAGATAGATCATGCCCGTTATATAACGCTGCAGGGTTACATTTCAATAAAGAGAAATTAGATTTACCTGCTAATTGTTGTTCCTAGAGGAACTCCAGTCCAGTCCCGCACCTCTGGGTATTGTACCTCTTCCAGCAGCTTGGAGACTGAACATGTCATCTTTTTGATGACACTAGTGTACATATGCAGCCTACCAGCCCCAGTACCTATTGACAAAGCAGAATCAGAGGAGCAACAAATAAGTAGTTAAACATGCAACAAATACTTCTACGTCTAAATAAACTAGTACCCCTCCATCCCCTGGGACTGGAGTTCCTCAAGGAACAACAATTAGCAGGTAATTCTAATTTCCCTTTCCTTATTGTCCCTCCAGTCCAATCCCACACCTCTGGGATATATCAGAGCAGTTTAGTTTAACGGGAGAGACCTGCACAACCAGCCTGAAGCACTGCCGATCTGAAACGAGCGTCCCCCGCTGCCTCAACATCCAGGCGAAAATGTTCAGAGAAAGTATGCCACCCTACAGATCTCCACTGGCGGAACTAAACTATACTCTGCTCACAAGGCTGCCTGAGCCCTCATGGAATGTGTTGCAACCCCAACAGCACTGCTCTACCCTTCAAGATGTATGCAGGTGTGATTGCCTCACTGATCCATGGAAATGGAGGCTTAGCTGCCGCCTCACTTTTGCGCGACCCGCCAAACAGAACCAACCGACCGTCCAATCTCCGAAAGGACGATGCCCTTTTCACATACCTTCACAGGACTCTTACCATACAGGTGGCACAGCTGTGGAGTGGCAGGGCCCATATCCGCTCTCGCCCACATCCACGCTCGCCAGAGCCGGTAAGGAAATGGCCTGATTTACATGAAATGCTGACACCACCTTGGGCAAAAATGAATACCGGGTGCAGGACCACTTTCTCCTTGGAGAAGGAAAGGAATGGTTCCTGGCATGACAGGGTCCAAAGCTCCAAAATCCTGCGTGCCAAGCAAATCGCCACCAGGAATACCATTTTCAGAGTCAAATCCTTCAGGAAAGCTTGACTCAATGGCTCAAAGGGTTCCCCAGACAGCACCGTCAACACTAGATTGAGATTCCAAGGTGGTTCCATTGCCCTCTTTGGCAGACGGAGGTGAGTCACCGCCAAGATGTCCAGAACGGAGGTAGTGGAAGGGCGTGCCTGCCTCTCTCTGCACCATGATTCAAAGATGCGTCATACGCAGATGCACGACAGGTTCATGACCACCTTTGGGCCTGTAGCAAGGTTGCTATCCCCGAGCCTGATTATCCTTTCTTCAACCTCACCCTTTCAAGAGCCATGCTGTAAGTGAGAATTGATCCATCTGGGGCATGTGAAGTGGCTCCTGCGTAAAGAGGTCCCTACGAACTGGAAGCCACCACTGTCAATCCACCAGTATCCGAATCAGGTCAGCATACCACGGGGACCTCGGCCAGTCTGGTGCCACCAGAATTAAATCCCTAGTGCGCCTCTAGCCATTGCATTAACCGGCCTATGAGCAACCATGGGGAAAAACAGAGAAGACCCTATTCGAGCCACTGCTGAATTAGAGCATCCAGGCCCTTGGACTTCCTCTCTTTTTCTGCTGAAAAACTGGCAGGCCTTGGCCGACTCGAACATTGCCATTAGGTCCATGACCGATGTGCCCCATCGGCGGACCACCTGCTCAAACACCTCCTGATAGAGCTGCCATTCTCCGGGCTCCATGTGCACTCAGCTGAGGTAGTCTTCCGTCACACTGTCAACTCTTGCTACGTGCGCCACCGATAATGCCTGGAGACGAATCGCTGCCCATCCGAACAGTCTTTTGGCCTCCTCCTCCAGGGCTGCACTGCCCATGCCTCCTTGCTGGTTGATGTAAGCCACTGTGGTCACATTGTCCGAGACGACTTGGACCACCTTCCCCTGCAACCATGGCTTGAAACGTTCTAGCGCCAAGGTCACCGCTCGCATCTCGAGCCTGTTGATCGACCACAGGGCCTCCTGCGGACTCTTGTCCCCGAACAAAGTGTCCTTCACAATGGGCTCTCCAACCTGACAGGCTGGCATCAGTCATCAGAGGAACCCACACCAGGGACTCCTTCCAGGCTCCCCACATGCGGCTACCAACTGAGGGCTCTCCTGGCACTCTGCAGGCAGGGGAGTACTTGGGACAGGGGCTGACTTTGATGGGACCATCGACGGAGCAGAGCCCTCTGCAGCGGTTGCATGTGCGCCCTTGCTCATGGGACTAGCTCGAGTGTGGCCGCCATGGTCCCCAGAACCTGCAGATAATGCCACGCTAATGATCTTGCCATCTTCAGGACCACTGTCGTAGCTCCTGCGTCCAGTGAACTGGCAGGAAAACCCTGCCCACACAGGTATCAAAGCATGCTCTCAAATACTCTAGCTCCTGGGCCGGCCGTAACTGACTCTTGGCCAGGTTGACCCCAACCGAGACTTTGAAGGAAGTCTCCTACCCGTGCTGTTGCTCTTTTCGCTATCATCCCTGGACTTCGCCTGGATCAGCCAATCATCTAGGTACAGGTGGACGAGAACCCCTTCCTTGTAGAGAGCTGCTGCCAACACCACCATGACCTTGGTGAAGGTACAGGGGGTGGTCGCCAGACCGAAGGGCAACGCTCGAAACTGGAAATGGCCCCTTGGCACTGCAAAGCAAAAAAACTGCTGATGTTCTGGATGGATGGGAACATGCAGATACGCCTCTGAGATCGAGAGTCACCAAAAATCTCTGCTTCCTACCACCATTATTACTGTGAAAATGCGGTACCCGGAGACCGTAGTTCATACCCTCGAAGTCGAGAATTGGGTGAAAGGAACCTTTCTTTTGGGCACCATGAAATACATGAAGCATCGACCTGCATACGTACTGGTCTCGCAGAACCAGATCCACGGCTCTCAGCTGCAGGAGACAAGTCAAGGTTTCTTCTACTGCTGCCAACACCGCTGTGCCCACTTTGGGCAATCAAAGGAACTCGTTCTTGCTCCGGCAGCGGGTATAGGCACGTCATGGATTGCACCCCTTTAAGGCCAACCTCCAGCAGATCCCACTCATCCTGGATAATCTGTCCTGCTACTCCATGTACTGGTAAGACCTTCTGCAATTTCCGTATCGCCTGGAACAGCAGATCCTACAGCGCCTCTTCCTCTGCCGGGAGGTTATTAGGCATATTCAGGGCCTTGAGGGTCTCCAAGGTACATATATAATGTGAACCCTTTGGAGACGAGGAACTGTATCAGTACCCGCTTGTAGTGATTGTAAATTGCCCTGATGGCCTTCGGCCTGGGCAGTATATTGAGAAATTGCATAAACATAAACAAAGATGAGTGCTGGAAGCTCCTCCTGGCAGAAAATCCAAACAATCCGGGCTCTCTCCATCTTCCAACTCCTCCTGCAGATCTAGTTCTGTGTCAAGGTCTTCCCCATCCAGCCCCTCCTACAACGGCCATTGCTGCCACTCCTCTAAGCCTCTAGACCACTTAGATGCCACTGCTCCTGACTCATGCTCTTTTTGCGTCCGACATCCTCTTAGCCCTGTGTTCCGGGGCTGAGGAGCCACTTGGTAGGCAAAACGCCTTATGCAAAAGTAAGACAAACTCCGGTGAGAACTCCCCCAGGAGCCCTATTGTTCCCTGGACTTGAGAAGTGGATAGTCTGGGCATCGTGCAGGGACCGGTGGCCAGATCCGTTGAAGATAACATGGCGCCCCCCGCCCCCAGGGTCTCTTGCAACCAGGAGGGACTCTCCTGCCTCATCTCATCCTGCAGGTCCTGCTCCCATGACAGCCTCTTGCGTGCAGTTTAGGCAGACACCTGCCTCCGAGATCACACATCAGGGACCGCATATCTTGAGGCTTTTTAGATCGCGCTGCAGTGTTGTATCTTGATCTGAAATGGATCTTGCCCTGATCCAATCAAACTGACACGTTCTCCGAGTAAAGTTTACGTTTTTATTCTAATACTACAAATGGCTATAAGGGAGTACAGCTTCCCTTATAAGCAATATTACAGATTTCTCTTAGCCCAGATTATCTACGTATTAAAAGAGATGATCATGTCAGGTTACTCACTGACAGTTGGAAGGATTTAATTTGTTTCCTTATCCACTGACTATCTTTCAAATTACATACATTTCTTGTATGCAGGTACTTCCTACTTTCCACAGAGCTGAAGATGCTACAAACCTATATGCAGCACCTCTTTTTTTTTATATACTTTTTATTTTATTATTTATTTATTACAGGCTCTTATATACCGCTCTATTCAGCATCAGCGCGGTTCACAATATAACAACAGACCAGAACAACAAACTGTTTGGTTTTACAGAGAACAAGGTCAGAGAACTTGGATAAAACATGGGACGTCATTACTGGAACTATTTACATGAGTATTTACAAGTATACTTATCTTTATTTCTGTCTCTGACTTTTTATATCTGACCCTTCTCAGGAGAAAGTAACAATGTCTCAACCAACTGCCACTTACATTTTTTTTTTTACTTCTGCCTTTAAAAACAAAGAAACCTGCACCTTAACAGGGGAAATAACAACAAACTAACTAAACCTATCTCCTTAGTTGTCCCTTCTGTGAGTCCAGCACCCTGGCTCACAACCTCCTCTAGCTGCTTGGAAACTGAGCACATTGGGGCTGGTAGGCGGTGCCAGCTGCATATGTACACTAGTGTCATCAAAAAGATGACATGCTCAGTCTCCAAGCTGCTGGAAGAGGTACACTACCCAGAGGTGCAGGACTGGACTGGAGGGACAATAAGGAATGTATTTTTGTAAGATACTGCGTCTATAAAAGTTCTATAAAATGAATACAGACAGCAGCACCAATATAACTTAAATACAGAAACTCTCTCAAACTAATATGAAAAGGATATTTGAATGCATAGACCATTGCAAAATCCCTGCTGTGCACCTCCGATTTCTTTTATACTAACCTCGCCATGCTTCTTATTGTTACGCCATTCTCCATCATACACTGCTCCACTTGAATAGATGAATTTTCCTTGTCCGTGACGTTCACCATTGACAAAATTCCCAATGTATTCATTTCGCAAAGGATACTGCGACCCACATATTCTCTTAAGAAACCAAGTGTGAGTTCCAAAACCATTCTGAGAGGAAAAAGTGTCCAATAGCCAGAACTTTAGGAGCAGTAGAATAAAACATTATTGAACAATAAAAGTGAACAGACCAGTTTCTTTAATGAATGACTCTGCACTCACACAATGTCATCACCTAATCTGCATTTAGTGTTGGGAAGGCATTTCACCACAAGCAGAAGTCACTTGCATTGATGATTTAGGTAGGACAAAAATGGTTAACCCATCATAAAAGGGAATTTGCTTCAATAAGAACTAAAAAACATTGTTTTTTTGTCTGAAAACTAGCTGCCTGGGCCGATGCAACCATTAGGCACACTAGACAGTCCCCTACAGCACCAGCCCTCCGGGGCACCCACTGCCACTTATCAGGACCTACAGCGGCTGCAATGGCTTCAAACAGCCTCGCAGTGCTTACCTTCAAACTTCGGTGCCAGGGGCTGCTTGCTTCTGCCCCCAAAACAGGAAGTCAGCATCGGTGGGAGCAGACACAGACAGCCCCATGGCACTGGAAGTTTGAAGTTAAGCGCCATGGAGGTGTTTCAAGCCACTGCAGCTGCTGTAGATCCCAGTGAGGAGCAACAGCGGCAGCAATGATAGATGGCTGGGGAACATAGGATGAGGTTTGCTTAGGGCATTGGCCCTGCTAGCAGTGAAAGAGACTGAAAGATCTTTCAACCTGAACTGTAAAATGTTCAGCCCAAATGATTAGAGCAGATATGTGGAATAGCTTGTAAATAAATCTTTGCATAAATAAAATAATCATGCCAAATTTGGAACCACATATTTAGAAACATAGAAATATGACAGAAAAAGATCACATGGCCTATCTAGTCTGTCCTTCCATATCAACAACTACAACAGCCCCCTTTTTACCTTTAGAGATCCTCTGTTTGTCCCATGCTTTTTTGAATTCAGTTACTGCCCTCATCTCTAACCACCTCCACTGGGAGACTATTCCACGGATCCACTACTCTTTCCGTAAAGAAATATTTCCGCATGTTGTTGTTGTTAAGTGAACATAAGAACATAAGAACATAAGATATGCCATACTGGGTCAGACCAAGGTCCATCAAGCCCAGTATTCTGTTTCCAACAGTGGCCAATCTAGGTCATACGTACCTAGCAGTTTCCCCAAGGGACACAGGTTCCACAATGCTTGTATTGGTTCAAGCATTGATATCCTGGGTCCCTTCTTAATAATGGTTTATGGACCTTTCCTCCAGGAACTTGTCCAAACCTTTTTTAAACCCAGCTACAACTAACAGCCTTTACTACATCCCTCCGGTAACAAATTCCAGAGTTTGATTACACGTTGAGTTGAAAAAATATTTTCTTTATAGTCTTAAATAGTTTACCCTGTAGCTTCATTGCATGTCCCCTAGTCTTTCTATATTCTGATAAGGTAAACAATCGATCTACGTTTACCCGTTCCACTCCGTTCATTAATTTATAGACGTCGATCATATCTCCCCTCAGCCGTCTCGTTGCCAGGGTAAAGAGCCCCAACCTGGGTAGCGTGTCTTCATAGGAGTCGCCGTCGTTCCCCTTTACGATGTTGGTGGCTCTTCTCTGAACCCTTTTCTAAAATCGCTATATCCTTTTTAAGATATGGCGACCAGAATTGCACACAATATTCAGGTGCGTCTCACCATGGAACGATATAGAGGCATTATAATATCTTTGTTTTATTTTCCATTCCTTTCCTTATCATACCTAGCATTCTATTTGCTCTCTTGGCCGCCGCTGCACACTGGGCCGAGGGTTTTTAACATGGTATCCACAAGGACGCCTAAATCTTTTTCTTGGGTGGTGGTTCCTAATGTGGAACCTTGCATCGTGTAACCATAGTTTGGGTTGTTCTTCCCTAGGTGCATAACCTTGCACTTCTCCACATTAAATTTCATCTGCCATTTTGATGCCCAGTCTTCCAATTTATCAAGATCCTCTTGCATTTTCCACAATCCTCCTGGTTTTAACAACTTTAATAGTTTTGTGTCATCAGCAAATTTGATAACCTCACTCGTTATTCCACTTTCCAGGTCATTTATGAATATGTCAAAAAGAGCGGACCAGCACAGATCCCTGGGGGTACACCACTATTCACCTTTTCTCCATTGGGAAAATTGGCCATTTAGCCTACCTCTGTTTCTATCTTTTAACCAGTTCCTGATCCACAGTAGTACAATGCCTCCTATCCATGACTCTTTAGTTTTGCCAAAAGTCTCTCATGAGGGACCTTGTCAAAGGCTTTCTGAAAGTCCAGATACACAATATCAACCGCTCACCTTTGTCCACCTGTTTATTCACTCCTTCAAAAAAAACATAAACAGATTAGTAAGACAAGATCTTCCTTGTCTAAAGCCATGTTGGCTGTCTCCATTAGGTCATGACTATCTATATGCTGAGTAATTTTATTCTTTATGATGGTTTCTACCATTTTTTCCGGTACTGACGTCAGGATCACCGTCTGTAGTTTCCCGGATCACCCTCGAACCCTTTTTAAAAATTGGTGTTACATTGGCGATCCTCCAATCCTCAGGTATTAGAGATGATTTTAATGATAGTTCCAGATTACTGATAGCAGGTCTGCAATCTCAAATTTCAGTTCTTTCACACCCTTGGATGTATACCATCCGGCCCAGGTGATTTGCTACTCTTCAGTTATCTAATAGTTGTAGGACATCTTCCCGATGTATCGAGATTTCCTTCAATTCTTCCACACCTTTAAATACCACTTCAGTCGTGGGTAACATCCCTACATCTTCCTCAGTAAAGACCGAAGCAAAGAATTCATTCAGTCTCTCCGCTATCGCCTTGTCGCCTCTTAGTGCTCCTTTAAACCCTTTATCATCTAATGGACCACTGACTCTCTCACGGGTTTTTTGCTACGAATGTACTTGAAAAGGTCTTGATTTCGCGTTTTTGCTTCCGCAGCAAGCTTCTTCTCAAATTCTCTCTTTGCCTGCCTTATCAATGCCTTGCATTTGACTTGCCAGTGCTTGTGCTGTTTCCAGGTTTCATCATTTGGCTCTTTTTTCCATTTCTTGAAAGATGCTTTTTTGGCAACAACAGCCTCTCTGACCTCAGCTTTAAACCATGCTGGCAATTTTTTGGACTTCCTTCAACTTTTCTTAAAGCGTGGAATACAGCTGGTCTGGGCTTACAAGATAGTATTTTTCAACAACACCCAAGCCTGAGGTACGTCTGTAACTTTGCAACTGCTCCTTTTAGTTTTTTCTTAACTGTTTTCCTCATTCTATCATAGTCTCCCTTTCGAAAGTTAAAGGGTAGTACTGTGGATTTCCTTACTATCCCTCCTCACTAATTAATCAAAGGCGATCATGCTATGATCACTATTGCCAAGTGGCCCCAACACCCTTATCTCTTGCACTACATCTGGTGTTCCACTAAGGACTAGGTCTAATATTGCTTCCCCTCTGGTCGGTTCATGAACCAGCTGCTCCAAGAAGCAGTCATTTATTTCATTAGGGAACTTTATCTCCCTAGCATGTCCTGTTGTGGACACTGACCCAGTCGATGCCGGGGTAATTGAAATCACCCATTATTATACTGCACTGTAACTTTTGATAGCTTCCTTGATTTCTTTGAGCATTTCATCATCATTTGTTCATTCTGGCCAGGCGGATGATAGTACACCCCCACTGCCATCGCCTTCCCCTTTTTACATGGAATTTCAATCCATAGAGATTCTACAGCAAATTTTGTTTCTTGCAAAACTTTAATCCTTTCTGAATCAAAGCCCTCTCTAACATAGAGCGCAACCCCTCCACCAAATTGATCAGCTCTATCATTTCGATATAGTTTGTACCCAGGTATCACAGTGTCCCACTGGTTGTCCTCCTTCCACCATGTCTCTGATATTCCAATCATATCTAACCTCTCGGTGAGTGCTATATATTCTAACTCTCCATCTTGTTTGTAGACTTCTAGCATTTGCATACAAGCATTTCAGAGACTGTATTTATTCATATTAATTTGGCTATTGGTAGACATGGGTAATTTGGGATCTTTAAGTTCTGTCTGCTCCATACTCGAGGGCATTTGGGCTACTTTACTCTTTTTTGGAACCTCTCTGCTTTTTGTAGTATCCTTCAAGGATACATTCTTCCGAACCATGCCGACTCATGCCGACTCATGGCGACCCCCTGGATAGCTATCCTAAATTGTGTTCGGTCTTCAGTCAGGCGGCTCATTGTTGACAGGCTGGTACCCATAGCTGCTGTTATTGTAGCGATCCATCTCATTGCTGGCCTTCCTCTTTTGCGTTGACCTTCTATCTTGCCAAGCATGATGTCTTTCTCTAATGATCTCTCTCTTCGCATGATGTGTCCGAAGTATGAAAGTCGAAGTCTTGTCATCTGAGCTTCTAAAGAAAGCTTAGGTTTGATCTCCTCTAGTACCGACTGGTTTGTTCTTCGGGCAGTCCATGGTATACACAGTATTCGCCGCCAGCACCATAAATTCAAAGGCATCAATTTCTTCGGTCTGTCTTTCACTGTCCAGCTTTCACATCCATATGATGTTATGAAAATACCATGGCTTGAACAAGTCGAATCTTTGTATGGAGAGAGACATCTATGCTCTTGAGAATCTTATCTAGGTCTTTCTAGCCATTCTGCCAAGAGCAATGCGTCGTATGATTTCTTGAAGAGCTTGTTGCTTCTTTATTGATAGTTGATCCAAGTAGGTTAAAGTTGTTCACGATTTCAATTTCTTCTCCTTCAACGATGAACCTGTTGATTTTGCCAGTTGTCATGATCTTTGTCTTCTTTACATTAAGGTGCAGGCCCATTTTGAGACTATGTTCTTTGATTGTGAGAAGCAAATGTTTCAGATCATCTTCACTTTCAGCCAGTAATGTGGTATCATCAGCATAGCGAAGGTGTTGATGAGTCTTCCACCAATCTTCACACCTCTGTTGTCTTCATACAGTCCTGCTTCTCTGATGATTTGTTCTGCATATAAATTAAACAGGCAGGGGGAAAGTATGCAGCCTTGTCTTACACCCTTGCTTATTTTAAACCATTCTGTTTCTCCTTGTTCCGTTCGAATTTCCGCATATCACTCCTGAATCTATCTCCCTTCACCCTCATCCCATGTCCCCTCGTAGCAGAACTTGCTTTCAATTGAAAGAGGCTCTCTCCCTGAATATTGATGCCACGAGGTATTTAAACATCTCAATCATATCACCTCTATACTGCCTTTACAGTAAGCATGTTTTGCATAAGCAATAGGGTGAAGTGCCACTTACCATTCATTTCTTTTCCTGGAATCCTGCTAGACCAGTCCTTACAAGTGGGTTATATCCCCCTGTCAGCAGATGTAGAGACAGAAACAGTACCAAAGGTTTCACTGAGCATGCCCTGGCACCTATGTGCTTCCTCCAGGTGTCGCCTTCAGTATACTCCTGGCAAAGCAGAAGCGGCAAGCGAGCGCAGTAGTGCCCCTAGTAAATGACAACCCAAAACTTATCACACAACTGGCATGCAGCTCAAACTAAATGCCCCAAACTATGTACAGAACAGCTGTCCAAGCAATACAGCAAAGAATACAGTGAGTGAGAGCGGGAATTGGAATGGTCTAGCAGGATTCCAGGAAAGGAAAGTAATTGTAAGTGAAATTTCACCTTTCAAACATCCTGCTAGACTAGTCCTTACAAGTGGGCAGTACCAGAGCTTCTCCACCTGAGGGTTGGAAGAGACAGCTGCTGTGACTACCCTGGTCTCGAATGCCACCACCGTACAAGGTAGATAAAGGCGACCAGGTGGCTGCTCGACAAATGTATACCGGATCACAGGACTGCTCCGCCCAGGAAGTGGCTTGTGCTCTAGTAGAATGGGCTCAAAGGCCCAACGGGATCGGTTTTCCTTGCAAAATATAGGCTGACTCAATGGTTCCTTTGATCCACCAGCCAATGGTCTGCTTGTAAGCTGCGAGCCCCTTGCGAGGTCCCGCAAAGAGAACAAAGAGGCTTCCAAAAGGCATTTGTCCATCACAAGCAGTGGCATAGAATGCGGTCAACATCCACCACACGGAGATTAAGCTTAGCTTCCGCGCAGTCTTGGCTGGAAAATTTGGGCAGCAGGATGGGCTGGTTAAGGTGGAACGCCAAAACGACCTTAGGTAAGGAGGACGGGACAAGCTGGATAGAGAACCCTTCCGTGGAGATCATCAAAAAGGGATCCCAACACAAAAGTGCCTGGAGCTTGGAAGTAATGGCCACCAAGAAAGCAGGCTTGTAGGACAAGTCCCATAAGCTAACTCGAAGAGAGATTTCCACAAGCTGCACAAGACAAGGGAGAGGTTCCAAGGAGGAATCACAGGCCAGAGGTGGGCACAATAGCCTAACGCCCCAGAGGAATCTGCCGACATTGGCATATGCCGCGACAGAGCAGACTGAGATTGGTCCACGAAAACAAGTGAGAGCGGCCACATGGACCTTCAGGGAATTCAATGTAAATCTCTTGTCATAGCCATCTTTTAAGGCGGCGAAAATATCATGGATCTCTATACACCATGGGGAAACTCCACACCATGTGCATCAGGCCTCGAAAAGGCGCCATACTCTGGCATACGCTAGAGATGTTGATGACCGATGAGCTTGAAGTAAGATCTCGACGACCCGCTTAGAGTAGCCCTTTCGCTCTAGTTGGTGCCTTTCAAGAGCCAGGCCATAAGCAAGTAAGGAGCCAGATCGTTCATCCAGACGGGGCCCTGCCAGAGTAGGCTGCGACAGGCCCACAAAGGGAGGGGCTGCTCCACCCTAGTCTGATGAGATCGGCGAACCATGGACGGCATGGCCAGTTGGGTGCCACAAGAATCACTAAGCCCTGGTGAGCTTCTATGCGTGCAAGGCGCACCCAATCTTTGCCCAGGGAGGAAAAGGTACAGATGACCTGCCATTGACCAGGGCTAAACTAGCGCATCCATCCCCTGGGCTCTGGGTTCCCTCCAGCAACTGAAGAAGATCGAGGCCTTTGCATTGGCTGAGGTCACCATCAGATTGATCTGAGGTCAATCCCACTGCTGAACTATGCGGTGGAAGGCCCAAAGGGCAAGTTCCCATTCCCGAGATCCAAAGCATATCAGCTGAGGAAGTCAGCCTGCACATCGTCGGCACCCGCTATGTGCTGAGCAGACACCATCAACACATGTTTCTCCACTCAGATGAAGAGGCGAGCCATTTCCTTCGCAATTCCCGGACACTCATGCCACCCTATCTGTTGAGGTAGGCCACTGTGGTGGCATTGTCTGAGAAGATCTGCATTGCTCTGTGCTGGACGTACGGCAGAAAGTGTAGCAGAGCCAGGTGAACCGCTCTGGCTTCCAGATGGTTGATAAACCAGGAGGCCTCTCGCAAGTTCCCTATGCCCCGAGTGAAGTGGTTGCGGCAATGTGCTCCCCAGCCGAAGAAGCTGGCATCAGTAGTCACAATTACCCACTGTGGAGCCTCCAAGGGCATCCCCCGGAACATATTCCCCAGATGAAGCCACCAAAGGCTGCAGCGTAGGAGCCACGGGAGTGGCAAGCAACATTGGAAGTCCTTGGAGGCAGAAGACCACTGGGAGATATGCGAATCCTGCAGTGGTCGCATATACGCCCGAGCTCAGGGAACAACATCGATGGTGGCCGCTATAGCCCCCATAACCAGAAGACAGTCCCAGACTCGGGCCTGCGCTTTCCGTAGGAAGCTGCTGAGTTGACCGGCAAATCTGTGAAACAGTTCCTGCATGAGGTAAACTCTGCCGAGTCAGGTGTCGAAGCGGGCTCCAAGAAACTCGAGCAACTGCGTGGGTTGGAGGGAACTCTTGGCGTGATTCACCACCCAGCCTAGGTGCTCCAAATACTGTATGATGCACTGAACTGCCTGAAGCTCCTCGGAGTGAGACTTTGGCTCAGATGAGCTCAGTCATCGAGGTAGACATGAACTTCTATCCCTTCGCACCTTAGGGCTGCCGCAGCCACGACCATGACCTTGGAGAAGATGCAGAGCACTGTTGCTAAGCCAAAGGGCAGGGCCTGAAACTGAAGTCTGAGGATGGCAAAACGCAGGACGTGCTGATGCTCCACGTAGATGGGGATGTGGAGGTGGAGGTAAGCTTCGGCGAGATCTAGCGATGCCAAAAACTCCCCGTCTGACCGTTTGGATCACTGACCGGAGAGTCTCCATCCGGAACCTGGGAAGAGAGAGATGGACTCCCTGGAGATTCAAAATTGGGCACCAAGAGCCGTCCTTCTTGGGCACCACAAAGTAGATGTAATAGCTGCCGGACCCCTGTTCGGGGACTAGAACTGGACAGATAGCCTGGAGATCCACCAGGCACTGGAGTGTTGCGAGCATGACCTAACGCTTTCGGGTATGCAAGGTGAGATTAGAAAGGTGTCCTGAATGGGTCTGGAACACTCGAGGGCATAACCCTGCTGAATGATGCTCAAGACCCACTGATCTATGGTGATGCGGATCCACTCATGGGAAAAGAGGGAAAGGCGACCTCCCACTGGTGGCATCCCAGAGTGGGGGCCAAGGGAGTCAGTGGGACTGTCGACAGGAACCAGAGAACTTGGCTGTGGAGATAGAGATGGAGTCCTTTGAGCGGCAAAAGGCCCGAAAGATCTGAGATGTGGGCGCCAACCTGTGGGCAGTCGACAAAGGGGCAGATCTGTCTGACCGGTAGCGGTAGGAACTTCTGAACCAGGTTCGTGATGCTATAGGTGCGACGGATCTACTGGGTCCTCGGCACGAAGAGGACCTCGTGTAAACATTGAGGCTTCACCTCTCTCAGGTCCTTGACCAAACACTCCAGATCTTCTCTACAGAGTAACCTGCCCTAAAATGGTAACCTGGCAATGCAGGCCTTAGAAGCTGCATTGGCAGACTAATGCTGCAGCCAGAGCCAGCGGCTAGCTACCATGACGGCCGCAATTGACCACACCGCGAGCCTAAGGAGATCATAGAGTGCACCAGCCAGAAATGCAACGGCCAACACCAGGCTTGCTGAAGTGGCATCCTCAGGTAAGAGCCGAGTCTAATGTAGGAGAGCGCGAGCTGCCAGGCCACTAAAGGCAGAAGCTTGCAAGGCAAGAGTGGAGGAGGAAAAGGTTGTCTTTAACAAGATTTCCACGTTGCGGTAATTCTGATCCCGTAGCGCTGCCCCTCTTTTCACAGGAATGGTTGTATGCTTAGTCACGACAGTGACCAAGGTGTCCACTGTCAGGAAATGAAGCCAGGCGTCGACATTGGTCGGCGACCACACATACAGTTTCCCTAATCTCCAAGCTGTCCGGAGCACTGCTCCTGGGGACTGCCATTCAAGGGTCACCATCTGTTGGAGTTCTGGATGAAAGGGGAAAGCCTTGGCCGGTTTCCTGATGCCTGCCAGAATGGGATCTGCATGCAAAGTGGTTGGTGCAGATGGTGCCTCCAGCCCATCCGAAATATGGAGAGCCTCCACAATCTGCACAATAAGCACCACCAGCTCATCCTTGTGAAACAGTCAGATATCTTGAGACTCGTGTGGGTCCTCGGCAGGATCCTCTGAAGGGGACCATTTGCCATCCTCACAATCCGAAACAGTATGTTGACTGTTAGCTTCCGAGAGGCGATCTAGATCCAGCTGAGGTGGTGAAACGCAGGCAACCGGGAGACTGTCTTGGGTGCACAGGATGGCGGCATCCCAGCCCCTTGGCTCATCCAAGGCACGCTTCCTGGTGGTATCTGGCGCAAGGTTGACAGTGTCTCTGATGACGCTGAAGAGCCTTGCGATAGCAGCGGTTCGCTGCGCAAAACCTCGCTCACCTTTTTAAAAAAGGGCCATGAACTTGTCTGCCTCAGGATCCCGGCTTGCAAAAGAGAGGTCTGCAGTCTCCATCCTGGGCTGCTGTGGCAGAAGTCAGGAGACAAGGGTCCTTCTGCCAAAACGGGAGCAGCGATAGAAGGAAAGGCCGCATGGTCAGAGGCTGGAGGTGTTTGTGATTTAACTTCTAGGGCTCCAAGAAATAACACGGACGCTGAGGCCTCCCTGGGATAAGCTAAGCATGTGGCACAGATTCGGTCGACCATCTGACGACATTTATGCCCACAAGCAAGACACCGCATTAGTAGGGCAAGCATGACAAAGAATTAATTAGACTTACCTGCTAATTGTTGTTCCTTAAGGAATTCTAGTCCAGTCCCGGAACCATAGAGTTTAGAATCTCCTCCAGCAGCCTTGGAGACTGAATGACATCACAGCTCTTCTCAATAGGCAAGGACCGCCCCCTTCCACCAGTACCTATTGACAAAGCAACTCAGCAGAGCAACAAATAAGTAGATAAAGAACAACAAGATAAACTAAATAAACTTTGGCTAGAATCTAAAAACCTGTGCATATTCTAACCTTCTCTTCGACGAAGGACCTTGTAGAAATGCCAAAAACATAGAAACAAAACCGCGTTTCTGCGGGGTTCCCATTGTGGCTCCACTCCGCGTCCTCCGGAACCCCACTCCTCTTCCGGAGACATCCTCTCCAATTTGACCCCTTTTTCTAAGATACAACGGACAACAGCTTCAGGCTGCATACCCTGGGAGGGGTCCGGGACTGGACTAGAGTTCCTTAAGGAAAAACAATTAGCAGGTAAGTCTAATTAATTCTTCCTTTTTGTCCCTCTAGTCCAGTCCCGGAACCATAGAGGATGTAACAGAGCAGTGCACATCAACGGGAGGGACCAGAAAACCCAGCTTGAAGCACCGCTGAGCCATAATGAATGTCCTCCGCCACCTGCACATCTAACCGATACTGCTTCGAGAATGAATGCAACGATGAAGTCGCCGCTCTACAAATGTCTGCGACCGAAACCGAACTGTACTCCGCCCACGACGCCGCTTGCGCCCTGGTCGAGTGCGCTCTGAGACCTTCTGGAACTACGCTATCTTTCAAAAGGTAAGCCGACGCAATAGCCGCCTTTAACCATCTAGAAATGGACGCTTTCGTTGCCGCTTCACCCTTCCGCGGCCCCCCGAAAGCCACAAACAATCTGTCAGTCTTCCGAAACGGCTGCGTCCGCCGAAGATACTTCCGAAGAACCCGACAAACATCTAGGGGATGTAACCTGCCTTCCGATTTCTCCTTTTGCTGCTTAGAGAATACTGGAAGCGACACCACGTGATTGACATGAAAGGCCGAGACCACCTTCGGCTGAAAGTCCGGCACTGAGCGTAGCACGACCTTATAATGGAAGAAAGACAAATAAGGTGCCCTATAAGATAAAGCCTGTAACTCCGAAATCCTCCTTGCGGAACAAATAGCTACCAGAAATACCTTCTTTAACGCGAGATCCTTCAAGGTGGCGATGCTTAGCGGCTCAAACGGTAGCTCAAGCAAAGCCTCCAATACCAGATTCAGCTTCCATGTCGGCACCGAACAGCGTACCAACGGACGAAGAAGCAAGACAGCTCTCAGAAAAGCCTAATGTCACTGAGATCCTACCGGCTGACCGAGCACTTTCCCCCTATAACAGGAAATCGCCGCCCACTGCACTTGCAAGGAGCTGGCCGCCAATCCCTTCTGCACTCCATCCTGCAAAAAGGAGAGGACCTGCGAAATCGAAGCCCACAACGGCTGAATATTACGCTCCACACACCAAGCTGCAAAGATCCTCCAGACCTGGACATACGTCAGCGAGGGAATGCCTGCGTGCCTTTAGCAAGGTAGAAATGACCGCCGCCGAATAACCCTTAGCTGTCATCTTAGCCCGTTCAAGAGCCAAGCCGTAAGCGAGAACCGACTCACCTAGGGCATGCGCAATGGACCCTGCCGTAGGAGCTCCTCTCGCTGCGGTAACTACCACGGATTGTCCACTAACAGCCGTACCAAATCTGCATACCACAGCCTTCAGGGCCAATCGGGCGCGATCAGAATCACCCGACCGCGATGTCTCCCAACGAGCTGCACCACCCTGCCCATGAGGGCCCAAGGTGGAAAAAAACATAAAGGAGAACTCCCTCTGGCCACCTTTTCGCTAATGCATCTATCCCCTTGGACATCCGTTTCCAGCGCCTGCTGAAAAACCTTGCTACCTGCGCTGACTCGAAGCTCGCCATGAGAGCCATTACCGGAACTCCCCAGCGCCTTACCAGAAGAGCAAACACCCCCGGAAGTAGCACCCACTCCTCGGGGTCTACTCTGCGACGACTGAGGAAATCCGCTTTGAGATTGTCTACACTGGCCACATGTTGAGCCGCGAAAGCCTGGAGATTGTGTGCGGCCCACACCCACAGCTGACCCGCTTCGGCTTCCAGTGTAGCACTTCCTGTGCCCCCCTGTCGATTGATGTAGGCCACCGTTGTCGCATTGCCTGACAAGACTCGGACCGCCTCCCGACCGAGAGTGTCCTGAAACTCCGGTAGCGCCAGAAACACCGCTCACATCTCCAACCTGTTGATGGACCGAGACATCTCCTCCTGAGACCAACAACCCTGGGCAAACCTGCCTTCGCAATGAGCCCCCCCCCAACCCAGGAGGCTCGCGTCTGTCGGGAGCAGTCCCCAGGACGGTGGTCCAGTGGCATGCCGTCTTCCATATTCTCCATTCTCAACCACCATCGCAGCTCGTGATGCACATTCTGAGGGCAAACTAACCTCTGAGATAGGACATCCGACTGATGCGACAGACGACAGAAAAGCGCCGCCTGTAACGGCCGCACGTGTGCTCGGGCCCACGGAACCACTTCTATTGTGGTTGCCACTGTTCCCAACAACTGCAGGTGCTGCCATGCTGTTGGAGCCGGACTCGAAAAGAAACGCCTGATGAGTTGTCGCAGACCTAGAGCCCGGGCCCTGGGCAGGAACACCTTCCCCTGCTTTGTTTTGAAGCACGCCACAAGGTACTGCAGGGATTGCGATGGTACCAACCTGCTCTTTGCAAAGTTGACTACCCAGCCCAGGCCTTCGAACATCTGGACCACCCGGGCCCTCGCTGCCGAGCTGTCCTCTCTCGACTTCGCTCGGATCAACCAATCGTCCAAATATGGGTGCACCAGTACTCCCTCTTTGCGGAGCGCCGCCGCCGCCACCACCACCATGACCTTGGGAAACGTCCGTGGCGCTGTTGCCAGCCCAAAGGGCAGCGCTTGAAATTGGAAATGTCCCATGGGTACCGCAAACCTCAGCCACTTCTGATGCTCTAGCCGAATCGGGATGTGCAGGTAAGCATCCGTGAGATCTGACGATGTCAGGAACTCCCCGGTCCGGACCGCTGCCAGCACGGAACGCAAGGTCTCCATCCGAAATGGGTAATCCGGAGACAACGGGTCACCCTTGTCAGAGCCAGGATCAGGCGAAATGTGCCCTCCTTCTTTGGCACTACGAAATAGATGGAGTAGCGACCGGAACCGCACTGCTCCACAGGCACCGGTAGCACCGCCTCAAGCTGCAGCAGTTGCTGTAGCGTGTCCTGGACCGCCTGCCTGTGCCCAGGGCTGAGCAGGGAGAACGGACAAAAGAACCTATGACGGGTCGATGGAGTTCTAATACGTACCCCTCTCGCATGACCTCCAGGACCTACTAATCTGACTTAATTCGGACCCAGGCAGGGTAAAACTCCAGCAACCGACCTCCCCTGGGAACTACCCTCTCCTGAGCCCGCCTTATCTCATTGCGTCTGTTTTGTGGCCGAGGACTGGAAAGGAGCGAACCCCCGGCCTGCTCCCCTGAATCCTCGAAACCCCGGACCCCTAAGCGGGAACTTCCCCCGCTGGGACTGTCCATAACGGGGAGAACGAAAACTACAAAAGTCTCTCGGGACCTCCCTGAATCCCGCAGAACTGCAGCCCTGCTTCGGCTTGTCCTCTGGGAGACGTCCTCCCTGGGACTCCCTGAGGTCCTGGACCAACTTATCTAAATCCTCCCCAAATAAAAGCGTACCCCTCAAAGGGTAACTAGCTACGCCGAGCCTTAGACAAACTGTCTGCCGACCAGGTTCTCAACCAGAGATACCTCCGAGCTGCTACTACGGAGACCATCCCCTTAGCCAAGCCGCGGAGGAGATCAGAATGAAAATCCGCCAAGAACGCGGTTCCCGACTCCAGTCGTGTGGCATCTTCAAGCTGCCCTTCCAGATGGTCTCCTGCAACCTCTGGGACCACCTCAAACAGCCACGTGCCACCGAAGCCGGTCTGCATGGACAGCGCGCAAACTTCGAACTCCTGCTTCAACAGAGTGTCTAACCTCCTATCCTGAACATCCTTCAGTGCTGCGGTCCCCCTCCACGGGAATTGTGGTTTTCTGAGTGACCGCTGATACCGCCGCAACTACCTTTGGAGAACGAAACAGCTCCCTATCGCGGCTCGCGAGCGGATAAAGGCGAGCCAACGCTCTAGCCCCCTTCAGGGCCACCTCTGGCAAATCCCATTCTTCCTGTATCATATTCCAAAATACCCTATGGAGGGGAAACACTCTCTGGGATGTCCGCACCACCTGCAACAGCGGATCTTCTAATGTCTCTTCCGCTGCTTCCTCGCTGGAAGGCAGGTTTAGTGTCTATAGCGTCTCGGAAACCAGGGCTGGAAGCCCTTCAAACCAAAAGACTGACTACACAGCACTGCTGCTCCGAGTCAGGCAACTCTCCGTCTTCCAGCTCATCTTCCGAGAACTCTTCCCTCTTTGGCGTTCCCCTCGCTCAGGTCCTCAGCGAGGTAAGGCGCGGGACCCTCTGAAGTGGCCCTACACCTTTTAGCCACTGGAGCACCGTTCCCCGAACCAACCAGAGAGGCCGAGCGCTTCTGACTCTGGGGTCCGTGAGGAAGAGCCGACATCGCGGGGTGAAGGAAGGCAAAAGCCTGCTGCCTCAAGGCAACGGCGGAATCCCGGTCGCCTCTCCCGCCTGTCCCTGCTCCTGTGACCCAGCGGAGCCGCCGCCCGAGGAGGGCCCCGGCACTGGCTCCTCAGGATCTAGAGACAGTGCCTCAGCGCCTGTACGAATAGCCTTCCGGCCTGCTAGGGGCTGTCCTGGCTCTCCGTCCATATGCTGCGCCTCTAGGGAGCAAGGGACACAGACTCCTGATTCCAGCACTGAACCTTTCCTCCTGCCGCACAGTAGACAGCGTGGAATTGCAGGCATAGCAGCCGCCTCAAAGAACTGCTCTAAACCACCCCGGGAATTCCTCCTCCCCTCCGCTGGCCCTGACCGCCAGCCCCGGAAGGAAGGGCTCTCTCCAGGTTGGAGCCCTGCAAAAAACAGCCTAGATACACCTTCTCAATATTTCAATAAGGGAAAAGTACAGCATAGCTCGTTTCCCTTTGAACTTCTCTTTCCCCCCCCCCCCCCCAACAGGCCAACGCTCTGTAAGCGCCTGATGAGCCTATAACAGGTCTGCAGCAAACGAGGCTTAAAACGCTTCCAAAAAGCCACTATAAAAAAAACACGGTTTTCAAAATGGCCACCGGGACTTTTCCCGCGCAGCAAAAAAGTGTCCGGAGGGCAAAGAACTCTTTAATGAGATCCCCCGCTGAGGCAGGGACTTCCCTCTCAACTCCCCTCCAAGAAACAAGTAAAAGAAAATTCAAAAAGAAAGAAAAAAAACGCCGTTAAAGTCGGCGAGACCTACTTACAGTTCCCTGCTTCAACCTGAGGTGCTGCAATGAGGCAGACGCGCGCCGGAGCTCAGCCTGCTCGTGGCTTCGGCTCCGACGGTGCTCCCACCACCAATCTCACTGTCCCTTAGAGATGGCTGGGGCTAAGCCTTCCACCTGCTCCTCACCCTTGCTTGCGGGTTCGGGAGCAGGGAAGCTACTTCTTCTGCTCTGTAAAGCTGCTCCTTCTTACCAAGGGGCAGCCCCCCCCCCCCCCCCACGAGAGGGAAAATTGAGGGAGAAAGGAGGAAGCAGGACTGGAGCCAGAGGGAAGCAAAAATGTGGCTATTTATTTTAGAAAGGCAACCAAACAAAAAGCATCAAGAATTAGAAAAGGAAAACAAAGAAAAAATTTCTAGCTCTGCCTATTTGTGCTGGGCCTATCCCTAGGCCCAGAATCTCCTCAGCTGCTTGGAGACTGAAGTACTGGTGGAAGGAGGTGGTCCTTGCCTATTTATACCAGAGAGAGAAGAGCTGTGATGTCATTCAGTCTCCAAGGCTGCTGGAGGAGATTCTAAACTCTATGGTTCCGGGACTGCATTTAGACAAAAATTTGGCGCTGTGTAGAAAGAAGGCATTGAAAGGGTGCTGCCGATGATGCGGACTGTGGATCTGAAAAGGCTATCAAAATGGCTGCTGAAAGCGAAAAAAGGCAAGAAAGCACCGCTTTAAATCGTCCACCGAAACTGGAGCTGCTGAGGAGAGCAGGAGGAAGATGGTGTCTGAAGCATGCGGCAATTAAGGCTATAGTTGGCAGCAGTTAAGGCAGTAAGTCTGCATCGGTTACAAAGGCAGGCAGACCTTGAGGAGCTGCGGTGGCCGAGGAACTGTGGCGGCAGAAGCAGTGGCTGCACGCTGGGGGGGGGGGGGAGAGGGAAAACCGTCACTCACTGTTATGCCGAAGCCTCTGGGAGGAGAGCCAAGAGTCCGCCTAGGAGCTGGAGCAGAAGTTGTGGAGTGCTCAAGAAATGTTACTCCGAGAAGGGCAAGGAATTAAGGCTAGAGGCCATAGGCAGGCTGCTCAGTGACGGCTCCAACAGCAGGCTGGAAAGAAGGCAAAACTATCTGATCCTCGTGATCAGGGGCTGCTCCCCCGAGCCATGGACTGTGGTGTGTTGGCAACTCTCTAGGGACACCTCCTGTGCTCCCGAGACCTCCACCAGTGAAAAACAGAGATTAGCCCTAAATGAAAATAAAAATTGAGGAGCAAGAGATGAAGAACCAGCATCTGCTGGAGATAGGGTTGCCAACTTTTTCACCGAGAAAAACCCGACACCTGTGGCTTGCCATGCTCCACCCATTCTCCGCCCCTAGTCCCACCCCTGCCCCGCCCCCAGCCCCACCCACAAAAATTACCGAGGATACGTGTAGGCTAACTTCCTTGGTCAGATAATAATTAAACTGGGAACCCCAAAATCCAAACATGAAATGTACAACACTGGAGAAATAAAACTATAAAGTAATTTCCTCTTGCACTAAACAAAAACGCAAAGATGTTAGCAATACAACACTTCCCAGACCAGACATATTCCAGTTAATAAATTCAAAATAAAAAGTATTTTCTACCTTCTGTTTGGGCGTTTTATTTTTCAGTTGCAATTGCTCCAGTCACTTTCTTCTGGTTTCTTCGTGTCTTCTGCGAGCTATCCATTTGTCCTTTCTTCTCTTTTAGATGTTTTCCATTCTCTCTATTTCTGCTTTAACATACTGATTGTTTCCCTTTTGCTCTTTCCCCCAATTCTTTCCTTATTCCTTTATCATCCGTTTAAATTTCACCCTTCCATTCTCAAGCCCCTCTTACTCTCCCAATACCGGCCCATCATAGACTTTTCTTCCACACAAAATATTTTTTCCCCTCTCCATTCTCATTCCCCATCCATTCTAGTCCTCCCCCCAACTCAAGTCCCTGATAGTTCTAGGCCCACCCAGCAGCCACTCCCTTCGCGTCCCAGTCGCCCCTGCCCCACATCAGCCCATTGCCAGTCCTATTCCCGCTCGTCATCCGCCCATTTCCAGTGCTAGCCCTCACTTAAAAGGACATTTACAGTCCTAGCTCCCCCCCCAATCACAGCCCATTTCCTGTACACGTCCCCCCATATCACAGCCTATTTCCAGTCCTAGGCCCCCCCCCCCCCCCCACCATCACAGCCCATTTGCAGTCCGAGTCCCCCCGCACCATCACAGCCCATTTGCAGTCCCTAGCCCCCCTAATCACAGCCTATTTCCAGTCCAAGATCCCCCCTTCCTCCACCATAGCCCATTTCCAGTCCAGGTCCCCTCCACCCCCATCACAACAATCCCTTTTTCCAGTCCAGGTCCCCCCCCCCCCCCCCTTTTCCAAGTCCAAGCCCTTTCCAGTCCAAGTCCCCCCACCCCCTTAGCCCTTTTCCAGTCCAGGTCCCCCCCATCACAGCCAATGCAGTCCTTGCCCCCCCCCCGACCAGCATCGCGGCTGTCTGAGGCTTCAGAGGGAGCCGGGGAAGCCCGCGCGAGGCCCCCGGCTCCCCTCTGTACAGCCACCAGCGTGAAGAGCCTTTTCCTTCACGCGGCGGCTGTTCCTGTGAAGCCCGCGAATGCTGGGAAAAGGTTAAAGGGCAACCTTTAATCTTTCCCAGCATTCGCGGCTTCACAGGAACAGCCGCCAGCGTGAAGGGAAAGGCTCTTCACGCTGGTGGCTGTTCAGAGGGAGCCGGGGCCTCGCGCGGGCTTCCCCGGCTCCCTCTGAAGCGGAGAAAAGCCGGTTTTTTTTCGCTGGCCGCGCCCGATCTTGCGGCCAGAGCAAAAAAACCGGCTTTTAAAGGGCTGGTTTTGCCTCTGCGCCGGCAGCCGGCCTGGCCGTGGAAAAACCGGCCAGTTGGCAACCCTAGCTGGAGACAGAAAAATACTGAAGGCGACACCTAGAGGAAGCACATAGGTGCCAGGGCATGCTCAATGAAGCCTTTGGGACTGTTTCTGTCTCCAGCATCTGCTGGTAGGGGGATATAACCCACTTGTAAGGGCTGGTCTAGCAGGATGCTTGGAATGCCTATTATTGAGGTTCCAGAAGCTTTGGATTAAAGCAGGCAAGAAAGTCAAAACCACTGCTGGAGCACTTCTGTCTCCCCAGAGGAACTCCACCTCCCACAGGCAGAGGAAAGAAAGAAGACAAAGCTGGGCCTATCTGCAGCCTGGAAAGGGTTAGAAACAGGGGGGAGGGTGATGCAGAGAGGCAGAAGACATTTATAAAAGGACTTGAAAAAAAGAAAAATGATGGCGGGTAGAATGGAGGGCAGGGGTGGGAGTGGTAGGGGGTTGGAGAAGGGGAAAGAGTTGGGGAAGGGGGGGTGGAGAAGTGTGCAAGGGACTGGAGGGTGAAGAGATGAATGCATGGAGTCTAAAGGGCACAAGGTATGTATGCCAAAAGGTGTCCCCCTCGCCCACAGAACACACATACAGGCACCCCTCCCCTGCAGCGCGCGCACACGCACACACACAATTCCTGTACCACACACAGACAAGCATCCCCTGCCGCATCCAACCTACACGGGCATCCCCCCACCAAAAACACCGCCCACTATCTGAAGATAGACATAAATGTATAGACAACAACCATTATAAAAAGATGCTTCCTACACCCTGCTACGGTAACATAACAAGACAAATTCATCTTTCTTCAAAATCTTTCCCCCTCCCCCTACAGAAATGTATGAGTTTGCAAATGAAGAAAGGGGAACATGCTGTTTTGTCACACTATAATTGTGCTCTTTTCACCTTGTTTGGAGTTATTTGCAATTATTCCAGATTCTAATCAAAAGAATGTGCTTCCACAGAGAGAAATGGTAATTCATAACTCAAATCTTTCTGCCCATGGTCCACTGCAGCACCTCAATGATCATTACTGTCATGGTATGTGCAAAACTAACCCATTTGGAGGATAATAATTCACTTCACCATACAGTAAATAATTTATTAAAATATTCAATAATCTAAATCATTTAGTGGTATTTATACAAACGTCTCGTACTTAAATGAAATAGCATCTCACCTGCACTCCATCTATCCACTGCCCTGTATACTCCTCATTGATCGTCAGCCATCTCATTCTTCCTTCACCATTACGAACATTGTTTTCCCACTGGCCTTCATAGATATTGCCAGAAGCGTAGCTTTCAAAATTTAATTGATAAATGAAACTCAGAAACTGATCAATAACTACCCTCTTGCATTTTCTTTGGCCTACCAACTTCGCCTAATCCTTGGGCTCTAGCTCATTTAAAACTAGTTCTTAATACATCTATTGTACCATAAATCTTTACCTATATCTGCTCACGGGTTTTCCCCCTTTGTATTCCTTCATCTATTTCCTTCTATAATCCAGTCATTGCCACAATAATTTTTCTACAGGGGCTACAGATTGCAACTCCATTTGAAACTTGGTGAGGGTGCACCCAAAATCTCACTCTTATACATCGCTGTTGTGCGATGACTAGAATTCCTTTCTAAACACAGTTTCCAAAGCACTTCCAACCACTGCTGGGCTAATTTACAAATACAACTGAACCCAAGTCTCCCGCAGTCACTCTTCCATCTTGTTGTTGGGCTCACAAAGTAAATTTGACCAGTGCTTTCTTTCTATAAAGACCAACACCCAATAATGTTCCTTTTCTATTTACATCATTATTTTTGGCCCTATATAATAAAATGCAGTGAGAGTTTGCAGTTTTCACATGCTAATTCAGGAAATTAACGTGTAGTAAGTGCAAAATCTCTGCTTTAACTTTCCGGGACATTTCCAGCATCTTGCCATTTGGTTAACACAGAATTAATGACGACGACATAGCACTTAACATACAGTAATTTCTGCATTAATAGCTAAAAGTGGAGCAGGTTGGTGAATGGGTAGAGAATGAGGGTGGACTGCATATTGCAGTTAACATGCAGTATGCCATCGCATGTTAAGTGCTAATGCAGCAGATACCACCACAAAGCAGTTGCATTGTGTTATTACCATGCATAAATTGCATTGCAGATGTGTGGTACAGTATCATGCATTAATTACCAAGGTGGCAGATAATACCATCTGTACAGGTGTAGCTAATTGCATCATGTTATCTGCAATGCAGTTAACGATGTTTCTTGACTGCAAAAAAGTCTCCTGGGCCCCTGGAACGCTTTCTTTAGTGTCTTTCAAGCCCCTTTAGAGCATCCCCATCCCCTGCCAATCAGGCATCCCTATTCCCTACTTCCTGCCCCGCCTCTCCCCAAATATTAGGCAGTTAAACTACACCCATGCATTAGATTGCACTTTAGCAGTGGTTTCTCCCTTTAAAGTTTGAATCATGGGACCGTTTTAAAATCTGAGAAATACTAAGTATATAATGTACATAGCATACTACTGTTAAATATTGTGATGCAAAGTGATTTAAAAGAGTAATGGGCTCTGTGATTTTGTCATTCTTGAGTGAACCGAAACACAAGAGTCACTGGGGATCAGAGTGGTTTACTAGTTCTACAGTATTCCTGTGCTTGTCAAGATATTTCTTCTCATTTTGCAACAAAGACAGCCTTGCTGACTTGGAGATGCTTCACACTACTCTTGCTTTTTGCAACTTTTACTACAAGTTCTCTGCCTGTGGGTTCTTAGGGGGTTGTTTTTGTTACACGAGAGTGTTATATATGTTTATTAAAATTTCCAATTTATTTTGTGCAGTTGTTCACAGAAGGGCAATTCTTCTGTTTTAGGCAAGTGTATGGGGTTTTTTCTTTCCTTTAGCTTTAAGGCTTTAGTTCAAAAAGGAGGGAAGGCAGCTAATACTCCTTGAAAACACTGCACTGCTGAGGTATTAGATCCCTCCCTTCCCATCCCAGCTCTCACCCAACCTAGTACTGAATCTTCCTGTTCATAGGTGTCAAACCTGTCCTGGAGGGCCACAATCCTGCCAGGTTTTGGGATAGCCCTAATGAATATGCATGAGATATATATGCATTAGAGATAGCCTGCCAACCTGACTGGTTTGTGGCCCTCCAGGACTGGATTTGGAGACCCCTGCTTTACACCTCTGTCATTTAAGATTGAGAGTGGGCTAGGTGCAGATGTCCAAGACATCAAAAAAGGTTAGATAGAATTTGTCACAGTCCTCCTCACTTCTCACCACCACCAAAATCTTGTCCATTAGACATCTTTTTGGTGGTGGTGAGAATCGAGGCTGAAATGTGACCATTCTAGCTACCCTTTTTGATGTCTAGGACATCTGTACCTTGCCCCTCACCATCTTAAATGACAGAGGTGTAAAGCAGTGGTCTCCAAATCCAGTCCTGGAGGGCCACAAACCAGTCAGGTTGGCAGGCTATCTCTAATGCATATATATCTCATGCATATTCATTAGGGCTATCCCAAAACCTGGCAGGATTGTGGCCCTCCAGGACAGGTTTGACACCTATGTGTTAGATGCTGTCAAGTCAGTGCTGACTCATGGTGTCCCTCTGGATAATTTCCTAAACTGTGTACATCCTTTAGTCAGGTGTTATTGTATCCATCCATCGCATTGCTAGCCTTCGACCTTGCCTAGCCTGATGACTCTCTCAAATGATTTCTCTCTTCGCATGATGAGTCTAAAGTAGGAAAGTCAAAATCTTGTTATCTGAGCTTTTAAAGAAAGCTTAGGTTTTATTTCCTCTAGTGCAGACTGATTTGTTCTTTGAGTAGCTCATGGTATACACAGTATTCTTCACCAGCACCATAATTTGAAGGCATTGATTTTCTTTCCATCTTTCTTCACTGTACAACTTTCACATCTATAAAGCGTAGTTACTCACCTGTAACAGGTGATCTCTGGGAACAGCAGGAATTTAGTCTTCACATATGGAATGTAGTCTTCACATTTGGGTATCGTCGGTACCGACGGAGCCTGCGTGGGAACGCTCCCCAGCGTCCAATAGGAACGCTTTTGGGAGTATCCCTCAGCACATGTGCACTGCCTTCCCACCTTTCCAACTCTCCCTCTTCAGTTAAATTTGTAGCTGAGTGAAAGGAAATAGAGAGAGATGAAAGAGACAAAGAGATAGACAGACAACTCCTAGGGGAGGTGGGTGGGTTGTGAAGACTAAATTCCTGCTGTTCCCGGAGATCATCTGTTACAGGTGAGTAACTACGCCATCTCCAGGAACAAGCAGGAATGTAGTCTTCACATATGGGGACTCCCTAGCTGAAGATGCCAGGGAGATAGCCCCAGGAAGCTGCCACCCTAGAAAGGTAGGCATCCTTCCTCCCATGGATCTCTGGCATTCCACCAGGGTTGGTGGGTAGGAGTTGAATTAGGTCTGAAAGAGATTTTGAAGAACAGCTTGGCCAAAGAAGGCATCCTGACTGGAGGCCTTATCCAGGCAGTAGTGGGCTGTGAAGGTGTGTACCGAAGCCCAGGTGGCTGCTCAACAAATGTCATCGATAGACATGGAGTGGAGATTAGCCATGGAAGCTGCCATGGCTCTCACGTTATGAGCTGTGACATGGCATTGACGAGGAAAACCCTTATTCTCATAAGCAAAGGATATGCATTGGGCAATCCATTTAGATGAAGTTCTTTTGGAGACTGGAAGTCCCAAATGACTAGAGTCAAAAGCTATAAAAAGTTGTGAGGACTTTCTATGTTGCTGTATTCTCTGTAGGTAAAAGACTAAGGCTCTTTTACAATCCAAAGTATGAAGGTTTCTTTCTGCATTAGAGGCGTGAGGCCTCAGAAAAAATACAGGAAGATAAATTGATTGATTCTAATAAAAAGGCGAAACCACCTTTGGCATAAAGTGTGGATGAGTTCTAAGAACAACCTTATCATGATGAAACCTAGTATAAGGAGGATCAGCCACTAAAGCTTGCAGTTCGCTAATGCGACGTGCAGAGGTGATTACAATTAGGAAGATGACCTTCCAGGTCAAAAACGAAAGGCTTGTAGTGGCTAAAGGATAAAATGGCGGCTTCATGAGCTGCCCGAGAACTAGATTTAGATCCCATGCCACTGGTGGTGGCTTAATGGGAGGTTTGGTTAACAGAAGACCTCTCATAAATCTGGATATGAGTGGATGAGAGGAAATTGGTTGTCCATTCAGAGGCTTATAAGAAGCTGCAATTGCACTAAGATAGACTCTTACCGAATTGGTCTTTAGACCAGAATTCGATAAGTGAAGGATATACTCTAGTATTGATTCTAAAGGTATGACCAGGGGGTTTAATCCCTTCTTGGAGCACCATATAGTAAAACGTTTCCACTTGAAGGCATAAGATCGTCTTGTGGAACATTTTCTAGAAGCCTGAAGGATATCCTTTACCTGTTGGGACAGGTTGAAATCCTGGGAGGTCTAAGCCTTCAGCAACCAGGCCGTGACATGCAGGGACTGGGGACTCGGGTGTCATAGCGTCCTGTCCTCTTGGGAAAGGAGATCTGGATCATGCCCTAACTCCAGAGGTGCGGCTTGAGAGAGATGTAGAAGCAGGGGATACCACGCTTGGCGTGGCCATTGTGGCGCTATGAGAATCATGCGACCCCTGTCTCTCTGAAGCTTGAAGAGTGTTTTGGGGATGAGGGGAATGGGTGGGAAGGCATAAAGGAAGTCCTGACCCCAGTGAAGGAGGAAGGCATCCCTTGCCTGATAATTGTGAACCGGAATCCTGGAACAGAACCGGGGAAGTTTGGATTCAGTGGACTTGCAAAAAGGTCTATATCTGGAGTGCCCCAGAGATGAAATATCTTTGCCACCTGGTCTAGGTGGAGAGACAACTCGTGAGGCAGCAGTACTCGACTGAGTTTGTCTGCCCAAAGGTTTTGAATACCTGGAAGATATACCACTAGAAGGTGAATTTGATACTCTCTGGCGAGGGCCCACAGTCGTAAAGCTTCGTTGCATAACGACAGAGAGCCTGTCCTGCCCTGCTTGTTCACATAGAACATGGCTACTTGATTGTCTGTCTGGACTAGGACTGTCCTGTAGCTGAGCTGGGAGTGGAATACTCGAAGAGCTAAATAGATTGCTCTTAATTCCAGGTGGTTTATGTGTAGACCAGCCTCCTGTGGAGTCCAGGTGCCCTGGGCAGAGAGATGATTCAGGTATGCTCCCCAATCCACCTGTGATACATCTGTTAGGGTGGCCTAAAAAAGGGGTTGATGGAAAGGCAACCCCACTGTCAGATTTTCTAGTGATTGCCACCATTGGAGGGACAAAATTAGTTGTTGAGAGTTTACTATTTTGTCTGATAAATGTCCTGTGGCCTGTGTCCACTGTGTGTAAAGGGTCCACTGAGCTGCTCGCATGTGGAGGCGAGCATATGGAACTACATGAACTGTGGATGCCATATGTCCCAGCAACTGTAGTAGCTCTCGAGCAGTTAGGATCTCCCTGCTGCTTGAGAAGCTACTTACATTATGCAAAGACACCGCCGGGCCTGTGGAAGGAAAGCCTTTGCCTGTCTGGTATCTAGACAGGCCCCTATGAATTCCAGGCATTGGGAAGGAACAAGTTGGGATTTTGGGAAGTTTATTACCAACCCCAAGTACTGGAGGATTCGCATTGTGCGAGACAATGCAGTGCTGGCCTCTGCAACTTGTCGCCCGCTCACCCCCCCAGAGGCCATAGGCATGGGTGGATTAGCAGGGTAAATTCTTTAACAGCTGTGGATTATGGTAGAGAGGCTTGGCAATGCCTTCTGGGATTTGTAGTTCCACAACATTAGCAAAAGAAAAATAGTTGCAGTCGGAGTGATAAGGTTTGAAACAGGATTTATTCCCTTCCCAGGGTTGGATTTTCACACAATGAAATAAGGCAACATAAAAGACCATACGTCTGGTATCAAAATTAAAGAAACAATTGAACAAAGGATATACTTATCTTCAACTTTCACAATGGAGGCAAAATGGAAAAAGAAAACAGTTTTCCTTCACAAAAACTCTTCCTGTCTGTTTTCTTTCCAAATTAGCTCCTACAGCCCTTCAGCATAGAGAAACTATACTATCAGATAAAGTGTATGTACAGTCCATATAAATATCATCATTATATTCCTCACACGGCTCACATTGCATATCTTCTATACCGGGGCAAGTTTCCCGGTGAGTGAAACTTCTGTTCTGACTGCTGAGTTCCTCTCTATAGCTCTGGGAGTTCCCTTCCCCCACCAGCCTAGAGGTGAATGGGTAATTACTGTAATCACTACAGTCTCTCTCAGAGGCGGCACATAATTCTTGGTAAGTGCAAGGCTGTTTGCTACACTCTATGCTTCTCCTATTAGGAAGAATAAGGTTACCTTCCAGCAGTTTCCCTTCAACGTTCCTCCCTCGAGCACAGCTCTGCTCGTGGGAAGGTTTTTCACTCCGTGTCTGTTTGAGCTTTCTCCTTGGCACCAAATTATCTTCAGGATAATAATTTTCTCCTGCTTGGTACCTTGTGCTGGGTGACTGGTCTTGCCTTAGCCTGGCCTCAGAGCTACTACCTCTACTTCCTCTGTAGCAAGGTTCTGGGATGCAATGGTCAACTGGGCACTGCTCTTCTAAGCAGTCCTTCCTGGGTTTCTCAGCTCTGCACCTCCTTGGTAGTCTCCTTTGGTCAGCAACGGGTTTTAACCAGCATGGAGATCCTTCTCTCCTGCCTCTCAAGCTTCTCTCCTTGCTTGGGGTTCTCCAGCTATTGGGACTTCTCTCCCTGCAAGCACGTCTCTCTCCACTACCCTCAGGTAAGTGATTTTTAAGTGCATAGTTTGTGGTGTTCGTTTTGGCTGCACCCCTTGTCAGCTGCCCCTCATTTCCTGATGAGCCACGAGCTAGCTTTGGGTCTGGGCGTTCCCCTACACCACGTGAAATAGCTTGTGTATAGTTCCTATGGCAACTTTTGGCCCTGTGTATCTCTGAGCTGTCAAAGTTAGCTCTGTTTTGTTCAGAATCCCCTGTTTCCATGGGCTCTGAGCGCTGCACCTCATGACAAACTGTAGGGACTCGAATGAGCCAGTCGTCTAAGTAAGGGAAGACCGCACTGATTAAAAGAACGCGGTATATAAGAAAATAAATTAAAAAATAAATAAGACGAATATCCCCATGGTTCGTAGAAACGCAGCTACTACTGCCATGCATTTCGTGAATACCCTTGGAGCTGAAGCCAGACCAAAGGGAAGAACCCTGTACTGGAAATGTTTTCCCTTGAAAAGGAATCGTAAGAATTTCCTGTGATTTGGATGGATCAGAATGTGAGTGTATGCATCCTTTAAGTCTAGAGAGCAAAGCCAATCCTGGCTTTGAAGGTATGGCAGAAGAGTTCCAAGAGAAATTATTTTGAACTTCTCTCGGAACAGGTATTTGTTCAATTCTCTGAGGTCTAGAATGGGTCTGTGTCCTCCTGTTTTCTTTGGAATAATAAAATAGGGGGAGTAGAACCCTGCACCCCGTTGAAGAATGGGTACCTCTTCTATTGCCCCTTGGGCAAGAAGTGTTGAGACCTCGAGATCTAGCAGATTGTCTGCAGAGGTTTGAGAATTGAATTGCCTTAGAATTGTAGGAGGGGGCATGCTGTGAAAATAGAGCTTGTACCCCTCTCCTACAATGGACAGAGTCCAATCTTCCGCTGTTATTTGATGCCATCTATTGGCAAAGTGGCATAACCTGCCTGGGATATTGGGGGGTTGGGGACCCCTCAGAGGCAGGAAGGCTAAGCTCTCTAGGAAGGAGTCAAAACCCTTGAGGGGGCTGAACCTGCAGAGCTGGTTGGGCTCTCGGGACCTTTGGCTTCTTTTTCTGTCTAGTTTGTCCCTTTTGGGCAACCTGACCCTGAGTTTGACTCTGCTGGGTATAGGAAGGGTAAAATTTCCTCTTTTTGCTGAAAGAGGGTTTTTTTTATAAGACTTCTTTTTGGCTGGAATGGCTGTAGATTTTGACAGTCTATCTAGAGTGGTATTGTCAGTATGTAACTCGTTAGCCTTTTCCTGCCAGTTCTTGCCAAAGAGATTCTCTCCCGTGCAAGAAATGCTGCCTAACTTGTCCTGTACCCAAGTCTGATACCTGAAGGGAGGCAATCTGTTGTGCCCCAATGGCAATAGCAGAGGTTCTGCTGATGTATTCAAAGCAGTCAAAGGCTGCACGATTCACAATCTTGGAGACATCTTGAGCATGCTTAATTAGAGCAAGAAAGTCTTGTTTCTTGTCATCCGGGAGAAGTGGGCTCATAAACTCAAAGTCTCCTGTAACTTCTTTGAGGAACATGCCCATATATAGTATATATGAACTGATCCTAGCTGAAAGCATGGAAGCCTGAAAGGTTCGGCGCCCAAAAGCGTCCAGAGTCCTGCATTCACGACCTGGGGGATTGGATGCATTCCTCTTTGCACGTTTCATCCTACGCATGTCTGACCTCCACCACCATTGAATGGTGTGGCAGCTGAGTCTTTTGAAATCCAGGACATGGCGGAACTCGATACATAGTATCAAGCCTCCTAGAATGAGGAGATGTATTCAGAGGTGTCTCCCACATTCTGAGCATCAGTGGCTGCCTCCTTTGGAGCTTTAGGATATTGGAGAATTTCCAATTCCTTTGCTCTGGGTTCCTGTTCAGGAGCTACAGTGATTGAAAGGCCCTTGGCCACATCACGAATAAAATCCTAGAAAGACATGTTCTCTGGAGGTGACATTCTGCGTTGGGGAGAAGAGGGATCTTCCGGGAAAAACCCTCTGTTACCAGCAGAATTGTCAGAGTCTTCGGAACCGGAGGATTTGAAGTATTCCTGACCACAACTTACTGTTCTGTTTTATGTAAAAAGTTAAAAAGTTATATGTAAAAAGTTAAAAAGTTCTTGTTCTATGTAATGTTATACGAATGTATACAATTGTTGTTCCATGTAAACCGCCCCTGATCTCTGGAAGGGGCGGTATAGAAGAAATAGATAAATAAATAAATAAATAAATAAAACAATGCTCATGCAAAGCACGGTCCCGGTATCGATCAAAGTTGGTACAGAGTTGATCCGGTACCGATCTGTTGATTCCAGCCAAAGATGGCGTGGGAAGAATTCCCACCGGGGCCGGTACCGTCACCAGTGTCTGTACCGGTGTTGGTACTGGCATCGGTATTGATGTCAGTACCAGTGCCTGTTGAACCATAGGTGTCAACGGTACCACAGCTGTAAGAAGAGCTGCAATGCTGCGTTCAATAGTGAGGAACCTCTGGTCTATCGACGCTGCCGATGCCTGGGTGTCGGTACCGGTGAAAATGGCCGGGACCCCTAAGCATGGCACCAGTAGTTCTTGCGAGGCCGAGGCCTCGAGAACATCCTGGAGCCTCATTGATGCTTTGGAAGCCAAAGCCTCCCGCCGGGGCTGTTTTGCCAGTGTGGTTCCCTCAAGGGCAATGCCAATGGCCTCTCGATGCTTAGCAGGAGAGCTACCCTTTGAGGACCAGCTTTTTTGTTTAGTTACCTGAGATCCATGGGAGGAAGAGGAGGCTTTTGAAGATGTTGATGCAATGGATCTGGCATCCGAAGAAAAGACAGTACCAAGCTTTGCAGCCCGGTTCTGTCTTCCTCTCTTAGTCATCCCCATACAGATTGAGAATGTTCAGGCCCTAAACATTTAAGACACCAATCATGGGTGTCAGTGACGGAAATGGTACCGCCACACTTAGTACATTTTTTTTTTTAAAACCACTAGTTGGTTTTTCCATGTTTCAGGAATATGAGGCCTAATGCCCAAAATGGCACCTAGCACCGAAAAAGAAAAGTTTCTGAAGAGAAACAGTTCAAAGTATAAAATTTTTGAGAAAAGAAAAGAAAAGAACCAGGCTACCGGTAGGCGTCGTGCGGAGGCAAACACGACCACAAGAAAACAATTTTAAAGACAGAATTTTCCACGGTGACAGGGTATGGGTCCTGTCGGCTCCGCAGAAAACGAAGAACTGAAGAGGGACAGTTGGAAAGGTGGGAAGGCAGCGCGCATGTGCTGAGGGATGCTCCCAAAAGCGTTCCTATTGGACGCTGGGGAGCATTCCCGCGCAGGCTCCGTCGGTACCGACGATACCCATATGTGAAGACTACATTCCTGCTTGTTCCTGGAGATCCTATTTAAGACTAATAAGAGAAAATACTTTTTCACTCAACGTGCAATCAAACTCTGGAATTCGTTACCAGAGGATGTAGTACAAGCTGTTAGTGTAGCGGGTTTAAAAAAAGGTTTGGACAAGTTACTGGAGGAAAGGTTCATAAACCATTATTAAAGGGGACATGGGAAATCCACTGCTTGCCCCAATACAGACACTGTGGAACCTGTCTCTTTTGGGGGAAACTGCTAGGTACTTGTGACCTAGATTGGCCACTGTTGGAAACAGGATACTGAGCTTGATGGACCTTGGTCTGACCCAGTATGGCATATCTCATGTTATGTTGTTGTTGTTGTTATTAAGTGCCGTACAGTCTGTGTCGACTCATGGTGACCCTCTGGATAGTTGACCCAAACTGTGTTCAGTCTTCAGTCAGGCGGCTCACTGTTGATAAGAGTGGCAACCATAGCAGCTGTTATTGTATCAATGTCTCATTTCCAACCTTCCTCTTTTACGTTGACCTTCTACTTTGCCAAGCATTATGTCTTTCTTTCTCCAACGAGTTCTCTCTTTGAATGATTTATGTATTTATTTATTTATTTAATTTTAATGTTCTTATATACCGCACTCTTAAAAATCAGCATGGTTTACATAAAACGAATATTGTGCTGGTCAACACTTACAATGAAACAGGGGAATGAAACTTGGACTTGAACAGGGGAGCTATATACAATATTAAGAGAAATAACTACAATATGTATCTACAGTATGTACATTCTTAGGCAGGTTTTGAGTTGGTTGCTGTTGTCTACATAATAGAAGATGTTGTCCAAAGTATCCATAGCCATATGATGTTATTGAAAATACCAAGGCTTGGACAGGTTGAGGTATGGAGAGATACAGCTCTTGCACATGAGAATCTTGTCTAGGTCCTTCACTGATGTTCTGCCAAAAGCAATGTATTGTTGGATTTTTTTTTTTTTTTTATTGAAAGGCTTCCAAAGAATACATAACAGCATAAACCACAAAGATCTACAAAGAAGCAGCAACAGTAATAATATAACACCAGATCACAATGGCATGCAACAATATGCCTTCATTTTTGCATTTTTAAAGTAAAGAAACGGAGAGCAATAACCCCCCAACCTCCCGTCTTCCCCCCCCCCCCCGACACCACCCTGGCCCAGGACCCCCCTCCCACCCACCCTCCCAATCCCCCCCTCTATGGCTTGCTAACGTTCAAGTACGGTGAGGGGGATGAGCAGCAGAGACGCTCATGGGGCGAGCTCCCTTTAAAGTTTGCAAGGTCCCCCCCTCTTATCCAGCACAGTCACGCACCCTAACGAGAGACAAAAGGTGCCCACACCAACTCAAAGCGTGCCAGGCGCATCCTACTGACCGCTACCCCTCTTTCCATGGTATACATATCCCACATCCGTTCCAGCCAAGTCTGAAAGGAGGGGGCCAAGGCCCGCTTCCAGGCTGCTGCAAGGGATAACCTAGCTGCATTCAGGCCATGGCGAAGTAAAGCAAGCTGTAGGGCCCGTGCTCCCGGCACCGCGGCCCCAAACAGGAAAATCCCCGGATCCCAAGGGACAGCTACTCCTAGAAGCAGCTGCAACCGAAATTGTATACCCCTCCAGTAGGCGCGAATGCAGGGGCAGTCCCACCAAATGTGCCCTAGGGTACCCCGATGCCCACAATTACGCCAGCAGAGGTCCACCGCCCCAGGATAGATGCGCGCGATCCACGCCGGAGTCATGTACCATCGGTACAATATTTTATAATTGGTTTCACGGGCATTAATCGCTACCGCACTTTTCCACAGGTGAGCTTCCGCCCTTTCCCACTGCTGCTCAGTATAGGAAAGGTTCAAGTCGGAATTCCAAAGTTCCCTGTGCCTATTAGAACACGATTGAGAGCCCTGCAAGTGAGCGTACAGGGTCGCCACGAGTCCCTTAGTGGTAGTGCACCCCTCACAGTAACGTTCCAAATCAGACAGGGCCCGCGCAACTTGGGGCCGAACAGGCTTGGATCGAACCCAGTGTGCCACTTGCATATACTGATATGTTGCCTAGCCGGAATGTCAAATTCATCTTGTAACGCACAAAAGGGTTGCAATTGACCATCATCAAAAAGCTGTCCGACCCTACTAAGGCCGTGATGTCCCCACTGCCGAAAAACTGCATCACTTAGCCCCGGCGGGAAAGAGGCGTTATCTACTATAGGAGCTAAAGGGGTTAAGTCTGTGTCGCGAGATCGAAAGTGCCGATCCCAACAACGGAGGGTATGAAGAATATAGGGATTGTTAGTACGCTTACCACGGCGTAGTTTCGGGCCTAACCACAGCCAATCTCCCAGGCCAGCTCCCCCCGCCAAGTGCATTTCCAGTTGCACCCATCGCTTGGTACTATCAGCAATCATCCACTCCACCCCTGCCCGGCATTGCGCCGCCGCATAGTACCAATTTAAATTGGGCATGCCCATACCTCCAGAGCGCGTACGGGTATAAAGAACCTGTTGCGCCAAGCGTGGACGACGATAATGCCAAATGAATTTCATGAGCAACTGTTGCCAGGTCGCCAAGGTGGCCCGCGCGATGGGAAGCGGCAGAACCTGAAAAAAGTAAAGGAAGCGGGGAACAACCACCATCTTGACTACGGCTATACGCCCGAACCAGGAAAGGAGCAAGCCCTGCCATACTTCTAAGTCCCGCCGAACCTGACGAAGCAGGGGGTCATAGTAGGCCCTAAAGAGGTCCGCCCGCTCCACGGTCAACTGCACTCCTAGATAACGCAAAGCTCCGGACACCCAGCGAAGAGGATAAGTCGCCTGGAGCTCCGCACAAACCGCTCCAGGGACCCCAACATTCAGAATCTCCGATTTAGTGTAATTGATTTTGAAACCGGATACTCGCGCGTAGTTATTAAACAGCTGCATCGCAACTGGAAGGGAGGTGGACGGATCCACCAGGGACAGTATGATGTCATCCGCAAAGAGCGCAATCCTATAATCCTCAGGGCCAACATGCACCCCCCTCAAGCCTAGATGTTCTCGAAAGCTTTGGGCCAAGGGTTCCATCGCAAGAGCAAAGAGTAGGGGCGAAAGAGGGCAACCTTGTCGCGTGCCCCGTTCCAGCAGGAAGTGTCTCGAGTGTCCCCCATTGATCCGGACGCACGCCTGGGGCATCTGATAAAGACTACGAACCCAACAGATATAATTAGGGCCGAAGCCCATTTTCTCCAGAACACACCATAAGTATTCCCAGTCAACCCGATCAAAGGCTTTTCTGCGTCAATCCCGCCAGCAAGGCTGGTTGTGGGTCCTGTTGGGCTACGTGTATGACCTGCAACATACGCCTAATGTTGTCTGCCGCCTGGCGCCCTGGCACGAATCCCACCTGATCCGGGTGAACCAAGCCCGGAAGGACCCGATTCAGGCGCGCTGCCAAGACGGAGGCAAATATTTTAACGTCGACATTTAACAGGGAGATGGGGCGGTATGACGCCGCGTCGTGCAATGGTTTACCAGGCTTGGGGATCATCACGATCAATGCCTCACGCAGGGATGGTGATAAGGGGGCCCCCCCCCCAAGATCTCATTGAACAAGATAGTCAAGGTTGGCGCCAATTGCACCCGAAACCTCTTATAATATTCTGCTGGGAAGCCATCACTACCCGGCGCACTCCCAGTTTTCAATCGTCGGATTGCGGTTTCCACTTCATCTACCGTTAATTCAGAATCTAGCTGAGCCCGGTCAGGGTCGGAGAGAAGCGGCAGACCAATCCCCCGCAGATAGTCCTGTACGCTATCCCGCTCAAAAGACTCCGCCTTATAAAGCTGCTCCAGAAAGTCAGCAAAAAGATCACGTATCTCCCGAGAGATAACCCTCTTCCGCCCCCCAGCGTCGCGCAGTTCGCGTACCACTCGCGCAGATTGTTGTTGGCGAAGACGCAAGGCTAGGAAGCGGCCGGTTTTATTCCCATGCTCATAAAAAGTTTGTCTAACTTCCGATGCTTATTATCTAATTCTTTCTGCATACACGCATCCAAGGTGGCACGAGCCGCCCGCCACTGGCGCAGGACCTGTCGCGAACCAGTTCGGGCGTGCTCCGCGCCTAAGCGGGCAGCCTCCGCCACCAACTGGTCGCGTTCACGTGTCCACTTTTTACGCGTGCCGGCCGCCTCCGCCATGAGTTGACCACGAGCCGTCGCCTTATAAGCATCCCACACCGTGGGAAGAGAAACATCCCCAGAATTGTTAAGCTCGAAAAATTCCGTAATAAAACGGACATGATCCTGTACTGCGCCCTGCCGCCATAGGAACCTCACATCTAGGCGCCAAAGCCTCTGGTGCTCACTGTACAATCCAGGCGGAAGAGCAAGCCAGCATGGGGCATGATCTGACCAAGTCAGCGCTCCATGGCCAGCCTTCACCCTCCCATCCATTAGGCGCTGATCCAATAAAAGATAATCAATGCGAGTGTGAACCTGATGGACCGGAGAGTAGTACGTATAGCTTCGTTCCTCCTCATGGGTATCCCTCCAGACGTCCCGCAGACCTAAGTCAAGCATAAGGCTTTGCAGGGCTCTGGCTGGTCCCCCCCACTCGCCCCCCAGCGCGACTTGTGGAATCCAGGTGGGGCACCAGGTGCGTGTTACAGTCCCCCCCCTAGAACAATAGGACCCCTTGCAAAATCCGCCAATGAGGCCTTCAATCGTGCAAAGAAGCCCCCTTGACCGGTATTGGGAGCGTAAATATTAGCCAAGGTGAGCAGGAGCCCCTCTAGACGGATATTCAAGAAGAGCCACCTCCCCAAAGTATCTTGTTTTGTCTCCTCTATCTGTAGAGAGAGGCTCTGGTGAAACAGTACGGCCACTCCCCGTTTCTTCCGTCCCTGTGCATCCGAGGCCACCCGCACCTCAGTATATGGGGACCTCCTTAGCCAGCCCTGCTTACAGTTCTGAAGATGGGTCTCCTGTAGGTAACAATGTCCCCCTGCAAAGTGCGCAGTTCGGAGAACAACAGGGATCTCTTCCTCGGGGAATTAAGGCCCTTAACATTCAAAGAGACAAAGCGCACCATTAGCAATTACATTCCACTCCCTCGCTGCCGCCCGCTATCCAAAAGGTCCCAATGGTAGCTCCCCCCCATCCAACCCGGGGAATTAATTAACCAAACCCATCCATTCCACTTTCCAAGAACAAGAGCCATAGTCCCTCCTTTCAAGCCCAAACACACACCCCCATTCCATGCTAATAACAAGCCCCCCCCCACCCATCTCCCCCCCTTGCCCAAATCCCCCCCCTTCCCAAACCCCCCCCCCTTCCCGTCAATACCACCTGCCTGTCAAGGTTAATACAGGACACGGTAAATTGACCACAGACCCCGTTTCCCCCAAGACCCCATGAAGTAGAAGGTCAACTTAAACACATAGAAAACATTCCCCAGACTACTCCCCCACCCACCCCAGGTCAGCGATATCCCCATTCCTCCCCACCCGGACAATATGAGCCTCCTAACATTTGCAAAGCATCCGCCGCCCCCCGCATATAGGATAGTGCGGGTCTAATTCAGACCTTTTCGGTGGCCCATAACCCAATGAGAAATATTTCTTCCTTCAGTTATCCAAAATTGGGGGGAGACCCACCCAGAAAGGCTCCCTAAAGGGTAAAGATAGCTCCCCAAGTGTACACAAAGGCCAGAGATCAAGCAGACTTGCCCACCCGAGTCCACTTGGGGTGCTGGGACTTAGGGGGGGGACGGATGGGGCTGAGCATTATCATCAACTAGTCCCGCCTGGCGTAGGGCTCGCCAGGCTTCAGTGTGGTCCTTTGCTGAGATCTTTTTGTTGCCCAAAAGGAAGTTCATCTGAAAGGGAAAGGACCAGGAATAACGAATCCCCTTGCTGTTCAAAACCGTTGTCACTGGTTTCATCTCTCTCCGGCGCGCCAAAGTGAACGTCGAAAGATCTTGATATATGGACACTGACGCATCCTGGAAGCGGACTGCTTTTTTCTCCCGGCCTCTCCGTATGAGAAGCTCAGCATCGGAATAACGCAGGAATCTCGCAATGACATCACGAGGCTGATTATTAGGAGGTTTTCCCAAAGCCCGATGGACTCTTTCTATTTCCATCTCGGGGGCTCGCGCAGCCAGCTCCTCCGCCGAGAGCAGCTCCGCTATCAACAGTTTAAGCACAGTTGGCAAATCTTCTCCGCCCCTCCCGCTTCTGGTATTCCACGAAAACGCACATTATTGCGGCGGGAGCGATTTTCTATGTCATCAATTTTGTAGGTCAGTTCCATTGCTTGCGCTTGCTGTCGATCCAAGGCACACTGTAATTCCATCAGGTTCCCATCCTGATCAACCATTTTGGTCTCCACCTCTTCTACTCGGGCTCCCAGCTCTTTTATGTCAGTCCATATGTCTGCGACATCTCTCAACAATTCCTCACGTAGCGAACAAAACTGGCTGGCTAACTCCGCAAACCCTTTACGGAGTTCTCGCTTGATTTGAGCAGCGGAGAGTTGTTTATGAGATTCTAGTTCCTCTTCACTTACAGTGTCATCCTCAGAGCCTGAGCGAGGAGAATGACCACGGGGGCTACTCAGGGCCCCAGTCTTACGCTGCAGTCGCTGGGAGGAACGCACCCCCTCCCGAGTTTCAGAACTCTTAGCAGTGGCCGCCATCCCCCAGAGCCACTTATGGCGCACAGTGTCAGGAGAAGAAAGCAATCAATGTCAGCAAAGGCAGAGAGGTCAGGGAGAGAGCAGTGCGCAAGGCTTCACAGTCCCGTAAGGCAATCGCCTCCACACAGTGTTAGGAGATAAATTCAATGTCCGCAAGGTCCAAAAGACCGGTGAGAGAGCAGGGCCCTGAGAAAAGAGCTGCCTCGGATCTTCTTGAAGGAGTGAGCTGTAAAAGGCAATGCTCAAGGCGTTCTGCAGTGATTGTGGAGGGGAAAGGCACACAGGGTCCACAACCACCAGGAGTTAGGCTCTAGAAAGGAACTTGAGGCCAGGTAGATCGCTGGAGTGCTCAGACAGGGTGCCCACAATCTGCACCGCAGGGGCAAGGCTTCAGCAGAGCACCGGTGTGTTAAGGGGTGTTACAGCCTCCAACCCCGTTCAGCCAACAGAGGAAAGGGAGTGAGATTCAATGCTTACCCCTCCTCCGGAGGAATCACAATGTGGAGAGGGGAGAGCGGGTGCCAGCAAAAGCCACGGGGATTCCAGGCCCTCTCCCCAATCGCTAATGTTAGACGGCAGCTGCCTGTGCCGGTGTTCCAGTCTCGAGGGCAATACTCCGCCCGTCAGCACGTTGCTGCTCAGCCTCCGGTCCAGTTGCAAGGGCCCGACAGCGCGACCTGAGAAGAGTCCCTCCAAGCGTCGTCCGAGCCATGCGGGCCGGCTAAGGCAGGGTGAGAATCAGCCGGGCCCAAGGCAGATAGCGGAGAGAGACACGTGGCAGCAGGCCGCACTTCACAGAAGGGCTCCGCGGCGTCTCAGTGTCTTGGGGGGTCGTCTAACTCGGCTCCGGAGAGCACCGCTCACCTCATTAGACCCAGGGCAGGTAGGAGAAGTAGTTTTTGCAGGTTTTAGCGCATTTTAGCTGGTGATTTGGGGTAGTGGGGACGGAGCTCTCTCACACCGCGGCCATCTCTCAGCGGGCTCACAAGCGCCCCCCCTCGTATTGTTGGATTTTTTGACTACCTGTTTCTTTATTGATCCAAGTATGTTAAAATTATATACTATGGGGACATTCAGTCCCACAAAGTCATCCCCCTGCTGTCCCCATCACTAACCACCCCATACAAACAGCATGTTTGTACATGGAGGCCTAAACAGGGGCAAGAGAGGGCGTTCCAGAGGCGGAGCGAGGGCACGACATGGGCAGCCTTTGACCCTGGATGTACTGGGCCGATTCAGAGGTTGGCCCTGTACGTCCAGGGCCTTCAGGTTAGACAGGGGTCTTATTCCACCTCAAAGGTTGAATAAGTTCCCCTGGATGGTGGGGAAAATAGTGCAGGAAACAGACGTCATATTGTGAATAGGCCTCTATTTGTATTTCTTTTCCATTAAAGATGACATTTTGCTGGTTGTCAGGATTTTGGTCTTCATGTAATGGTGCAGGTCCATTTTAAGACTATGTTCCTTGTTCTTGATAAGCAGATGTTTTAGATGGTCTTCACTTTTAGTCAGTAATGTGGTATCGTCAGCATAGTGAAGGTTGTTGAGCCTTTCACCAATTTTCACAACTTGATCGTCTTCATACAGTCCTGCTTCTCTGATGATTTGTTCAGCATATAAATTAAACAGGTAGGGGGAAAGTATGCAGCCTTGTCATACACCTTTGCTGATTTTAAACCATTCTGTTTCTACTTGTTCCATTCTAACTGCTGCTTCCTGATCAACATAGATCCCATGCACAGCCTTTATCTGGTGTTCTAGTATACCCATGCTTCTTAATGTGGCCCGGAGTTTCTCATGATTGCATTGTATTTCATTACAGTTTTAACAAGTTTCTTCTTAATTATAAATGCAACATAATTTTTTGTCTTTCATTTATGGCATAGTATATCACGTGATCATTAGATTCAAAGTGCCCGATGCCAGTCCATTTCAGTTTGCTGACACCCAACAGATCGAATTGTACATGTTCCATTTTATTCTTGATTACCTCCATCTTCCCTTGGTTCATGCTTCATACTTTCCATGATCAAACATGTAAGATCATCTTTGCAGCTTCTGACGCTCATTTCACGTGCAGCTACATCAGCAGTCAGACAACCCAAGGACTTACTACTATTACCAATCATTTATATAGCACTACAAGGCATACACAACACTGTACAAACAGATGGTCCCTGCTCATCAGAGCTTCATCTAATCAAGACAAACAAGACAAAAGATGAGAATAAGGGTAGAATAGGGAAGGATAAGGAGACAAGGAAAACAAGAGATAAGGATCCAAAAGCAGCCTCAAAGAGGTGAGCTTTTAGCATGGATTTGAAAAGGGGCCGAGATGAAACCTGACGTACCAATTCAGGTAGGTTCCAGGCATAAGGAGCAGCAAGATGAAAGGACCAAAGTCTGGAGTTGGCCATGGAAGAAAAGGGCAAAGAGAGAAGCAAGCCAGTAAAAGAGTGGAGTTCATGAGGAGGGATGTAGGGAGAGAGGAGAGAGGAAAGGTAGTGAGGAGCAGATTAATGAATGCATTTAAAGGTCAGAAGGAAAATTTTGAATTGGATACATATACAGAAATGGAAACAGAAGGGAAGCCAATGAAGTGACTTGAAAAGAGGGGTTATATTAGTATATTGAAGCTGGTGAAAGATAGTTATGCAGCAGAGTTCCGAACAGATTGAAGGGGAGAGAGGTGATTCATGGGGAGACCAGCAAGAAGGAGACTGCAACAGTTAAGACGGGAAGTAATTAGAGTGGACAAGTGTTTAGTAGTGTGTCCAGCGAGGAAGGGGAAAATTTTGTTAGCATTAGAGAAAGAAATGACAGGTTTTAGCTATCTGTTGGATATGTGAGGAGAAGGAAAGGGAGGAGTCAAAGAAGACACCAAGGTTACAGGCCGAGGAAACAGGAAGCAGAAGAGTGCTATCTACACAGTTAGAGAAAGGAGGAAGGGGAGAGGAAGGTTTAGGGGAAAAGTAGTTGTTCAGTTTTGTCCATGTTTAATTTCAAACAGTGGTGAGACATTCAGGTGGTGACGTCAGACAGGCAGGCAGAGCTGCAGGCCTAGAGTGTCAGAGAAATATCAGGTGTAGAATTGTCAGCATAAAAATGATACTGAAAAACATGGGAGGAGATGAGGGCACCAAAGGATTGGGTGGAGAGAGAGAAAAGGAGAGGGCCCAGAACAGACCCTTGGGGTAAACCAACTGAGAGTATGATAGCAGTAGAGGAGGAATCACCAGAACAAACACTGTGATAGGAGAGATAAGAAGAGAACCAGAACAGCACAGAGCCCCTAAAACCAAGTGAGGACAACATGTCAAGGAGAAGGTGGTGGTCAACAGTGTCAAAAGCAGCAAAAAGGTAAAAAAGGATGAAGATAGAGTAGAGCCCTTAGATTTAGCCAGGAACAAGTCACTGGAGACTTTGGAAAGTGCCATTTCAGTAGACTGTAAGGGACAAAAGCCAGATTGAAATGGATCCAACAAAAAGGCTTGAGAGGAAGAAATTCAAGACGGCAGAGGACTGCGCACTCAAAAAGTGTGGAAATGAAGGGAAGACGGGAGATGGGATGATAATTAGAAGGATAGGTAGGGTCAAATTTTATTTTACTTATAAGATTTTCTGTACTGCCCCTTCCAGTGATCACTACTGTAATGAAAAGGAGTGGGATTTGAACCAAATGAAGGCTTCTTGAGGAGAGGTGTGACCACAGTATGCTTGAAGATTGCAGGGACAGTAGCAGTGAAGAGTGAGAAATTGCGAATATGTGAGATGGAAGGGATGATAGGGGAGGATATAGAGTTAAGGAGATGGGTGGAGATAGAATCAGAAGAGCAAGTAGTAAATTTGGAGAGATCTTAGTAAAGGACGAAAGAGTAACAGAGATTGAGGGGAAAGTTGGTATTGAGGTGGGGGAAGAGGGAATGAAGTTGTTCTAGTGGGGAATTGGAGAGTAATCTTGTGGATTTCGTCATCGAAAAAGTCGGCTAGGGTTTGGGCAGAATAAGGAGGTGGTATCAGAAGGGGAGGTGCCTTAAGGAGAGAGTTAAGAGTTGAGAAGAGACAGTGGGGGGTCAGTGGCAAGAGTTAAATCAGATGGAGACAGTTTTGCATGGTGAGTGCTAAGGCTGACTGGAAGGAGATAAGTATGAATTTGAAGTGAAGTCAGATAGGGAGTGGGATTTGAGCCAAATGCATTCAGCTGAGCGGGCACAGGAGTGTAGATAGCGGGTAGCTGAAGACAACCAGGGCTGGGGTGCGGTGCGTCTCACAGGTCGTGGGATGGGAGGAGCAAAAAGTAAAGTATCTAGAGCAGAGGAGAGGGCAGTTTTATAGGAAACTATAGCCTCATCAACAGATTTAGAAGACAAGGTGGAAGAAACAGGTGATGAGACAATGGAGAGAGCTAGTGGGATCAATAGCATGAAGATCCCTAAAAAGGTAGACGACTGGGCAGATTGAGGTGGGAAGTAATGAAGGGTGAATCTTAGAAGGCAATGGTCAGATAAGGGAAGAACTGAGGTACTGAAACTGGAGGGAACAGTTAGAGAAGAAAACCAAGTCAAGGCAGTGACCACTCTGATGAGTGGGAGCAGAAGAGCAAAGTTGGAGACTCAATGAGGAGATAAGGGAAAGGAGTTTAGAAGCATAGGGATCAGAAGGTTTATCAACATGAATATTGAAGTCACCAAGAATAAGTGAGGGGGAAGAAGAATCTAGAAATAGGGAAAGCCAGGAGTCAAAATCAGTGAGAAAGGTAGAGATGGACTTATCAAGAGGTCTACAAACAGCAGCTATCCGGAGAAGTAAGGGATTAAAAAAGGCAGATGGAATGGACTTCAGCGGAGTGAGACGGAGGTAGAAGGAGGGGTTGAAATTGGCAGGAAGGAGAAAGAAGAAACCCAACATCACCATCACCACGACCACGACCAGTGGTACGAAGAGTGTGGAAAAATTGATATCTACTGTTACAGAGGGCAGAGGCCAAAGCATAAATGCAACCATATCATAAATGCTGGTTTTACTCTGAAAAGTCTTCAACTCATCCCCAATAGCATTTTGAGTGCCTTTTAAACTGGGGATCTCATCTTCCAGCATTATATTCCAATTTGTTTTGTTGCGACTATCCATTGTGTTTTCCTGGCAAGATGCAGAAATAGATTGCCAGACCTTTTTTCCCCCACACAGGGAATACTAATGTTGCCATAGTCACAGAAATGTGATCCTCCACCACCAACACTGTTCCATTCTGCTGTTGCCCAGATGGGTGATTTATCTTAGTCTGGCACCTCAGCTGAGAGTTATCTATCTTGGGAGACCCTGCCAGTAGTTAAGTTACTGATAGCTTAGTTCTCAGCATCACCAATGCACACAAGCCAAACAAAGTGAAGGTTAATCTTCCTATATAAACAATCTCCAAATTAAGGAGATGGATTATACTTTTATTTTTGGAAGGAAATTAGGGAGTTAATAGGCCAAATTTAGGATCTCTTTGGAATCTGGAAATAGAACAAAGTATATTTCAGGGGGCTTTGCTTAGTAATAGATTAATAAATCTTTGAAGTAATTCTACAAAAGGTATCACTCTATATTACACACGCTGGATAAACACATTTTGTAGTTTGAAGAGATTGTTTGCTCACTTGTTAATGAAATCTGCAGTCTAACATTATGCACAGGGAATCTGAACAGAGAGATATTAATTTTCACATACAGAGTGTTACCTTTTACCAACAGGACAACCAAGGACAGGGTAGGAACTGTGGTAGGTTGTCTTTTTTTCCCAACAGGTACCAAAACTCCAACAGCAGAAGTATGGCTGGGAAATATTGTGATGCCAAAGATGTCGCCCCTGTTACCACTTCTACATCTGTCCAGAAGGACAGCCAGATCAAGAGCATGGAACTGGTTCAGTGTGCAAAATGCCTGTTGGTTGAAGCTCTCAGGAAACAAGTGGAGGAACTGGGAGACGAAATAGAGAGGCTAAGAAGCATCCATGACAAGACGTACATGGATTAAATGCTTTTACAGGTATAGCACAGTTACTTACCTGTAACAGGTGATTTCTGGGAACAGCAGGAATAAGTCTTCACATATGGGTACGTCGGTACTGACGGAGCCTGCACGGGAACGCTCCCCAGCATCCAAAAAGAAAGCCTTTGGGAGCATCCCACACGCATGCGCGCTGCCTTCCCGCCTAACCACTTCCCTCTCATCGGTTGGATTTGTAGCCGAGACCGAAGGAGGGAAGTAGACAAATCAGAAAGAGAGAGAGAAAAAGAGAGCAACTCCTAGGGGAGGTGGGTGGGTTGTGAAGACTTATTCCTGCTGTTCCCAGAGATCACCTGTTACATAAGTAACTGTGCTATCTCCAGAAACAAGCAGAAATGAGTCTTCACATATGGGGACTCCCAAGCTAAGATGCCTGGAGGAGACCCCAGCATGTTGCAAATCCAATGGATGGGCAATGCTTATCCTTTAGAACCCCAGGCATCTAAGGGATGGAGGGTAGGAGTTGAATTAGAAAAGAAAAAAGGGGTGCTGTGGAACAGCTTGACTAAACAAGGTATCCAGAGGGGGGGGCTCTTGTGTAGATCATAACTGTTACAAAAAATTGAATCCCAATTTTCTAATGTGGATCTTACTCAAAATATTGCAAAAGCATTTGTTGAGGCCAATATGGGTCTGTAATTGAGAGCCAGTATATTATCCTCAAAGAAATTCCCTCATTGTGAAGTAGAGGAAAAATAAATTTTGCAATACAGGAAGAGATAAGAATTCTTGAAGGCTAGAACTAACCCCAGAATAAAAAGTGGGGATGTTTAATGGGGTTGGACTTTAGAGAACTAGGTAAAGCTTCTGTAAAGTCCAAGTTTGAACTCTTTGTCCTTGGAGCAGAATAAGGCCCTAGGCAAGAGTGGAGATAAATCTGACTAGTTTGGATGAAAAGGTAGAAATACCCCATACAGAAAAAAGGGGTAGGTCTTTAAGACCCCTTTATCCAAAAGAAAAACAGTTATTTGTATCAGGGGTTGGGCCTCCATCTTCTTGAAGATCAGTAAAAATCTTTCATAAGTGATGTCACTTATGATAATGACTTTACATGAAGAGCTTCAGATGTGACGTAACCGAAAAGGTTACGGTAAGAAGGTATTTCCCAATTTACCAGAGAAATTGGCTGTCCATTAAGTTTTATGATATGCTGGGACAGCATTAATATGGACAGTAAACAAATCTTTCAAGTCAGATATTGTATAGAGATTGACTCAATAACAAGAAGGATTAAGACCTACTTGAGAATATTGATGGAGAATCTCTGCTTGGTTAAAAATGGAAGAACTATAGGGAAAGTTTCGTCGAAACTGGTATTATGTTCTTCACTTACAAGGAGAGGACTAGATTTCTTTAAAAGATCTAGGTCCTGAATAACCAGATCTGGAGACCTACGTGAAGGAGTGCAGAGGAGATCCTTAGTTAAGACAGCAAGTCTGGATCCTTCTATAACTTCAGGTAGTAGCTGGAGAAAAAGACGCAATATAAGGAGATACCATGTTTGCCCCTCCATGAGGGCAATATGAGCATCATGCATCTTTTTTATTCATTATAAGCTACAATGAAGTATAGGGAATTAGAAGGAAAGTAGTAATTAAGGACCGACTGCAGTGAAAAGAATGCATCCCTGTTGTAGGAGTTCCAGTGAAATGTGGAACAACCCAGGGAACTGTGTAATTTTTTTACGCCTTCGCGTGGTCTAAGCCCTGGTTAGTTTTCCTTAAAAGAAAATTTTTAAGGAAGATGGTAAGAGTAGGAACAAACCAGTCATGTAGGAGCATGACTGGGCAGAGTCTACCAGCTGAAGCCCTTTTAAGCATCTGGAAGCTACCTGCTAGGAGTAGCTCTTAGGCTCTCTGGCAAGGTCCATAGTTGCAGAGCTTCCTTATATAATGGCAGAGAGCATGTTGTAGGTTGGTTAGATCTGGCTGTTTAATTGCCAGTGTGCAACCTAATCTATTCTGTTGGAGCCAAAAAGAAATGAAGATGGCTAAGAATAGAAGACAGGCCTGATGCCTGCAACAATAAAGTGTAACCTCTCTTGGAGTTATCTGTTATTAAAGCAGTAGAAAAAGTAGGTCCTATAGGTTGGAGAGGACCGACAGACATAATTTGGAGTGGTAATACTCAATTTCTGTCTGATAAGCTGCCTTAAAGAAGTATCTGAGATACATAGAGAAGAAAATGAACCACAAAGGGGAAGAAAACTCTGTATGGAAACTACGCACTGGAGTAGGTATTGAAGAAAAATCCTATGGGCTTAGAGAATAAGCCCTCCAGTTGATTAGTAGTGTACTCTTAGAGACTGAAAGTCTGGACTAAGAGGGATAGAAAGTAATACAGAGTTGAGAGGACTTACAATTTGTTAAGTCTTTGAAGAAGTAGGGTCCCCTTGTGGTTAAAGTATAAGATATCCTCGTACAGAAAAACTGTCAAGGTGACGGGTATAGCTCACCTTGTTTTTAGTTGTTAGTTCTCCCTTTCTTTTAAAAGGAGAAACCTGTTATCTCTAGGGTATGATGGTCCTCAATAGCTCTTGGAGCTAAAAAGATGGATTTCCCTTGTAGTAAGAAATTCACGCCCAGAGTCGAGGATTGAGTCAATGTATGACTGGTATCTCAGCATGGATGAGATGAACCTTAGATGCTTCTGTTAAAAAGAAGTAGGCTCAGAGGTTCTAAACCTCACACAGAAAAACAGAGAATAGAAATATCAGAAACCCTGCGACTGCTGGGCTTGCTGAGGCTGTTGAGGTCTTGATTTTCTTAGCCTGGTTTGATGTTGTCTGTCTTTGGAAACATCTGCATGATGGGTTGGAGATGGATAAAACTTTTTTCCCCTAGGGGGATAAAGCTTTTTAGGAGAGTTTTTATTGGCTGGGACAGAGGAAAGTTTTGACAATCCTCTGACAGTAAGAGCATCAGTGTTTAACTGAGTAGCTTGAAATAAAGCATCCTTGTTAAAGAGATTTTCACCAGTACAAGGAGTATTTCCCAGCCTTTCTTGTACCCATCTGTCCAAGTCTGAAGCTTGGAGCCAGGCCACGCGTTGTGCTCCTATGGCTATAGCAGAAGTTCTGCTAATAGACTCAAAACAGTCCAGAGAAGCACGATTAAGGAACCTAGAGATATTTTGAGCATGACTGACTAGTAAGAAACAGGAGTGCTTCTTTGCACTCTTAATACGCCTCATTGCTGATTCTACAACAATAGAATGAGGAGGAAGTTGAGTCTTTTGAAAACCTGGAGAAGGTGGCACTTTGTACCTAGTTTCAAGTGTCTGAGAATGTGGTGATACCGTTAAGGGAGTTTCCCACATCTTTAAAAGTAGATCTTGTAAGATCTGATGCAAAGGAAGCATGATTAGCTCCTTTGGCAACCAGGGGGATTGCAGGGTCTCTGAATCCCCTGGTAAGGATTCTTCACCAGGTATAGAAATGGCAAGTAACCTCGCCATATCAAGCAGAAAAGCTTGAAAAGAAATCTCCCCTGAGGAGGACCCTCTAAAATGAGGGGTAAAGGCTAGACTTGTTGAAGGTTCAGCCTTGGTACCGATGGGCTCATCCCAGTCATCGGTATCGGAAGACTTGACAGGATGAAGCATCGGATTTTCCCTAAATCGATGTCTTCGGTATCACCCAAAGTCAGTACCGAGACGAGTCGGTACCGAATCATCCATGCTAGGGATCGATTCCAGGCTCGGCATTGAAGGAATCGAGTCTGTCGAAGCAAGCATGGACGGTGCCGACACCGATGCCGATACCGGTACCAAAGGCAATACCGATACTGGAGGAACGGTCTGCAGCCACTCTAATGGTACCGAAGTAACCGAGAGCACTAGACTACGTTCATCGGTGAGGAGTGTTTCATCCATCACCATAGCCGATGCTGGGGTGTCTGTACCGCTCGAAGCGGCCACAACCACCGAGCATGGCCCAGGTATGTTCACTGAGGTGAGAACCCCGGGAACGACCTGAAGCCCCGTTAATGCTTTGGAGCCCGAAGACTCCTGCCAGGGCTTTATTGCCAAAATGTCCTCGAGGGCAAAGCAGGAGCAATCTCGATACTGGAAAGGAGATCTACCACTCGAGGACTGGCTAGTCTTTACAGACTTTTGTGTGGTTACCTGATTCTGTGGAGATATTCTAGCTGGTGACATCGAGTGCGATGTGAACCGGGTATCGAGCTGTGCTAGATTCTGAAGATTTCTTCTGTTTGAACTCCAGCAGGAAAGACACTCCAGTGACCAATGGACAGGACCCAAACATTTTAGACACCAAGTATGGGTGTCTAAAAGAATATTTGTACCGCCACACTTAGAGCATTTCTTAAGGGTAGTGGCTGGCTTTTCCATAGCGGAAAAATGGAGGCCTAGTGGCTTAGAAACTGTCAGACACTAATAGGAAAAAATTTCTGTCGAAAAGAAGAAATTATTTAGAAAAAAACAAAGAAAAGCACCGGCGGTACTGGTGGCATCGAAGGAAGGCAGACGCGACCACAAAAAAGTAAGAATAAAAAGAAGAATTTTCTGCGGTGACAGGAATACGTCCTGCCGGCTCCGCGGAAAACTGATGAGAAGGAAGTGTTTAGGCGGGAAGGCAGCACGCATGCGTTTGGGATGCACCCAATGGCTTTTTTTTTTACGCTGGGGAGCGTTCCCACGCAGGCTCCGTCGGTACCGACATACCCATATGTGAAGACTCATTCCTGCTTGTTCCTGGAGATCTTAGATGGGAAAATGACACTGTACAAAAAGATGACAGCTGGACACAGATCATCACCCTGACTTCACCTTCCCTAGAACTGAAGAATCAGTACACAGCCCTGGAAGTAGAAGAGGCGACAGTATCCCAGGAGGTGCCCGAGTTCAAAAATGCCACAGCTGTAGGATGAGCAGCCCCTAGAAATGAAGGGTAGTGGTGGCTGGTGACTCCCTTTGTAGCCCTCGGCTCTCCAGACATGTCTCAAGAAATGTGCTATCTGCCTGGTCCAAGAACAGAGACATTTCAGAGAGTTTTCTGAAACTCCTCAAACCTATTAACTATTATCTGATGCTGCTCATATATGTCGGCATAAATGATACTGCTGAGTTCTCATCCAAGCATATAAAAAGTGACTTTGTGGCTCTGGGAGAGAAGGTGAAGCAGTTAGGAGGTCCAGGTAATATTGTCCTTAGTCCTTCCTGTTGAGAGTCAAAGCATAAGCCAAGAAGCTCGCATCTTTTGTAGATGAATGCATGGCTGTGTGGTTAGTGTCATCAAGAGTGTTTTGGCTTCCTGGAATATGACATGGTTTTCCAAGGGCTACTGAGCAGAGATGGTGCCCACTTATCAAAGAGAAAGCATAGTTACTCACCTGTAACAGGTGATCTCCGAGAACAGCAGGAATTTAGTCTTCACATATGGGTATCGTCGGTACCGACGGAGCCTGCGCGGGAACGCCCCCCAGCGTCCAATAGGAAAGCTTTTGGGAGCATTCCACAGCACCTGCGTGCTGCCTTCCCGCCTTTCCCAACTGTCCCTCTCCAGTTGAGTTTAAAGCTGAGACAAAAGAAAGAGGGAAAGAGAGAAAGAGAGAGAGAGATAGAAAGATACCACTCCTAGGGGAGGTGGGTGGGTTGTGAAGACTAAATTCCTGCTGTTCCCGGAGATCACCTGTTACAGGTGAGTAACTATGCTATCTCCAGGAACAAGCAAGAATGTAGTCTTCACATATGGGGACTCCCTAGCTTTAGATGCCAGGGAGAGACCCCAGAAGTTGTGTGCCCCTGTGAAAGGGCTCCACTTCCCTCCATAGATCTCTAGCATCCAACCAGGGATGGTGTGTATTTATTTATTTATTTATTTAATTTAACAATTCTTTTATACCGCGCTATTATAATCAGTGCGGTGTACATAGAACAAGAACATACTACAATGCATACAAGTAACATTGAGTTTTACATTGAACAGGGAACTTCAACAATAGGACAACCGGGGGAACTATGTACAGATTAACTTAATGGTATATACAGTAATATCAAACTCGATTGGATGTTACAATGTGGTTCACTAATAAGACTAGAGAGAAAGGTTGACCAACTAGCCCTTTTCAGGTTGTATTGAGGTGGTAGTTTTGTTAGTGACTAGGTGACTTCTGGGTAGCATTTTGTGAACAGGTGGTATTTCAATGCTTTTCTGAATAGGATTAGATTTTTGATAGCACGGATTTCGTGAGGTAGTGCATTCCAGTTTAGAGGAGCAAATAAGGAGAAGGCCCTGTTGGAGGTGGCCTTAGTGCACTTCGTTATTATCTTTGGGACAATTAAGGTGTTCATTGATGTGGTTCTCCTTTTTCTGTTTTCCAGGGTGCCATGGATGAGCTTGCTGATTGGCGTAGGGGGGTAGTTATTTAGTGCCTTGAAAGTAAGGACTAAAGACTTATACTGGATTCTGGCATGTAATGGTAACCAATGCAGTTCTTTCATGATGGGTGTTATATGGTCAGATCTTGATGAGCCGGAGAGGACTCTGGCGGCTGTATTCATGGCTAGGCGGAGCGGGTTTAAAGTTGATTGAGGGAGGCCATGTAGGATGATGTTGGCAAAATCCAGGTGTGGGAGGACTAATGCTTGGAAGGTTGTTCGGAAGTCTGTGGGATCTAGTAGGGAGCGGAGGTGACGTAGCGATTTGATCTTATAATATACGTTTTTTGTGATGTTCTTGACATGAGTTGTCATATCCAAGTGCTGATCCAATGTGATGCCGAGGTAACGGATGGTAGCTTTTGATTTCAACTCTATGTTGTTGACGAGTAGTGATGGAGGCGGTATGAACTTACGGTTCCTTGTGACAAAAAGAACGTCAGTTTTGCTGTGGTTAATCCGAAGGTTTTGTGATAGCAACCATTCGGCTACAGCTTCAAAACATTTGATTATTGGGGAGAATACTGGATGTTCAATTGTGAACGGCATATATAGGAGGATGTCATCTGCGTAAGCGAGACATTGTACATTAAAGGATCTGATCAAGTCACATATCGGCTGCATGTAGATATTAAACATTAGTGCCGATAAGGACGATCCTTGAGGTACATCCTGTGATTGCAGGAATGGTTCTGAGGATGCGTGGCCTGTTTTTACTTGTTGCCATCTGTTAGATAGGTAGGATTTACACCACTCGAGTGCTGTGCTTTGAATCCCCTTATCTTTCAAGCGTTGTAGGAGTATATCATGACTCACAGAGTTGAAAGCAGCGGAGATGTCCAGGAAGATGAGGACGAAACCCTGTTGTATGTTGTTTATTCCTGTTACTAGAACATTGAATAGGGTTGTAAGGACTGTGTCAACTCCATGTGCTTCCCTGAAGCCATGTTGCGATGGATCTAGTGGTGCTTCAGTGTCAATATGATGTTGGATTTGTTGTTGGGCGGCCTTCTCAATGATTTTTGCAAGCTGTGGGATGCTCGAGATAGGTCTGAAGGAATCAACCTTGGATGGGTCCAGTCTATTATTCTTCAGTAGGGGCTTGATGGAAGTGTGTTTTAGGCTCTGCGGGAATGAACCTGTTGAGAAAGACTGGTTCAGTATTTTGCTCAATATTTGACTGAGGTCATGTCGCATGTCCTTGATCCAGCTGGCTGGACACGGGTCATTAGGAGCTGTACTGGGGTTTATTGAGGCAATGATGTTCACAACCTCGCTATTTGATACAGTGGAGAAGTTGTGAAGTGGCATAGCATGGGATGTCTTAGGTGAAGTGGGGGCGTTATTGACATTTATGTCTGAGTTGGTTTTAATCATCTTTGACTGCAGGTAGTTTGCGTAGTCCTGCGGCTGCGGCATAGGGGGTTGAGCTGAGACCGGTTCACCTGTTATGGACTTTACTATGCTGAACAATGCATGTGGTTTGTTGATGGAGCGTTTTATTAATCCTGAGTGGTAAGTTTTCCTGCTCTGTGATATCTTTGCTCGGTGGGTAGTTAGGTATGAGCTGTATGCTACCAGCGCCTCGGGGGAGTGAGTTCGTCGCCACTGTCGCTCGAGTTTGCGTAAATGGTGGAGGGATGAACGAAGGTCTGTGGAGAACCATGGAGTATGTTCACGTTTTCGAATTTTCTTTTCGGTGAGTGATGGGCAGGAGGCAGCTCTCAGGTTTTCATCCCATTTGGATATGAGATCATCTAAGTCCATGGTTGTGTTGGCCATGAGAGGTCTGAGATTCTCTAGGACTATGCTCTGGTTGAGTGGTCTAAAGCGGGTTGAGTGGGATCCAGATGTGTTAGGGGACTTTCGGCTTTTGTGGAATGCACTAATGGGTATATTGAAACTGAGAAGACTGTGGTCCGACCAGGGTACTGGTATTACCGATAATGCGAGAGTTAGGGGTATTGAGTCGTTGGAGAGAGGTGCGAAAATGAGGTCTAGTTTACCACCCTTAGTGTGGGTGGGTGAATCGACATGCTGTTTGTAACCTAGGTCCTCCAGGGCGTCAAGGAATGCTGCTGAGTGGCTGTCTTGAAGAGATGGGAGATTAAAGTCACCGATTAGCCAACTTGGTGAGCGTGGGGTGGATGTGGAGCATGCCTGCTCAATTATAGTTGGAAGATCATCTGGTGAGGGGGAGGGTGCCCGATAGAAAAGGTGGATTGTGCAGAACTCATTAGTTATAGTGAGGGAGTCAAGGTATGTTGAGCTAGAGGAGTTGCACATCTTGAAGTGTAAATCAGCTTTGGCCAGGATGAGGGTTCCGCCTCCTTTTTGACTGGATCTGTGAGATGTGTATATCACAAAACCTGGTGGCAGCATCTGATTCAGTAGTACGTTGTCACAGTCGGATAGCCATGTCTCCGTAATCATCAAGATGTCGAGATTATATTGGGGTATCAGGTCGATGGCTGCGGGCCATTTAGATCGTACTGATCTGGCATTTATCAGTGCACATTTTAGCAGGCGTTGGTGATGTTGCTTCTCTTCTTGTATCCTTTTGATGGTTTGGAGAGGAATGTTGAGTAGATGGGAGTGGGATGTAAAGTTATTTTTGCTGTAGTGTGGTGGGGGAATTCGGACCATCTCCTTCCGTATGTGCGTAGGATTGGTATGTGATATGTATCATGGTTGAGAGCATTTGATGAGTAAGGGAGACCAAGGGTAAGGAAGGTCATAAATAAGAGCAGAACTTTGTACATTCTCTTGGGTGTTAGTAATGAGAAAGATAATTGTGGAAATGTTGGCTACAGTACAGTGTGATGCAGTGTTTGCACTCAGGAAAGATTAATTGCAATAGTACTGTGAATGCAGGTGATAATAGCAATAGAGGCGATAGTACATAAGGCAACCGTCGTGCATTGGCAACTGTAATAAGAGTAGATACTGGCAACAGTAAATACAGGCAACAGTAAATACAGTAAATGAGAGTAGATACTGGCAACAGTAAATACAGGCAACAGTAAATACAGTAAATGAGAGTAGATACTGGCAACAGTAAATATAGGCAACAGTAGATACAGTAAATGGGAGTAGATACTGGCAACAGTAATTACAGGCAACCGTAAATGTAGTAGAATGAGAGTGGATACTGGCAACAGTAATACAGGCAACAATGGATGCAGTGAATGAGAGAAAATATTGGCAGCAGTAAGTGATGGTAACAGTAAATACAGTAAAATGAAAGTATATACTGGCAACAGTAAATAATGGCAATAGGTAGCGTTTTGGGATAGGAAGTATTACAGAGGCTAATACTGTTCAAATAGTGTTGGTAATACTTGCAGTTCCTGATGTCGTCAAGGTCAGTTCCTGATGTAGGTGTGACTATGATTGTGGGTGGTGTAAACCTCGTTTGGAGCTCAATCCCTCCTGGGAGAGCTAGGGTCACAATCACTTGAAAACAAAACTGGACTCAGCTGGTGACCTTCCAAAAATAGACTCTTTACTTGTGAGCAAGTCCTGTCCAACTCTATTGTATGGTGACGATCTGGTGCTTCGCCTGGAGGTTGTGCGCTTGGGTTGCTGGTATGATTCCTGCCTGTCGTGCCCCGCCTAAGGGCCACGCCAAAGGGCCCTCTTGCGAGGCCCTCAGGCGCGGGCCCGCAAGGCGCGGGTGCGCCTGCCGGCGGCACCTATTTAAGCAGGCCGCTGGGACCTCCCACAACCCCGATTGGGTTGGAGTGCAGGAGCGGGAATTTGTCGCACGCCCTGTGCTCTACCCCGACCGGGGAGCCGATGAAGATGGCTGCAGAATTTCAGAGGCTTTTTTCCTGCCGGCGGCACCTATTTAAGCAGGCCGCTGGGACCTCCCACAACCCCGATTGGGTTGGAGTGCAGGAGCGGGAATTTGTCGCACGCCCTGTGCTCTACCCCGACCGGGGAGCCAATGAAGATGGCTGCAGAATTTCAGAGTGGGAGTTGATTAGGTATGGAACAGAATTTCAGAGTAGGAGTTGATTAGGTATGGAACAGGTGTTGAAGAACAGCCTGACCAAACAAGGCATCCCGGCAGGAGTCCTTGTCCAAGCAGTAATGGGCTGTGAAAGTATGAACCGAGGCCCAAGTGGCTGCTCGACAGATGTCGTCGATAGACACAGAGTGTAGATGAGCCATTGAAGCTGCCATGGCTCTCACACTGTGAGCTGTGACATGGCCCTCCAGAGGAAGATTCTTACTCTGATAAGCAAAGGAAATACACTGAGCAATCCAGTTAGACAGTGTTCTCTTAGAGACTGGAATTCCCAAATGAGAAGGATCAAAAGCAACAAAGAGTTGAGAGGACTTTCTATGTTGCTGTGTTCTTTGTAAGTAAAAAGCTAAAGCTCTTTTACAGTCCAAAGTATGAAGATTCCTTTCTGCATTTGATGCATGAGGCCTTGGAAAGAACACAGGTAGGTAGACCGCTTGGTTTAGATGAAAAGGCAAGACCACCTTTGGCATAAAGTGTGGATGAGTTCTAAGGACTACCTTGTCATGATGGAACCTTGTATAAAGTGGATCAGCCACTAGTGCTTGCAACTCACTGATGCGACGTGCTGATGTGATTGCAATGACAAAGATAACCTTCCAAGAAAGGAATTTCAAGGAGGTAGTAGCTAAGGGTTCGAAAGGTGGCTTCATAAGCTTAAGTTTAAGTCCCATGCCACAGGTGGTGGCTTAATGGGAGGCTTAGTTAGCAGAAGGCCTCTCAAATCTTGCTATAAGAGGATGGGAGGAAATAGGTTGTCCATTTAGAGGCTTGAAGGAAGCTACAATAGCACTCAAATGGACTCTCACTGAGTTAGTCTTAAGTCCTGCATTGGATAAGCGAAGGAGATACTCCAGTAATGATTCCAGAGGTACAGCAAGGGGGTTAAGACCCTTCTGCGAACACCATATGGTAAACCTTTTCCACTTGAAAGCATAAGAGCATCTTGTGGAAGGCTTCCTGGAAGCATAAAGGATATCCTTTACTTGCTGAGGGAGGTTAAGCTCATGGAGATCTAGGCCTTCAGCAACCAAGCCCTGAGATGCAGAGACTGGGGATTGGGATGCCATAACATCCCGTTCTCCTGAGACAGGAGATATGGAGCAGACCCTATCTCCAGGGAGGGAGCTTGAGAGAGATGTAGAAGCAGAGGGTACCACACTTGCCGAGGCCAATGTGGAGCTATGAGAATCATGCGTCATCTGTTTCTCTGAAGCTTGAATAGGGTCTTGGGAATTAGGGGAATGGGTGGAAAGGCATAAAGGAAGTCTTGGCCCCAATGAAGGAGGAAAGCATCCTTGGCCTGAGAGCCCTGAGCCGGGATTCTGGAACAGAACCGGGGAAGTTTGGCATTCAATGGACTTGCAAAGAGGTCTATGTCCGGAGTTCCCCAAATTTGAAAAATCTTGGTCACCTGGTCTACATGTAGAGACCATTCGTGTGGAAGCAGAACTCGACCGAGTCTGTCTGCCCAAGAGTTTTGTATGCCTGGAAGATACACTGCCAGGAGATGAATCTGATGCTCTCTGGCGAGGGCCCATAGTCGCAAAGCTTCATTGCAAAGCGACAGAGAGCCTGTTCCCCCCTGTTTGTTCATGTAGAACATGGCTACTTGATTGTCCGTATGAATGAGGACTGTCTTGTAGCTGATCAGGGTGTGGAACACTCGAAGAGCAAGGAAGATTGCTCTGAGTTCTAAGAGACTGATATGTAAATGAGTCTCTTGTCGAGTCCAAGTGCCTTGGGTGGCGAGATCTTGCAGATGAGCTCCCCAACCCATTGGTGAAGCATCTGTTGAGAGAGTTGCCTGGGGTAGGGGTTGTTCAAATGGGAACCCCAACAACAGGTTCTGAGTGGACTGCCACCATTGGAGGGACAAAATAAGGCGATTTGTGTTTGCTATTTTGTCTGACAGGCCCCCTGATGCCTGGGTCCACTAAGTGGATAAAGTCCACTGGGCTGCTCTCATATGGAGGCGAGCATAAGGAACCACATGTACGGTAGATGCCATGTGGCCTAGTAGTTGTAGCATTTCTCGGGCAGTGAGATGAAGTTTTAGCACTGCTTGAGAAGCTAACTGCACCATGTGAAGGCAACGGGCCTGGGGAAGGTAGGCCCTTGCTTTCTGGTATCCAGCAAAGCTCCTATGAATTCTAGAGACTGAGTGGGAGTTAGCCTGGATTTTGGGACGTTTATGACAAGACCCAAATACTAAAGGATACGCATTTGTGCAAGATAGGGAGGTCCAGCCCTCTGACTCTGATGGGGCTCGAATGAGCCAGTCATCTAAGTAGGGGAAGACGAATATCCCTAGAGTGCGGAGAAATGCTGCTACCACAGCCATGCATTTCGTGAACACTCTTGGTGCTAAGGCCAGGCCGAAAGGAAGCACCCTGTATTGGTAGTGCTTTCCTTGAAAAAGGAACCGAAGGAACTTCCTGTGAGTTGGGTGGATGAGAACATGAGTTTACGCATCCTTGCGATCTAGAGAACAAAGCCAATCCTGACTCTGAAGGTATGGCAGCAGAGTTCCTAAAGAAATCATCTTGAATTTCTCTTTGAACAGGAATTTGTTCAATTCTCTGAGGTCTAAAATAGGTCTGTATCCCCCTGTTTTCTTTGGGATAAGGAAATAGGGGGAGTAAAACCCTGTACCCTGTTGATGAATGGGTACTTCTTCTATTGCACCTTGGGCAAGAAGCATAGTGACCTCTTGATCTAACAGGTTGATGAGAGAGGTCTGAGAATTGATCTGTCTTACCACTGTGGAAGGGGGCATGCACAGAAAGTGCAGCTTGTACCCATCTCTTATAATGGAGGGTGTCCAATGCTCTGCTGTTATCTGCTCTCACCTGGGGGCAATGTGACATAACCTTCCTGGAATGGTGGAAGGCTTTGGTCCATTGAGGGTCAGGAAGGCTAAGTTCTCTAGATGAAAGTCAAAGGCCTTGTGGAGGCTGAGACTGCTGAGGTGGTTGAGGCTTAGCAGTCTTTGCTTTCCTTTGTTTAGGTGGTTGCTGACCTTTCCGGGTAGGCTGACCTGTAGAACGTCCCTGCTGGGAATAAGAGGGATAAAACCTCTTCTTTTTTGAGAAGAAAGAAGTTTTTCAAGAAGCCTGTCTCGCAGGATCAGCTGTGGCTTTGGATAGCCTATCCAAACTGGAGTTATCAGCATCCAACTCATTGGCTTTTTCTTGCCAATCTTTGCCAAACAGGTTCTCACCAGTACAAGGAATATTGCCCAGTCTGTCTTGTATCCAGAGCTCCAAATCAGATACCTGGAGCCAGGCAATTCTATGTGCACCTATGGCAATGGCAGAGGTTCTGCTTATGCACTCAAAACAGTCAAAAGCTGCACAGTTGACAAATTTAGAAACATCCTGGGCATGTTTGACCAATGTGAGAAAATCCTGCCTTCTATCCTCAGGAAGAAGAGGGTTCAAAACCTCTAAATCTCCTGTGATTTCCTTCAGGAACATTCCCATATATAAAATATAGGAACTGATCCTGGCAGAAAGCATGGAAGCTTGGAAAGTACGACATCCAAAAGCATCAAAAGTTCTGCACTCACGTCCTGGAGGATTAGAGGCATGTCTCTTTGCAATCCTGATCTTTCTCATAGCTGATTCCACTACAATAGAGTGGTGAGGAAGCAGAGTCTTTTGGAAACCAGGACAAGGAGGGACGCAATACATAGTATCCAGTCTATGAGAGCGAGGAGAGGTGGTAAGAGGCGTCTCCCACATTCTTAGCATGAGATCATGCAAGATCTCATGGATGGGTAGAGTAGCTGCCTCCTTAGGAGCCTTGGGATATTGTAAAATTTCCAACTCCTTTGCTCTGGGCTCTGACTCAGGAGCCACAGTAATGGACAGACCTCGAACCGCCTCCCTGATGAAGTCCTGAAAGGAAATATCCTCTGGAGGAAATATCCTCTGGAGGAAACATCCTGCGTTTAGGGGAGGAAGGCTCTTCTGGGAGAATTATTCCTGTATCGACAGAACTGTCAAAATCCTCAGAGGACTCGAAGTACCTTCTGTCCGGATGCTCTTGAAGAGCCCGATACCCGTACCGACCGAGTCGGTACCGGGGGGAATCGGTACCGGTACCAGAGGGTATCGCATGACTGGGTGCCGGCAATGCAGACACCGATGTCGATGCTGTCGGTACCGGTACCCTACCGATACCAGTACCGGAGTCGGTGCCGGTACCGATTGAATTGTCTGACGCGGTTACGAGGGTGTTGATGCCACAAGGAGAGCCGCCAGACTGCGTTCAATAGCCAGGAACCTCTGGTCTATCAAAGCTGCCGATGCCTGGATGTCAGTACCGGAGAAAACAGCCGGTACCCCAGAGCATGGCACCACTAGTTCTGCCGAGGTTGAGGCCTCAAGAACGTCCTGGAGCCTCGATAATGCTTTGGAAGCCGAAGCCTCCCGCCAGGGCAATTTTGCCGGTGCAGAATCCTCAAGGGCAACACCAGAGGCATCTCGATGCTTAGAAGGAGATCTACCCTTTGAGGACCGGCTAGACTTGTGTTTAGTTACCTGAGATCCACGGGAGGAAGAGGAAGCCCTGGAAGACGTCGATGCCACCAAGGCTGCATCAGAGGGAAACAGGGTACTGAGCTTAGCAGCTTGGTTCTGCCGACTTCTTTTAGACATCATGGCACAGGCCATACATTCCGTGATGGAGTGGTCAGGATCTAAACATTTGAGACACCACTCATGGGTGTCGGTGACTGAGATGGTACCGCCACACTTGGTGCACCTTTTGAACCCCAAAGAGGGTTTCTCCATTGTGGAGGAATTTTGGGCCTAAGGCCCAAAATTGCGCGTGCACCTGGAAAGAAAAGTACTAAGAATAGGGTTTTTTTTTTGTTTTTTTGTTTTTTTTAAGAAAAGAAAGAAAGAACCACCGGCGGTACCGGTAAAGCATCGAGGAAGACAGACGCGACCACCAAAAAGAAGGGCAATAAGGAAAATTTTCTGCGGTGACAGGAACGACGACCTGCTGGCTCCGCAGAAAACGAAGAACTGGAGAGAGGCAGTTGGGAAAGGCGGGAAGGCAGCACGCAGGTGCTGTGTGGATGCTCCCAAAAGCTTTCTAATTGGACGCTGGGGAGCGTTCCCACGCAGGCTCCGTCGGTACCGACAATACCCATATGTGAAGACTACATTCCTGCTTGTTCCTGGAGATAGTGTTTTCTGTAACAGACTGGCTAACCTATTGAGGACTTTAAACTAGGATCATTGGGGATGGATTAACAAAGCCCCCAGGTAAGTAAAAGATTCAGAAGCTATAATGGAAGAGGCTATCTTGGATTTAGTGGCAAGCATAGAAACATAATATAAGGAAAATAATGAGCGAGATGTGGTTATTCCAGGCTATAATAAATTCAGAAAAGAGAGGCTAGGAGGAAAAAGGGAAGGAGTGGTGCTGTATGTAAAAAAAAATAATATATTAAAAGCTACAGAACTGCAGGACTTATAACGAGGAGATGGTATTGTGGGTTAGTCTAGGAAGAGAGAATGGGACATCTATTTACAGTGGTATGATTATACAAACCTCTTTTGCAGGCAGAAGAAATAGATCAAGATTTAATTGAATATATTCACAATATTACTATGAAAGGGGAAGTACTATTAGTAATAGATTTCAATTTGCCAGATGTTGATGGGGCCATTGCAGCAGTAGTGTCATCCAGAAGTAGGGAGACATGTTCTGGGAACAGAACCCACATGGGTGGGGCGATGACAGACTTGGTGCTTATGAATGGGGAGAGTGTGTCAGATGTTGTAGAGGGTAAGCATCTGGCATCCAGTGATCACTGAATGGTGGGCTTTGGTATTAAGATGCGGGTAGAGATGGTTCATTCAAATGCAAGGATCCTAGACATCAGGAAAACTAACCGTCAAGAAAGGGAAAAACTTGAGGAGTCGTTAACTGGATGGGAACATCTGAAGGAAGCAGAATAGTGGGCAAACTGAAAGAAAAAATCGTAAGGGTAACAAATCATCTTTTGTTAGGAAACTAAATAAAAGTAAGAGGAAAGAAAAGAGGCTTTCAAAAGAAGTAGCTGAAAATAAGAAAAAAAAAAGTTAGCCTTCATAAATAAGAAATCACAGAAAAGGGAAGACTACAATATCTGCAGAAGCTATAGAAAACTGGTACAGTGGTCAGGAAAGTAAAATACAAATGGAACAAAAAAAAACCCAGGCAATAAAGTTATCCCCGTATGTTACTGTATTGTATGTTAGCAACAGGAGGAAGTCCAAAGGTGGCATTGCGAGACTCAAAGGTGAAGGGAGCGGGGGGGGGGGGGGGGAGGGAGGAGAGGGGGGATATGCAGAGGCTGATTAGGTGAAAGTGGAATTGATTAATAAATATTTCTATTCTGTGCTCCCAGATGAAAGGGGACGTCAGAAACTAAACACAAATAGGAACGAAAGCAACATGGATCTCAAATGATTTTCAGAAGACTGTTTTCACAATGATCTAGCTAAATTAAAAGTAGACAGCAATAGGGCTGGATGGGATTTTGAGGGTATACTGAAACTTAGGGAAGTACTGGTGGCTCCATGTCTATTTTTTCAGTACTTCTTTAGAATCAGGAGTGATTCTGGAGGATTGAAGCTGGGCAGAAATGGTTCCTGTTCACAAAAGTGGGAGAAAGAGGTTAGTAACTACAGGCCAATTAGTCTGACTTCTATGGCAAGTAAAATAATGGAAACACTGATAAAGCAGAAGACAGTGTGGTTTCTTATCAGACAAATCTGATTAATTTCTTTCACAGAGTGATCAGAGAACTGGACTGGGGGAGAGCATTAGATAGGGTATGCTTAGATTTCAGCAAAGCCTTTGACACCATTTCACATTGGTGACTTATAAACTGCATGCCTTTGGGATGAACCCTAAGGTAACTTACTAAGTAAGAAGCAGGTTGAGTAGGGGGCAACAGAGTAGTAATAAGTGAAGTTCATGCTAAACAAAGGCATTACCGGTGGTGTACCTCAGGTATCAGTCTGTGGTCTTGTTTTATTTAACATTTGTGTAAGTGATATTACAAAAAGGTTTGCCTCTTTGCAGATGAAACCAAAATCTGCATTAGGGTAGACACTCTGGATAACATTAGGAAGGCTGTAACAAAGCGTGAAGAATGGTCAAGAATTTGACAGCTAAGATTTAATGCTAAAAATGCAAGGTCATGCATTTGGGATACAGAAACCCAAGGGATCAATTCAGTATAAGGGATGAAGTACTTCAATGCAAGAAAAAAAAAGAGCAGGACCTGGGTGATCATATCAAATGATCTTAACATGGACAAACAGATAGAAAAGATGTCAGCAAAAGCCAGAGGATGCTTTGATGTGTAGTAAGAATAATGGCCAGCAGGAAAAAGGGGCTGATAATGCCTTTATATAAGTCTCTAGTGAAATTTCCTTTAGAATACGGTGTACAAAGGGGATCATGTGATGCAGTGAGCTGAGCAGCTGCTTTTCCGACTAGCTCCAGGGGCTCTCACCCAATATAACTAATAAAACTGCTTAAACCCACTAGTAACATGTAGTATCTGGAACCGGGACTGACAGAAGCGCTCTTCTCAGCATAGAAGGAGCACTGATGCGTAAATTGCTCTATGGCAGCTAAGGTAGCAAGGAAAGAGGAGCCGGGTACCGGAGGATAAAATGGCATCCATGCTCAGATCATTCTATGAACATGGTGAAGAAGGTCACTAACGCTGTAGTGGTTGCATTGTAGATTCGGTTCCAAGGTCTCTCGGAGCAGCTGGCTAAGGTGGACCAAGCCATCAACAAATATGGAGCAAGGATGGATCAAGCTGAACAAAGAATTTATGCGGAAGACATACAACATGAACAGGCCCAGAAAATGTGATGGCTCGAGGAGATGCTTAAAAAACAAGAAAAGCTGGATGATTTGTAAAACCACAGCCGCTGCAAAAACCTACTGTTTGTGGGCATCCCTGAAGCAATTGCAGATGGTAAGCTGAGAGGGCATTTGGAAACATAGTAACATAGTAAATGACGGCAGAAAAAGACCAGTATGGTCCATCTAATCTGCCCAGTAAGATGGCAAGAGTAGATGCACCTGCTGCTCCATGCAGGTCACCCCTCCCCATGTCTTTGTTTAGGAGTGAACCCACTGCTCCGTGTAGGACACCCTTGTTTGTTGAGAAATTAGATAGCTAAGTTTATTTTGATTTTATCCTGTGGCTGTAAAGGGATCTACTGTGTCTGAACCATGCCATTTTGAATTCTGTCACCGTATTTGCCCCCACCACTTCCATTGGGAGGGCATTGGACGCATCCACCACCCATTCAGTGAAAAAGTATTTCCTGACATTGCCTTTCAATTTACCCCCTTGCAGCTTCATGTTATGCCCTCTAGTTTTACAGCTTCCCCGTCTTTGGAAGAGGTTTGTTTGTTCATTAATTCTCTTTAAGTATTTAAAGGTCTGAATCATTATCTCACCTGTCCCTTCTCTCCTACAGAGTGTACATATATTTAGGCCTTCTAGTCTCTTCTCACAAGGCTTCTGACGCAGGCTCCAAAGCATTTTGGTCGCCTTCCTCTGAACAGTTTCCAGTCTTTTTACATCCTTGGTGAGATATGGGCTCCAAAACTGAACCTAATATTCCAAGTGAGGCCTCACCAGTGACTTATACAGTGGCATTAGTACCTCTTTCTTTCTGCTGGTAATTCCTCTTTGTATGCAACCCAACATCCTCCTGGCTTTTGCCACTGCCTTGTCACACTGTTTTGTCACCTTGAGATCCTCAGAAATAATTACACCAAGGTCCTTCTCCTGGTCCGTGCACACCAATCTCACCCCCTATCGTGTACATTCCCCTTGGATTTCTGCTTCCCAAGTGCATGACACTGCACTTCTTCGCATTAAATCTTAACTGCCAAGCATCAGACCATTCTTCCAGCTTTTGTAGATCTTTCCTCATGTTATCCACTCCCTCAGGGGAGTCCACTCTGTTGCAAATTTTGGTGTCGTCTGCAAAAAGACAGACGTTTCCATTCAGTCCTTCAGCAATATCACTCACAAATACATTGAACAGTGCCGGGCCCAAGACCGAACCCTGGGGCACCCCACTAATCACCCTCCTTTCATCCAAGTGAGCTCCATTTACCATCACCTTCTGTCATCTATCATCCAATTTCTGATCCAGTTCACCACCTTGGGACCCATCCCCAAACTACTGAGTTTATTGATAAGCCTCCTATGAGGAACAGTATCAAAGGCTTTGCTGAAATCCAGGTAGATGACATCCATCGCATGCCTCTGATCTAGTTCTCTGGTCACCCAGTCAAAGAACTCAATCAGATTTGTTTGGCAAGATCATCCTTTGGTTAAAACCATGTTGCCTCAGATCATGCAACCTGGTGGTTTTGACAAAGTCCACTATTCGCTCTTTAAGGAGTGCTTCCATTACTTTTCCTGCCGAGATAAGGCTCACCAGCCTGTAGTTTGTCACTTCTTACCTGTCCCCACTTTTGTGAAGAGGTACCACATCAGCCCTTCTCCAGTCCTGAGGAACTTCTCTGTTTCCAAGGATCTGTTGAAATCATCCTTTAACGGCCCTGCAAGAACCTCTCTGAGCTCTTTCAGTATCCTGGGATGTATCCCATCCGGTCCCATGCCTTGTCCACTTTCAGTTTTACAAGTTGTTCTAACACATCATCTTCTGTGAATGATGTGGTATCTACTTCATTCCCATTTTTATATTTGGGAGTCACGGGTGGTCCTTCTCCAGGATTTTCTTTAGTAAAAACAGAGCAGAAGTACTTGTTTAGCAATTTCACTTTTTCAATGTCACTTTCCACGAGTCCGTTCCCAGCATAAGAACATAAGATATGCCATACTGGGCCAGACCAAGGTCCATCAAGCCCAGTATTCCGTTTCCAACAGTGGCCAATCTAGGTCATATGTACCTAGCAGTTTCCCCAAGAGACACAAGTTCCACAATGCTTGTACTGGGTCAAGCATTGATATCTTCGGTCACTTCTTAATAATGGTTTATGGACCTGTCCTCCAGGAACTTGTCCAAACCTTTTTTAAACCCAGCTACACTAACAGCCTTTACTACATCCTCCGGTAACAAATTCCAGAGTTTGATTACACGTTGAGTGAAAAAATATTTTCTTTTATTAGTCTTAAATAGTTTACCCTGTAGCTTCATTGCATGTCCCCTAGTCTTTCTATATTCTGATACGGTAAACAATCGATCTACGTTTACCCGTTCCACTCCGTTCATTAATTTATAGACTTCTATCATATCTCCCCTCAGCCGTCTCTTTTCCAGGTTAAAGAGCCCTAACCTTTTTAGCCTTTCTTCATAGGAGTATCCTTCCACCCCCTTTACCATTTTGGTGGCTCTTCTCTGTACCTTTTCTAAAATCGCTATATCCTTTTTAAGATACGGCGACCAGAATTGCACACAATATTCAAGGTGCGGTCTCACCATGGAACGATATAGAGGCATTATAATATCTTCGAGTCCTGCAATTCCACCTCTGATTTTCCTCCTCTCCCGAATATACCTGAAGAAAGTTTTGTCGCCACACTTTACATCTTTAGCCATCTTTTCCTCTGCCTTTGATTTTGCTTTCCTTATTTCTCTTTTAGTCTTTTAGTTTGATCCTGTATTCCTTTCTGTGTTCCTCTGTTTGCAAGCTTTTGCATTTTGTGAAAGCAGTGTTTTTTGCCTTTATATGAGCAGTCACTTCTTTGGAGAACCAAATAGGTTTCCTTCTCCTCTTGTTTTTATTTACTTTCCTTACATATTTGGAGAAGGAGTAATCCAATCCACATCAGGTAGATTAAAGTCACACAATATGATCACTTCCCCCTTTGTGGCTATCTTGGCAATATCTATAATCAATTCATTATTTATTTCTTCGATTTGAGTCAGAGATCTGTTTACTACACCAGTACGGATGACAATGCCATCTCCTCTTTTCAACACAATCCAGAACGCTTCCTCTTTTCCCCATGCATTTTAGTAGCTTTAAATATCGCTTTTGATATACAAGACTAATCCTCCTCCTTTTCCACTTTCTCTGTCTCTTCTGAATAGATTATAGCCAGCTATGGCTATATCCCATTCATGCGATTCATTAAACCATTTTTCTGTAATGGCCACAATGTCCAAGTCCATTTCCACCATTAGGGCTTCCAGGTCAGGAACTTTGTTGGCTTAGCTTCGAGCATTTGTGCTCATTGCTTTCCAGCATTTAACTGGCTTGCATGTATTTTGCATTGATTTTGTTCTGCCCACTTCTTCCCACTTGTTGATGTGCGGTTTAAAGTGTGGAAGTTTCTGATGTTATTCTGCTTTTGCCGGGAGTGACGTCCTGAACTTGTCCTTCCCTATCCGTCAACCCCCTTTTTTCTAGTTTAAATGCATAGCCACATACTGCCTGAATTTTTCACTTAGGATTCTTTTCCCTGTGATAGAGAGATGTAGTCAAACAGCACAGTATAGTCTCTTGCTGGTCCACCTGTTTCCCCAGTCGGCTATAAATCTGAATCCTTCTTGTTTGCACCAGGTCTGGAGCCATGTATTAAAGCTGTTTATGCGATGCAGCCTTTCTACCCCCTTACCAAGAACAGGAAGAACTTCAGGAAGAACTTCAGAACTTCAGTGTTAACAAAGGGCTTGAGTTTCTCTCCCAGAGTCTAGAAGTCCCTTTGAATTGCAGAGGCACTGTTTCTAGCCAGGTCATTTCTATCCAAGTGGATGAAAGACATCAAGTTTGGAATGCTCACTTTCTGCGCTAAGTACATCAACAATTCGGTTTGTATTCCTGCTGGCTGAAGAGCCTGGGAGGCATTTGACTAATCTTCTCTCCTTTGAACTGTGTTCCCAAGTTGATGCCTCTGATGATGGAATCTCCAAGTAGTAGTAGTTTTCTGTTTTGTGAGTGTTTTTCTTCATATTTGGTGCTTTATCAGTAGATTGAGAATCCACCAAGAAAACAGGCTCCACTCCTCAAAGATATCGAAACAATTCCCAAACAAAATTTTTTTTTTTTGTCAGACCAGGAATCTCAGGCAAGGACTCCTTAACTGAAGGTTCATGACCTTTTATTCAAATGTAGTAAAACCTTTTAACTGCTATAAAAATGTTTTAGCCAAAGAAGTACTTAGCTGAAACCTCTGTGCTATGACACAGTCCATCATTAGTGTTGGAAAAATGACACAGTCCTGCGTTTCGGGTTATTGAACTTCCAAACCCTGCTTCAGGTTAATGTCCACCAACATGCGCATAAAAAACAAGGGAATAGTGAGATATTTAAACCCACGGTGTCCGACGTCACTTCCGAACATATAATTACTGCCTAGCCAGCCAGAAGGCGGGAGCAACAAACATGCTGACACCATACTGCCGGCTAAAAAATTAGAGAAGACTATGCCAATCTTGCTCTAGATTTAAGCCCCGTGGCGTAACAGTGTCCAGTCGGAAGATCCATTGTTGTTCACACTTCAGCAGGCGGGACAGCTGATTGCCACCATGAAACAAAGGAGGTATACAGTCAATCACCCGCCAGGTAAACTGAGTGAACCCTTGTTTATGCGCACGTTGGTGGACATTAACCTGAAGCAAGGTTTGGAAGTTCAATAACCCGAAATGCAGGACTGTCGTTTTTCCAACACTAATGATGGACTGTGTCATAGCGCAGAGGTTTCAGCTAAGTACTTCTTTGGTTAAAACTTTATTTATTTATTTTATTTATTTACATTCTCTTATATACTGCGCTATTCTGCATCAGTGCGGTTTACATTGAACAAACTGAAATTACATTGAACAGGGCATTATAACTTGGAGATAACTATTTTACAAGGAACATGGGCTATGGAGGGAACATGGGCTATAGCAGTTAACAGGTTTTACTGCATTTGAATAAAAGGATGTGAACTTTCAGTTAAGGAGTCCTTGCTTGGAGGTTCCTGGTCCGACAAAAAAATAATTTTGTTTGGGAATTGGTTCGATATCTTTGAGGAGTGGAGCCTGTTTTCTTGGTGGATTCACTATGATTTGGGCTGCAATGTTCCTACTTGCCCTGGGGTTCTTTTGATTTTGATTCTTTATCAGTAGATTGGGCATTGAGTGTCTCATTTAAAGGGCCCTTCAGTTTCCATGGATTGGGCATCCTCATTAAACAAAGCAGAGAAGGCATTATGGAGGGATCTCTCTTGATGTATAGCAGGGGTCTCAAACACGCGGCCCGCGAGGGCATCTTATGCAGCCCGCGAAGCACTTACCGGCATGTAAAAAAAAAAAAAATCCAAACTTGCCGTCGCCGCATTAAGCGTCCCGCGGGCTCCTCTGCCTGGCAGAGTCCTCTCCTCCCTGCAGCATCAGCTCCAAAAGCGGCGGCTTTCAGAGCCGCGAAGAGAGAGAGTTTCTCTCGCGCGGTTCTGAAGAGCAGCGAGAGAGTCTTCAGAACCGCGCGAGAGAAACTCTCTCTCTTTGCGGCTCTGAAAGCCGCCGCTTTTGGAGCTGATGCTGCAGGGAGGAGAGGACTCTGCCAGGCAGAGGAGCCCGCGGGACGCTTAATGCGGCGACGGCAAGTTTGGATTTTTTTTTTTTTTTAGTTAGAATTAAGGGATCCATCCAGGGCCTTGATCAAGCTCCACAGCACTCCAAGGATAATCCTTCAGTCCTTCCCACTGGAACACTCTCCCAGTCTCCCCCTCATTGCCCCTCAGGCTTATCTCCCTCTCCTCATAGCAAGCCTGCACATTCGGGGTAAGATGGTGTGAGGGGGAAGCCCGGCAAAATCTCCAGCAAAGCAGCTCCGCTTGTGGGCCGAAGATCTTGCGCCCCCCAGGAGTGCTTCCAGGTTGCTGGGGAAGGGCCCGTTCTTCAGGGCTCAAAGCAAAACTCCACCGGAGCAGTCCAAGGAAGCCACCAGCTCTTTCACAGGCCGAACACCAAGCTTGTCGAGGGTAAGCTGACCACTATCTCCTGTGGCCAACCCTCAGGGCAGACCAGTTGCTTGCCCTTCCGTTTTGGCATGGAAACAGAAAGGTGGATTACTCTCTCGGCACAGCTCACAGCATTCTGCTCAGACAGCCTTCACACACCGCCACCTTGCCCCCCTCCTCACCCCTTTAAGAGCCCGTGGGACGCTTAATACTGCAGCAGCAAATATACATTTTTTTTTTTATTTAATTTGGCTGATGGTGGGAGGGGGGTTAGGACTGGTAATGGGCTATGGGGGGGGGGCTAGGACTGGTAATGGCCTATGAGGGGGGTAACTGAAAATGGGGTGATGGGGGTAACACTGAAAATGGGGTGATGGGGGGGGGTTAGGACTGGTAATGGGCTATGGGGGGGCTAGGGCTGATAATGGGCTGGGGGGTCTGCTAGGACTGGAAATGGGCTGAGTGGAAGGGGGGCTTGAACTGCAAATGGCTGATGGGGAGGGGGGCTTGGAATGGAAATGGGCTATGAGGGGAGGGAGCTAGCACTGGAAATGGGCTGATGGGGGGGAGCTACGATTGGAAATGGGCTGATGGGGGGCTAGGACTGAAAATGGGCTGATGCAGTGACTAGAAGGGAGGGGGTGCTGTGTGGGACTGGAACTAGAAGGGAGCTGATGTTGGGGGAGGATTAGAATGGGATGGAGCTGGGAGAGTGAAATGGAGAGGGGAAAATATTTTGTGTGGGAGGGAAGACAAATCTACAATTGGCCAGGTAAGTGGGGATTGAGGATGGAGGGGTAAAATTTGAGTGGATGAAAATAGGAATGAGGAAAGAGCAAAAGGAGAAAGATTAATATGTTAAGGCAGATGTAGAGGGAGAATGGAAAAAGCTAGAAGAGAGAAGAAAGGACAAATGGACAGCAGACGATGGAGAGTTAGCAGAAGGCACGAAGAAACCAGAAGAAAGTGGCTGGAACTGAAAAAAAATGCACAAAAGGTAGAAAAATATCTTTATTTTGAATTTATTAACTGGAATATGTCAGTTCTGGGAAATGTGCATCAATAACGTCTGCGCTTTGTTTAGTACAAGAGGAAATTAATTTATAGTTTTATGTCTACAGTGTTGTTGTACATTCCAAGTTTGGCTTTTGGGGGTCCCAGTTTAATTGTCTTGTTTCTAAATTTTGATTCCTTGTTTGGTGATGGTGTATTCTGCATGTGTAACTGAGCTGAGGTATTCTGTTTATGTAATTCCTATTTGACATTGCTACTTGTTCTCTGTCCCCAGTAGGTCATGTATTGTTGTTCTCTGAAATGTATTGACTTAATATTTGCAGTGTTGCCTTTTGATAGGTAGGGTCTGGTGCTTTGTGAGTCCTGGTAGTGCTGTTAGGATATGGCGGGTTTGCTAATGTGCCTGGCGATTGGCACTGGATTATAGTAATGTAGAAATCTTTTAGTCTTTCTTTATTCATGCACTCATTAAGAGGCATGTTTACTAAAAGTTAGGGTATGGTAACATTATGCAAATATTTATGCAAATGAGGTCCCTTATGCAAATGAGGTCCCACGTCTCATGCGGCCCCCGGGTTATTTTACAAGTCCTCATTTGGCCCTCAAAGCAATTTGAGTTTGAGACCCCTGATGTATAGGGTGTCTCTGCATTACAGGTCACAATCTACCAGAGCCCACTGTGATCCATTTGTTCCTGGGATGTTTGTTTCTTTGTGGGAGTGGTGGTGGACTTTGTTCGGTTTGTATCCTAGAAGAGGAGCATTTCATTGCAGCTAGTTCTTCCCTTAGTAGAGTCAATTCTTTATGCATGGCAGTTAACTTGAGGCATATAGGACAAACTCTTAGGTTCCAAATGATTCTTCTCAGAATGAAAGCACCACAGTTATTGCACTTAATACACGACATGCTGATTAAGCGGTCCTAGAAGGAGAAGAAAAGATGGGCTCAACACCAAATTAAAAGGATAGATGTCAATGTATGTGACCACTATCTAGTCAATGCAACCATGGGGTGGATGGGAACTTAAGTGTCCCTGGCCAGTAGGCCTTACATGAACTGAGGGCACACTCAGATATCTGATTTAAAGGCTACGCAAGGAAAGTAGGCAGTCAGAATATTCCCAAAAATGAATGTATATCCAACAGTTAAATTCTATATTAGCAAACAAAGCAGGCAAAAGATAGAAAGCTGAAAGCTTAGTTGTGAGGAAGCTCTGGAAGCTGTGAAGACTAGAGTTAATCAGGTATTTGTGGACAGGCTGTAAGGTAATTCAATTAGCCCCGCCCTGTGAGCAGGCTTGCAACAGACAATTCCAACAATGGAAGCAGAAATAGTCAAACTGGCTTGCAACAAACTACACTCTAGGCACTTCATTGCAAGGATCGGTAAAAATAGAAAGAGCCCACCGATTAGGAGTGCGACGAGGTGCTGGAGATAGGCCCCGAGTGGTGATAGCACGATTTCTCAATTATGCTCAAAAGGAGGACGTTATACGAGCAGCGAGAAAGCAATGGGCACAAAAACAGGGAGGTACAAAAAAAGTTTTGTTTTTCAGGATTACTCCCCAGTGGTCAGTCGGAGAAAATTTGCTGTGGTGTGCAATGTGCTAGCGAAGAGGGGAGTGCAATTTGCCCTGCTTTATCCAGCACAACTGAGAATGGAACATCACAACTGGCAGCCGCATTTTGGCACACTGATGGAGGCCCAAAATTTTGTGACTGAGTTGGTGCAGGGCTGGGGGGAGAATCATCACCGGATCATCAGAATTCATGTGTTGGGCACTGAATGGTAATATGTCGCTTGTGAACCCCACCCATGTAACATCTCCTAGGGGTTTGGGCCTAGCTCCCCTGAGGGGGATGATGAGCATGGAGCGGAGGAGAGGACTATCTTCAGAACTGTTCTTCTGGGACTGGGTGGCTAGTTATGGAGGGAGAGTGGAGCTTTGTATGAGACATGGAGGTTCGGGAAGGGCTAGACTCTTGTGGGCTTGGCTTTCAAAATAATTATGGTTTGCTTACATAGGGATACAAGAAATGCCTGCTTGTATCTTTGTAGACAGACATGCAGAAGGGGAGCTGTGTACTCTATGGTCACTTTGGAAGCACGATGCTTTTCATTTGTATGAACTGTATTTAGCTCCCGATTTGCCCTCTGTCAGAAGACGCAGAGATACATGCTCCCTTATAAATGGGGGATATAGTCTCTTGCCATGAGTAAGATACACATGAGGAGAGTCTCGTGCGCTCTCTATGGCTCCATGGCTTCTTCTAATGTGACTCTTGTTTGTGTTTTGTTCCATTTTGTTTTGTTTTTTGTCTCCCAGTCCTTGAACCTCTCTTGGGGATGTTCCTGTTTGTGTTCTTGGGTTAGTAGTGGGGATGGAGGCTGGGTTTAACCTAGGAGATAATGGGTGAGTGAGGGGGGAGGGGAGATCTCCTTTTGGGATGGAGAGGTTGGGTGTTGAAGGGATTAGCTGTCACAGACACTGCTCTGGGAAGAATCATAGAATTTTAGGATAATATGAGAAGGGGAGGGAGAGATGCCCCTAAGTTTAAGGGGACAGGGAATGGTTAGGAGTAGTGGACAGGAGGTGGGAGTGAGGCTCAGACACGGGATTGTTACAAGTACGTGAGTGGTATCTGGGGAGGATGTATAGCAGGGGGGAAATTTATAGGGAGGAAATTTAATAACCGGGGATATCATTTAGTTATAAGGGTTGGTCAGGCAAGTCGAGATGAAGGGGGCATGTTCGTGGTAGGATATACAATTATGGAAGATAAGGTAGATCGGAATACTGAAGTGGAAGGTGTGTATGGGAGGGAGAGGTTAGTGGGGGATAGGAAACTATTTGAATATGGGTGGGAGCCCAGTGCACCAAAGTGATCACTTAGGGAACTCCTCTATGGAGAGAGATTGAAATAGTAGTGGGAGGGTACTAGGGGGGGAGGGGGGAGAGGGATTGGGATTTTATTCTGATTTAGGTAAGGGAACCGTTAAGGGTATTGTTTGGGTGCTCTGGAGTCTGCATTCGGGAGAGTAAAGAGGGAAGTCTAGGAACGAGTTGCGAAAGATATATAACACTTTAGAGGATGGGGGTGGTGTGTTTGGGGGTAAAAGGGGTAGGCCCTAGGCTGGGGAGTTCAACTCCATTACAGAGTTGTAAGGCTAGCAAAGGGATCATCATAGCCAGAGGCCACAGGGATAAAGAAATTTGTTTGGTATCCTGGAATACATGTGGCCTTGGGAATCCTATCAAAAGTGTGGTGTAGAAGGTCCCTCTGATCCCTTAGAGAGAGGTAAAACGGAAGAGTTAGCTTCAGTAGCTGACAGAAAACAAAAGCACATGGCTCATGGTTTCCAGGGAAACCACAAGCAGAGTGAGTCACAGGAAAGGAAAACACGCCCCTGCTGCAGTTTAGCTCCACAGTCACCAGTTGAGGCAGAACACCTGCTGGGAGGAGGGGTCAGGTTAAACCCTAGAAGCCAGAGATATAAAGAATGCTCATTAGAGAGAAAGTTAGAACAGCCGAGAACGGCCAGGAGAACCAGGTGGAGAACAGCCACGAGAACAGCTGAGAGAACAGCTACAGGAACAGGAGTTAAGCTCAGAAGCAGAGGAACTGCTTGGGAATGAGGACCCAGAGGGGCTGATGGTAATAGAAGATTCTCTGAGGTTTAATTCAAAGGGGGAAACCAGCAAGAGAAACAAGTGGAGAACCAGTGCCAAGGAGCCAGGTAGAAAACAGCCCAGGTTAGGTGCCGTGTCTGAAAGGCAGCCAAAGGGAAAGATTACCAAGAAGGCTGACTTGGGAGCACTCACAAACTCCAAGGTTTGGATCTGTAGCTGACCCTGAAGTGCAGAGAGAATCTCCTGTAAGAAAGCCAAAAGGTAGGCTGAGTGATTGGTTCAAAGACAAAACTGTTTTTAAGAAGTGGTCTCATGTTAGCCCAGAAGGGTGGGGCTCTCCTCATAGTAAATACTGTGGTAATTCTCAACCGTATCTAGCAGAAGGCTGCAGAGAAAAGTCTCGGGCTGAGGAACTAGGTGTGTGCTTGGAAACACCGTGTAGTCAGTTTCAAACATTCCCAGCTGAGAACCATTATGAAGCAATGGAAACAGAACCAGCTGTAGAATACATGCCAGTGGAAGAAATGGACTGTACATTATCTGTTTCTGATAATATAATACCTGTGTGCTAATACTAAGCTGTTCAGAGAGCTGCAGGAGGCTGGAAGAAAAGCACAAAAGGTTTGAGCAGAGAAATGCTTGTTTAAGTTGGATTACTGTGAAACGTATGTGATGCTGATATAAGAAGCTATTTTTGTTCAATTCTTATATTGTTTCCTGCCAGAAGATGTATGGCAATTTGTTCTTCATTTCCTGTATGTAAAGCCACCCGGAGGGGAATTAAAATCCTGTTTATTTGCCTGAAACCATTCGTGCTCAACTACTCTCTTTTATTTGGATAGTAAATACTACAACTCCCAGGAGGCAGTGCTTTCCCCAAGCTACTATCTAAAGAAGGGATCAGGCCGCTTAACTCTACATGCCCAGGCTGTGGGGTACTAGCGTGTTACAAAAGACATAAAGTGCTGCGGGTTCTCCGTGATAAGCATGCTGATTTTGCCTTTTGCAGGGGACCCACCAGACTGCAGCCGAACATGTTAAACTAAAAAGGTGGTGGGTCGGTAGAGTTTTTGGAGCATCATCAGGAGGGAAGAAAGCAGGAGTAGTGATATTAGTAAGTAAAGATATAGATTTGGAAGTGGAGCAGACAATTGCTGACCCCGGAGGCCGATATATAATCGTAATGTGAAAGATAAAGGGATGTAGCCTAGGCCTGATTAATATATATGCCTCCAATATATATGATTCTTCTTTCTTCAATAGGTTAGGCAAGTGCCTGAGTGAAATCAGCCCTATCCTGTTTATCATTGGAGATTACTTCAACTGCATTATGGAGGAGTCCATAGACAGATCGGGCAGCAGAATGAAGACAAGTGATCGCAGAGCGCAGTGGGTTAGAGGCATATGCGAAGGATATGAGCTGGTGAATTATTGGAGGGTGCTGCATCCGTTGGACAGGGACTACAAATATATATCTAGGGCCCATGATACAGGATCATGGATAGACTATTTCTTGGGGGAGAGGATGCTTTTTGATCGTGTGACTAAAGCAGAGGATTATTTATTTATTTACTTACTTCTCTTATATACCGCGCTATTAAAATCAGTGCGGTTTACAATTGAACAAAAAACATACTGCAATGTCACACGACAATTGAGTTTTTACATTGAACATGGACGAGATAACCTGGAGGATTGGCTCCATGAATGTGTCAGTTCATGCATATGTATGGATAGATCTGAAATGGGGGCCGAATCTAACAGGGAGTCTCTGGCGAAACCCCCTTGGGAATATCTCTGATGACCACTTTAAGGTTTTTCTGCACACTCATTGGGAGGAATATGTGCAGAATAATGGGATTCATAAGAATAGCCCAACATTATTTTGGGACGCGGCCAAAGTAGTATTGCATGGGTGGATCATTGAATACATGGTCACGAAGTGCAAGGCACAAAATAAACGACTACTCCTACTTGAGAAAGAGCTGTGCAGGACCTGGCAGAATCTGATAAGGCATCCAACTCCTGGTGGGAGGGCAGGCCTTGGATCGTCTTCAGAGGGAAGTCAATTCTATACTCCATGAGAGAACCACCCAATCTATGCTATACTATAAGATACAAATTGTACAAATTTAGGAACAAATCTGGGAAGCTACTTCTGGGGTTAATCAGGTAAAGTAGAGGGCAGACATGTGGGGGCATTATGTGATGTAAATGACCGGATGCAGACTACACAAACTCAGACTGAGGGAATCTTCCGGGAATATTATAAGACCTTAGCACGGCAGCACCAGCCGACACGGAGGTGGCCAGAGAGTTCCTGAAGCGCATTAGGTTGCCCTGTTTATCGGTAGATCAGCGGGAAGCATTGAACGTCCCAACTGCCAAATCAGAGGTCTTGGTAGTCATTCAAACATTACATAGTTGTAGAGCCCCAGGTCCCGATGGCTTCAGGAGAAAAGTTTTATAAAGTGATCAGCACTCGGATAGCGGGCACTCTGTTGGCGTATAATGCTGACCTGGGGAATCGGCAGACATTTCTATATGAGGCAAACCGTGCAATCCTCACAGTGCTCCCCAAACCCAGCCGAGACCCTCTGTCGCCTGGCTCTTATAGGCCAATTTCTTTATTAAATGTGGATATAAAAATTCTTGCAAAAATTATGGCAGAGAGGCTGGCACTGTTTATGCCACAATTGACGCATGAAGATCAGGTGGGCTTTGTAAGGGGTCGCCATGTGGTCAAAAATGTTCATAAGATTGTTTCTTCCCTATATATGATGGCCTCAGCTGAAGCTCCTACACGTCTAATTAGTTTCGATGCAGAAAAAGCATTCAATCATGTTAATTGGCAATACATGTAATCAGGTGTTGTGAGCCATGGGAATAGGAGATTTTTTCTTAGACATGATAAAACTACTATATTCAGACCCTAGAGGACAGGTTTTGGTAAATGGTTCCCTCTCGGAGGACTTTCCAATCTGTCACGAACTAGACAGGGCTGCCCCCTTTCTCCACTTTTTGTTCCAACTTGGAGCCATTACTTGAACGAATACATACACATCTAGGTTTGTTGGGAGCACGTATAAAGCAAGAGGAGTTCTCCGATGATATCCTGGTGTATCTAGAAGCTCCCCACAATACATTACCTGTGGTGTTAAAATCTTTTGAGGACTTGTCTAAATTAAGCTTCAAACCTGAAAATTTACCAAAGTCAGAGGCCCTGGCCATGCACCATTCAGTACGCTCGAGTTGGAACAGTATCTTCCCATTGAAATGGGCAGATACTGAATTTAAATATCTTGGCATACAGCTGCTGGTGGACACGGATAGACTGCACGAGATTAACATAGGCATGCTACTTGCACAGACTAAGACACGTTTGAGAGTTTGCAGAGACCTACCTCTGTCGTAGGGAGGGCACATAGCCCTTTATAAGATGGTCATAGTTCCAGAGTGGTTATATGTGCCGCGGGTTTTGCCTATATTGATGACCAGAGTAGAGCTCTCCATATTGGAGAAGAGTCTCAACCTATTTTTTCTGGAAGGGGCGCAGACCTCAGATTGGAATTCGACGTCTTCAGCGACCTTGGGAGTGCAGAGGTATGGGAGTTCCTGATGTGCAATGATACAATATAGCATGCCTGCTCAGGAACTTGCGGGACTGGCTCGGTATGACAGACGACTATACGCCTCTAACACATGAACAGGAGGTAGCGTGTCCACTGGCATTGAGATACATGCTACATGCCAGGGCTCCCATGCTTCCACGCATACTTAGTGGACATCCAGTGTTCAAAGTGATGAGACAGATATAGTGGATAGTATGTAATAAATGTCAAGGGAATTCATGGGCCATGCCACTTCTACCGCTGTATGGCAATGTGGCTTTCCTTCTGGGGATGCAGGGGGGGTGCATTCCGTAGTTGGGAAACTAAGGGTATAGTGGCTATCGAGCAAGTAATGAGTCAGGAGAGCTTCTGCCTTTTAATGAACTGCAGACAAGATATGGACTTGGTCAGATTGATAGCTTCCCATGGATGCAAATGTGCAGCTACATATGCAGTTTGGGGGTTAGGAATCTCCAAGATGGTATATGTATTAGATTAGAAGAACTTTTATACTCTGGTATGGAATCTCAGGCATAAATAGCTACATTACAGAAAGAGTATTTAACCTTAGGAGGGGGAGCCACAAGAGCAAATGTTGGCCATTGTCTGGTCCCAGGATCAAAGGTGGAAATATCGGGAGAAGACAGGATTAGAGCGTTCGCTGTCATTCCTAGGGCTAGTACAAATTCAGGTCTCCAGGAAGTGCAATATCGTATATTGTGAAGGAGCCACTTTGCCCCATGTAGAGCGTTCCGGGTAGGGTGCAGTGCAACAGCGAGTTGCCCGAGGTGTGGAGTAGCGAAGGAAGACTTGGGGCACATATGATGGACCTGCCCAGGGGTGACACAATTTTGGGAAGCTCTCCAGAGATACCTTGCATTATTACTGTGACTTTATATACATCTGGATCCTAGGGTATTTGTATTGGGTTTGTTGTCATATGTACAGGGACTTAGAGGAGTCCCCAGCGGAATTGGCTGGGCCGTATTCTGTTGGTGGCATGCCAAATTCTATTGCAAAATTAGTTACTTCCAAACAGCCCCACATTGGGGCAATGGATAAAGGGAGGTTTATATGCTACTTATTACTGAAAAGGTGGGGGCGCGTGCTAATGAGAAATATAAAGGGAGATTTTTGCTGGAATGGGGACCGTATCTGAAAACACTGACCCCATGAAACAGGAGCCGCATTCTTAATGTCCTTCACTGATGGACTACGGGGTAGTGGGAGGTTCTCTTAGGATGCAAACTCCAGAACTACAATAGTATTCACAAGAATATTGGGTAGGGAAGGGGGGGGAGTTACTTTAGGAGGATGGGGAGGGAAGGGAGGTTAAAGTTCATACTACATTTAGGGGGTACAGGGAGAGCCTTGGTTTTATTTGACTCAACATATTCAAGTAAAAATTGAATTGAAATCTAGACTAGGTGGCGGAGGAATACACCCCAATAATGAAGGATATAAGACTTTGTGTGGGACACTGGGGATGAGCAGAAGCCTGGTACTAATAGCCTGCTGGTAGGGGGTATATGTAACTAGGATAATGGAATACCAATGCATAAATATGTAACAAAGGTGTTGGGACAAGTTGCTACTTGCCTATGAGGGATGGAGGGTAAGGGTAAGAGGGGAGGGGGATAAAACAAAAAAGATGAGACAGAGTTTGGCACCTGGATGAAAACTGTATTATGCATAGTATGGTTAACCGATTTATAAAAGTCTGAGAATTAAGTTTAACTTTTGTTTGTAACACCGGGGTGCATTGTAACTTGGAAAAAAATTATATTTGTTGCTGTCTCAATAAAGAAAATTTAAACATAGAATACAGTGTACAAAAAGATAAAAAGGATGGAGTCAGTCCAGAGGGCGGCTAGTAAAATAGTCAGTGGTCTTCATCATAAAGCATATGAGAACAGACTTAAACACCTTAATATGTATACTCTGGAGAAAAGACAGCAGATGGCAGACATGATAGAGATGTGTTGCTGTCATTGTTGGTGGATCTAGTTAATAACTCCCTGTGGTTACATTATTTACTGCCAAGTTTGAAGCAGGCTGTGGTTCAGCCATTGCTCAAGAAACTTTGCTGTAGCCCAGCAGTGATTAACTTCTGTTTGATCTCTAGTTTGCTGTACATGGCTAAATGTGTTAAAAAGGTAGTCTTGGACCAACTTCAACTGCACCTTTATTCATGTTCTGCACTTGACATCCTCCAATGCAAGTAGTGAGTGTGGAGCCCTCCGCCAGTTGAAAGTCTTAAAGACTTCCTCTGCCCGTGTGAGTTTGCTCCCATTCACCCTGACCCCGACAGAGAAAACAGCACTTCAGCCCGTCCGTAGCATAAAAGTAATACTGAACCAAAACACTGCAGCATGAATCATATCCGGAACTGCAAGAGAAGAGCACATCACACCTACCTTAAAGGACTTACACTGGCTCCCAATCGGTGCACGCATCAGATACAAAACTATCATAAACCTATTTAAGATAAAACAGCACACATCAGCCAACAGCCTGCACACCCTCATACAACCAGACAGCAGCACACGTCCTAGAAGAAAACAAACACACAACCGAGTCAGCACCCCAAGTGAATACAAACACACACGCAAGGACACAACAGACAGAGCACTCTCCATGGCTGCTCCAACAATATGGAAACAAACTACCGGACGATTTAAGGGCAACTACAGACCTCAAAGACTTTAGATAACAGCTGAAAACCATGCTGTTCATAGAACACTATGGACACATCACATAACCTCAGAGAATGTATAACAGCACATGATACCGCCTAAACAATGTATGTATGGAAAATGTTCTTAGCACCACTGTATATAGCCCACCTTGTACATAGCGCAAACCAATCTAGCACACAATACAACACACACCCAACTAAATTTAACCCTCACTGCATGTATAACACACTCACTTTACCTGATTGTTTGCTGTGATACCACCTTGATTATTAAGATAAGGCGGTTTAGAAATACTGTTAAATAAATAAAAATAAATAAATAAAGTTTGTCTCTACTACCTCCACTAGGAGATTATTCCACAATTCTACTACTCTCTGTAATGAAATATTTCCACAGATTACTACAGAGTCTCTTTTCACCTTCATCCTACGCCCCCTCATTGCAGAGCTTATGTAACATACTCTGGATGACTGGGAATGGAGGAAAAACATACAAAAGGTCTGTGTTTCATGGACTTGCAAACACATCATGCATTATTCTTAGTGAGCTTGGACTAGTTAAAAAAAAACCAACTTTGCACATTTGGCATTGTCCTTTGTTGCAAAGAGATTTATGTGTGGGAGTTCCCCATATCTGAAAGAGGTAGTCTCTGACTCTCTGGTCAAAGGACCACTCCTGTGGATCCAACTGCCTGATCAGAGCATCTGCAAGCTGGCTGTCTTATCCAGGACACAATAAAGTGCTTGAAGATGCCAAATTGTTGTTTCTTCTAGGCAAAAGGGGAGAGATGTCAATCCTCCTTGCTTGTTTATATAAAACATGGCAACATGGTTGCCTGTTCTGACCATGACCACGACCACTTTCTTTTGCAGCCAGATTTTGAAGGCATTTATGGCATTGTAGATGGCTTACAGCTCTAGAAGGATTGATGTGCTGCATACATTAATCACAGAAGGCCTATGCTGACTTGTGGAAGATGTGGTTTCCAGCCAATGATCTGTGAGGATGATGTCCAGTTATAGTGCTGCAATGGGTGTTCCACAAAGACTGTCAGTATGCATCCATCATTTTAAAGAACATATCACTGACTGAATGACAGAGATCTTTTTATTGAGGGATTGGTTTTTGCTGATGCCAGTGTAATTTTAGGTGCCACTGCAGTGGTCTCGTGGAGTCCGAGAGGTAGTGCATGCATTATGGTGACATGTGTCCCAAGAGTTTGAGTATAAGTTGGAGCAGTGACCTTGTAATTCTAGTTGAGGTGTGAGTAGAGTTGTAGGATCATCATTGCTCTCTCTAGAAAGGTAGGCCTTCTTGTAGTTTGTGTTATTGCATTCATAGGAACTTGCCTCAATTTGCATTGGGATAAGTGCAGACTTCTCTTTGTTGACGAGAAATCGGAAGTTACCAAGAAAGCGAATAGCAATATGAATGGAGAGATGTAATACCTGTTTGGTTGATGCTGATCTCAGCAAATTGTCAAGGTGAGGGAAAACACTGTGGCCCCTTTTGCGTAGTTGAGCAGCTACCTCTGTAAGACATTTCATGAACACTCTGGGAGCTGAAGAAAAGCTGAAGGGAAGTACTCTGTACTGAATATGCTAGCCTTGGAATGGGAAATGAAAAGATACTGTTTGTGACTAGTATGGATTGCTATATGTGAATAAGCATCCTTCAGATCCAAGGAGGCCAACCAATCAAACCATAAACAAGAAACAAGAATACTACAAAAACCTCATCCTCAAGTCCCCCAACAAATCCAGAGAACTATTCAAGATAGTGAGAACCCTCACAAACAAACCAAGACATGACAAAGATAGGATGATACATCCTCAGACCTTCGCCGACTGTCTACAAGTAAAATTCACACCCCCCACAAGAACATTGTCAAACACCTACTCCGAGCCCTCAGCACCCAACCAAAACTGGGACAATTTCAGCATCCCATCGACGGCACAGATCTCCTAAATAATCACCAAGTTCAACACTAGCACTGCTCTGACAGATCCATGCCCAGTAGCATGAATCAAATCAGCAAAGGACGAGCATATCCACATCATACACAATATAGTGCACAATTCCCTCACCCTCAGGATAATGCCAGATGCATTAAAACTAGCAAACATCCGCCCCATCCCAAACAACACTACATTGGACAAGGAAAACCCAGCTGCCTTCAGACCTATATCTAGTCTTCCCCTCCTGGCTAAGATCATTGAAAAAACTGTACAACACCAGCTCCAGGACCACATCGACAACTATGCCCCTCTAGACCCACATCAACACGGGTTACACCCACAACATAGTGTCAAAACCCTCCTGATACACCTCCTTGATAACCTGCTCAGGATGATAGACATCAAGAAAGGGGTCATCATCATCTTAATCAACATCACATCAGCTTGCGACACCGTCGACCACAAAACCCTGCTATCAAGACTACAAAGTACTGGGTTACATGGCACCACTTTGAACTGGTGTACCTCCTACCTCACTAACAGACAACTACAAGTTAAATGCAGCCCTGGAACTTCCAGACCATTCCCAACCAAACAAGGTGTACCACAAGGTTCTGTCCTCTCCGTACTGCTATTTAACCTATACTTACATCCCATTTGTGGCATCATCAGAAAGCGTAGTTACTCACCTGTAACAGGTGTTCTCCAGGAGCAGCAGGAATCAGTCCTCACATATGGGTGACGTCGGCGCCGACGGAGCCCTCGCGGAGCAATTTTCCCCAGCTTTCAAAGAAAGCCTTTGGGAATTGCAGCGCGCATGCGCGGTCGCCTTCCCGCCCAAGGGTGCCATCTTAGCCAGTCAGATGACATAGCTAAAAAAGACAGCATAAAAATTTTCAAAAAAACTTAAGCAGATGATTGCAACTCCACGGGGAGGAGGGAGGGTTGTGAGGACTGATTCCTGCTGCTCCTGGAGAACACCTGTTACAGGTGAGTAACTACGCTTTCTCCAGGACCAAGCAGGAAGTCAGTCCTCACATATGGGACTCCCAAGCTTAAGGCTACCGGAGATCCTAAGCACAAAAATGAGCTCCCTCTAGCTCAGCAGCACAGAAGGAAGGAATCTTCGCTGAATTATTACCCACCGGTAGCCCACATCCGGGATGGAGGGTAGGAGTTGCTCAAACCTCAAAGAGATTACGGAGGACTGCCTGTCCGAAAGCACTGTCCCTGCGGGACTCCCTCTTGAGACAGTAATGGACCGCAAAAGTCTGGCTCGAAGACCAAGTAGCGGCCTGGCAGATGTCTGCCAGCGGAACAGAGCGGAGGTAAGCCACTGACGTAGCCTTTGCCCGAACGCAATGAGCCGTGACTCGACCTTCCAAGGAGAGTCCGGCTGCCCCATAAGCCCAAGTGATACAGTCCGCAACCCAGATGGACAGGGTACGCTTGGAGACCGGGAGCCCCAATTTATTGGGGTCAAAAGACACAAAAAGCTGAGCAGCTTTACGGTGCTCCCGCGTACGGTCAAGGTAGAAGTTCAATGCCCTTCTACAGTCCAGGGTATGGAGGACCGTTTCAGCTCGGTTGGAGTGTGGTCTGGGAAAGAAGGTCGGAAGTACCACCTCCTTATTGATGTGAAAAGGAGAGACCACTTTTGGAAGAAATTTAGGGTGAGTCCGTAGGACTACCCTATTTTTGTAGAACCGAGTGTAAGGGGGATCAGACACGAGGGCCTGCAATTCACTTACGCGTCTAGCGGAAGTGAGGGCTATCAAGAACAATGTTTTCCAAGAAAGAAAACGGAGAGAACAGGTAGCCATAGGTTCAAAAGGCGGACAGGTGATCCGCTGTAAAACTACATTCAGATCCCAGTCAGGCGCTGGCGGGCGCAGAGGTGGTTTAAGCAGAAGGAGACCTCGGAGAAACCTCGCTACAAGAGGGTCGCTGGAAAGAGGTCTGCCGTCCACCGGCACATGATGTGCTGAAAGAGCACTGAGGTGAACTTTGACGGAGTTGGACTTAAGTCCCAGATTAGAGAGGTATAGCAAGTACTGCAGGATCACCGACACCGGGCAGGAGAAGGGATCCTGAGACTGTTGGGTACACCAAACGGAAAAGCGACGCCATTTAAGGGCGTAGCATTTGCGGGTAGAAGGTCGCCGAGAAGCTAGGACGACCTCTTCCACCTCCGCCGGCAGGAGAAGGGGAGCAAGGACTACCCTCTCAGCAGCCAGGCCATTAGATTGAGAGATCTGAGGTTGGGGTGTAGCAGAGACCCCTGATCCTGAGTGAGGAGATCCGGTTGTAACCCCAGAGGGAATGGATCCTCTACCGCTAATTGCAGCAGGAGTGGGAACCACGGCTGTCTGGGCCAGCGAGGGGCCACCAGGATCATGAAAGCTTTGTCTCGGAGAACCTTGAAAAGAGTTCGAGAGACTAGCGGGATGGGAGGAAAAGCATACAGAAGGCTCTCCGACCATGAGAGTAGAAAAGCGTATGCCGCAACTCGAAGGGGATGTGGCTGACGAGAGCAGAAGCGAGGAAGTTGCCGGTTGAGAGGGCTGGCAAAGAGATCCATCGTGGGGAGGCCCCACTTTAGAAAGAGCTTCTGAACTACCAAGGGATCAAGGCGCCACTCGTGCGGCTGGAGGATCCTGCTGAGTTTGTCCGCCAGGCAATTTTCTTGGCCTGGGAGATAAACTGCCTTGAGAAGAACGCCGTGACTGACGGCCCAAGAGCAGAGCTTCTGTGCTTCCCGACAGAGAAGGAAGGAGCCCGTGCCCCCCTGCTTGTTCACGTAGAACATGGCAACTTGATTGTCCGTCTGGACAAGGACGGACTGGTGAGAGGTCAGGTGGGAGAAGGCCTTGAGAGCCAGGCGGATCGCTCTGAGCTCCAGGAAGTTGATCTGCTGAGCAGACTCCCACGTGGTCCAGAGGCCCTGAGTACGTGCCCCTTGGCAATGTGCTCCCCAGCCCAGGAGGGATGCATCTGTCGTCAGCACCTGGGCCGGCTGAGGTGACTGAAAACGGCATGCCGAGTACCAGGTTCGGCCGATGAAGTCACCACTGGAGAGACGAGGCCAGCGGCTCGGAGACGCGCACTAGGTCTGCTAGGCCGCCTGTGGCTTGTTGCCACTGCTTGCGAAGACACCATTGAGCAGGCCGCATATTCAGGCGGGCATTGGGGGTCACATGGACGGTGGAAGCCATATGGCCGAGTAGTCTCAGGAAGCGCCTGGCGGAGACCAGGGGCTGGCTGCGAAAACGGTTGGCTAGGTCCATGAGCCGTTGAGCCCTGTCGAGCGGTAGGAACGCTCGTGCCTGAGGAGTGTGCAGCCTTGCGCCGATGAACTCGAGATCCTGTAAGGGGAGCAAAGTGGACTTTGCGAAGTTTAAAACAAAGCCCAAGTACTGCAGAAGAGTCACCGTGCGGCGTGTGGCGTTGGTGACCTCCGGAGCGGACGCTGCTCTGATGAGCCAGTCGTCGAGGTACGGAAAGACATAGAGGCCGTAAAGCCGGAGATGGGCCGCCACCACCGCGAGACATTTTGTGAAGACTCGCGGTGCGGAGGACAGGCCAAAGGGCAGTACTCTGTACTGGTAATGATTTCCTGCCACCACAAACCTTAGGTATTGGCGGTGGCTTGGGTGGATGAGGATGTGCGTGTAGGCATCCTTTAGATCCAAGGAGCATAGCCAATCTCCCTGCTGGAGGTAGGGCAGAAGGATTCCAAGGGTAAGCATTTTGAACTTTTCCCGCACGAGGAACCTGTTGAGGTTGCGCAAGTCCAGAATGGTCTGAGGCCTCCTGTCCTTTTTGGTACTAGAAAGTACCTGGAATAAAAGCCTTGACCTCTCAGGTGGTGGGGCACCGGTTCCACCGCCTGTTCCTGTAGAAGACCTGCTAACTCCTGAAGGAGTAAGTCCCTGTGCAGAGGGAGTCGTGGAGGTTCCCCCGGGAAATAGGAGGGAGGGACCTGGTGGAAGTGGAGAAGATAGCCTTCTCTCACGACTTGAAGCACCCAGGCATCTGAAGTGATGCTGGACCACCTGTGGGCGAAGTGAACCAGCCGGCCTCCGGTGCTGGGAGGAGCCAGCGGAGGGGGAGAGGCTATGCTTAAGGAGTCAAAAACCCCCACCCTGCTGAGCAGGGGCTGGTGGCGCAGGCTTGGGGGCTTGCTGCCTACGGGACCCGTTACCCCGTCCCTTGGCCTGCTGGCCCTGTTGGGGAGCTGCAGGGGCCTGATATTGGGGGTAGTGTTTGTAGGCAGCCGCCTTTCTCGGGTAAAAGGACTTCTTTCCCGAGCCCTTCTTTTTCTGGGAAGGGGCGGAGGTCTTCCTAGAAAGCCTAGTCCTGGTGAGAGTCTCCGTCTCGATTTGTGCAGCCTTTTCAGCCATGGGCTTGCCAAAGAGGTTTTCACCTCGGCAGGGGACATCGACCAACTTGTCCTGCACCCAGGGCTCAAGGTCAGACGACTGAAGCCAAGCCTGTCGGCGGGCACCGATGCCGGCTGCGGCCACTCGAGCCAATGCTTCAAAGCCATCATAGGCTGCTCGGGATATGAATTTTGAGCATTCCCGAATGCCAGTGGACAAGGCCAGGAACCGCCGCAAAGGTTCCTTGGACAAACCAGCGGAGAATCCGGCTAGCTCTTTAGCCAGGTCTCGGAGATACATGCCCATGTATAGCTGGTAGGTCTGGACACGACACGCAAGCATAGAGCCCTGGAAACACTTCTTACCAAGGCCATCCAGGTTACGGGCCTCCCTGCCAGGAGGCACCGAGGAGTGCATCTTCTGGCTCTTAAGACGATGCATGGCCGATTCCACTACCATGGAATGGTGTGGTAGCTGTGCTTTTTGGAAGCCAGGGCTCTTGCGAACTCGATAGATAGAATCGACCCGCTTGCTCAGGACCGGCGAGGAGGCCGGACTCTCCCACATGCGGAAGAGTAGTCGTTCCAGCATGGGAGGAACCGGTACAGTAAAGTGTTCCCTGGCGGGAGAGTCATACTGGAGGGCGTCGAGCTCTTCGGCTCGAGGCTCCTCCTCGGGATCCGCAGGGAAGGCCAAAGCCTTGGCCATATCCCTGACGAAGTCCGAGAACCGGGCATCCTCCGGGGGGACTGCTTCCGAGGTTCGGACTCAGGTGAGTCCGAGGGGACACACCGAGTCCGAAAAGAATCAGGTGACTCTTCCTCTTCAGACTCCCAGACCAACTCCGACGAGGAATCGGTGGGGTCGGCCCGGGCAGGCCGCTGCGCCTGCCGCCCCGACGCCGAGGGAGTCGGCGTCGGCGACCTCGGTCCCGAACGGGAGGCCGAGGGTGACCTCGACCGAGGATCGACTCGAGTTCGCATGGACTCGAGGATCGGCTCGGTCTCCGGGGTCGACTTAGACGTCGACGTCCCGGCGGTCGGGGCAGCGGCGCCAGCGAGGCTAGCGAGCAGTGCCCGCTGCTGGTCCATGAAGGCAGACAGTCTGCTCTCCAAGGCCGTCAACCTGAGTCCGACCTCAGGTGACCCAGCAGCCCCCGACTCGGGCCCCGACGGCGTCGGGCCCGACGTCGGCGGTCTCGGAGGCGAGTCCAGGAGGACCACAGGACTTACCCGAGCAGGCAGCTCCGACTCCAGGCGAGGTCGCTTCGAGAGGTGCTCCTTCTCCAAGGACCCGGGACGGCTATCGGGGCTATGCGACCTGGCCCTCGCGGAGCCAGGAGCGTCCACCGACGCCGCCCTCGCGGGTTTCACCTTCCGTCGATGGTCCCCGGAGGGAGAACCCCTGTCGGAGGAACTCCGGCGACGGTCCGAGCTGGAACCTCTGGACGCGGAGGCCTCCGACGAGGTCCGGGTACGGCTGGGGTCAGCGAAGATCCTATCCCGCTGATGCCGCCGACTTCTCAACGCTTTGGAGGACATTTTGCCGCAGGCCCCACAGATCATTTCTTCATGATCCGGCCCAGGCAGCGGAGGCAATTGTCGTGTGTGTCAGTTAGTGACATATTTCGGTCACACTGACCACACCGCTTGAAACCACTGGCAGCCATCGGGGGAAAAAGGGCCCCTGCGAGGTCAAAGGACCGGGCTGCCAGGGAAAAATCGAAAACGAAACTGACTAAGTCAGAAAAAACCGAAAAAGAAGAAGAGGACTCGTGACCGGCGTCGCGAGTCCGGGCGGGAAAAAGACCGGCGTCGAACCGAAGGAAAAAAGAGAAATTTATGAGTAAAATCAACTTTTTCGCGGGGACTGGCTAAGATGGCACCCTTGGGCGGGAAGGCGACCGCGCATGCGCGCTGCAATTCCCAAAGGCTTTCTTTGAAAGCTGGGGAAAATTGCTCCGCGAGGGCTCCGTCGGCGCCGACGTCACCCATATGTGAGGACTGACTTCCTGCTTGGTCCTGGAGAAAACACAATATCCAATACTCTAAGCTGACGACAATGATATACACCCCGATCAACCTTGACAACCCAGACTACGCTAAAATAGAAGACTGCCTACAACAAATGACAAGCTGGCTCCTACAAAACAACTTGATCATAAATTACAAGACAGAAGCTCTACTCATAACCAGAAACTCCACCTTCATCTCCCCACCTACCATCAAACTCAACAACATCACAATACCTATAAAACCAGAAGTAAAATACCTCGGAGTCACCCTTGACAGAGAGCTAAACCTCGAATCTCACATCAGCAAAACCGAAACGCCTACCTTAAGATGCGAACCATCAGGTGCCTCAAGCCAATTCTCTCCCAAGAACACTTCCGGACCATATGTCAAGCCATCACCACACCTATATTGGACTACTGTAATCACATCTACCTGAGGCTCCCAAAACAAACACTCCAGCCCTTGCAGTTAGCGCAGAACACCGGGCTCTTCAAGGCAGGATCATATCACCCCCATTATGAACCTCTTACATTGGCTTCCTATCAACTCTCGCATCCATTATAAAACTATATTGAGCATTTTCAAAGTCAAACAGGGACTTTCAGCAAACAGTCTACAATCCATTATCAGTTTCGACCCAAACAGCAGACCCCGGAAGAGGGGCAGCGCCAACATCACCACAACATCTAAAGACTTCACCAAAATGAAGCAAACCACATCAAGGAGAGCAACATCCCTAGCAGCACCAGCCATATGGAACTCCCTACCTGCCAGCCTAAGATCAACTGTCGACTTGAAGGATTTCAGAAAATTACTCAAAACCACGCTCTACATACAGCATTACGGAGACATCACGTAACCTGTCCAGAGACCTCAGTCACCTGCTCCTGACTTCCCCTCTTCCCTCAAATGCCCCCTCCCCCTCCCATCTACCCTAGCCACCTCTTCCTCCACTATATATAGCCCCTTGTAAATAGCTCACGCTATATATATTACATCTGTTATTCAAGCTACCCATGTAGACACCCACACAAACACTTCTATCCAACCACTGCATGCAGACACCCCCTCCCCTTACAACTTGAATCGTTTGAAGTGAAAGCTGCCTTGATTTTAGGATAAGGCGGGATACAAATACCTTTAAATAAAAATAAATAAATAAAAATCATTGCAGTCCAATAATGGGAGTTTTCATTTTGAACTTCTCTCACTTTACATGAAGATTCAGTCTGTGTAGATCAAAAATGAGCCTTAGACCATCCGTTTTCTTGTGGATGAGAAAGAATCTTGAATAGAATCCCCGACCTTTTTGTTGGGTTGGGACCAACTTGATAGATTTGTGGAAATGAAGTGCTTTAATCTCCTATTGCAGGATAGGTTTGTGTTACAAGGGGATTGTGATTGAAATAGGTGGATGTTGGAATGGACAGTGGGCAAAAAAAATAAATTTCTGTAGCCCTGATTGATATTGGAGAGGACCTAATAATCCATCAGTCTCTTGCCACTGAACTTCAGTCTCTTGAACTGAAGTATTCTGCTTTCTACTGGAGAGTATTCAAAACTGGGGATTCAGCAGAGGGAATGGTCGGATGTTTTTGTTTCCCTGAACACTGGCGTTGGTTGTATGTCTGAGGTGCAGCATCTGATGGAGTGAATCTAGAGTAGGGGTCGATACCTAAATCTCAAGTAAAATTGTTGAAAATATTCATAAATGTATGGTCTTTGGTAAGAATGTGGCTCGTTTCTACAATAATTCAAGGATATGTCTGGCATCGCAGAGAGTTCCTTCACTGCAGAGCTATCATCTTTTATTTGGGATACAGTTTATTTTATATTTGAGCTAAAGAGACTGTCCGCCCCCCCCCCCCCAAACATGGAACATCAGCTATTTTGTCATGAAAGTCTTCTCTAAGGCCTGATACTTTAAGCCACACATTCCATCTGGCTTCTATGAATGAAGCTGCTGCTCTGGAAATGGACTCATAGGTATCGTCCGTGGACCGAATAAGATGACTCCTGGAGATTGAGTCATAGGAAGTCCTGCTGGGTATCGAGCTAATCTAAGAGCTCATGATAGTAGTGAAGGATTTGAAGCTGGTGATCTTCATGGCCTTTTTTCCCCATGTTATCTACTATTTTGTGCTCCTTTCCAGGAGGAACTTGTGAGGGGTTTAGAAACGTATGCTTGGTGGCAGCTTCTGATGAGGTGATGTCCTGGTGCAGGCAGGACTTTGTACTTTAAATTTTCATGAGGTGGGTTGAACAGTTGATAGGGTTTTCCAAATGGATAGTTGCAGATCCTGCAGAATCTGATGAATTGGTAGTGTTATTACTTTTCAGTACACTACAGGATGGAAGATGGACTGAAAATCCTCATTAGTTGGGTTCAGAGCTGAAGAAAGGGCTAAGGCCATGGAAATCTTTTGTAAGAATTCTAGAGTATTTGCCTTCTGAGGTCTCATGCATTTCATCATGCTGCTGTTTGTGGATGGGAATTGCCCCCTGTTTTGGAACTGCTGTCATCCTAGGGGAACAATATCCTTTCTGAAAATCTGGGGTATGAAATGTCTGGGGACCAGAGACTGTGAAAGTGGCTCAGGCTGTTCAAAAGGGGATCTTGCGGATGGACAAAGGAATGTTGTGCCCATGGGAGTTCCAGTATGTCAGGAGTGGAATTTTGGAGGACAATGGCAGAGTCCTGTACAAATCTGGACAAAAATTGAAGGAGAGCCATATGAGGGGAAAAAAAAAAAAAAAGGACAGGATTCTCTATCTGTGAGACCTTTGGCTCTGGTGGTAGGACTGGATAGTAGAGGGAAGCAGAGAGGCAGAAGGACTTTGAGAGGCAAATGGAGCTCTGGGGATAGTGCCAGAGGCTTTTTCTTGCTCTGTCTGTCTAACATCTGTAGAGAGGGATCTGCATGCCTTTTATTTTGTTTGCGTTTTGAGGGAGGTGTTGTGGTGTCTGAGTTTGTTTGGGTAGGCTTGAGGGGGGATTGCCCTGTGTTAAGATTTGGTCTACCCTGATGCTAAAGTGGAATCAGATATCTTGGAGGATGACTTGCCTACGAGAGCATTGTTCTGAGCATAACTGCTGCAGGTGTAAGAGTGATCAGGAGCCTCGTTTTGGTGAGAAGCTGCTGAGGAGTCTGAGCTGATGTTGGGAGGGAGACTGCTCCCAACAGCGTGGCCTTATTTTCCTTTATCTCCCCTGCCAGAGCCTGTACTAGGACCGGCAGTTTTCTTATAGCTGAGGGCAGAAATTTGGTGTCATGTGCCAACATGATCGCAGCACCAGTAGCACTGCATGTGAGGCGGTGAGAAGTAAATCAAAAAAACTGGGAGGGCCGCCAGAAAGTCTTGTCATCTGAGTTTCTAAAGAAAGCTTAGGTTTGATCTCTTGTACTGACTAGTTTGTTCTTTGCCCAAAAAAAAATCCGAAATGACTGAACAATTCCCACCATGCAAAAAAATTATTTTTTGTCGGAGCTTAGTCAGCCCAGTGCCAGGGACACCACCCTCAGCACCACCGTGACCACTCCATTTTAATAAAGAAAGATACTTTTAAGAAACCTAAAGTCCAAACTTAGCTGTTGTAGCGCCAAAATGCCGAGACTGTAGTTGACGATGTGGCTCCACGTTTCGGGTCTGCCACCATTCAGCACATCAACTCTGCCTCAGGTCCAGAGAAACAGCAAATGGCAAACGTAGCAGCTTTCAGCATCAGGAAAATGTAACGTACTTTTAAGTTCACCGCGTCTGACGTCAGAAGGGCAGACAGCCAATCACTATTAAAATAACCCCAAGCATCACAGGGGACACCCACTGCACAGGGAATCCCCCGGAAAACATCAGGGCAGCTAGCAGAATCAGATTATAGTATACCAGTCCAATTGAAGGTTAAGGCCAGTCGGCTCCACCGAATTGAGAAGATAAATCCAACGTTGCTCCCGAAGTTGAAGTTTTTGTAACCGATCCCCCCCACGGGGGTCCATCGGAATAAAGTCCAGCACCCTCCAACGGAGTGAAGAAAAAGCATGAGCCATGCGTAGATGATGTTCCACCATAGGTGCTGTCAAAGATTTTGTCCGAAGACGGGAGGCATGCTCAGAAAGGCGGACTTACACAGCCCGAGTAGTTCGACCCACATAATAAAAGGAGCAGGGGCAAACTATCAAGTAAACCACATACTCTGTAGAACAATCAGTGTGCCACCTAGTGGTGTAAATCCTAGACGTGTGAGCATCTTCCCAGGCGGGACCCTCAAGAGTCTGGGCACAGTAAGCGCAAGATCCACAGGCAAAGTGGCCAGCATCCGTGTGACTGTGAGGTCGTCGATCAGGCAGTGCTACAGTAGACATCAATTTATCCCGCAGATTAGCAGTACGTGAATAAGCTATCTGCAGAGTAGAGTCCTTAAAACAATTAAGTACCCCCACAACAATTGATGTCTACTGTAGCACTGCCTGATCGACCTCCTCACAGTCACACGGATGCTGGCCACTTTGCCTGTGGATCTTGCGCTTACTGTGCCCAGACTCTTGAGGGTCCCGCCTGGGAAGATGTTCACACGTCTAGGATTTACACCACTAGGTGGCACACTGACTGTTCTACAGAGTATGTGGTTTACTTGATAGTTTGCCCCTGCTCCTTTTATTATGTGGGTCGAAATACTCGGGCTGTGTAAGTCCGCCTTTCTGAGCATGCCTCCCGTCTTCGGACAAAATCTTTGACAGCACCTATGGTGGAACATCATCTACGCATGGCTCATGCTTTTTCTTCACTCCGTTGGAGGGTGCTGGACTTTATTCTGATGGACCCCCGTGGGGGGGGATCGGTTACAAAAACTTCAACTTCGGGAGCAACGTTGGATTTATCTTCTCAATTCGGTGGAGCCGACTGGCCTTAACCTTCAATTGGACTGATACACTATAATCTGATTCTGCTAGCTGCCCTGATGTTTTCCGGGGGATTCCCTGTGCAGTGGGTGTCCCCTGTGATGCTTGGGGTTATTTTAATAGCGATTGGCTGTCTGCCCTTCTGACGTCAGACGCGGTGAACTTAAAAGTACGTTACACTTTCCTGATGCTGAAAGCTGCTACGTTTGCCATTTGCTGTTTCTCTGGACCTGAGGCAGGGTTGTTGTGCTGAATGGTGGCAGACCCGAAACGTGGAGCCACGTCGTCAACTACAGTCTCGGCATTTTGGCGCTACAACAGCTAAGTTTGGACTTTAGGTTTCTTAAAAGTATCTTTCTTTATTAAAATGGAGTGGTCACGGTGGTGCTGAGGGTGGTGTCCCTGGCACTGGGCTGACTAAGCTCCGACAAAAAATAATTTTTTGCATGGTGGGAATTGTTCAGTCATTTCGGATTTTTTTTGGGCTATTGGTTTTATCCGATTGGGTTCTTTTTTTGTTACATCTAGTTTGTTCTTTGGGCAATCCATTGTATATACAATATTCGTCGCCAGCACCATAATTCAAAGGCATCAATTTTTTTCCTATCTTTTTCAGTGTGCAATTTTCACATCCCTATGACATTATTGAAAATACCAAAGCTTGAACGCGTCAAATCTTTGTATGGTGAGACATCTCTGCTCTTGAAAATCTCGTCTAGGTACTTCATAGCCATTCTGCCAAAAGCAATGCGTCATCAGATTTCTTGACTGCTTGTTGGTTCTTTATTGATAGTTTATCCAAGTAGGTTAACGTTTTCCATTATTTCAATTTCTTTTCCATCAACGATGAACTTATCGATTTTACCAGCTGTCAGGATCTTTGTCTTCTTTATATTAAGGTACAGGCCCATTTTAAGACTATGTTCCTTGATCTTGAGAAGCAAATGTTTCAGATTGTCTTCACTTTCAGCCAGTAAAAGTGGTATCGTCAGCATAACGTTACTGATGAGTCTTCCACCAATCTTCACACCTCGGTTGCCTTCATACAGTCCTGCTTCTCTGATGATTTGTTCTGCATATAAATTAAACAGGTAGGGGGAAGTATGCAGCCTTGTCGTACACCTTTGCTGATTTTAAACCATTTTGTTTCTTCTTGTTCTGTTCAAACTGTTGCTTCTTGATCAATGTAAAGCTTGTGCAAGAGAACTATCAGTTGTTCTGGTATACCCATGCTTCTTAATGTGGCTCAGAGTTTCTCATGGTTTACACAGTCAAAAGCCTTTCTGTAGTCAATAAAACATATATAAGATATCCTTTTGGTATTCTTTTGTCTTTTCAAGGATCCATCTCACATCCACAATGAGGTGTCACATTCCTCGCCCTTTCCTGAAGCCTGCTTGCACTTCAGGCAGTTCTCGTTCCAGGTATGGTTGTAGTCTCTGCTGAATAATCTTCAGTAGAATCTTGCTGGCATGTGGGATTAGAGTGATTGTGCAATAATTTCAAGTCAGCTGGATCACCTTTCTTTAGTATTGGTATAAACGCAGATCTTTTCCAGTCAGTCGGCCATGATATTGTCTTCCAAATTTTCTAGCAGAGCCTTGTAAGTATGGTAACAGCTGCATCTAATTGCTGTAGTACTTCAATGAGAATGCCATCAATGCCAGGTGCTTTGTTATTATGAACTTTATCTGGGATAAATCAGCAGTACCATGTAGCTAGGTCTATAATGTGTCAGTCTAGAGGGGCAGGGGGGGGGGGTTGGGGTCATTTTGATGAGTTGATATTGTGAAGCAGCACAACTACAAGTGGCCCTGGAATGGGCGGCAAGTAGGAATAAAGAGTGGATCCAGTTGGAACAAAGCTGCTGGGAATCAGGTCTGTTTCATTATTCTTTGTGGGTAGAGGGGAAATGAACTTTATAAATGGGTTCCCAAGAAATTTCCCACTCAAGAAGTTTGGGATAGATGTAAGAAAAGGCTGCTCCACAGGCAGTAGTTATTTTGACACACCTCGCTTAGATTTCATGGCACTTTTCCTCCAGGTTTGACTGATGGGGTATTTCAATGGTGGGAAAAAAAGAGGAATTGTGGTATATTGGGCAATTCATTAGGGAGGGGAAGGTCATGTCTTGAACTGCCGGAATCTTTCCTGGTACAGGATAGTGACAGGTATCCCTAATATCAAGTGGAGCATTGTATTCTGAGCTGGGGGAGAGCTCTTGTGGGGGTGGTGTTGTTGCCTCTAGAGTGGGCCTTTGATGCTTTTAGTGTTAGGGGCGCTACATCACAGTTTTACAAAGCCTGGAGAGTGGGAGGTTAGACAAACCTCGCCACCAGCAAAAGTGGGAGGAGGATATGGGCGTGGACTGGTACCCTGAGGCGTCGAAGGGGGTTATAGAATACCTACTAAAGGGAATGATGACCTATTTACTTGAAAATAACTAACTATAAGCTTTACTACAGGTGGTACTACATTCCTATGAAAATCTATAATGTGTTAGGGAAGGGGGTCAGTGTTGGTGGAGGTGTGAGGAGGCTGGTACCTTTGCCCATGTGTGGTGGTTTTGCCCTAAAGTGATGGTGGAAGATAGTTTTCCATTGGTTGGGGGGAGGTGATTGGAAAAGACTTGTTCTGAAATATAGCATTTGCCTTACTGCTCAAGGCTCAGGCTGACCTCCGAGGTGCATAGGCTCACTGTGTGCGATTTGGGTTGATTGTAGCATGGCTAGCCTTGGCCAAAGCATGGAAACAGGATATACTTCCAGGTATTAAGAGTGTGCATAAAAAGTTGGACTTTATTTGAACTATGGCAAAATTTATTGCCTCAGTTTTGGAAAGTATGTACCAACTTTCTCAAGTGAAAGGGTTGTCACCCTCACGGTGGCCAGCCCAACGCCTAGGGCGCCGAGTCTTGGTCTGCCTGTGGTGTTCCTGCCTCAGAGAGCGTGGGCTTGCTTTAACCCTGCAAGGCCTTCTGGGAAAGTAAGTCCCTTTACCCTTGAGCACAGATGAGTTGCAGTCGAGTGGTTTCAGGCAATGACAATTTATTTTCCGCTTCCCGGCGGATTAAATGCAAGTGAATAACTCAGGACAAAACATTGCCATACAATTGGCTTGAGGAAATTATACATGAACTCAGGTAAGTTAGCCTTGTCAGCTTCAGGCTTTAAATGTGCAGTGCTTGATACAAAACAAATCACAACAGCTTCAATTAGCAAAGAAAATGTTCCCTTTTCTTCTGCTGCTTTTACAGTCTCTCACAGACACTATTCAGCATAGGGAATTCACATGGTCAGCCAAAAATAATGTACAGTCCATCCGATCATCCACTATTTCATTATGGTCAGAGTCTATCTGCATTTCCTCAGCATCAGGAATAGCAGGGTGTGGCAGTAAGCTGCTATCCTGATCTTTGAAACAAACGGTTTCTCTGACCTCACGTGGTTTCTCTCTGTAACACTCTCCTGAGCAGGGTTGTAAACTACCATATGTGCTGTAGTTTTTGTCCAGGGAGTTTGCTACTTTCTGGTAACTATAGGGAACTGCTTTATAGCTAGGTTCAAACTTATATGACTTATTAAGCCTACCTTTTGGCTTTGAAAGGGAAGGAACTCCACTCTGCAGGGTTAGACTAGTTCTCAAACACAGCTTGTGTTTGGCTTGCCTTTCAGCCTATTAACTTTCCCCTCAGACGTACCGGTATTCTCCTGCCAGCATGTCTCTCTCTTAGGAGCGTGTGAGCTTTGCCAAGCCTGCCTCTCAGGAAGATTCTTCTCTCTCCTGCCTTTACCAGACAACCCCTGTCCTGGGTTGCTTCCTTCTGGCCTCAGGAATATGGCTCCCTTGGTTCTCACTCCTCTTTGACTCCTTCTAGTCAGCGTGCTCCTTTGCTGGCTTCCTTTCTCGTCCTCCCTTCGGTTCTGCTTGGTCCAAGCTAATGACCAGTTTTTATCATTGTAACTCTCAGGGCTTAGCTGTGCCCTGCCCTGAAACAGGTGAAACTCATTACCTTCTGAGCTAGGGAATACATCACTGCAGGGGCGTGTCTTTCTAGCTCGTGACTCTGTTACTTCTTCTTTGAAAACACTGAGCCATGTGCTCAGACTGCCTGTCAGTTTCTGAAAGCAAATCCTCATCTTGCCCTATCTTTATAGGCTCAGAAGGGACTTCTTCATGACAGGGGGTGACTCTTCCCAACAGTGTTTCTGTACCTTGCCAAGGCGTGTTTGTAAATAGAATCAATGATGAAAGCTGTGTGGTGCTTTGTTACTGAAATTCCTAGGGGTGGGGTGGGGTGAGTTTACTCTGTTGGTGGGACCATTTGGTATTGTTTTTGCTGAAGCTGTTCTAATTTATTTTTCTGTCATTTGCACAGCATTGGAATCTATCTTGTTAAGGTTGATACTTGGATGGCTCACAATAAAAATTGTTAATTGTAAAACAAAACAAACAAGTCTGGCCTTTGACATTTACATAGCAGGCATAAGGAGAAATTTCACTTACAGTTAATTTCCTTTCCTGAAATACTGCTAGACCAGTCCAGACAAGCAGGTCATGTCCCCCTGCCAGCAGATGTTGGAGACAGAGAAAAAAAACACTCCAGAGCTGTGATTGGTTGGGCTCTGGGTGACATAGGAGTGCCCCTAGAGGACCTAGTCAGTATTCTTTTGACAAGCACCAATATAAGGAGAAAACCTGACTAACCAATTCAACTATGTACAGGTAACAACTAATTCAATTAAAACCCTCAACTCGAACCATGAAGGATGGAGAAGAATCAAACATCATTTCTTGGAGAAAAAAACCTGAATGCACTGTTGTGGACTTTAAACCGGAATATGTATTTGTTTGTGTCTGAAGTAAGAAGAAGAACGTCGGCTCCTCTGCACCAGCAGTCGCGACACTGACAATGGGGTGGGTTCTGGACCGGTCTAGCAGTATTCCAGGAAAGGAAATTAACGGCAAGTAAAATTTCTCCTTCCAGTTCATACTGCTAGACCAGTCCAGACAAGCGGGAAGTACCCAAGCTAATGAACCCCAGGGTGGGCAGAGAGAGCCGCTGATAGCACACTAGCCCCAAAACGACTGTCCTCCGTGCCTGAACGTCTAGGCGATAATGCTGGACAAAAGTAGACAAGGAAGACCAGGTTTCCGCTCGACAAATATCAAGAGGGACTATGTGTGATCGCTCAGCCCAAGACGTAGCTTGAGCTTGAGTCGAATGTGCGCGAAGACCGTCAGGCACTGGCTTGCCTTGTAGAATATAGGCTGATTCGATGGTACGGCATATCCATCTGGCGATAGTAGATTTTGAAGCTGCCATACCTCGGTGCGGTCTCGCAAAAAGCACAAAAAGATGGTCGGTCTTGCAAAAAGAATTGGCGACTGAGATAGCGAAGGAGAATCCTTTTGAGATCAACTGCCCGGAGATTCTTGGAACGTCCAGGACACTGTTCCTTAGAAAAGGTAGGCAACAAAAGAGGCTGATTGACATGAAAAGGAGTAATCACCTTAGGCAAGACTGAGGGAACAGTGCGAAGGGATACTCCCTCTGTGGAGAATGACAAATACGGATCCCTGCAAGAGAGGGCCCTGCAGCTCCGAAATGCGACGAGCCAAAGTTATTGCCACTAAGAAAACCATCTTAAGTGTCAAATCCGTTAAGGAAACGTCCTTTAGAGGCTCGAAGGGTGGAGACATCAAAGCCCGTAGTACCAAGACAAGGTCCCAAGCAGGGCCTTCTGGGCCAGTTGCCATTCGCCAGGATCGAGTGTATGCCGACTGAGAAAGTCCGCTTTCACGTTGTTGGTTCCCGCAATATGCTGCGCTGAGAGCGCTTGGAGGTGTCTTTCCGCCCAAGGGAAGAGAAAAGACATCTCCTTTGACACCCCTGCACATTTTGTGCCGCCTTGGCGGATGAGGTAGGACACTGTAGTGGTGGCATCGCACAAAATCCGAACCTCTTGACCCTGGAGACAATACTGAAACTTTAGTAAAGCAAGGCGGGTTTGCTCTTGCCTCGAGACGGTTGATCGTCCATCGTGACTCACGCAACGTCCATGTCCCTTGCGTTGAATGGGTTTGACAGTGCGCTCCCCATCCAGTCAGGCTGGCGTCTGTAGTCAGCAAGATCCAGCGTGGACTCTCCAAGAGTATTCCCTTAAGGAGATTGCGTGATGACAGCCACCAATGCAAACTGCGCCGGACCTTCAGCTGTACCGGAAGTCAGATCTGATAGTACTCCGCTACTGGCGACCATCTTGACAGGAAAGCGTGTTGTAGACAGCGCATGTGCGCTCTGGCCCAAGGCACAAGCTCGATGGTGGCAGCTATAGACCCCAGGACTTGGAGATAATCCCATGCTTGTGGAGCTCTTTGAGCCAGAAAACCTTCAGATCTGAAAAGCCAGCTTGAGGAATCTTTCCCGAGTCAGGAATACACGCCCCTGATAGACTTTCTAGGGGGACGCTTCGATATTTATCTGTTGAGACGGGAGAAGACCAAGCTCCTGCAGGAATAACACACTACTATCAAGACAGTCTTGTAGACTTCCTGGAGGGAGTCTGTGCGAATGAGCCAATTGTCTAATAAGGGTGTACTCTGATGCCCTGCTTGCGTAAGGCAGCTGCTACGACTACCATCACTTTTGAGAAGGTCCGAGGCGACACCGAAAGGCATTGCCCAAAATTGATAACGCTGTCCAAGGAGTGCGAAGTAGAGGAAGTACTGGTGGTTGTCTTGAATGGGAATATGAAAATACGTTTCCCCTAAATCTAGGGAAGCCAGAAACTCCCCTCTGTGTACTGCTTGAATGACGGATCGCAGGGTCTCCATTCGGAAGTGCGGTACTCGAAGACTGCGATTGAAATCTTTGAAGTCCAGAATTGGCCGGAAGGAACCGTCTTTCTTGGGCACCATGAAATAGATAGAATAGCAGCCTTGTCTTCTTTCCAACAGAGGGACCGGACGAATGGCTCTTAACAAAAGGAGACTGCACCGTTAGTTTGAATGGCTAATCATGGTCTGATGAGAGTCCTGGAGAGACCAGGAAGGCGTCATGACTGGGTCGGCAACATTCGAAAGCGTAGCCGTGAGAAACTATGTCGAGGACCCAGTGATCTGAAGTTATGCATGCCCACTGGCGAGAAAAAGGAGCCAACCGCCCCCGACAGGCAGAGGCGTCTTGAGTGGGCGTCTCGTCCCATCAGCTGGAAGGGCGGGAGGTTCCCGTAAACTTCGCTGGGCCTGAATAGGAGTCAGTTCCTTTGCGGGCTCCCCGAAAGGACTGTGATCTTTGACCGAAGCGATTGGCAGGAGTGGATGAAGTACTTGGCTTAAAGGATCTGTATCTCTGAGAGTCACGAGTTCTAGAAAATCGAAAGCCTTGGGACCGAGACCCACGACAGGAGAATGCCTTTGGCTTGTCCTCCGGCAAGCGATATGGTTTCACCTCCCCCAGATCTTTTACCAGTTTATCGAGATCTTCGCCAAAGAGGAGTCTCCCTTTAAAAGGAAGTTTTGACAGCCGCGTCTTAGAGGAAACATCCACTGCCCACTGACGCAGCCAGAGCCATCTGCAAGCCACTGTCACCACTGCTACGGAGCGAGGTGACAGCCGCAAGAGATCATAGAAGGCATCTGCCAGGAATGCAGCAACGGACTCTAAACGAGCCAACTTGGGATCATCTGGAAGCTGCTGAATCCATCGAAGGGAGGCCCGCGCAACTAGACCTCCACACACCGCTGTGTGAAGGGAAAGAGTGGATGACAAAAAAAACATCTTTAGCAGACTCTTGACTTTCTGGTCTTGCTGGTCGCGGAGTGCTGCTCCGCCCTCAGCTGGAATTGTGGTATGCTTGGTGACCCCGGTCACTAACGTATCAACTTTCGGGTATGTCAGCCAATGGTCCAAGTCAGAGGGAGACCAAGAGTCTAACTGACCAATACGGCATGCCGTACGTAGAGAGGACTTTGGAGAGTCTCACTCTCGAGAGACCATTTGCTGTAACTTGGCTGGAAAGGAAAAAGCTTTGGAAGGCTTACAAATGCTCTGTAAAATGGGATCCGGCTGTAAAAGGGTTTGAGAACTTTGAGGATCAGGCGTGTTGGCTAGGCGTAGCAACTCTATCACTTGTGTGATTAGGGCCGGCAACTCCTCTTTCCGAAAAAGTCTGATATCTTGAGAATCCTCTTGAACTCTCAGCAAAGAATCAGACGGAGAATATTCCACATCTGCTTTCTCCAATGAATCAGGGCTCACCTCTGAAGATTTAAAGTCTTCTTGGATATCTGTAGCGTCCCGCAAGCCTCATGCAACGTTCCTGGGAGGATGTACTGCTTTAAGATCTGAGGTCTTATGGGACCGCTTGCGAGACCCCGCCATATCTTTGTCTACTACCGGGGCGGGTGTTGGAGGTATTCCAAAAGACTCTGAACACCACAGGTGCCATGCCTGGCGGAAGAGCATCAGGAACTGTCAGCCGAAGCTGCTGTGGCTTCCAGCGGCTGTGGAAGCAAAATGGGAGCTGACCGAGCCCTTTCTACAGGTGGACCCGGCTGCAGGGGCTCTAAGGAGGGAAAGGTTAAGGCACTGATGTCCCCAGCTGGCAGCGCAGTGGGTATGCAGGAAGATTCTCCTGGATGCAGCATACAGGTGGAACACAAGTGATCTATTAACTCCTTCTGCTTCCTATTACATATAATGCACCTGTGCAGAGAAAGCACAGTTAATTACATGTAACAGGTGATCTCTGGGAACAGCAGGAATAAGCTTTCACATATGGGTACGTCGGTACTGAAGGAGTCTGCGCGGGAATGCTCCCCAGTGTCCAATCAGAACGCTTTTGGGAGCATCCCAACACGCCTGCGTGCTGCCTTCCCGCCTTTCCCAACTGCCTCTCCTCAGTTAAGTTTTAAAGCTGAGACCAAGAGAGAGAGTGAGAGAAAGGGAAAGATAGAGATAGAGAAATGCAACTCCTAGGGGAGGTGGGTGGGTTGTGAAGACTTATTCCTGCTGTTCCTGTGCTATCCCCAGGAACAAGCAGGAATGAGTCTTCACATATGGGGACTCCCCAAGCTAAGATGTCCGGAGGGAGTCCTAGCATGTTGCGAATCTAGAATGAGCCATGCTACTCCTCAGAACCTCAGGCATACTGGGGATGGAGGGTAGGAGCTGAATTACAGAAAGGTGCTGTGGAACAGCTGGACTAGAACAGGAGTTCTAATATGGACCTCCCTTGGTGGTATTGTAAAAAGTCTATTGAGGTTCATATGGATCTGTTAGAAGAGCCAGTAGAAGATCCTCAAGGAGTACCTCACTGTGAAGTAGAGGTAATAAACTGTAGAAAAAACAAGTGGAGGTCAGAACCCTTCAGGGTGAGAAATAGCCCCAGGGGAAACTGGGGTAGTACAATGAGGTAGGGCTTCAGCGGGAAACGCAGAAGGTACTATTAGACAAAGCTTAAGCTCTTTTGGCCGAAGAACAGTACAATCCTAGGACCAAAAGGAAAATAAGTCTGACCGATTTGGACTGACAATAGAAATAGTCCATGTAGGAGAGAAGGGGTATGGAGACCCCTGTATCCGATAACAAAGTAAGGACAGACTTATGAAGCGTTACAGCTTTAGATTAACTGAAGATCTGAAACGTCTTTCCCAAATGAGTTAATTAGGAAAGAAAAAGGTACATGGAGAGCTTCAGAGGTACCTAACCCTGAAAGGTTATGGTAAGAAAAAAATTTGCTAATTACCACAGGGAGTGGTTGTATGTGTAGAACCCTAAGCATGCTGGACAGCATTGATAGGGGTAGTGCCCATCTGTCAGTCATATAGGGATATATGGACCTAAACAGACAGATAGATACATATCTACCTAAAAGAGATATCTCGACAGATATATATACAGAGATATACATGGGCAGAAGATACACACATTATATATATATATGTGTGTATATCATGTGTGTGTGTATATAGATACAGATACATGTCTCCATGTATGTAGATGGAGACATGGCTATATAACTAGATCCCCATAGGAGTATGGGGAGAGAGAAAGATGCATCTAATAGCAAGAAGGGTGATACCTGCTTGAATAGATGCACAGAGAATCTTCTTTCCCTGGTTATGATTGACAGAATCAGAGGAATGGTCTCCCTGACAAGGAGGAGTCTAGATTCCTTTAAGAATTCGAGCTCTTGAATAACCAGGATTGCCTACGTGAAAAATGCAGAGGATAACTTCAGTCTGCAGGCAGCAAGTCCAGATCTCTCCAGAACTCCAGTATGGTAAATGGATAGAAGACGCCAATGGAATAAGATACCATATTGACCCGCCTATGAGGGCAAGATGGGTATCATGCGTCCTTCAGTTGAACATGAGCGTCCCATGAAGTATCGGGAAGGAAGCATATAAGGACGAGCTGCAACGAAAAGAAAAGAAAACTATCCCTGGTGAGAAGTCCAAAGATGTGGACCAAGCCAGGGGATTGGCCATTCTTTAGGTTTTCACGTGATGTAAGGCCTCTGTCCTTTGTTTTGAAAAGAGATTTTAGATGAGATGGTAAGGGTAGGGAACACCTACCAGTCATGGGAGCATGACTGGGTGAACCCCTCCTAACCATCTGGGGTTATCTGCTAGACAAGATACTAATGCTCTCTAGCAAGGGCCCATAGTGCAAAGCTACTCTGTAGAGTTGCAGAGAGCATGTTGCAGGTTGGTTAGAAGAAAAAACTGGCTGCTTAAAGCCAGTAGGTAACAAACTATTCTGCCAAAAACAAGGGAATTGGAGATGGCGAAGAATAGAAGTCAAAGATGGAGTGGAGGAGTGGCCTAGTGGTTGGGGAAGGTACTTCAGGCCAGAAGGTCGGTGGTTCAAATCCCACTAGAGGACAGCAACCTTGGGCTGGAAGGACTGGGGTTTCTAGTCCCACAGGTGCTCCTTGTGGTCTTGGGCAAGCCACTTAACCCTCCATAGCCCATGTTCCCTGTAAAATAGTTATCTCCAAGTTATAATGCCCTGTTCAATGTAATTTCAGTTTGTTCAATGTAAACCGCACTGATGCAGAATAGCGCGGTATATAAGAGAATATAAATAAATAAATAAAACCAACAAGCCTGTGATGATAGGTTTTCCAAAAAAAGTTGATAACCTGTTTTGGGTTACTACCCAGGCCGGAAGGATTGCTAGTGGGGGACAAACCCTGGTTGTGTGGTGAACAGAACCAGTGGTTTAACCACTAGGAACTACTGCATTTGCAGTAATTACCAGGGCAGCGGAAAAAAAAAAATCTTTTTTTTTTTTTTTTTTAAATTTCAGATTGGAAAAAGAAACAGACATAAGCAGGAGTGGTAAGACTTCCTTATTGTCTGATAAGCTGCCCTAAAATAAGCATGTGAAAGGGGGAGACAACTGTGGAAAGGAAACCCCTTCCTGGAATAGGTAGAGAACCATAGGGGCTTACCAATGTAATAGAACCACTCTTACAAACCGAATGTTGTAGTAAGAGGGCAGGTAAGAGACTTAAAGGAGACTCATGATGTAGTAAGTCTCTGAAAGGTAAGATGATACATGCTAGTACAGGGAAAACTGTCTTATTGATAGTTGTTACACCTCTTTTTCCCAGTGGGAGGAAGAGAAACCTGTTAACTATGGGCATGATCATCATAAAAACTCTTAGAGCAAAAAGGATGTCTCGTGAAAAGAGATCCATGAGAATTTAGGACGAAATTAGTGTAGATGCTTCAAGTGAAAAGAAGCAGACTACAAACTCTAACCCCCAAGCAGGAGATGAAATGATAAATCTATCAGAAACCCTGCAGCTGGCTGGGTTTGCTGAACCTGTTGAGGTTGTAGTTTCTTTAGCCCGGTCCGATGTTTCCCCTGTCTGGGAACATCTGTATGATGGGTAGAAGATGGATAAAACTTTTTCACCTTAGGGGAACAAAGTTTGTTAGGAAATTTCTTACCAACTGGGAAAGAGGAAGGCGTAGACAAGCCTCTGAAAACAGCAATGTCAGTGGTTAACTGAGCAGCTTGGAGTAAAGACTCCTTGTTAAAGAGATTTTCTCCAGTGCAAGGAGTATTTCCCAGTCTTTCTTGTACCCATTTGTCCAAGTCTGACACTTGGAGCCAGGCTTTACGTCGTGCCCCTATAGCTATAGCAGACGTTCTGCTAACAGACTCAAAAGAGTCTAGGGAAGCAAGAGTAAGGAACCTAGAGATATTTTGAGCATGACTAACCAATAAGGAATAGTCTGCTCTTTTGGGCTCTTGAAGAAAAGGGGTCAAAAATAGTAATTTCTTTGTGACTTCAAGAGATAATCCCATATAGAAAATATATGAGAGAATTTGTGCTGAAAGCATGGATGCCTGGAAGGTTTGGCGTCCAAAGGCATCTAAAGTCTTAGACTCACGACCTGGTGGATAAGAAGAATGCTTTTTAGTACTGTTAACATGCCTCATTGCTGATTCTACAACAATGGAATGATGAGGAAGTTGAGTCTTTTGAAAACCTGGAGAAGGGGGCACCTTGTATAGAAGATCAGTTGCCCTAGAAGGTGTGGATACCGTTAAAGGAGTTTCCCACATTCGAAAGAGCAGATCCTGCAAGGTCTGATGCAAAGAAAGCATGATGTCCTCCTTTGGACTCCAGGGAATATACAGAGATTCTGTATTCCCTGGTGCAGGATCTTGACCAGGTATAGAAATGGCAAGTGACTTTGCCATATCAAGCAGAAATGCTTGAAAAGAAAAATCCCGAGGGAAGACCTCTAGAAAGAGGAGTACAGGCTAGATCTGTTGAAGAACTAGCATTGGCAACCAGGGATCTATCCAAATTGATTGGAATAGAAGACCCTAAGGGGTGGAGCAGCGGACTGTCCTTACAGGATGGTCGCCGGTACCGCAGGAGGTCGGGACCACAAGCAGTCGGTAGCGCATCGTACATGCTAGGGATCGATTCCAAACTCGGTACCGAAGGAAGCGAGCCTGTTGAAACAAGCATGGAAGGTACCGACAGCGATGCTAATGTGGATACCGGTACCGATTCCGGTACCGTATCCGATACCGATACATGAAGACGAGTCAGTGACAACTCTAACGGTGCCGAAGAAACCGAGAGTGCCCGACATGGATCATCGGAACCGTGCCTTCGGTACCGTCCAGTGTCGGTACCAAGTCGTCGGTACCCAGTCATCCAGACTGGAGATCGATTCCAGACTCGGCATCGAAGGAAGCGAGTCTATCAATGCACATCTGGAGGGTACCGACGTCAGTACCAGTACCGGTACGGGGATCGATACCGATACTGGAAGATCGGTCTGCAGCGTCTCTAACGGGCCCGAGGGAACCAGACTGCGATCTTTGGTGAGGAATGTTTCATCCAACACCATTGCCGATGCCAGGGTATGGGTACTGCTCGAAGCGGATGCCACCACCGAGCATGGCTCAGGTATGTTCGGAGAGGGGTGAACCTCAGGAACAACCTGAAACCCCATTAAGGATTTGGAGGCCGAAGACTCCCACCGGGGTTTTAAAGCCAGAGTGTCCCCGAGGGTAAGGCCAGAGGCATCTCTATGCTGTGCATGAGATCTACCACTCGAGGACCGGCTAGTCTTAACAGACTGTTTTTGGGTTACCTGATCCTGCGAAGAAGAAAGGGTGGTCGGTGCCCTGAAGTTGAATGGGGACCGCGTATCGAAGTGAACTCGATGCTGAAGACTTCTTCCGACTATACTGTTGCAGGAGAGACACTCCAGCAGATAGTGGTCAGGACCCAAGCAGGGTAGACACCAATTATGAGTGTCTAAAATCAATTTTGTACCGCCACAGTTTGAACATTTCTTAGGGATAGTGGCTGGTGCTTCCATGAAGGAAAGTGAGTAGGCCTAGCAGGCCGAAAAAAGCGTCAGGCACCAAGAAGGAAAAAAGTATTCCTTAAAAGGAAAATTTACAAGAAAAAAGAAAAGAAACACCGGCGGTACCGGTGGCGTCGGGGAAGGCAGACGCGACCACAAGAAAACCAAAAAATAAAAGAAGAATTTTCTGCGGTGACAGGAGGATGTCCTGCCGGCTCCGCGGAAAAACGAAAACTGAGGAGAGGCAGTTGGGAAAGGCAGGAAGGTAGCACGCAGCCATGTTGGGATGCTCCCAAAAGCGTTCTGATTGGATGCTGGGGAGCGTTCCCGCGCAGACTCTGTCAGTACCGACGTACCCATATGTGAAGACTCATTCCTGCTTGTTCCTGGAGATGCAGGCATTGCAGAAGCTTTAAACAAAAATCAATGTAGGCTTAGGGAAACAGAAGACTCTTCAAGGAAAAGGGATTTTGAAACGCCCTGTGCCTTCACAGCATGTTAAATGCTTTGAAATGGCTGCCCAGAGCTGCTCCCGCCAAACACACACTGAAGGGAAATTTCTCCTGATTTCAAAATGGCCGCCGGCACAGAAAAACTGCAGAATAAAGGTTTCCTAAGCTCTAAAAACCTCAAAAATGCGGTTAAATTGCCAGGGGAGAGGAGAGGAGAGCTGCCAAAAATTGAAGAAACACAGACCCGGTGATGCCCATGCCGTTAAAAAACCGGAAGTAAGAAAATCGCTGTGAGGGAACCCAAGCAGGTACTCACTGTGCTGCAGAGAAGCAGAGGCTTGCCGGGAAATATTTTAAAGATGCTGTAAAAAAATTATAACTGACTGGATGGCAAAACATTTGATAGATTGATCCACCCCCAGCTACACAGGCTCTGTGACAGAGGCTAGGAGCTGTTTATAATGCAGAGCTCCAATGATCTAAGGATCAGGAGCTCAGACCCTGCTGTATTGTCACTAACTATAGTTTAAAAGCAATACAGCTATAAGAGAGGACCTGGAAACCTCAGAGAAACACCTCTTGTGTGCTCTGAGTGCACTCAGGCAAGAGACAAAATTGTTTAACACCTTCATCTGCTGGAGACAGAGAAAATACTGACTAGGTCCTCTAGGGACACTCCTATGTCACCCACAGCCCAACCAATCACAGCTCTGGAGTGTTTTTTTTCTCTGTCTCCAACATCTGCTGGCAGGGGGACATCACCCGCTTGTCTGGACTGGTCTAGCAGTATGAACTGGAAGTGTAAAGTATATGCTCGTTTGGATGCAAGGTTCTCAACATTGATTAAGAAGCCAATTGCGCTCACCCCTCTGGTGTGTAATACCATTTCCAAACATCTCAAAAGAGAAGCTTTTTTGCACGGCTTCCTAATTGGCTATGCTTGGAAGTGAAACTGTAAAATATGGCACTTAGGAGCCCTTTTACTAAAGGGCGCTGTGGTATAGCACCAAACACACCACGCCATGGTGCATTAAGGCAGCACCACAGCATTAACTGCCGGGAGTGTGGAAAGCATGTTCCTGGCAGTACTGCCGGGTATGCAAACCCTGCTGCGGCACTAGAAGAGCACAAGTGCATTCAGCACTACCTGTGGATTTGGTGGCGAGTGTACTCGCACTACTAGCCCACCATGCAGGTACTGTGGGTGCATTATCTGTGCAATGCTTGCCCTGCCCACTCTCTACCCTAATGCGCCATGGACAGTTAGTACCATAATCAAGCAATACTAACAGACATGGCCCTGCGCCGTCTACGTGGATCCAATGCATGCTTTTAGCGCATAGTCATGCGAGTGCTGACACCTACATATGTCAACAGCAAAATTAGCCCCTACATCTGTATCGCCACTTACACATGCAGATCCCCAAGTGAGGCTTTTCTTTTCCTTTTAAACATATTTCTAATTAAAATGACTGCTGCCATCGGACATGCACGGACTTGCACATGTACTCCTATATATCCTTATATGCATTTTAGAAAACATTCCGGTTCACTGAGCCTTTTGTAAAAATATCCAAATGAAGATATTCACAATTTTCCTGGGTATTTCCCACATAGCAATCCTATGCAAAATGGAACTTTATATACTTACCATCTTACACCCCAACCACTTCTGATATTATCCACCCAGTCACCCTCATACCAGGATGTCCCATCTTCATTAAAATAAATGGTCCCCTAGAATAACAGGAAAAAAAATGAAAAATAAGTATTTATGGACTGGTTTTATCCAAATGTTAGCATATATCCTTAATTAACACCACTTTATTTTTTTTTACTCTGTATGAGACAGAAAACTATATTTAAATTGCAATTTCAAATGTATGTTATCACTAAAAAAAAAAAAAATAATAGTCAAGGATTATTGCTAAACTGGGATTTCTCCAAAATATTTAGAAACAATGGACAAATAAAACAAATACTATTTAAAATAGTTTCATAGAAATACCTGGAAGTGTCACTACCTAAAATAGATATTTATAAGACCTTCTAAAGGAGAAGGATTGGCCTAGTGACTATGACCTGAGAACCAGGGAGGAGTCCACCCACAAAGCAACACACACTCACACACTCAACAGCACCAGTCCAGAGCGAGGTGTAAACCAAACATAGTTTATTAAAATTCAGGAGGGAACTCTCCAAACACACCACCACCCCGACCTGGCTGTGTTTCAGCACCGCCTTCGTCAGGGGTTGGGCCTGTATAAGGAGCTATTATAAACAGAAAGCAGATTAAAATGATCCATATTACATACTAATTCACGTAAAATCAGATAAAAAAAACAATGCGCCAAATGTGAGCCATTCATATAGTGATGTCATTCTACAGTGCAAACTAAAAATGTGATAAAATGAATAAAAGAATGTAAACAGCATAAAAGGATAAAACGAGAAACAGAGCGAGGACACGGAAAACCCATATTCAATGAGGTATCCAATATTGGCTAATAAACATTGCGACAGAGAGCACATCAAAACTATCAGGCATGTAATAAAAGGTCTCAGCTCAAACAAAATTTTGATGCAGCTGGCTCTAGCTCTCACTCCTTTCCTTTCTCTCCTTCCCCCCTTCTCCCTCCACTATACGAATCGCTCACATTTGGTTTATTGTTTTATTTTTATCTTGTAAGCATTTCTTTCTCTAAATCTTGGGGGAAAAGGGAATTCTTTGGGTTAAAGCTGATAAATCTGTGTATTTTAGAATCCAGTGTATGTTAAGTCATTCAGGGCTTAGTACCACCAGAGGGCTTTAATTTAAATCAAATCAGAGTATAGCTGAAGTAAATATTCTTTGAGTTGAAAGAAATAAATTGTTTCTAGAAACCTTTGCAAAGAAGCTTCCAGTTAGGATGAAAGAGACCTGTGAAATTATATTAAACAGGTATTAAAGTCAAGTGACAGATCAAAGGGGCAAATTGAAAGGCTCCCACTATCAAGCCGTGTGAATCACCCAGGAAATGGTTAAGAGATTACCTTAGAACAGGGATCTCTAATTCCAGTCCCAGAGGGCCACAAACCAGTCAGATTTTCAGAATGTCCCTAATAAATATGCATGAGATATTTGCATGCACTGCCCCCATTGTATTCAAATTTATCTCATGCATATTCATTAGGGACGTCCTGAAAACCTGACTGGTTTGCAGCCCTCCCGGACTGGAATTGGAGACCTCCACCTTAGAAGCACAGGTCAGGGCACTATGCAGCAAGTCAGCTTTTACTAAGTTTTCTTTCCCTTCTACCCACCCCAGTCAATCTTAGCTTCATAGGCTCTTAAACCTATTAAAGGGGAATAGGTAGTCAAAATCACTTTCAGGTTCAATTGGTTATCCTCACCAAGTATAGATTAATTAAGGCCCTGAAATTAATTAACCTTGAGATGAACAAAGTCCCTTAAACCTATTAAGGGGATCTGGGCATGATTGTATCTGATGATCTTAAAGTAGCTAAACAGGTAGAACAGGCGACGGCAGTGCCTCGGTATAAGTCTTTGGTGCGACCTCATTTGGAGTATTGTGTGCAATTCTGGAGACTGCACATTCAAAAGGATATAAACAGGTTGAAGTCTGTACAGAGGTTGGCTATTAAAATGGTTAGTGGCCTTCATTATAAAAGCATATGAGGACAGACTTAAGGATATTAATATGTATACTTTAGAGGAAAGGCGGGTAGAGACGATGGTTATTTTATTTATTTAATGTCTTTTCTATACCACACTCTTTAGAATCAGTGCAGTTTACATGAAACAGTTAATTTATACAGTGCGGCCGAGCCTGCACTGTATTTACAATGAACAGGTAAAGCACAGTTACTTACCTGTAACAGGTGATCTCTGGGAACAGCAGGAATAAGTCTTCACATATGGGTACGTCGGTACCGACTGAGCCTGCGCGGGAACACTCCCCAGCTTCCCAAAAAGGAAAGCTTTTGGGAGCATCCCACAGCGCCTGTGCACTGCCTTCCCGCCTTTCCTAACCGCCTCTCCTCAGTTCGAGTTTAAAGCTGAGACAATAGAGAGAGAGAGGAAAGGAAAGATAGATAGATACAACTCCTAGGGGAGGTGGGAGGGTTGTGAAGACTTATTCCTGCTGTTCCCAGAGATCACCTGTTACAGGTAAGTAACTGTGCTATCTCCAGGAACAAGCAGGAATGAGTCTTCACATATGGGGACTCCCTAGCTAAGATGCCTGGGAGATCCAAGGATATGAGACCCGGGGAAGGGTTCTACGTCCTCCTATGGATCTCAGGCATCCATCCAGGGAAGGAGGGTAGGCGTTTTTAAGAATGGAACAGGTGTTTGAGGACAGCCTGACCAAACAAGGCATCCCGGCAGGAGTCCTTGTCCAAGCAGTAATGGGCTGTGAAGGTATGAACCGAGGCCCAGGTGGCTGCTCGACAGATCTGGTCGATGGACACAGAATTTAGATGAGCCACAGAGGTGGCCATGGCCCTCACATTATGAGCTGTGACATGGCTCTCCAGAGAAAGGTTCTTACTCTGGTAGGCGAAAGAAATACACTGAGCAATCCAATTGGACAGTGTTCTCTTAGAGACTGGAAGTCCCAAATGAGAAGGATCAAAAGCAACAAAAAGCTGGGAAGACTTTCTATGTTGCTGTGTCCTTTGTAAGTAAAAGGCAAGAGCTCTTTTACAATCCAGAGTATGAAGATTCTTCTCTGCACTGGATGCATGAGGAGCTGGAAAAAAGACAGGTAAATATACCTCTTGATTAAGATGAAAAGGTGAGACCACTTTAGACAAAGTGTGGATTGGTCCTAAGGACTATCTTATCATGATGGAACCTGGTATAAGGTGGATTAGCCACTAAGGCCTGTAGCTCACTGATGCGGCGAGCTGAGGTGACTGCAATAAGGAAAATAGCTTTCCAAGAAAGGAATTTCAAAGAGGTGGTGGCTAAGGGTTCAAAAGGAGGCTTCATAAGCTGACCAAGAACCAGATTTAAATCCCATGCCACCGGAGGAGGCCTAATGGGAGGTTTAGTTAAAGTTAGGCCTCTCATGAATCTTGCAATGAGAGGATGAGAGGAAATAGGTTGTCCATTGATAGGCTTAAGGGATGCTGCAATAGCACTCAAATGGACTCTTACTGAATTCGTCTTAAGGCCTGCATTGGAAAGATGCAGAAGATAGTCTAATAGAGAATTTAAAGGTAGTGCTAGAGGGTCGAGACCCTTTTCAGCACACCAAATGGAAAATCTTTTCCATTTAAAAGCATAGGAATGCCTAGTGGAAGGTTTTCTGGAAGCATGGAGGATATCCTTCACTTGCTGAGAAAGATTCAAGCCTTGAAGGTCTAGGCCTTCAGTAACCAAGCTCTGAGGTGAAGGGACTTGGGGTTTGGGTGCCACAAAGTCCCTTCCTTCTGGAACAGAAGGTCTGGAGCAGCTCCCAAGTCCAGGGAGGGGGCTTGTGAGAGATGCAGAAGTAGAGGGTACCACACTTGCCGTGGCCAGCGTGGAGCTATGAGGATCATAGATCCTTGATCCCTCTGGAGTTTGAACAGAGTCTTGGGAATCAAGGGAATGGGTGGAAAGGCATACAGGAAGCCCTGACCCCAATGAAGGAGGAAGGCATCCTTGGCCTGAACTCCCTGACACGGAATTCTGGAACAGAACCGGGGAAGTTTGGCATTCCACGGACTTGCAAAGAGGTCTATGCCCGGGGTTCCCCACTCTTGGAAGATTCTGGAGTACCTGATCCATGTGCAGGGACCATTCGTGTGAGAGCAGAACTCGACTGAGTCTGTCTGCCCAAGAGTTTTGGATTCCTGGGAGGTATACTGCCAGGAGATGGATCTGATGCTCTCTGGCGAAGGCCCACAATCTTAAAGCTTTGTTGCAAAGCGACAGAGAGCCAGTTCCTCCTTGCTTGTTTATGTAAAACATGGCTCCTTGATTGTCCGTATGAATGAGGATTGTCTTGTAGCTGAGCAGGGTATGAAAGACCTTGAGAGCTAGAAAGACTGCTCGAAGCTCCAAGTGGTTGATATGAAGAAAGGTCTCCTGTGGGGACCAAGTGCCTTGAGTGGAGAGGTCTTGTAGATGAGCTCCCCAACCTGTTTGGGAGGCATCTGTTGTGAGGGTTGCTTGGGGCAACGACTGTTGGAAGGGGGACCCCAGCAACAGATTTTGAGTGGACAGCCACCATTGGAGAGACCAAAAGAGACGTTTGGAGGTTGCTATTTGGTCAGAGAGCTCCTGATGTTTGAGTCCACTGGGTGGACAAAGTCCATTGGGCTGCTCTCATGTGTAGGCGAGCATAGGGTACCACATGCACTGTGGAAGCCATGTGGCCTAGCAGTTGTAGCATCTCCCGGGCAGTTAAGTGGCTCTTTGACTGAATCTGGGAGGCTAACTGCACTAGACGTTGGCAACGGGCCTGAGGAAGGTAGGCCCTTGCAGTGGTAGTATCTAACCAGGCCCCTATGAATTCTAGGGACTGAGTAGGGGTGAGCTGAGACTTTGGGAGGTTTACCACAAGTCCCAGATACTGCAGAATGCGTCTTGTGCGGTCCAGGGAAATCTGGGCCTCTGACTGAGATGGAGCTCGGATGAGCCAGTCGTCCAGGTATGGGAATACAAATATTCCCAGAGTGTGTAGAAATGCAGCTACTGTTGCCATGCATTTGGTGAACACTCTTGGGGCAGAGGCCAGACCAAAAGGAAGCACCCTGTATTGATAATGTTTTCCTTGGAAAAGAAAACTGAGGAATCTTCTGTGAGATGGATGGATGAAGACATGTGTGTACGCATCCTTGAGATCTAGAGAACAAAGCCAATCCTGACTTTGAAGGTATGGAAGGAGAGTGCCCAGAGAAAGCATTTTGAACTTCTCCTTGCATAGAAATTTGTTCAATTCCCTGAGGTCTAATATGGGTCTGTATCCCCCTGTCTTCTTTGGAATGAGAAAATAGGGGGAGTAGAACCCTGACCCTTGTTGAAGAAGGGGAACTTCTTCTATTGCCCCTTGGGCAAGAAGGGTAGCGACCTCTTGACCTAGAAGGTCGAGAAGAGATGTGGGAGAATTGAAGTGTCTCACCATAGTGTGGGGAGGAAGGTCTGAGAAATGAAGTTTGTAGCCCTCTCTTATGATGGAGAGGGTCCACTGCTCTGATGTAATCTGCTCCCATCTGGGAGCAAAATGAGCTAACCTTCCTGGAATGGTGAGAGGTTCTGGCTGTTTTAAAGCCAGAAAGGCTAAGTTCTCTAGCATCAAGTCAGAAATCCTGAGGAGGTTGGGTCTGCTGAGTTGCAGCAGCCCCTGTAGTCTTAGGCCTGGCCTGTTTAGGTTGCTGACGCTTAGTAGCAAAGCGACCTGTAGAGGATTGTTGGCCAGAAGTAGAAGGGAATCTGCTCTTTTTGAAAAAAGACTTCTTGAAGGGTTTTTTCTTGGCAGGAATGGAGGTTGACTTTGAAAGTCTATCTAGAGCAGAATTCTCTGCATCCATTTGAGTGGCTTTTATTTGCCATTCTTTGCCAAACAGGTTTTCACCTGTACAGGGAAGATTTCCTAAGCCATCTTGGACCCAGGTTTCTAAGTCAGAAGCTTGGAGCCAAGCAATTCTGCGAGCAGCTATGGCAATGCCAGAAGCTCTGCTGGCACCTTCAAAGGAGTCAAAGGCTGCCCTGTTGGAAAACTTTGAAATGTCTTGAGTATGCTTAAGCCAAATGAGGAATTCATCCCTTTTATCCTCTGGAAGAAAAGGGAGGAAAGTGTGCAGCTTATCTGCAACTTCCTTTAGAAACATACCCATGTAAAGACTATAGGAGTTGATTCTGGCAATGAGCATACTGGCTTGGAAGCATCCAAGGTCCTGCATTCTCTTCCTGGAGGAGCAGAAGAGTGTCTCTTCGTACTCTTTATCCTCTTCATAGCTGACTGCACCACAATGGAATGGTGAGGAAGCTGTGTTTTATGAAAACCAGGACAGGGAGGGACACGATACATAGTGTCCAATCTGCGAGAATGAGGAGAGATAGTGAGAGGAGTCTCCCATAAATCAATCATGTGTTCATAAAGAATCTCATGAATTGGTAAGGTGACTGCCTCTTTAGGAGCCTTAGAATAACCCAAAATATCTAATTTTTTTGCTCTAGGCTCTGATTCAGAGGTTACTGAAATAGAAAGTCCTTTAGCTACTTCTCTTATGAAGTCTTGAAAGGACAAGTCCTCTGGAGGAGACATTCTTCTTTTTGGAGAAGGTGGCTCTTCAGGAAGGGCTATGGATACTTCAGCAGACTCCTCTGATGTATCAGAATCACCAGAGGAATCAAAGTACCATCTGTCAGGGTGCTCTTCTAACGTTCGGTACGCATATCGAGCAGTATTGACATCGGGCGTCATCGGTACCGATAAGCAGCCCTGGACAAGGAACTGCTGTAGTCGGTATCCTGGTCGATGCAGTCGGTACCGGTATCGGCGCTGATTCCGGTACCCGAGTCGATACCGACAACAGAGTTTGTTGTGGTATCAACGGCGTCGCAGCTTGAATGAAGGCATTGATAGCCCGCTGCATGGACAGAACATTCTGATCCATCGACGCCATGAATGCCTGGAACTCGGTACCGGAAGATTGTGCCGGTACCCCAGAGCATTCTAACAGGTGATCGGTCGAGGCCGTGCCATCGATGTCAACCTGTAACCCCATAGGAGGAGCTTTGAAAGCCGGAGCTTCCCGCCGGGGTTGTTTTGCAGGTGCAGGATCCTCGAGGGCAAGCCTGGAGGCATCTCGATGCTTAGAGGGAGATTTACCCTTCGAGGACCTGCTAGTTTTATGTTTGGTTACCTGAGATCCATTGGGAGAAGACGACCTGGAAGATGTCGATGCTACCGAAGCTGCATCAGCGGGAAACAGCACATGGAGCTTAGCTGCTCGGTCCTGTAAACCCAATTTAGACATTAGAGAGCAGGACGGACAATCCGGAATGGAATGTTCAGGACCCAAACATTTAAGGCACCATTCATGGGTGTCTGTAACAGAAATAGTACCGCTACACATAGTGCATTTCTTGAACCCGGAGGCTGGTTTTTAGATGAGGGAAATTTTCTTGTGGGCCCTAAGGCCCAAAGAGAAAAAGTACACTAAGTGAGGAAAAGTATATATATATTTTTTTTTTTTAAAGAAAGAAAGAAAAGACCGGCGGTACCGGTCCGGAGTCGGGGGAGGCAGACACGCGACCAAAGAAATAAAATAAAGAACTTCTTCAGCGGTGACAGGGCTCGACCTGCTGGCTCCGCGGCAAAGAAGAACTGAGGAGAGGCGGTTAGGAAAGGCAGGAAGGCAGCGCGCAGGCGCTGTGGGATGCTCCAAAAAAGCTTTCCTTTTTGGGAAGCTGGGGAGCGTTCCCGCGCAGGCTCCGTCAGTACCGACGTACCCATATGTGAAGACTCATTCCTGCTTGTTCCTGGAGATTGCAACTTTGGCGTAACTAGGGTAAACTATATACAGATGTTTAAATACCTCCAGGCATAAATACACAGGAGGAGAATCTCTTTGGATTGAATGTAAGCTGTGCTATGAGGGGACATAGGATGTGGGTGAAAGTGTATAGACTCTGTAGTTCTATGCAAAATTATTTCTTTATGGAAAGAGTGGTAGATGTGTGGATTAGTCTCCATATGGAGGTGGTAGAGATGAGGACAGTATCTGAATTCAAAAAAGCAGAGTCCTGGTTCCTTCGCCAAACCCGGTCCACTAAAACATTTAGATATACTCTTCAGACCCGGGATCACCATCACACACTGCACCTCAGAATCCAGGAAGGGTCCGGGACTGGACTGGAGGGGACTCAAGGAAAGACAGCAGGTAAGATCTAACTTCATCTTCCTTATCATCCCTTCAGTCCAGTACCAACCTCTGGGATGCATCATTACAGAGGATCTCTAAAGGAAAAAAGGGGACTGTTATAGTGGTTGATAAGGTAGGGCAGACCAGATAGAAAAATGATGGCAGAAAGACCACATAGCCTATGTTTCTACTTGTATCAGTACAAGTGTCCCTAGCAATTTTAAGTAAACAACTTAAATAGCTAAACAAAACCATAAAATAAGATGTAGACAGCAGTCCAACAGCAAGATGGGGGCTTCCAATCTTTTGCACAGAGTGTCACGTGTACTATTTTCTCCCAGTTGGTGAGAGGGTCTTATGTGTGCACTACGTGCAAGGAGCTCTTTGCCCTCCGGGAATGAGTCCTATCTCTGGAAGCTATAGTAGCAGACTTGGAGGAAATCAGGAAGACAAGTATATAGATGAGACCTATAGGGATGTAGTACTGAACTCCCACCTCCAGTCTGGCAGTCTCTCTGTTGCCATGGAGGAGAGAGGTCATGTGAAAAGAGAGCATCATCTTGGTGTGGCAGAAAGTGATACTGTAGCTATGACTTGTCCTACTAGTGATGTAAAACTCTCTCACACTGAGAAGGTTCCTCCAGGGACATGTGCCCATGAGGGAAGTGTTAGGACAGCAGTTATAGTTGGCGATTCGATCATTAGGCACGTAAATAGCTGGGTGGCTGGTGGACATGAGGATTACCTTCCAACATGCCTGCCTGGTATAAAGGTAGCAGACCCCACGTGCCACCTAGACAAGGTTTTAGATAGTTCTGGGAAGGAGCCTGCTGTCTTGGTATACGTTGGTACTAATGACTTAGGAAAGTGTGGGAGGGAGGTTCTGGAAGCCAAGGTGAAATTAGATCTTACCTGTTAATTGGCTTTCCTTGAATCCCTTCAGTACAGTCCAGACCTGTGTGTTGTCACGCCTCACCAGCAGCTTGGAGAATGAACATGCCAACTCTTGATGACGACATCACCACACAAAGGCAGCTGCCACCACCTACCAGCCTCGGTATTCTATTGACAAAGCAGACTCACCGGAGCAACAATTAACAACCTCAAACTGCAAATTTTTCCCACCCAAAACATGTGAATCCCCCCCCCCTCCCCAACAAAGAGAAAACAATCTTATCAATCACGCTGACTGTAAAACAGGTTTCTTCCTTCACGTATACTTTATATGCTCTTTTCCTTTTTCTGTTTTGTTTTGTTTCGTTTCGTTTCCAACACATTTGCCGAAAGGTAGTTGTCCACGGTACCCCCAAAAGGAGTCCTGTTCAGCAGATGGTTCCTCTGCCAAATCCGGTCCATAAAACATTTAGATATACTCTTCAGACCCAGGATCACCATCACACACTGCACCTCAGAATCCAAGGAGGGCCCAGGATTGGACTGGAGGAACTCAAGGAAAGCCAGTTAGCAGGTAAGATCTAATTTCACCTTCCTTATCCCTTCAGTCCAGTCCCAACCTCTGGAATGTACCATAGCAGTACTACTCGGGAGGGACCTGCAAGTCCAGCCTGAAGCACCACAGACCAGAATCAGGGTCCCCTACCATCTGTACATCCAGGCAATAATGTTTCACAAAAAGGTATGCAAGGACAACCAAGTTGCCGCACTACAGATAACCAATGGTGGAACCAGGCTAGCCTTCACCCATGACATCACTTGTGCCCTGATAAAATGAGCCCTCAACCCTTTGGACAATTCCTTTAGTTGCAACAGGTAGATCAAGGTTATGGCCTCATTCACCACCTTGAAGTCGATGCCTTGGAAGCTTCCTCACCTTTACATGGTTCTCCAACAGGACAAACGATCAGACTTCCAAAACAGCTCAATCTGTTTCAAATAGTGCCTTAGCACCCTGTGCACATCCAGGAGGCATAATTGGGGCTCCACTGCTGCCGCCCCAACCCCCCCCAAAAAAGATGGGAGAATCAAAGGCTGATTGAGATGAAAAACAGAGACCACCTTAGGTATAAAGGAGGGTACCAGTCTCAACACTACTTTCTCCTTTGACATGGAGAGAAAAGGTTCATGACATGATAGCGCCTGCAGTTATGAGATGCTTCTGGCCGAACAGATTGCCACCAAAAACAGTCTTCAAAGTCAAATCCTTGGAAATGCCCAGCGGTTCAAAGGGCGCCTCTGTCAAAAACTGACAATACTAGACTGAAGTCCTACGGAGGAACCAGAGATCTCACAGGTAGCCGGACTTGCCTCACTGCCCGAAGGAAATGGACAATATCCAGGTGGGCTGCCAGGAACAGACCCTGGACCCTTCCTCAATAACAGGTTAGGGCTGCCACCTGCACTCTAAGTGAACTACAGGCCAGGCCCTTCTCCAACCCAGCCTGCAGAAAGGCCAGGATATCTGGCACGGATACTGACAGGGGGTAACAGTCATGCTCTGAGCACCAGCCTTCAAATACTCTCCACACATACACATAAGAAAGGGTAGTAGAGTGTTTGCAACCTTGTTGAAGGCATGCAAGCACTGAGGCAGAGTAGACTTTCTTCCTCAACCAACCCCTCTCAAGAGCCAGGCCATAAGCAAAAATCAATCCAACTGAGGTATCAACACGGGACTCAGAGAGAATAGGTTGGCTTGAGTCGGCAGTCGCCAAGGACAGTCCACCATTAGCTGAACAAGATCCACGCACCACAGTCTCCCCAGTCAATCATGAGCCACTAGGATAACCAGCTCCCGATGCGCCTTGATCTGTTGCACTACATGCCCTAATGAGTGCCCACGGGGGAAACATACAGCAGCTCATCCGTGGGCCATTGTTGCACCAATGCATCCAGCCCTGACATCCATTCTCTTCTCCTGCTGTAAAAATGGGCCACTTTTGCAGACTCGAGGGTTGCCATCAGATCCATGATCGGTTGTCCCTAGCACCGTACCAGCTGAGCAAGGACAATTCGCTGGGGTCCAAGCAAAAACGACTGAGACAGTCAGCTGCCATATTCTCTCTGCCGGCCAAACGAGCCACTGACAGTGCCTGCAATTTTGCCTCCACCCAGCTCATCAACCTGGCCACTTTTCTCTCCAGCTGAATGCTGCCAGTGCCACCTGCCAATTGATGTAGGCCACTATGGTGGCACTTTCTGAGAACACCCTTACCGCCTTTCCTCAAAGGAAAACTATAAACTCCTCTAATGCCAAGAACACCGCTCATCTCCAAATGGTTGATGGGCAATGAGCTCTTCTCCATCAACCAGCAGCCCTGTGCTATATGGGCCTTGCAATGCGCTCCCCATCCTGTGAGATTGGCATCAGTTGTCAATGGAACCATTCACAGTGCCTCCAGGGGCATTCCCGCTAACAGCTTTTCTCGTCTCATCCACCACTGGAGTGCTGCCCTGGTGGCAACTGGACAAGGCAACGTCCTTATGAGTGGGTGGTGTTGAGGCAACCACCTCTGCTGGAAGTAGGATCGAGTTGGTGAAAGAGATAACATCTTTTGCACGTAAAGTAGTGTTGATGTGGTTCGAACACTACTGAAGTGTGAAGCAGAGCAGACATTTTCTCTTATATTTGGATATTTAAATTGTAATGTGTTAGTGTTAGTGTTTTGTGTGTCGTATGAATCTCAAAAAGTACTTTTTTTGGATTGGACAGTGTTTAATTGAATATTTGAGAATATAATATAATAAAAAGAGAAATAAAAAGCTGTGGACCCATGATGTGAGTGTCTGCCATTTCCCTATGGTGATGAGATTCGCCAAATGTAGGGGTGAGCAAAACCTGAGGTCCTTCTGTGCTGTATTGAGTGATTGTGAGTTGGTTTTATTATTGTTGATATTTATAGGTTTAATGTATTATTGGTGATTTGAAGGGGCTTTATAGGTAGTGTTAATGAACAAAAGTAACCCATTTGAAGAAACTGCCCGAGGACTCTTGGCAAAAATAAACAGCCATGAGATAGAAACATGATGGCAGAAAAAGACCACATGGCCTATCTAGTTTGTCCTTCCATATCAACCACTACAACAGTCCCCTTTTTCCCTTAAGAGATCCTCTGTTTGTCCCATGCTTTTTTGAATTCAGATACTGTTCTCGTGTCCACCTCCTCCACTGGGAGACTATTCCACACATCTACCAATCTTTCCGTAAAGAAATATTTCTGCATATTACTCCTGAGTCTATCCCCTTTCACCCTCATCCTATGTACCCTCATAGCAGAGCTTGCTTTCAGAAGCAGGGAATAGAAACCCCAGTCCTTCTTGGCCCAAGGTTGCTAACCTCTAGAGGGATTTGAACCTTGGTCCTCCGGCCTGAGGTAACTTGCCCCAACCACTAGGCCACTCCTCCCAGTTAGATAGCAGGCAATGTACTATTGCGGATCAGGAACTGGTTAAAAGATAAAAAGCAAAGAGAAGGGCCGAATGGCCAATTTTCATAATGGAGAAAGGTGAATAGTAGAGTACCCCAGGAATCTGTGCTGGATCCACTGCTTTCTAACATATTTATAAATGACCTGAAAATAGGAACAAGTGAGGTGAATTTGCAGCTAACAAAATTATTCAAAAAAAATTGTTGAAACACAAGAAGATTGTGAAAAATTGCAAGAGGACTTTGATAAATAGGAAGGCTGGACACCCAAATGGCAGATGAAATTTACTGTTGACAAGTGTAAAGTTATGCACCTAGGAAAGAACCACCCAAACTATGGTTACACGATGCAAGGTGCCACATTAGGGACCAATACCCAGGAAAAAGATTTAGGAGTCATCATGGATAATACAATGAAATCCTCCACCCAGTGTGCAGCAGCAGCCGCCAAGCAAGCAAATAGATTGCTAGGAATCATAAGGAAAGGAATGGAGAATACTACTACTACTTTAAGGTCCCAGCGGCCCTTAAAGCAGCTGCCGCCGGCAGGAGAAAAGTGTGCAGTTTTCAGCGGCCATCTTCATCGGCTCCCCGATCGGGGTAGAGCACAGGGCAAGTTACCGCTCCTGCACTCCAACCCAATCGGGGTTGTGGGAGGTCCCAGCGGCCCTTAAAGCAGCTGCCGCCGGCAGGAGAAAAGTGTGCAGTTTTCAGCGGCCATCTTCATCGGCTCCCCGATCGGGGTAGAGCACAGGGCAAGTTCCCGCTCCTGCACTCCAACCCAATCGGGGTTGTGGGAGGTCCCAGCGGCCCTTAAAGCAGCTGCCGCCGGCAGGAGAAAAGTGTGCAGTTTTCAGCGGCCATCTTCATCGGCTCCCCGATCGGGGTAGAGCACAGGGCAAGTTCCCGCTCCTGCACTCCAACCCAATCGGGGTTGTGGGAGGTCCCAGCGGCCCTTAAAGCAGCTGCCGCCGGCAGGAGAAAAGTGTGAGCAGTTATCAGTGGCCATCTTCATCGGCTCCCCGATCGGGGTAGAGCACAGGGCAAGTTCCCGCTCCTGCACTCCAACCCAATCGGGGTTGTGGGAGGTCCCAGCGGCCCTTAAAGCAGCTGCCGCCGGCAGGAGAAAAGTGTGCAGTTTTCAGCGGCCATCTTCATCGGCTCCCCGATCGGGGTAGAGCACAGGGCAAGTTCCCGCTCCTGCACTCCAACCCAATCGGGGTTGTGGGAGGTCCCAGCGGCCCTTAAAGCAGCTGCCGCCGGCAGGAGAAAAGTGTGCAGTTTTCAGCGGCCATCTTCATCGGCTCCCCGATCGGGGTAGAGCACAGGGCAAGTTCCCGCTCCTGCACTCCAACCCAATCGGGGTTGTGGGAGGTCCCAGCGGCCCTTAAAGCAGCTGCCGCCGGCAGGCCGCGCCCGCGCCTTGCGGGCCCGCGCCTGAGGGCCTCGCAAGAGGGCCCTTTGGCGTGGCCCTTAGGCGGGGCACGACAGGCGGGAATCAAACAGCAACCCAAGCGATTCATCTCCAGAATCTACGTTCGGAAAGGGACGCCTACTGAGTACAGTTCTCTTCATCTGACTGTGACCCAAGCTCTCCTAGGAAGGATTGAGCTCATAAAGCGGCCCACACTAACTACAATCATAGTCACACCTACAGCAAGTACTGCAAGTATTATCAACACAACTAGAACAGTGCTAGCCTCCTCAATCCTTCTTATCCCTTTAACACTGCCTGCTGCCGTTATTTACCGTTGTCAGTATCTACTCTCTCTCCACTGTATTTTACTGTTACCATATTTACTGTAGTCAGTATCTACTCACATTCTGTTGTAATTAATGTTGCCATCAGTTACTGTAGCCAGTATCTATTCACACTCTGTTGTAATTAATGTTGCCATCAGTTACTGTAGCCAGTATCTACTCACATTCTGTTGTAATTAATGTTGCCATCAGTTACTGTAGCCAGTATCTACTCACATTCTGTTGTAATTAATTTGCCATCAGTTACTGTAGCCAGTATCTACTCACATTCTGTTGTAATTAATGTTGCCATCAGTTACTGTAGCCAGTATCTACTCACATTCTGTTGTAACTAATGTTGCCATTTTTACTGTAGCTAGTATCTACTCTCGTCCTACTGTATTTTACTGTTGTCACTATTTACAGTTGCCAACAGCTACTCTCATTATACTTTAATGCTACTATGGTACCTTCTTCTATTGACAGTAATCACTACCGTCACTCAACAGAGTTTACTGTTGCCAGTACCATTCAATTTTCACTGTTTCAATTATATTACTGTAGTCAGTAGCCTCACAGAAAGCACCAGAATCACAGAATTCCTCACAGAAATTACCTCATCCACTTCAACAAAACCCCAATGGCTCTACCATTCAATACCCTGGCGATCTGCCTCTTCCTTCTCACAAGCTGGCTCAACGAAGCCCTTGCCTTATATCACACGGCTCACCAAATTCCAATACTTCTGAGTCATGGAAAAAGAAGGGCAGAATCTCCCTATCCCAACTCAAGAATGGAGACCCCCACACGCCACTCTCACCTCATACATATAGCCCTTCAACAACCAAAGAAAAATAAGCAAGATAAACCCCTTCAATCCTTTTACTTAAACTGTGCTCTCATAAATGCACGGTCTATCCGCAAGAAATGGCCAGTCATCACTGACACAATTTCTTCCCATAATCTAGACATCCTCATGATAACCGAAACCTGGTTATCTGACGCGGATAATGTAATCCTTAATCAACTCATACCCCCCAACTTCTCTGCCCATTCCCAACATAGAGAGAGCAAGAGAGGAGGAGGCATTCTCATACTTACCAAGAATGACCTAAATTTCCACACCGTGGACTCCACAAGCTCAAACAGCATGGACGTATTATCCATCACAAATGAACAATGCCTCATCAATTTAATTTACAGAGCACCCTCACCCTCCGCGGACGACCTGCCTTACATTCTAGATCTAGCAGCTAACTCACGCAAGCCCAACATTCCCAACTGGATATTAGGAGACCTCAATCTCCCAACACTACATCCCAGCCACGCCTCAGCCTTCCTTGAAGCAATCAACGAACTGGGATACAAGCAAATTGTTGACACCCCCACGCACGAGAGAGGAAACATCCTTGACATGATCTTTGCCCCTCTTACAGCTCTCGACTCCAACAATAGACTTGACAACTCTGTAACCCCAGTACCTTGGTCAGACCACAATTTAATCACTTTCCCCATCCTCATCAATGGCAAACAGTCACCACACAGAAACAAAAACTCCATTGACTCAACAAGAGTATCATCTCGGAAATTCAAAACCCTCAACAAAGAACATATAGTTATGGAAACCCTCCCTCTCCTACATGACACCTCTCTCAATCTGGAAAACCTGATCACATCCTGGAACAGCACTATCAGTACCATTGCACTGCAACCAGTCCAGGGTAACAATCCAAAGAAAAGAAAATCTTCTCCCTGGTTCTCCCCTGACCTACGAGCCTCCCTCACACACCTAAGAAAACTGGAGAAACGATGGCGTCGCTCACACTCATCAGAAGACCAAGCAGCCTATAAAACACATCTATCTGTACACAGGGAGTCAGTCATGGCCAAGATGAAAACAATTCCATACCGATACGCTGAAAAGATCACTAAATAAACCACGCGATCTTTTCAATTTAGTCAAAACCTTATCTAAAGAACCTTCACCAAAACATCCTGAACCCATCCATCCCCAAGCATTCGCTGATTTCCTGCAATCCAAGTTGCTTCAAACCAACAACATTGCAACAATCTCCTCTCAAGTCACCATATGCATATCAAACCTATCCATGTTCTCCACACCATCCAGAAAACATGTTGAAGACACCATCGCTGCGCTTAACACGACTACTGCACAAACTGACCCTTGCCCAGCCCACTGGATAAAGGAACTACGCCAAGATCTCAGTCCCATCATCACTAAAATGATGAACCTATCCTTTACAACCGGCTCCTTCCCACCAGCCCTCAAGAGAACATCCATAAGACCCCTCTTGAAAAACCACAAACTCGACCCACAAAAGGTTGAATCTTATAGACCCATAGCTAGCATACCCCTACTAGCGAAAATAATTGAAAAGGAAGCTCAAAGACAGTTACAGGACCACATTGACACCGTCTCCCCTCTGGACCACTGCCAACATGGCTTCAGAGAGTTCCACGGTGTTGAAACCCTCCTCACCACTCTCTGCAATAACATCATCACACAGGCATTGATAACATCCGCCAAGGCTTTGCTCTCATCTTCTTAGACATTGCTGCGGCTTTTGACTCTGTACATCACGATCTGTTAGTAGGGCGACTAAAAGAAAAAGGCATCAATAACACTGCCCTGGAGTGGTGCAAGTCATACCTTGATCAGAGATGGCAGTACGTTACCTCAGGGACCACAACATCCACACCATACCACCAAAAGCAAGGCGTACCGCAAGGACCATCCCTATCCTCACTCTTTTTCAATATATACATACAACCGGTTTGCAACATCATCAGGTCCTTCAAGGTTGAATGCTTGATATACGCAGATGACATCCTCCTATATGCCTTTCTCCACAGTTCATATGGACCTTTCCCCGCTAGCTAAATGTTTTGATGCAATATCCGAATGGCTTCAATCCCAGAACCTCCGAATTCAACACAAAAAGACCGAGGTTCTCTTCATCACCAGGGACCCACTTTTCACCCCCCCACCCCATATAAAGGTGAAAGAAGCTGAGCTCCAATCAAAAACCTTCCATTCGCTACCTTGGAGTCACTTTTGACCAACGCATGGATCTGAAACTACACATAACCAACGTAGTCAGAGCAATCTACCTCAAGATCCGGACTCTTCGACATCTTCGCCCCCTGCTTGATCCTGATGACTTCAGAACTATATTTCAAGCCTTAACCTTACCACACCTTGACTATGCCAATGCCATTCTCCAAGGCCTCCCACACTCCACATTAAACCCTCTGCAACTCGCCATGAATACCGCTGCTAGAGTCCTCTACGGAGCATCAAGAAGGGACCATATAACACCCATCCTAGAGCAACTCCACTGGCTCCCCATACATGGCAGAATATTATTCAAAACATTACTCCTAACTTTCAAGGCCACTAAAAGCATCACCTCCTCCTCTCTAATAGACTTCATTCAGGCCGTCCCACCCAACAGATCCAGGAGAACGATTATCAACAAATACTCTAATCATCCCTAAAGCAGCGACAAAATGCCTATCAGTGACATCTAACAGGGCCTTCAGTTTCTATGCCCCTAAGTACTGGAACGCTCTACCCCAGAGATTCGTTCTATCAATGATCTATCCCTTTTCAGAAAGGCACTCAAATCTCACCTCTTCCCCCAATATTACTTGACCAACTAACCAATCTTAATCACTACCCAAACTAAGAACAAATCCTGTAATGTATACTTGTAAATACTCTTGTAAATACTCTTGTGAATAGTTGCAGTAATGAAGTCCCATGTTTTATTCCAAGTTCTCTGACCTTGTTCTCTGTAAACCTAACAGTTTGTTGTTATGGTATGTTGTTATATTGTGAACCGCGCTGATTCTGAATAGTGCGGTATATAAGAGCCTGTAATAAATAAATAAATAAATAAATACTACTATTAATAGTTTATATAGCGCTACAAGGTGTATGCAGTGCTGTACAGATACATATTAAAAAGACGTCCCTGCTTGTCAGAACTTACAAACTAATCAAGATAGACAGTACAATAGATGAGAACAAGGATACAAATAGGGAAAGGTAAGGACACACAAAGAGAACAAGGGATTAGAATTCAAAGGCAGCTTCTAAGAGGTGAGCCTTTAGCACGGATTTGAAAAGGGAGAGAGATGAAGCCTGACATACAGATTCAGGTAGTTTGTTCCAAGCATAAGGATAAGCTAGGTGAAAGGACATAGAGAGAAGTAAGCCAGAGGAAGAACGGAGTTCGTGAGGAGAGAGGAAAAGTAGTGAGGAGCATAGAGTGAATGCATTTATAGGTCAGGAGAATTTGAATTGGATATGGAAATGGAAGGGGAGCCCATGAAGTGATTTGAGAAGAGGGGTTATATATTGGGGCTAGTGGAAGATTAGCCTCGCAGCAGAGTTCTGAACAGATTGAAGGGGGAGAGAGAGATGACTGAGGGAGACCAGCAAGGAAGAGGCCTGCAATAGTCGAGATGGGAGGGGACTAAAGAGTGGATAAGTGTTTTAGTAATGTGTTCAGAGAGGAAGGGGCAAATTTTGTTATTGTTATAGCCAGAAACGATAGGTTTTAGCTATCTGTTAGATATGTGTGGAAAAGGAAAGGGGGGAGTCAAAGTTGACACCAAGGTTACGAGCTGAAGAAACAGGAAGTAGAAGAATATTATCAATAGAAATAGAGAAAGGACAAAAAGGGGGAGGAGGATTTAAGGGGAAAAATAAGAAGTTCAGTGTTGGCCAGATTTAAATTTCAAATAGGAGCGAGACATCCTGGTAGTGATGGCAGGCAGAGATACGGGCTTGGAGAGTCAGAGAAGAAGTTCAGGTATAGATAGATTTGAGAGTCAGCATAAAAATGATACTGAAAGCCATGGGAGGAGATGACAACGCCAAGGGGCTGGGTATAGAGAGAAAAGGAGAGGGCCCAGACCAGACGCTTGGGGTACACCAACAGAGTGGGATGGCTGTAGAGAAGGAACTGCCAGAACAAACACGGAAAGAGCGATGAGAGAGATAAGAAGAGAAGGATAGCACAGATCCCCTTAAAACCAAGGGAGAATAATGTGTCGAGGAGAAGGTGGTGGTAAACAGTGTCAAAAGCAGCAGAAAGGTCAAGAAGAATGTTTCCTAGAAAAAGAAAAAGAGGCGCCGGCCCTCACAGGCAGGTCTCACATGAATACATGAGGATCATGGGTCAATTTTAGCAGGAAATGAAAAAAAGTACTGGTACGCCATACCACGGCATCCTTCCTCAAAAAAGCCCTGCATATCATACATTTAACTTCAAAGCATATGAACATATAGTCTCTTCTCACAAATTATTTCTAAAATTAACATTTCCCTTTTGGTTCTACATCTTCACTAGTAAATGAAGATAGACAACAAGAGCCATTACCTTTCCATGCCGAATGCTGTTGCACCATTGACCAACATACGATACTGGTTGAGTGCCACACCTATAGATGCCAAATCCATGTCTAATTCCATCCCTCACATCTCCTTGATATTTACTGTCATCAGGCCATGTGTAAGTGCCCTGCCCCATTGGCGTGTTCATAACAAAGTCACCCTGAAAAGATCAAATTATAAGAGATAAATAGTCCACATACTATTTACCTGATAAAAATATTTAGGGTCCTGTTTCCTGAAGGGCAGAAACATTTTGCCAATGGTAACTGCAAGTCCTCTGTGTTAAGTTGCTGGGAGGAGCGTCCAGCAATTTGTCATTCAGTGAACACAAAGGAAATGTCATTATCACACATAACTGCACTGCAGGTAACCTGATGCATTTAATTACACCTATTTAGGTGGTGGTAACTGTGCATTATCATATCTGTTAAGACTTATCAACCCCCATTATAAAGAGGATTTACTCAAGGGCAGTGTACAACATGTGTAACTTGACATTCAACTTACATGATGTGGTAAAAAAGTATGAACTGTAGTTAAAATGACCAAATGTCACCATAAACAAACAGAACAGTGAGGTAAACTTGGAAACGGACAAATCAGAATTAAAGTAATAGCAAAAACAGTGCTATTAGAACACAGCAGAACATTTATATAAACAGAAATGTGACCCAGTGTCGGCACAATACAAATTAAACATCTTAACAGGCCGAAGAGGAAACATGTGTAGTTTATTTAATTTAATTAACTAGGCTTATATACCGCTTTTCTACCAGTCAAAGCAGTGTACATTCAGGTACTGTATATGTATTTTTCCCTTGTCCCCAAAGAACTTACAATTTGTGCTTTTTTGTAACTGAAGTAACGGAGGGTTAAGTGGCTTGCCCAAGGCCTCAAGAAGCACCTGAGGGACTAGAAATCCCAGTCCTTCCGGCCCAAGGTTGCTGTTCTAGCGGGATTCGAACCCCCAGCCCTCCGGCCCGAGGTAACCTTTGGATCTTGACTCACTTGATCTCCTTTTTCTTTCCCCTTGTTTTATCCCTGCCTACACCTTCTGCGTTTGTCTTGACTACATTGTAAGCTCTGATGAGCAGGGACTGTCTCTTATTTGTCTGTGCAGCGCTGCGTACAACTTGTAGCGCTATACAAATGCTCAGTAGTAGTAGCAGTAAATGCCCCAACCACTAGGCCACTCCTCACTGCTGCTTGCCTCCCCCCCAAACAAAAATCGGTGGCAGCTAGGGGGGGCCACCCACCTGGGATAGCTGCCCTAGGCAGTTATCTAGCTTGTCTAGTGGACAGGCCAGCCCTGTGTCTAATATTGGTCTGACCACAAAGGTTTGCACCATCTCTAGTTAATTCAGAAGGATGCATCGCAACAAATACAGGATTACAAGCAGTCTGTGAACACATTGCACCCTTCCTGCAAAAGCTGCACTGGCTATCGGGACACTACAGAACCAAATTTAAAACGCTCTGATCTTCAAGGCCCTCGGAGGAAGTGGATCAGACAGACAAGCTAGTTAAGATAAAAGCACTGGGATAAATAAATGTGAGGGTAAAACGGTATCTATCATCAAATAAGATATGTGCAACTGGCTCAGTTAGATGTTAAACAGAAAACTAGTCCATTGCTTGAGAAAAGAGCCAGGCTTTCACCTGCTTTCTGATAAGGGGTGGCCTTCAGTTAGGCATAGTCCTTCTGGGAGTGAGTTTGAGTGTGAGCAACTCCTGAGGTGGTTTGCTGACAGGTCTCACATCATACAATTTGCTTTGATGAGGGCTTCGTTAGGGACATTCCTTGGGAGGATCTTAGCGGCCTTGAAGGTATGTAGCAGGTTAACTTATTCTTTAGGTGGTCTGATCTACTTCCTCTGAGGGCCTTGAAGATCAGAGAGTTTTGGAAATGCTGCCGCTACCCACTTCCCTCTCCCGAGATGAAATCGGCGGTGGCAACAGCTGGGATGGTGGGGGACAGCAGTGAAAGTGGCATGGGGGAGGGGGCAGCAGAAACCCTTCGGCCAGCCCTGATTAGACAGGAAGTCAGTTAGTCAAAGTCATACATAAATCTGGTCCATTGAGTATGAGCACCTATACAGCCTCAATACGCTCATATCACCCCTCTTCTCAAGTTACTTCACTAGCTCCTTATCCGTTTCCATATCCGGTTCAAACGTCTCCAACTGACCTATAAGTGCACTCATTCTGCTGCTCCTCACTACTTTCCCGAAACCCCTCCTCGGGAATTCCGCTCTTCTTGCAGATTCTATCTGTGCCCTTCTCTTCTACTGCCAACTCTAGACTTAGATCCTTCCACTTTGCTGCTCCTTATGCCTGGAACAATCTACCAGAGTCTGAACGGCAGGCTTCATCTCTAGCCCTTTACAAATCCAGGCTGAAAATTCGCATCTTCGAGGCCACTTTTGAATCCTGAACAGCTTAGTTTTAGGTGTTTCCTTAGCATCCCCTAGACATATCCTTGTGCTCAGCTGTTGTGCTGCCTGTCTTGACTAGATTGTAAGCTCTGGTGAGCAGGAACAGTCTTTTACATGTGTCTCTACAATGCTGCGTATGCCTTGTAGTGCTATACAAATGATACGTAGTAGTACTGTATCACTGAGGTAGATGTAGAATTTTTTGTATATCATGCCTTTTTCAGTAATAGCGCAATGCAAGTTACCTTCAGATGCAATAGGTATTTTCCTGCCCCCAGAGGACTTTCAGTTTAAGTTTGTATCTAAGGTAATGGCACATCATTGGGGGACCTTGGCTTTCCTGGTTGTTACCCGCTGCCCAAATCATTAAACTCTACTTGCATACTATAAGTTTCTATATTCTCTTATCCATTTTATTAGTCTGTACAGCTCGAACAATATTAAGACTTCTAGATTTGTCAGAAGATATGCATTCGCCCCCCCTCCCAAAAAAATCCCCTCTTATTCACAGTTTAAAAATAATTTTTCAGTGCTGATACATCATCTTTCTTAATTCTCCCATATCTGAAGTGATACTTTTCAGAACATTCCGATACATTTATTGTTACAGAAGACAGAATTCTAAGTTTCATCTGATAAGTCTCCATATATATATATTTCTACCCCTCTCTATGATACACTGTGACCCATCATCTTTAATCTTCAATGGCTTCTTTGGCTGCATGAATATAGTGTCAGAATATTTCAGTTTCAGGGATATGGGATGATTTTCCAAGGCCTACTAAACAGAGATAGCATCCAGCCATCCAAGAAGAGTCAAAGTGTCTTCTGCAGCAGATTGGCTAATCTACTGAAGAGGGCTTTAAACTGGGTTGTCGAGGATGGATGAACAAAGCCTTCAAGTAAAATATTAAATACCTCTGCACAAATGGGGAAAAGGGAGCAACATCTGGAAAGCAGTGTGTACTAATGGCTAAAGTATGGGAAAAAAGATTCTGGATCTAAAGGCTGACTTGGATTTAGTGGCAGTCATGAAAACACATGTAAAACCAGGACTGGGATGTAACTGGACTGGGCTATAATTTATTCAGGAAGTATAGGGTAGGAAAAAGGGATGAGGAGCAGCAATATATGTCCAAAATAAGATTAAAGTAATAGAATTACAGGGCTTACAAGGTAAGGAGGCAGTAATGTGGGTTAATCTGGAAAGAGAATCGAACATCCATTTACACAGGTGTGACATACAGACGACGTTAACAAGCAGAAGTGGACAGAGATTTAACTGACGACATTCACAGTATTGCTATGAAACGAGAAGTGCTACTGATAGGTGATTTCAATATGACAAATACTGACTGGGACATCTCCTTTCTTTTAGATGACACTGCAGCAAGATCTTGAATTATCTATAGGGAGAACTATTCCAACATCTGGTAATGGAACCCGTATGGGAGGGAGCCCATTACTGGACCTGGTGCTTATGAATGGGGAGAGTGAGTGTGATGTTTTAGTGGATGAGAAATTGTGAGTCTATTTGTCATGCCTGTAGTTTGTGAAGGTAGTCTGCTGTTCTGTTTTCTCCTATCTTTGCTATCTCTTTGTCTATCTGTTTCTCCTACTCTGTCCTATCTTATTAATGGCGTTCTTTTCTTATTTTCCATAACATAAATGTAGGATTGTAAACCGCTCTGATGCTTCTTGGCCTGAGCGGTATATCAAATGTAATAAACAAACATGAGCATCTTGTGTTCAGTGATCACCAGATCATATCCCCTGTATATATGTTATTTACAAATATGTACAAAGTTTCCCAAAGTTAAATTCCCAGTTGACTAATCCTGTTATATGTAAACTTATCACAATTTGTTGATTGTAATGAGTATTTCTGTTTAATGTAAACCGCGCTGATGAAAAAGAGTGCGGTATAGAAGAACAATAAATAAATAAAAATAAAATAGTGTGATTCAGTATTTGGACAGGGATGGAAGTGGTTCAAAGATGAAGGTCCTAGACTTCAGGAAAACTTTGTCAAGATGGGGGAATACTTCAAGAATTTATCATCTAGATGAATACACCTGGGGGATGTAGAAAAGTGATGGGCAAAACTGAAAGGGGAAATTTTAAGGACAGCAAACTTTTTTGTTAGGAAAGTATAGTAAATAAATGTAAAAGGAAAAGAAGGCCACTATGGTTCTCTAAAGTAGCACCTGAAAAGGATAAGGAAATAGAAGCTAAGCTTCATAAAATACAAGAGATCACAGAAGGGGAAGACAAGAATCAATATTTTGAAAAGCTAAGAGAAGTGAGAAATTAGTCGGCAAAGCAAAGATACAAATGGAAAAAAAAATGCCAATGTAGTAAAATATGGGGGTGGTGGAGGGGAAGGGCGCAAGTCGTTCTTTTTTTTAAGATATGTTAGAATGCAAAGCAGAAGTGGTATTGTCAGATTCAAGGCTGAAGGGGAGGAATATGTAGATGCCAATGAGAATAAAGCAGAATTGTTTAACAAATATTTCTATTGTGTGTTCACAGATGAAGGGCTAAGAGTGAGACCTCAGAAAAACACACAAATAGGAGCAGAAGTGAGGCAGACCTTGAACAATTTTTACAAGACTGTGTTCATGAGGCACTAACTAAACTAAAGATAGACAAAGCGATGAGACTAAATGGGATATCTCCAAGTACTGAAGGAACCTAGGGAAGTTCTGGTGACTCCACTGTCTGACCTTTTCAATGCTTCTTTAGAGTGAAGAATGGTCCTGTACATTCAAGGTCTCGGCCTTTGCAGATGATTTATTGGTCATGCTAATGGAACCCCGAGATTCTTTGCCTAGGCTTTTGGAGGTAATAAAGTATGGAGCGATAGCTGGTTTGAAGATGAATGTGACCAAGTCAGAGGCTCTAGACATTACGGGAGGGCGGCAAGGGGACTGGAATGGAACGTTCCCATTACGGTGGGCAAAAGATAAATTTAAATACTTAGGAATATGGCTCACACAAGATCCGAAAAGGCTATATCATCAAAATATTCGCCCTTTACTGCAGGGAATTCAGAGTAAATTAAAAGACTGGATGCCGCTGCCCCTTTCTCTTGTGGGTAGGGTGGCAGCCTATAAAATTATACTCTTCCCAAAGATTTTGTATATTCAACTCCTACCTATACAGTTATAGAGACAGGATGTTCAGCAGATAGAGAGATCTTCAAAGAGTTTTTTTTTGGAAAGGTAAAAAACCCAGACTTAAAATTGCTAGGTTATATGGTCAGTGGCACCAGGGAGGGTGGGGGCTACCGAGATTAGAGCAATATAATTTGGGATGTGCGCTGCGCCATGTTCGAGATTGGCTGGGAGGGACAGAGGTGTATACCCCATATAACTTTGAATCAGTGCTGGCGGCCCCATACTCGCTTCTATCCGTATTGCATGCCTCACAGGCACAGTTGCCTGAAGGTCTCAGAAACAACATCTTGTGGAAGGGGGTTCGTTGGAGTTGGAGAGTCCTGTGTGGTAGATTGGAGATCCCATATGATGTATCAGGATACTTGCCCCTACAGGGTAATTTGTCCTTTCAACCGAGCACAATGTCCAGTTTTTTTTCGAGGGTGGGCACTGAGGGACTTGCTCCAGATACGACAAGTCATTGAGGAGGGAGAACTCAGACCTTTTTTAGAACTGCAGGAACTCTATGATCTACCAAGTGGACATTATTATACATATCTGCAGGTAAAGCACTATGTGTCAGCTATGAAAGAAGGGAAACTAGGTGTGAAAAGAAAAATTGAGAAATCAGGGGCGTGGTTTGAGTTGGCAGACAAAGAACGGATAACAGTTGCTGGTTATTGTAGGGCCCTGAATAGAGGGGTTTCAGAGAGAAGTTATAGCCAATTGAGTATACAATGGGGTCAGGAGTTGGGAGTAAATCTTGATGCATTTGTCTGGGAGGCGGCAATAGGAAGAATTCCTAGATTAATAACGGGGGCTAGACTCCGAGATATGCAATTTCGAATAGTAGAACATGCGCATATATCACCCTATAGAGCATGGAAAGTGGGGTTTGCGGAGCACAGTAAGTGCCCATGGTGTGGTGGGGTGGAGGCAAACCTTGGGCATGTGTTCTGGGGATGTAGACAGGTTGGGAAGTTCTGGAATAGAATCCAATAATTCTTGGGGCAAACACTGACACTGACTCCGGGCCTAGCTATTCTAGATGCTCCAGATCCCTTAGGACTTCCAAAGGCAGGGAATAGGCTGATAGTGAGGAAGTGTTGCCTTATTGCCAAGCAATGTATCCTTCGCAAATGGAGGGACAAGAGGGGGCCTGAATAGTGGGAATGGAGGAATGTATTACATCAGCTGGTGTTATGGGAGGGGGAATCATCGAAGCAACATGTACGCAGGAGAGCAAACGTTTGTTGATTTGGTCCCAGTACCTAGAAAGTATATCAGTTAGGGCGAGGAATGATATATTAACAGTATAAGTTGACTAAATGGATGTTAAGCTTCCTTAGGAAGGTGGGTTGGGGAGGACAACAATGAGGGGGCTAAAAAACACCAAATGCACTAATAGATGAGCAGCTGAGTGATGGTGGGGGACAAGGTACATTAAACTATTCACATAAGAATGGATTAACTGGGGAAATAATATAGTGATCTGACAATATTGTAGGCCCCTGAGACATGGAGAATGTGTCTAGTGGTAATGGTCTGTCAAATTCCAAATATAAAAAAAATACTGGCTGGTATAAGAGTACCCACCTGCTGGGGGAAAGAAATGTTAGTGATACTATTAAGTTCATGGGAAAAATAGTAATTACACTTACCTGGTAATTGTAGTTCCTTGAGTGACGACAGCTTAGTCCTCTACGTATGGGTAGTGCACCTCCTCCTGCAGCATAAAGACTGGACCAATCAAATTTCAGCATCACTGGAAACAGCATACTGGCTATCCCTTCAACTCCAGTGAACTACTGTCAAAGCAAACTCAAACAGATAGCTAACCTTTAAGAAAGTATGCAATGATTTAGTATTCAGTGTAGATGGCGATATAGACTTTTTTTTTTTTTTTTTATAAATTTTTTTTTTTTTGTGATATATATATGAACCAAACCAGACTGCATCCATCCCTAAAAGATGGGAAGGAAAACGAAAAACACCCAACCGAGGGTACCCTGCCTGCCGCACCAGAAGCAGTCAGCGAGAGCAAAAAAGGCAAGAAAAATGGAGAGCAAACAAGAAAAACCTGAAACACTCACCTGTGAATACTGACTTCCGAACCAAATGCGTGCCGAGCCAAAGCACCGCCCCAAGGGAGGGAAGGAGGACTAAGCTGTCGTCACTCAAGGAACTACAATTACCAGGTAAGTGTAATTACTATTTCCTTATCGTTCCTCCAGCTTAGTCCTCTACGTATGGGATGTAACAGAGCAGCCTTAACGGGAGGGATTCTGCCAACCGCAGCCAAAACAGGCATCACCTGCCGCCAAGACATCAAGACGATAGTGCTTACTAAAAGTGTGTAGGGACGACCACGTCGCCGCTTTACAAATCTCCACCGGCGAAACCAAGCTATATTCCGCCCAGGACGCCGCTTGAGCTCTTGTAGAATGAGCCCTCAACCCTAGCGGCGCAACACGCCCCTGCAACAGATAGGCCGAGGCAATCGCCTCCTTAATCCACCGAGAAATGGAGGCTTTCGCTGCCGCCTCACCTTTCCTGGAACCTCCGAACAGGACAAACGATCCGACTTGCGGAAGGCTTCGGTGACCTTTAAATACCGACGCAAAACTCTCTTAAGGTCCAAACGACTAAGACTGCAATCAGAAGCCTGCTCCCCGGACGCGTGCAACACCGGGAGCGACACCACCTGATTCAAGTGAAAGGGAGAAGACACTTTAGGCAAAAAAGAAGGTACTGGCCACAGAACCACCTTCTGATCCGAGAAAGATAGGAAAGGCTCCCTGCAAGAAAGAGCTTGAAGCTCGGAAATGCGCCGCGCCGAACAAATCGCCACAAGGAACACCGTCTTAAGGGTCAAATCCTTCACCGAAACCCGAGAGAGAGGTTCAAACGGAGCGGCACTAAGCGCACGCAAGATCAAGTTGAGGTCCCACGAAGGAACAGAAACGCGGCGCGTTGGGCGCAGTCCAGAAACCGCCTTCAGGAAACGGACAACATCGGCATGGGTGCCCAGCGCGACATCCTGTACTTTACCCCTGTAACAGGAAAGAGCCGCTAACTGCACCCGCAAGGAACTGGCGGCCAAACCTTTATCAAAACCGTCCTGCAAAAAATCCAACACCACCGGAAGAGAGGCCGTAGCCACCCGAACCTGACGCCTGGAACACCAATCCTCAAAAATACGCCAAACTTGGACATAAGCCAGCGAAGTGGACCTCTTTCATGCTTGAAGCAACGTCGCCACAACGGACTTCGAATAACCTTTCTTCCTTAGCCTCGACCTTTCAATAGCCAGGCCGTAAGAGAGAATCTCTCCACTTGCGGCATGCGAAGAGGACCCTGACACAACAGATCCAGAGCAAGCGGAAGCCGCCACGGAGAGTCGCTCATTAACTGTACCAGGTCGGCATACCAGGGATGATGGGGCCAATCCGGCGCTATCAAACAACACCCGTCCCCTGTGAGACTCGATCCACTGAATCACCCGACCCAGAAGTGGCCGGGGGGAAACACATAAAGAAGGCCGGCCGTGGGCCAGGTCTGTAAAAGAGCATCTGTGCCCTCGGACATGGGTTCTCGCCGTCGACTGAAAAAACGAGGAGCCTTTGCTGACCGAAAGGTGGCCATCAGGTCCATCACAGGCTGACCCCAATGACGCACTAACTGTTGGAACACCGCAGGATTCAACTCCCATTCGCTGGCATCCACGTGAACTCGACTGAGAAAATCCGCCGTGACATTGTCCTTCCCTGCAATGTGCGCCGCCGATATCGTCTGTAACCGGGGCTCTATCCACGCGAACAGCAACTGGGCTTCCGCTTCCAAGCCCACGTTTCCGGTACCGCCCTGCCGATTTATGTAAGCTACGGTCGTGGCATTGTCGGAGAGAACTCGCACCGCTCGGTGCGTTACCTGAACGTCGAAGCTTTGCAGCGCCAACCGAACGGCTCTCAGCTCTAAACGATTGATTGACCAACCGCTCTCCTGCTGGGACCAGAGACCCTGCGTCACATGCTCCCCGCAGTGCGCACCCCAGCCCGTTAGACAGGCATCCGTCAACAGCGGAATCCAGTCCGGCTGCTCCAAGGGCATCCCCGCCAGGAGTGAGGATGGGCGAAGCCATCATTTCAGGTCCCTGCATACCGTCCGCGGGCAGGGAAGACGCTTGTTCAACGAATCGACCTGATTGGACCAGCGACGGAGCAAGGCACCACTTCCAAGGATGCCGCCATCAATCTCAACAGTTGCAGGTAGTGCCAAGCTGAAGGAGCTGAGGCCCGCCAAAAGCGGCGCATGAGAGTCTGGAGAGCTAACACTCTTCTTTCCGGGAGAAACACGGCACCCCTGCAAGTATCGAATAGTACACCCAGGTACTCGAGCGACTGAGTCGGATCCAAGTGACTCTTGCCTGGGTTGACTACCCAGCCGAGAGACTGCAGAAGCTCGACGACCCTCGCCGTGGCTGTCTCGCTCTCCGAACGAGACTTTCCGCGAATCAACCAATCGTCCAGATATGGATGAACCAGCACTCCCTCCTAGCGCAAGGCCGCCGCCACCACCACCATGATTTTGGTGAACACCCGAGGAGCGGTGGCCAGCCCAAAGGGCAAAGCTTGGAACTGGAAGTGACCCCACGGAAGAGCGAACCGGAGATACCTCTGATGGGACTCCTGGATAGGAATATGGAGATACCTCTCTCGACCTGACAGAAGCCTAAGAAACTCGCCTTTGCGGACGGCGACAATTACGGACCGCAGGGTTTCCATCTGAAAATGTGGAACTCGAAGACAGCGATTCACGCTTTTGAGATCTAAAATGGGACGAAGAGCACCATCCTTCTTTGGCACCACGAAATAAATGGAGTACCTGCCAAGACCATATTCCGCCGGCGGAACGGGAACTACTGCTCCTAACCGGAGCAAGCGATCGAGTGTTTGTCGAACATGAGCGGTCTTTCGAGGGCCCCGGCAGGGGGATGCCACGAAGGAATCGAGAACGGGTCTGGCTAGATCCAAGGCATACCCGTCCCGAATAATTTCCAAAACCCAGCGATCGGACGTGATACGGGTCCAAGCAGAGAGAGAAACTGTCGAAGGCGGCCTCCAATCGCAGTGATCTCCGCCTGGACCCGCCGCCCTTCATTGGGACTTGCGAGCGGCTGTAGAGGCCGCGGCAGCGAATCCTCTAGAGGCCCCTCGAAAGCCTCAAAAGCTCGGAGACCTCGAGAGATACCTACCTCTCTGCGATCCCACAAAACGGGGCGACCGAAATCTACGAAAGTCCCGAAACTGACCCCGAGGGGAAGGAAGGGACCTCCCTCTCTTTGGGCGATTCTCCGGCAGGCGACCGCCCTTGGATTCACCCAACTCTTTGACCAACTTATCAAGATCCTCACCAAACAGCTTGCCTTTAAAAGGCAACTTGCCCAGGCGAGACTTAGAAGAAGCATCCACCGCCCAACTCTTTAACCAAAGGGCTCGGCGCGTCGCCACCAAAGAACCCATGCTATAAGAAAGCGCCCGGATAAGGTCATAATGGACATCCGCCAAATACGCCAAACCAGACTCCAAACGCTGAAGCTCGTTCAAGTCCTCGGCCTCAGAGGACGCCGCCTGTCGAAGACGCTGAACCCAGCGAAGAAGGCTCGAGCAACCCAAGCTCCACAAATGGAGGCCTGCAACGCTACCGCGTCCGCTTCAAACGACTGTTTCAACAAACCGTCCATTTTCCTGTCCTGAGGCTCCTTCAAGGCCGCACTACCTTCAACAGGGATCGTGATCTTCTTAGTTACAGCCGAGACCGCCGCATCCACCTTAGGCGAACGGAACCGGTCGAGGTCCTTGTCTGCCATAGGATACAGTCTGTGCATGATCTTTATACCCTTGAAACCAGATTCTGGGGTATCCCACTCTGCCTGTATCATCTGATCAATGACTCTGTGCATGGGGAAAAACCACCTGTGTCTGACGTACCGCCTGAATGATGGGATCCGCACCATCTTCCTCCTCAGCTGGCGGTGCTGGAACCAGACCAAGAGTCTGAAGCGCCTCAGAAAGGAGCACGGGTAACTCCTCTCTGCGAAACACTCGTATGATTTTCACCTGATCTTCCGGCTCAGGGAGCTCGCCTTCTACTAAGGCCTCCTCCTCCATGTCCAACTCTGGATCCTCTCCCTCCATACAATCCGAATCGGACAACAAGGGCTCCTGTAGGCGCTGCCGCTTGGCCGCTCTTACGCCTGATAAAAACACTCTCCGTCACAGTAGGATGCGCGGTCGCTACCTGACCAGGGGGGAAACCGACTCCAACCCCTTGGCGCCTACGACAAAACGCTTGATTTATCAGTAAAATAAAATCTGGAGAAAAGTCATCCAAGAGGGAAGCACCCCCCAAGATCAGACGGCGCCCCCGTGCCTACAGGAAGAGCAGGGGCCGTCCCCGAGGGGCCTTCCAAGGGCGAGTCCGTCACCATAGTCGCGGGAGCTGACTGAGAAGAAACCGCCAAGGAAGTCTCCAGCCGCTGCTCCATACTGAGGGACACGGAGGCACAGCGCTGACAGATGCCCGTCTCTGTAGAAGCGCCCCTCCGAGATCCACAAATAATACACAGGGACCCCGATGGCATGGAAGCCAAAACACCAGGCCCCCCAGGGGCGTAGAAAGATATCACCTGCCCACAGACTATGAAGGGAGACAACTCTGAATCCCAGAAGAATCAATCCACAAGCAAGACACTGGGTGGCTGCCAGTAAGGAGAAACCCCTGTTTTGTTTTTTTTTGTTTTTTTATAGAAGCTGAGAAAATGCAGGCAGGCTCCCCAGAACGCTAAGTAGTAACTCCAAGCAGCTCAAAACACTCCCGCAGAAGTGCATAGCTCAGAAATAAAAAAAAGAAATAAAAGAAATGAAGGAAACCCCAAATTAAATAAGAGAACAACGCAGGCACATTTGACAGGGCCTCCGGAGAGGGTGCCTGTGACTCCGGGACAGCCGAACTCGGCCGCGTGGGCTGCACGGAGGAGAGAGCCGCGATGGACAAAATGGCCGCGGTTACTCACAAATTTCTGGCGCGCTGTAGGATTTTGGCGCCAAAAAGACCAGCCGGGTAAGGCTCCGACGATGCAGGACGCCCCTTCACGGATAGACAAAGATCCGGGGAAAAAGCAGCCAACAAAATAAAAAGTTAAAGAAATAAACGAAAACAAAGAAAGAAAAGGTAAAAACGCGATAGAGGCAAAGTCAGGGACAGTTGCACTAACCGTGTCTGTCTCTGAGAAGCCCGTCGGCACTTCCAAGCGCACAGACTCCTACCTCACAGGAACTGTGGTGCTGGACAGCCGCCGCAGGAGCTCTGCCCCGAACAGTCTAGGGAACAGAGATCCTAGCCAAGCAAAACGAAAACGAAAATGCAATCAAACTGCAAGCGGCATTTGGCTGAGCAGGAGAGAGACCTCTGCTGAGCAACCCCTAATCAGGAGTGCCGGTTTCTATAGAAATGTTAAAGAGACAGGTACTCCTTTCCTATAGCAAAGAAAAAGAAACCCCAATAGGGACCAAATAAAGAAAAAACAAAAGGTTAGCTAGAAAACTAAGCCCTAAACTGACTGACTAGTGAGCCCAGCCAGGCTCACAAATATCTTCCTGCTGCATGAAGACTGGACACACTGGAGTTGAAGGGATAGCCAGTATGCCGTTTCCAGTGATGCTGAAATTTGATTGGTCCAGTCTTCATGCTGCAGGAGGAGGTGCACTACCCATACGTAGAGGACTAAGCTGGAGGAACGATAAGGAAATATCAATTTCTGTTGGGAAGGGGGGAGAGGGAGGTTGGGGAAGGGGGAGAGGGGGAGATTGGGAGATGGGCAGGCAGAAAATACTAAAATGTAAAATGTATAAGTAGTAACAGTTGTATGGTTGATTTGTTCAATGATGTAACAAAACATTTATATACTGGAGATGTTGAAGTTCTGGTTAATAAAGAGATTTAAACAGAGTGAAGAATAGTCCTGGAGGATATTAGAAGACACATGTGGTCCCTCTAAATAAAAGCAGAAGTGAGGAGTTTGTTAACTACAGGCCAGTTAGTTTGACCTCGGTGGTGCGTATATTAATAGAAATGCTGCTAAAACAGATTAGTGAGGTTTCAGGAATCAAATCAATTGTAAGATCTGAGACAACACAGTTTGACTAGCGGCAGGTCCTGTCAGATGAATCTGATTAATTTCTTTAATTAGGTGACCAGAGAGTTAGAGCGAGGGACACTAGATGTGGTATATTTATCTCTCAGCAAAACCTTTGACACAATTCCGCAACAGATCCTAAAGTGTTAGAAACTGATTGACTGGGAGGTGACAAAAGATAGTAGTTGATGGACCACTCTGAGGATAAAGATGTTATCAGTGGGGTGCTGCAGGAATCTCTCCTTGGTCTGGTTCTTTACCATTTTTGTAAGTAATTGTGGAAAGGCTGGCAGGTAAGGATCGTCTTTCTGCAGATGAAACCGAAATCTGCAACAGGGTAGACACCCAGAAAAGCATAGACAGCATGAGGATCTAGTGAAGCTTGAAGAATAGTTGAGAATTCAGCAGCGATTTAATGTTAAAGAACGCAGGGTCATGCATTTTGGCTGCAAAAATCCAAGGAAGCAGTATAAGTAATAGGGGGTGAAATACTTCTGTCCATGAATGAACAATGCTAAGTGGAGACAATCCTATCTGTTTTGCAGCCCAACAGGTAGAAATGACGATAACAAAAGCCAGAAGGGTGCTTGCGTGTACAGGAAAAAGAATGGTCAACAGAAAGGAGGAGGGTATAGTGCCTCTGTGTAAGTTTCTGGTGAGACCTCATTTGGAATACTGTATACAATTCTGGAGATTGCACCATCAAAACAATATATACAGGTCAGAGTTGGTGCAGAAGGCAGCTACTAAAATAGTTAGTGGTCATCATAAAGCATATGGGAACAGACTTCCTGTATTTCCCAAAATATAAGATGCGGGTTTTTTACATCTGGAAGTGATGGCATGACCTATACAATGGAGTGACCTATCTAATAAATTTATATGGTGCACCATGCCCCTCAAACTTCATATAAATACTCGCACCTGCGCAGTGGATGGTCTTTCTCCCTGGGCCCTCCACTCTACACCCAACGCTTGCAATCAGACCCTCTGATCAGCAGACTGGTATGCTATTTGTTAGTATAGTCCAAATACGTACCAAATAGCATACCGGACAAATTTCAGTTACAACAAACCTTTTTTTTAATCCCACAGAAAATGGTTACACCAATGGCTTGGAACTCCATACACTGCAAAATTCAAAGTGAAAGCTATTCATTATGCAGAAGAACATGGTAACAGAGCCACCAAGCAAAATTTTGGGATAAGTGAGAAATTAGTTAGAGACTGGAGGAAGACGCAGGAAAAACTAACCTTGATGAAACACAGCAAGAAGGCAAATCATGGTGGCCTGAATTAGAAGCACATCTGCTTCAGTTTGTCATACAGTGGAGGGCCCAGGGCCATGGACTGTCTACTATGCAGGTGCAATTCAAAGCAGTTCAAATCACCAAGGAAATGAATATAGAGGGATTCAAGGCTGGCCATTCGTGGTGCTACCGATTTATGAAACAAAAAAAATTAAGCATTAGACAAAAGAACAACCATATGTCAGTGGCTCCCCACTGATTTCTTGGATAAAGTACAGAATTTCAGGGAATTCGTAAACAAAGAAATCATCACATACACAGTGACACCGGACTTCATAATCAACACTGACAACTTTCGACATCCCATTAGAGAGAACAGCCAGTCAAAAGGGGGGGGGTTAGAACAAAAAATATTAGAATCACCGGACACGAAGAGACACACTTTACAGTGCTGCTGGCCTGCTGTGCAAGCGGAAAGAAGCTGCCACCTATGATTATACTCAAAAGAACGACAATGTCACGCGACAGCATGGGGGGGGGGTGGGAGTGAGTGATAGTAAAATCAGGTTTTGTGAAGGTTGAGCTACTAAAGAGCCCCAATAATTGTGAAGATGATGATTTATTTAGCATTTCTTATATATCGCCTTTCATATCATCAAGGTGGTTTACATTGAACAAGGCATTATAACTTGGAGATAACTATTTTACAGGGAACATGACAATAATGAAAATGAACTGGCATCTGAAATTGCAAAACGTTCGCTGCAACACCGAAGATGAGGACTTTAACGGCTTTCCTGAAAGCGATGCAGAACAAATCCAATGTGGAATGAGCTATGGTGTTATGCGCTTTATTCAAGAGTGTTATTATAAAGTGAAACAAAATAAATCAGGCTTTAAAAACAGCAGTGTTGTCTTGAGCTTTATTTTTAATACCAGTGACTTATATAGCGGGGCAACTTATACTATGAATTTACCAGTAAAATCCCCAATTTTGGCCTCTGCGACTTATATAGGGTTGCCAACTGGCCGGTTTTCAGATGGCCAGGCCAGGCCAGGCCGGCTGTCGGCAGACCCTTAAAACCAGCAATGGAAAAGCCGGTTTTTCTGCAGTCAGCACTTATCTCTTTCCTTGCTCTCCCTGCATAACAAGGGGCCCTGCAGGCTGCCTGCTCTCATTGGCCAACAGTTCCACAACTCACCAACTGAAATCTTAGGAAGTTATGTCAGGAGGGTGGGGCTAATGCAGCAGCAGGGTCCTGAAGTAGCTGAGCACTGCTCTGCTTTATTGTGGTTTGGAATAGTGCCAGTACACGGTCATAGTGTGGTAGGCGAAGGCCTATGATCCATGGTGTCTGAAATAAGCAGACAGGCCTAACTAGCTTGACCTGTAAATGAAGCCTGTGGAGAGGCCCATAGGAATTGCACATCCCCCAGAATGCTGCTATTATAGAACTGAAACCTAGCAAAGCATAATCAGCTTAGCTGAGCAGAATCGAAACTCAGAAAAATATAGAAAAATAAGTTTAATTGCTACTGATAAGAGAGTACAGCTGCTATGGAATTAATTAAATCTGCTGAAAGAAAGGTTACAGTGCCCTGCTTTCCCACATGTACTAACTAGTTAAATGGCCTTGGAAGAGAAAAGTATCTAAGTTGGTGAACTGACCATTGTAATTGGGACTATAAGGGAGGTAAGCAGGTGCTAAGCCCAGTCAAAGAACATCATTGGATAGCCATATCGGTACCGGAACCAATAGAAGGTGTACGGGAGGGTACCGGGACCAATGAAACGATTGCCTATGTCTAGAATGGAGAAGAAGTCTATAAAAGTTGTTGTTTTGCTAGAAACCATTGCTCAGCCATTTTGAATTTGATTCTGCTTGAGACTTGTGCACAAATAAATGATTTGGACCTTCTGAACAGACTCCTGGTATCATTGGTTTGTCTGCGCTCTGCTGCTACATATTCTTGGTGCGTTGGCCGGGAAGGTGTGGTAATAGAGGGTATATAGGGCAATATACCACGACTTTCCGCCTCTACAGGTTTGGTCCTGCCGGGATCGCGCCCTTCCGACAGTGGCTCGCTCCCTGGCGCCACCGGTCCCTTGTATCGGAGGGAGCTGGCCAGACCTCGGCGGGTGCCGGGCCCGGCTGGAACCAACACCTCGAACCCGAGTGAGGGGAGTCCGAGGTCCAACTCATGCGCTTGCTTGGGAACTTTGAGGTCCGGATCCGGTGAGTAGAGTTTTGATTTGGTATGTCTAGACAGATGAATCAGAGCAGTACTGCCATTTGAATTTTGAACTTGGAACTTGGAAAAGAGAGCTTGATCACCTCTCAAGACGGTCCGACTACCCCTGCATGAGTATTCGCGGGGCGAAACTACCGTCTTCTTGTATTTTGGAATTTGAACAAGGCCTAGTCAGAATAGACAGGATTGGGCTGTGTTTTTGGGATACGTTGCTAGCATGATTGTGTGAATGAAGTGTGAATGAGAGGTCTGGCAGCACGGACCAAGAGAAGGCGGACTCCTGAGTAACGCATTTCCTGGCCGGGCGACCACGTCCAGGTCGTAAAAAGGAGGAAGCGACCGTCGTCTTGTCTTGTTATTTGTTTCCCTTATATGTTTCTAGGGCCGTGAGGACCCCTTACCCACGGTCCGCCCTCCTTTTCCCTTCTGTTTGTTGTTGCGCACACACATCGATATGGGAGGGGCGGGGTCTACTAGGAACACTCCATTAGAATGTATGATCACACATTTTAAGGAAGGGTATTCAGGAGATTATGGAATTAAAATGACTGCGACACGATTACAGATTTTATGTACTAGGGAGTGGCCCGACTTAGACCCTGCGTGGCCTCGAGAGAGAACTTTTACCATAGGAATTATTCAGTCAGTTCACCAGAAAGTGCGAGTAGCGCACCACGATCAGTACCCCTATATAGATTCCTGGTTGAGTATTTGTGAGAGCCCGCCCTCCTGGGCGAAGCACTGTTATGAAGAACAGTGCAGAATAATGTTAGCACGAACAGATCAAACGCAGAAAATAGATCAGACTAAAAAGACAGGGACAGGTGAGAAATCCAGACGGAAACCCGTCCTTGCAGATCCTGAGTCCCCAGAAGTGATAACTCGACAGCCCCGAGCCCAGCGTCCAGTAAGGGTGCCACCGCGTCCCGCCCCAGAGCCACAGAGACAGCGGGAGCGGGACCCAACCCCAGAACCATCACCTGAAGAGCAGGCAGATAAGCTTACTTCAGATGAGGAGGATGAATCAACTGAGACTGAGGAGAAAGTTGAGTCAGAGGCAGAAGAGCAAGAGGAAGGGTCTTCCCAGAGTGATACTGACAGTATAAAGACGACCGTCAGTGTGAGCTCATCAGTTAAAAGTAAAGCGTCCCAGACTAAGCGCACGGACAGCAAGACGAAAGCCCCTACCAGGAGAGTTTCTAAAATCCCCCTCAGATCCAGGAAGACTTCTACCGCAAAAATGATGCCTTTACGGCAAGTCCCGGGAGTGCCCGTAAGAGATGAAGATAATCAGGTGGTGGCAGGACCCCTAAGTTTAGTATATGTGCCCTTCTCCACTACTGATTTGTTAAACTGGAAGTCACATTACGCTTCCTATACCAACAAGCCCCAGGAACTAACAGAATTAATGCATACTATTATGGAAACCCACCAACTCACTTGGGCAGATTGCCGTCAGCTCCTGTCTACCTTATTCACTACTGAGGAGCGGACACGAATAAAGCGAGCAGCTGCCGACTGGCTGACAGATAACCCTTTAGCACCGGGAGATGCACAAGGGATAGATAATCGAGAAGTAGCCCAAAGAGAATTCCCAAATGAAGACCCCCAGTGGGATCCGAATACAGAGAGAGGATCCAAATCTTTATCACGGTTTCGCCAAGGCCTTATGCAAGGTCTGAAAAGGGGGGGCCAGAAAGCTATGAATCTTTCTAAAGTGACCGAAGTTAACCAGGGCATAGATGAAAGCCCAGCAGTGTTTTATGAAAGATTGACTGAAGCGTATAGAATGTATACTCCCTATGATCCAGATGCACCAGGAAGCTTATGCATGGTGAATTCTGCTTTTGTAAATCAGTCTCAACCAGACATTAGACGTAAACTACAGAAACTAGAAGGGTTTGCGGGCATGAATGCAACTCAGTTACTGGAAGTCGCTCATAAAGTGTATGTTGTGATAAGGAAGCTTATCATAGCTCAGGAAGGAGCTATAGAAAAGGTGAAGTGACTCTAAACAAGCAACCTGTCAGTTCTGGTAGAAATAAGAAAACAGAATTTTCCCATAAAAGAATACCAGTCCCAGAATGCACCAGGTTTCCAACAGCCATGAGAGGAGCTGAAGTGAGAAAACATGTGTTCAATCAAAAGGGCTATGAGGTAATCCCCAAGCACTCATTGCAAAGGGCAGGGCTTGATTCAGCACAGCTGCGCTGTGCTAGGATGGAACACTCATCTCAAAGGGCAAGGCCTGATTCAGCACAGCTGCGCTGTGTTAGGGAGGAGCACTCCTCTAAGCAGAATAAGAGTAGAGTTTATTCTACAGATGACCAGCTTCATGATCACCTTGGATATCCAGAGAATTATCCTCAGTTTCATCTGAAGGATCATCAGAAGCAGAAGCCAAACCGGACAGACAGAGAGGGAAAGAAGCCCTCTGGAAGAAAGAGGAGAAAAGCCTTTGAGAGGTCTAGAAGAGTCCAAAGCAGTACGTATACTGGGAGGTATTCCAAGGGCCAGCATACACCATTGGACTGGGGAAAGCCAGAGGAATGCTGCTGCAGAGCTAGGAATCACCAGAGGCTACCTGTGAGGGAGACGGCTGCACGTGGAAGGGACTCTAAGACCTGTGCCAGAAGGTATGTGAAGAGAGATCCAGTGTCCAGGGATCTGGATTGGAAGTCTGGACATAAGAACTGGACTACATACTGGCCAGGCTATATAGAGAGGAACTCTAGCAGCAATGGAAGCTCAGGTATGAACACTGATCTATGCCCTAGCTATAACCTTGAAAGACAGCAGGGAAACAAGTATTCTCCTGAAAGTGCTCCATTGAAAGATTCATCTGTGCCAATCCATGATATTGAACCCATGCTTGTTGAACAAGGGGGAATAATAGCAGATGAGGATCCTATTTATATGGACTGTTCTCTGTCTAAACTCCGTTGGTAACTTTCTGTTATAAAGTACAGCAACCATCATAAAGAAATACAAATTTGTTCTTTGATCTACTCAGAAAAGCTCCTGAAGCAGGATTTGACCCACACAGTGGAAGGCAAGCCAGCTAAGAGGTTTCAGCTGGGGACTGTTAGCAATTAAGCCTGACCTAATTGCTTGTGAGCTAGGAGAGAATCACTTCTGTATCTATGTGGGAAGTAATCAGAAGTTAACCTGAATAGAACAGTTTCTTGCTTTGTGGCTTTTCATTTGTTGTTTTCCTGATTTTGACTTTGTTTTTCCAAGTTAACACTGAAAGCAAGTTACCTAATTTATGTGCTACCAAGCATATCTGTGTTGGGAGAAATAACCCCATAAATAAAAATCTTATTGGCTTTACCCAAGAGCACAACTAAATTATTGTCAGCAGCTGTGTCTGGTGTGAATGAACTACATTGCCCACAATACCTTGCAAATCATATAGATAATATGCACTTGCCAAGACTGTGAAGATTATCACCCAGGCAGCCGTCTGACAATGTGAATCATGATAATGAAAGGCAGAAAGAATGTGATCGAAAGATGAAGAAAGCTGATTTTTTGGCTGCGGCCATAGTTGAACAGAAAAGGGGAGGTTTCCCTAGTCGAAGGAGCAGAGGAAGAGGGCGGGGCCGAGGAGATAGCCGGCCCCAACTAGGCGTGAACCAATGCGCTTATTGTAAAGAGGAAGGACATTGGAGAGATACATGCCCGCAACTCGAAGACGCCCCTCAGGATGACGAAAATAATGCTCAATGGAGAGAAAGAGGAAGGGGCCGACCCCGAAACCGCGGAGGGGCCAATCGAGAACAGTTCCAACGAGAAAGAGGAGAGGCCATACAAGCAGTGGCCGCAGCGACCTACGACGTAGATGAAGCAGATTAGGACAGACCGGGCTCTGAATTCGCTTTAGGTCTCCAGGAGCCTATGGTCAGCATACAAATAGGAGACCAAGTTATGGACTTTATGGTTGATACTGGAGCGGAACATTCTGTAGTAGACAAACAGATCGCCCCATTTTCCGCAAGAGCAGTCACCATTGTGGGAGCAACTGGTGCCAAAGCCACAAAGTCTTTTCTTCAGAACCGTATATGCACTCTAGGAGGACAGCAAATAACACATCAATTTCTCTATATGCCCGAGTGCCCAGTGCCATTACTGGGACGAGATATGTTAGCCAAATTGCAGGCCCAAATATCCTTTACTGAGAAAGGAGAGATGCAAATGACAGTGAATTCCCAGACGAAACCTGCTGGATTAATGCTGCTTACTGTTCCTCGAGAAGAAGAATGGAGATATTATAGTAATGAATCTACCCAGGACACCTATTTTGAACATACTCTGAAAAGCATCGATGCCCCGCCTGGAGTATGGGCAGAAGGCAATCCCCCAGGCCTAGCCAAACATATAGCTCCAATAATTGTGAATCTCAAGCCTAGTGCTACACCAGTACATGTCAAGCAATACCCCCTCCCAAGAGCAGCAATTGAAGGCATTCACCGCCACTTGTTAAGATTACTCGAGTATGGCCTACTGAAAGTATGTCAGTCACCATGGAACACTCCACTCCTGTCAGTAAAGAAGCCTGGAACAGGTGACTACCGTCCAGTGCAGGACCAAAGGAGAGTGAATGAAGCAGTTGAGACCATACATCCAGTTGTGCCAAATCCTTATACACTCTTAGGATTGATTCCTGCTGAAGCTACCCACTTTACTGTTTTGGACTTAAAAGATGCGTTCTTTTGCATAAGATTAGCCCCAATTAGTCAATTGCTGTTTGCCTTTGAATGGCAGGACCCTGTCTCTGGAAGACGGGGCCAACTCACTTGGACACGATTACCCCAAGGATTCAAGAATTCACCTACCATCTTCAGTGCTGCACTGAACCAAGACCTTTCAAGCTATCCAGTGGCCCCGAGGAAGAGAGTACTTCTCCAATATGTGGACGATCTGCTGATAGCTGCTGTATCAGAAAGTGAATGTATACAAGCCACCAAAGACCTCTTGCAGCTACTGGATGAAGCTGGATACAAAGTTTCCAGAGCAAAAGCACAGCTATGCCAAAAAGAAGTGAAATACTTGGGCTTTCGCTTGACTAAAGGAAGCCGACAATTAGGGAGAGAAAGAAAAGAAGCTGTGTGCAGAATCCCAACCCCAACTACCAGAAAGCAAGTCAGAGCCTTTCTGGGAGCAGCAGGATATTGCCGAATCTGGATTCCCAACTTTGCTCAAATTGCCAAACCACTATATGATGCCACCAAAGGAGAAGAAAAGTCGCCACTAGATTGGGGACCTGAGCAGGATGCAGCCTTCAAGACGTTAAAGGAAGAATTGATGTCGTCACCAGCACTTGGATTACCAGATGTTCACAAGCCTTTTCATCTATTCGTGCATGAGGTGCAAGGGAACGCCTTAGGCATGTTGACTCAGAAATTAGGACATTGGGAGCGACCTGTAGCATACCTATCAAAACAATTGGACACTGTGGCCAAAGGATGGCCACCTTGCTTGAGAGCAGTTGCAGCTACAGCATTGTTAGTGAGTGAAGCAGATAAACTCACCTTAGGACAGAATCTACGAGTCACTGTGCCACATGCAGTACTTGCCCTCATGGAACAAAAAGCGAATCATTGGCTCACCAATTCCCGAATGTTAAAATATCAGAGTATGCTATGTGAAAACCCACAGATACAATTGGAAGTGAGCCACGCCTTGAACCCAGCCACATTGATACCTGTCAGCGAAGAACCCCCAGAGCATGACTGTATAGAAGTCATGGACACTGTATTCTCAAGTCGACCTGATTTGACAGATGTGCCCCTAGAGAATCCTGACCAGACCTATTTTGTAGATGGAAGTAGTCTCATCATCAATGGACGACGTTGTGCCGGGTATGCAGTAGTCACCCGGGAGGAAGTCATTGAATCATCTGCCCTGGCATCAGGCACATCAGCCCAGAAGGCAGAATTGATTGCACTTACCCGAGCATTAGTATTAGGTGCAAAACTCTTGTTAAATGTGTACACGGACTCTAAATATGCCTTCACCACTTTGCATGCACATGGAGCTCTATACAAAGAACGAGGGCTCATCACGTCAGGAGGAAAATCGATCAAATATGGCCCAGAAATATTGATGTTACTAGATGCAGTATGGGCCCCAACACGTGTAGCCGTCATGCACTGCCGAGGACACCAAGCAGGTAAAGGAGATGTTGCCCAAGGAAACAGATTCGTTGATGCCTCTGCGCGAAAAGCAGCCATGACAGGCCAAATTTCATCGCAAACTATGCCAATGCAGGCAGCATTATTTCCAGTACCCCTTAATTCATGGACACCACGATATACCACCAACGAATTGGATTACTACTGTAATAAGGAAGAGGGAGTGCTGAAAGATGGGTGGATTGAGCTGCTGCCTGCCGAGAGCAGCCAACCCCCAGGATGAATACTAATCCCTGAATTATTGGGACCAGCCTTTGTCAAGGCTTTCCACCAAGCCACACATTATGGAAAAAGTGCTATGGAAAGAGCACTCAAGCCACATTTTTGCATCGCCTTATTGGGAGCCCTATCAGCCTCAGTAGCACACCAGTGTCTAATTTGTGCCAAGAACAATGCCAAACAGGGTCCCACGCCACCACCCCGAGTTCAGTCAAGAGGTATAACCCCCATGCACCACCTGCAAACTGACTTTACTGAAATGCCAAAAGCCAGTGGATACCGCTACTTGTTAGTGTTAGTTTGTACCTTCTCTGGGTGGGTAGAGGCTTACCCCACCAGGACTGAAAAAGCCAGAGAAGTTACCAAAGTTTTGCTGAGAGAGATTATTCCCAGATTTGGAATTCCAGCAGTAATAGGGTCAGACAATGGGCCCTCATTTGTTTCTCAGATTACTCAGCAGTTAGCAAATGCCCTGCGGATACAATGGAAGCTACACACTGCATATAGACCTCAGAGTTCAGGGAAAGTTGAGTGAATGAATCGTACCTTGAAAGCCCAAATGTCCAAGCTTTGTCAGGAGACTCGCCTAAAGTGGCCCCAAGCGCTCCCAATAGCTTTGCTCAGAATACGCTCAGCTCCTGTGAAATCAACAGGGTTCTCCCCTTTTGAGGTAGTGTATGGCAGACCCCCACCAATAGTGCAGGGAATTAAAGGAAGTTTAGCTCAGATTGGTTCAGAAATAACCAGACAAGAACTTCTAGCTCTTAGTTTTGTTCTACAGACTCTTCATGCGTGGATCCAAGACCAGCTGCCCATCAATCTGACGGAACCCCTACATCCCTACAAGCCTGGTACCTCGGTGTGGATCAAAGATTGGAAGAAGACACCGCTGGAACCTCATTGGAAGGGACCATACACCGTCATCCTGTCTACCCCAACTGCAGTAAAGGTAGCAGAGATCGATTCCTGGGTCCATCACAGCAGAGTCAAGCCAGCAGCCGTTACAGATTCCGAGCAGTGGACAGCGGTACAACATCCTGATGTACCTTTGCGACTCACCCTGAGACGGCAACCAGCGACCTAGATTCCTTTTGGGATCACCCCAACAACCACAGTGTCTTGCGCTAGACAAGTCTTTCGAAGAGGATTGCTGTTTCCAATACAGCAAGATTTGTTCAAACAAACCTTATGTGTGTGATCCTGTACACTGATTGATACTATATTGATTAACAATATCCAGAGCCAACTGTAGTTGATAAGTTAGTTGGCATATGACGGACATTGTGAGGATCTTCAATCAACATTCAACACCCGCTGAATTGCTTCATTAGCAAACGGGACGACGTTGTGCCAAGAAGAGGACGTCGAGGTCAAGATCTTCAAGTGAGGATTCAGAAGAACTCCAATCAACATGCATCTTTGTTTTTACTTTGTTCTGGTTGCTTGTCTGGGGGGCCTTGAACTGACTTGGCCTTGCCTCCATGTACTGCTTGCATTACTTCCACTCGGACTGGAATGAAAGTAACTCAGACTTTGCTTTATCATTCATACTATACCTGTACTGGTAAAGTAACCCGGTGTATTTATAACACCACCGAACTGAATGTCTGTACCAAAGGTAATACTAAGGTGTGTTTTAACCCGCATCAGAATCCATCCTATTATACTTTGGAGATACGATGGAATGATGCAGATGGAGACTTACTTAATGCTACCTCACCACTCACCGATCCTACTAAGCTTGCTGTATTATATTTTGATGCTTGTGATGCTATCAATAGAGATAGTCGTTCAAAATGTGCTGATTGGGAGAAAACTTATGCTCTTAATGATAAGTACATGTGTCCAGAAGGAACCACCGGATGGGGAGAGTGTACAGGTAAACGAGTTTTAGCCAATGAATATAGTACAGCCCCGATTGCAGATTACTATTGCCCAAAATGGGAATGTGTTTTCTATGCCACATGGAAAACCGGAATGGTAGAAAATACCAGAGATAATCGAATGGCGATTTTGCAGAAGCCATATGTGAAGAATATAGAAAAGAATTGCAAGAAAGGAGCTTGTAACCCGTTAGAGTTTCTTGTAATAAATCCTAGTGCCTGGAAACAGGGATATAAATTTGGACTCAGAATTGCGGGCTCCGGGTCAGATCCCGGAACCATTGTGTATATTAGATTGAACACCCAGGCCCATAGATCATCACGATACCATATACATAACACTTTTTACGAGACTATGCATATAAACAAGTTTGATATCCCTCACCCTTCCCAGAATTTGTTTCTAGAATTAGCGGGTGCAGTAGTCTCCAGCTTACACATTTCAGATTGCTACTTTTGTGGTGGAACTAAGATGGGTGATCAGTGGCCATGGGAAGCAAAGGAATTAAATTATTCACTGACTTATAACCATACTGAATTACATAAGACTACAAGCGAATAGGTCTTAGCACACTCGATAGTTGGATGTCTATGTTATGCCCGAACTGGACCTCAGTTCACTCTGCAGGTGGGACAGCTGGTCTGTCTCAGCCAAAAGTTCTATAATCCAATATCAAAAATAGAGAAAATGTATATTTTTATAGAAAAGCTGGCATGATAAAGTATAGGAATGTCGGAAACGTAGCCTTGAGGCACTACGTACCTCTTGAAGCTATTATTTCCATTTTGCTCAAATTTTGAGCTCACCACGGAGCTTACAATAACTAAGGTAAAACACCACAATCTAAGTGTCACCCGTAAAAATACTGTGTTATAGCCAATAAATCGTGTGAAAGAAAAACTCTTCTCATTTAAAAAGCCAAAAGACCGCAATGCACAAACAGAGTTCACTTATCTGAATCCCTCGTTGTTTGCAATGCCGTCATCAACAGGCATCCAGAGTTAATTTCGTTCTGGTCCAAAAGTGCTCCAAAAGGTGCTGTCTTCAAAGGAAAACTTTCAATCCAAGATCAGGAAACAATGATGGTACGGGCGTGCGGACACAGCACTGCGTTTCGGGCGGTCATTCTTATCTCGCCCTGCTTCAACGCTTAACCCACCACACCAAAAACAGTCCGTATAGCAACTGATCAAAAACGCCAGCGCATGCTCAATAGGTGGATTTTTTAAAAGTTCTATAATGACACTACCAAACAGACGTCTTGGTGGTCAGGAGTTAATGAATCTGAACCCACCAATCCATTAGCAAAATTTCCTGAACTTGCTGATCTATGGACTAATCTTGCCCTACCCCATGCTTGGCAAGCCCCACCCGGCTTGTACTGGATTTGTGGAACTCGAGCATATGCCAGACTCCCTATACACTGGGGAGGAGCATGTGTTTTGGGGACCATTAGACCTTCTTTCTTTTTGTTACCCACTGAACATGGAGAGCAATTAGGATACCCAGTATACACTAAGAGACAGAAGAGAGCAGCTTTACAGATAGGCAAGTGGGAGAAATGGGAGGGTGATGGTTGGCCACCTGAGTGAATCATTGCCTATTATGGACCGGCCACATGGAATGATGATGGTATGTGGGGCTATCGGACCCCTGTATATATGATTAATCGTATTATCCGCTTACAAGCAGTAGTTGAATTAATAACTAATGAGACTAGCCAAGCACTCACACTTTTAGCTAGACAGAGCACACAAATGCCCACTGCCATATATCAGAATCGCTTAGCACTAGACTATTTGTTGGCAGCTGAAGGAGGAGTATGTGGTAAATTGAATTTAACCAATTGTTGTTTAAAGATAGATGATAAAGGTCAAGTAGTTGAAGAGATTGCTGAAAATATGCAAAAACAAGCTTACGTGCCAGTACAGACTTGGCATGGTCTTAAGATCCCTAATTGGTTTGCCTCTATTTTCTCAGGTTTAGGAGGACTTACTACTTTCCTTATGCTCATATTAATAATAATTGCTGTGTTTTTACTATTACCATGTATAATTCCATGTTGTATGCGTTCTGTAAACAGTATTATTGAAAACACCGTAGAGCGGAAAACCGCAACTAAGATTATGGCCTTATGGCATCCTCGGCCCACTATATATGGTCGTAACCCGACCCCAGTATAATCCAATTAAGTGATTTAACTCTCACACCTTATTAAGTAATAGGGTGAGATTAATCAAAGGGGGGAATGTGGTAGGCGAAGGCCTATGATCCATGGTGTCTGAAATAAGCAGACAGGCCTAACTAGCTTGACCTGTAAATGAAGCCTGTGGAGAGGCCCATAGGAATTGCACATCCCCCAGAATGCTGCTATTATAGAAATGAAACCTAGCAAAGCATAATCAGCTTAGCTGAGCAGAATCGAAACTCAGAAAAATATAGAAAAATAAGTTTAATTGCTACTGATAAGAGAGTACAGCTGCTATGGAATTAATTAAATCTGCTGAAAGAAAGGTTACAGTGCCCTGCTTTCCCACATGTACTAACTAGTTAAATGGCCTTGGAAGAGAAAAGTATCTAAGTTGGTGAACTGACCATTGTAATTGGGACTATAAGGGGGGTAAGCAGGTGCTAAGCCCAGTCAAAGAACATCATTGGATAGCCATATCGGTACCGGAACCAATAGAAGGTGTACGGGGGGTTACCGGGACCAATGAAACGATTGCCTATGTCTAGAATGGAGAAGAAGTCTATAAAAGTTGTTGTTTTGCTAGAAACCATTGCTCAGTCATTTTGAATTTGATTCTGCTTGAGACTTGTGCACAAATAAATGATTTGGACCTTCTGAACAGACTCCTGGTATCATTGGTTTGTCTGCGCTCTGCTGCTACAATAGAGTATGATTATATGCAGAGAAACCTCTCCTAGTTGGTTCTTCCCTTGATTCTCATTCTCTGTGGTTGGTTCCTCCCTCAATCTTGGCTCTCTGTCTTCAGAGGCGGGCTGCAGGGTCTCTAACCATGTGCAGGCAGTGCTGCCTCTCCCTATGGCCACTTCCTCTCTCAATCCTGGCTCTTTTTATTCATAGGCAAGTCCTGGGATCTCTGACCATGTATAAGTAGCATTGCCTCTCCCCAGGGCTTGCCTTCTCTATCGATGCTGCTATTTCCTGTTCAGAGGCAGTCTGCAGTGAAAGGCAACAATGACTGCATATGGTCAGAGACCCCACGTTCCTCATCCATCTCTGGGGAAAAAAAAAGGGCCAGGATCAAGGGAGAAGGCAGGCCATGTGGAGAGGCAGCACTTCCTGCACAAGAACCAGTGCCTTGTACTGTCTTCAGGAAAGAAAAGGAAAGGGGCAAGAGAGGCAAGGGTGAGGAATTAAACTATCATAATAGAGCTAATCCTTTGGATAAAAAAAGTGTCTGACAATGCAGCACTCCTATTAAAATTCATTTCATTAGCTTCCTATTGAGAATAGAGTTTTAACATGTACAGCGTGGTAATCACCACATAGCAGGACACACACGCATAGCACATATCAACACAGTACAATATTGTCAAGGCAAAATCTTAAACAGGGGCTTGAACCAAGGTCGATCTGTGAATTCAGGATGAAAGTCCTAACCATTAGAGCAGATACTACTGAGGTTACAAAAACTGCGACAAACAATCCTCAAACCTACACCCCTAAGCTTCAGGGATAAGCCGAGGCTCAATTAAAAGGAGAGCTGCATACAGTGGGCTATTGACTGGTGTGGGTGTGTGTGTGAGGGAGTACTGCCATGTTCCGTGCCGAATCTCAGAGGTTCAAAATATAACAAAAATGTGAACCTGCCATTTAACAACTAAACCTGACCAGGTGCTAAACAGAGAGGACCCTTACCAAGGGGCAGTGAAGATCAAGGAGAACGTACAGTAGTCCAACAGGAAGGGAAAATGGGCAGATCTGATGAGCCCTGCAATCCTTATAAAATCAGCATTACCTATGTTTCTATGTAAGGTCTGGAAGGAAAAAAAGGACAGAATTGTACTCTATTTCTATGTGCCCTGAATTTGAACATTTATAAACATGTTATTTTAAAGGACAGCAAATATAAGACAATACGTAAGTGTACTGTATCATGTACATAATATGGAAAAAAAATTCTACCTCATACTTGATTTCATCATACCAGATGTAAGTGCCCCTTCCATGCATAAGTCCTTCGGAAAACATACCCTTAGAAATAACCAAAAATTTGTTTTAGTTTCTACAAATTTTAAAGTTTAGACTATTAAATATAAACAAGACCAAGCTATAAAACTAGAAACATCTTTTCTAAAACCTCAGAAGCAATTTATGTGACATTAACATGATTCAAGTAGCAATGAGTTGATGAATAATAAATTACAGTCTTCATACTACATAGTTTAAATCACAGAGAGTTCGATTTTGTCCTATGAACTCTTAAGAAAAGCAGGAACACGTTAGTATACATATAATAAGGTAAAACTCGGAAATGGTCCAGTTTGTGCCCCTGAACATGTAACTAAATGGTTTCCGTATTTATGATAGGTTTTCTTTATAGGTACAAAATGGGGAAAAACAATTAAGAAGTCAGATTTATCTCCCTAAATCCCTCTGTCCATATGCCAAAAGGACAGACGACATTTGTTTCAACATCTCAGTCTAATACAGACTTAATATTTAGGCAACAAAATGTAATAAATCAAGGGTTAAAGAAGAGATATACACACCGAGTATACGTTTCCTTCCTGAAAATATGCAGTGCCTTCACCCTCATATAACCCATGGAGTTTTTCTCCTTCATACCTACAAATATAAAAGTGAAACAAAAAAAGTTAAAAGAGAAAATGCTCTGAAAGTCACACTAGATTAATAGTATTGGTGCCAGGTGTGTTTTATTGTGTTATCAAAGGGAGCTGCTGTTTATGGGTACGATTAGAGCAAGCTTTATTGCACATATTTTTATCAATGTTCTAAAGTTACAGGGGTATGTTTACTAAATGGCAGTAGCGACATTGGAGCCGCGGACCCATTGAAATCAATGGGGCCGCGGCTCCGATATCGCATGGAAGCCGCTACCGCCATTTAGTAAACATACCCCACAGATTTGAAAATATTCTAGGTCACATCTGCTCATTATGAGAAGCCATTTCATTGCCATCACCTGAGATTCTCTGTTCTCTGTATATAGAAGACAATGGAAGTTCAGAAGTGATTCTTTGAAAGGGACAAACATTCATGGAAAATACTACTACTGAATATTTGTATTGCGCTAAAGATGTACGCAGCACTGCACAGACACATGCAAAAGATGGTCCCTGCTCATCAGAGCTTACGATCTAGTCAAGACAGACAATACAGTAGCTGTACACAGGATACATCTAGGGGGAATTGTAAGGAACCACAAAGGAGACCAGGTGAGTCAAGATTCGAAAGCAGCAGCAAAGAGGTAAGTTTTCAGCCTGAATTTGAAAAGGGTCAGAGAAGGCACCCGACATGTAGACTCACTTTGGTTTAGCTATATAAATTGTGGGGGTACAAACACCACCAGATGGTGCAAACGGTGACTTTCTGCCACACGAACCTGGAAACTTTGTGAATGTGTTTTCCCTTTCCCCATTATCACTGGTGTGGAAAGTCGAGGCTGCTGCTGGTCTCAAGCTTGTATCGTTTTTTGGGGGGTTTTTTAGAAAATGACCAAATGGGTATAAACCTCCCAGTTAATTTTTACCCTTGGGATATGTACCAGTAATCTAAACAAAAACTATGCAGATACATTGTTTAATTTTCAAAAGGGCAAAACTATGTCGTTTTGAATAATCAAACCTGAATCTCCTGCGCTCTTTGTGCCCCAGGGAATAGCTCTACACAATGCAGAGGAGAAAGATGGCAAGAATAACGCATAGAATCTTTTTTAAATTTTCTATTGAAAAAGTCCATAAAGATATGAAAAGAGCAAAACTTCATCCCAAAGAAAATTATCAGAATTATCCAAAAATAACTATAAATAATTGAGAAAAGAGGATGTCTTGAAAATTTAAATTAAAAAACAAAAAAAGAGTCACTCCAAAGTTCTAGTCTATAAAAAGGCAGGAAGGAAAAATAACCACAACAGAAGAGGACAGACAGGGAAAATTATACCTAACAAGAATTCTAGCAAACAGCAAAAATATGTATTTTATCACATGGGATAAGTACATAACCCTTTCTAGTGACAATTTTCAAAGAGAAGACTTCTTCCCCTGTATAAAACATCTTGAGATACATGGATCATAAAAGAATATAATGAGTTCACATATTTACATTTAGCAAGAAATTTCCAAAAATAATTTAGCCCCTTATTCAAACACTTGGAAGGTAATTTTAAAAGGTTTAGTCGGGATTTGGACATCTGCAGACATGCACATGGATGTTGAAATCACGGACACGTCTCCATAGCCATTCCGCAAATAATGTTCACAGATGTCTCTGATGCAGGGACGTCCAAGTAGGTACAGCGGTTTGGTAGAGGCATGTCCAGGGAGCAGCAATGGACTTACACATCCCCCCATTCAAATCGCAGAAATGGCGGAGAAATCTGCAGGCACATCCATATTTATACCTGCTCCAGGCACAAACAGGCATCAGGAAAGTGCTCATTTTCACCTTACAACATCCAGTGTGTAAAGAAAATGCAGAATTAGTTGACTAGCCTTAGATCAAAGGCCCACACTGGGATTTGAACCTTAGCCACCCTGCCTTTAAGTCACTGCTCTAATTATGCTATTAGATGTCTTGGTTCTGAAATGCTATCCTAGAGACGTCTATATCTAGATATATGTAGATGTTTGATACATGTACATATCAGGTATGCCCATGTTTCTGAAATAGTTTCTGAACTTGCATGTGTCAGCTTTCCCCCTCCCCCCCCCCCCGACGTTCTGGCTTTGATGTCCCAGATTGCACTTGGACGACCCATTATGAAATGTGCCTCTTACTGTCTAAAGTCCAAGAAGGCTCTCCATATTTCTTGGGTCACTTTAGAAAAACCTGGGTAAAGCTCTTTGTGCTCAAAGAACATAAGAAATGCTATACTAGGTCAGATCAAGGTCCATCAAGCCCAGTATCCTGTTTTCAACAATAGTCATTCCTTATTGGTCCTCCAGTTTAGTCCTCCACCTCTGGGTTGTGCACCTCCTCCTGCAGTTTGGAGACTGGGCATGTCACAAAAACGTGACATCACCAGATGTACTCTGCTGGCCTCTCCCAACATCCCCAGTGTGTTCAGTCTCCATGCAGCAGGATGGTGTGAGCCTAGGTGCTGGGCTCACTAGAGAACAGATAAGGAGCAGTTAGAGTAGGGGGTTTACCTAATTGGATTTAATTTATCTCTACCTTTACATTTTGTTTGATTTGGATACTGTTTCTTTAAAATAAAATAAAATAAAAATGTGGAAGTGCCGGTTTGTGCCTAATCCTGCTAGTCCTGCCAATTTCTGTGCTGTCTCTTTCCACCGGTGCAGATCTCTCCTCCTTGATCAGTACGGGGGAGAGAGCTGCAGTGCAGGAGAGCCGCTTTAATTTTTGGCCGCACGGAGCTACGGCATCTGCAACTTCGCGTGCTTCTCCTCTGCCGCTGACTCCATGTCAGTTGCCCGCTTGTTATTCAGCAGAGTGGAGCCTCAGGGATACATCACCGCGATTGTGGTGGTCTGGATCATACAGATACAGTGACCTGAGTACCGGCATTAGACTGGCGGGTTGAGCGGAGAGCCAGCCGCTGACGCGTCGGGAGAGACTCTGCGATTTTGGCGCCTTTTTTGCCTTGCAGACAGCCGCGGCAGCCATTTTGTCGGCATACGGTCTGACTGCAGGCAGGCAGCTGACTCTGCGGCATTTTGAAATACAGAATTAGGCTTAGTTTTCTGTGTTGCTTTCTTTTTCTTTTGCCGTTAAATTTCCTGTTTTTTTGTTTATTTGCTTTTGAGTTGATTTTTAGGCGCTCACTGAGTTAGATAGTAGTGCTGCTTCAGGGGTGCACATTAGGAGCCCTTGGTTGGGCAATCTTGGTTGTTTAAAAAACAAAACAAAAAAAAAACAGCAAGCATAAGACACACATAGGAAGGCGGAGCTTATTGTCCGCAAAGTGTCAGCTATGACGTCACGGCCTCAGTGTGTAGTGTGCAGTACTCGTAGGGGGACTATCGCCGACTCTGGGATTTGCCGCGGCTGCACGCAAGTCTCAACCAGTGTAGAACAGCAAATGGAAGTTAAGGTAGGTCAAGACATTCAGGGGCCCTTGGCGGCATTGGACGCAGTGGAGCTGTGGTCCACCTCAGCAGGGGTCGGGCTCGAAGCGACAGCTGGTCCATTGGGGGCTCTGCCGACTTTGGGTCTGCAGCCCGGTGATTTCTGCCCTGACTTCGTCTTAATCATGCATCAGGCTCTCTATTTATGGCAACAGGGGAAAGTGCCGGAGCCTCTGTCTCTGGCGGAGACACCGCAGCGGCCAAGCCCGGCTGAGGCGAGTACCAGTTCCTCAAGACCGCCAAAGTGGGCAAGGGCTCGGGAGCCTTCAATTTCTGAATTGGAGGGACAGGAGTTGGAGGAACACGAGGTTGACCTGGAAGGTGGAGATGAGGAGTTGGAAGAAGGAGAGATTCTTGAACCAGAGGATCAGGCAAAAGATTATTCGTGTGTTCCGGAAAGAGGAGTTGACAGTGCTAATCACGGAATTGCTGCAAACGCTCAAACTCTCTACGAAGCCACCTACGGACGACGACAATGGGGAAGACCCCATTATTCAGGCAGTGAGGCAAACATGGGTGGTGTTTCCCGTTCACAAGGTAGTAGACAGGATGATACAGGATGAATGGGATCAACCGGAAGCTGGGCTACGAGGAATTCGCATCATGAATAGACTATCCATTAGCGGATAAGGACAAGGAAATATTTAGATCGCCAAGAATTGATGCAGCAGTGTCAGCGGTGACGAAGAAAACCACTATTCCGGTTGAAGGCAGCTCTGCCTTCTTGAAGGATGCACAGGATAGAAAGTTGGATGGTTTGTTGAAGCAGGCGTTTGAGGCCAACGCGGTGTCATTGCAGGCTTCCATTTGTGGCGTGTGGGTGGCAAGAGCCTGTCTTCGGTGGTCACAGCGTTTACGTCACTCGGATCAGCTGGAGCAGGAGGGTCTGAGTGATCTGGATCGCATGGAGTCCGGGACGGCTTATTTGTCAGATGTACATTATGATTTGATCAGAGCTCTGGCTAATAGTATGGCATCGCTCGTGGCCACCCACAGATCCCTGTGGCTGTGGAATTGGGCAGCAGACGGTTCGTCTAAAGCACGTCTCGGTAAGCTCCCTTTCAAAGGAAAGTTGCTGTTCAGGGAGGATCTCGATAAGTTGGTTAAGGACTTAGGGGAATCTAAAGACGGCCAATTGCCAGAAGATAAGCCAAAGCAGGGGAAGTCCGCTTCGAACGTTCGGGGTGCCTTTCGGGATTTTCAGAGATTTCGGACTTCTCGCTTGGGCGGATTCCAAAGGGGATGCTTCGCTCCTTGAGCCCAGGGGTTTCGGGGCTTTCGCGGGGCAGGTAGAGGTTTTGCGGGGACAACCGCAGCTTCCAATCGAAAACCTCAATGAAGTGAGGGGGGCCTTGGTAGGAAGTTTGCCGATAGGCAGGCGACTTTGGAACTTACTTCCTGCCTAGGCCCAAACAACATCTGACAGGTGGGTGTTGGAGATAATCAAGGACAGGTATGTGCTGGACTTCGCAAAACCAGTTCGGGATTCCTTTGTGCAGTCGCCCTGCAAAGGGCAGCAGAAAGCTCTAGCGATCCGCTGCATGCTAGATCGTCTGTTACACTTGGATGCGGCCATTCCGGTGCCCAAGGAAGATTACGGCAGGGGACGATACTCAATTTATTTCATCGTTCCAAAGAAGGAGAGATCTCTTTGCCCGATATTAGATCTCAAAGGGGTGAACCGCTGCCTTCAGGTGCCGCATTTCAGGATGGAAACACTGCGGTCCGTAATTGTGGCGGTACGCCAAGGAGAATACCTGACATCTCTCAATCTTACAGAGGCGTATTTACACATCCCGATCAGGGAGGGGCATCAGAAGTTCCTGCGCTTCGCTCTGCCGTGGGGACACTATCAATTCCAGGCATTGCCCTTCGGGCTGGCAACAGCTCCGCAGACGTTCACCAAGATCATAGTGGTGGTAGCGGCGGCGTTGCAAAAGGAAGGAATTCTGGTTCATCCCTATCTCGACGATTGGTTAATTCGAGCAAAGTCCAGAGACGACAGCGTACGAGTAACAGACAAGGTGGTGAAGTTCTTGGAGAAGTTGGGCTGGGTAGTCAATGCATGCAAGAGTCATCTGACTCCATCCCAGAGCCTCGAGTACCTCAGTGTACTATTCGACATTCAGAGGGGAGCTGTATTTCTACCGAAACGGCGGATCCAAGTGTTATGGCAAGTGATTCGTTGGTTCAGGACCGCTCCTTCGGCCTGGAGTTATCTCCGGGTGTTAGGTATGATGGCAGCGACCTTGGAAGCGGTGCCTTTCGCAAGAGCTCATATGCGGCAGTTGCAGCGGTCGTTGCTGCACCGTTGGCCTCATCAGTCCATCCGCTAAGCAGACGGCTGTCCTGTCCTCTCAGGGTCAAGCGGGCATTGACGTGGTGGCTGATTCCGGAGTCATTGAAGGCTGGGATGCCACTGGAGCAGCCGGATTGCCTACCATTGTTGATGGATGCAAGCCTTGTGGGTTGGGGAGCACATTGTGGGGAGCTTTTCGCACAAGGGCAGTGGTCAGCGTAGGAGAGTGCTTGGTCAATCAACAGACTGGAGCTTCGAGCGGTGATGTTAGCGCTGCAAGTGTTTGAGGTGATGGTGTGGGGTCGGGCGGTGAGAGTTCTATCAGACAATTCCGCAACGGTGGCCTACATCAATCGACAAGGGGGCACAAGAAGTACGGCTTTGGAAGAGGAAGCAGAGGCGCTTTTCGCTTGGGTCGAACCTCGCCTGCAAGCGATTTCGGCGGCACACATTGCTGGGAAGGACAATGTGACGGCGGACTTTCTCAGCAGAGTACAAGTGGATGCCGGAGAATAGGAGTTGAATCCGGAGGTGTTTGGACAGGTGGTGTTCAGGTGGGGTCCCCCGATCATGGATCTCATGATGACCTTTCACTCAGCAAAGGCCAGTCGGTTCCTCAGCAGGCGGCGAGAAAGGATGTCGGAGGGGATCGACACACTACTGCAACGTTGGACAGTGTCGAGTCTTCTCTATGTATTCCTGCCTTGGGTGCTTATAGGGCGAGTGGTACAGCGTATCGAGGCCCACCTGGGGAGAGTGCTGCTGGTGGCTCCGGACTGGCCAAGATGGCCTTGGTATGCTGATCTCATCTGCCTTCTAGACGGAGAGCCGTGGCGCTTGCCGGCACCAGACAACCTGTTACTTCAAGGGCCGCTATGGATGCCTCAAGTGGATCGGTTCTCGCTTACGGTCTGGCCATTGAAAGGGCACATTTAAGGAAGAAAGGTTATTCAGGGGCAGTTATTACGACTTTACTTAAAGCTCAAAAGTCATCTACATCTCTGACATATGTTCGCATATGGTGCATTTTTGAGGATTGGTGTTCAAGGAGACAGGTGCGTGTGGCGTCCGCGTCAAGCTTTCTAAAGGACGGTTTTGATAAGGGGCTGGCAGCCAGTTCCTTGAGGGTGCAGCTGGCCAAGCTGGCTTGATATAGAGGTAAGGTGCAAGGAAAAGCGCTTGGTGCACATGTGGATGTGTTGCGTTTTCTCAAAGCTACGTCCCTCTCGTAGAGTTGTGGTTCCTCCGTGGGATCTCAATTTGGTGTTAGCAGCTCTGGCTACGGAGCCCTTTGAGCCTTTACAACAGGCGCCCGTGAAAGATTTGATGCTGAAGACGGTGTTTTTGGTGGCCATTTGCTCAGCGAGGCGAATTTCTGAGTTACAGGCTTTGTCTTGTAGGGAACCATTTCTGTCCTTTTCTAGAGAAAAGGTGGTGCTTCGACTGGTCCCTTCCTTTTTGCCCAAGGTGGTTTCACCATTTCATCTGAATCAGACCGTTTCTCTCCCGGTACTCGTTTCATTAGGGGATAACGTTTCAGACCAGGGATTACGCCGCTTGGACTTAAAGCGGGTGTTACGTCAATATTTGAAGGTTTCAGAGGTTTTTCATAAATCCGAACGTCTGTTCGTCCTGTTCGGTGGTTCCAGTAAAGGGGAGGCAGCGGCGAAGGCCTCCACTTCTCGATGGATAAGAGGCAATTGCTTCGGCATATTTGTTATCAGGATGTCAGGTGCCCGTTGGTTTGCGAGAGCATTCTTTTTTTTCTTTTTTTTTAATTTTTTATTTATAAAATTTTTCAAAAATTACAAGAAAACAATCATGTACACATAACATAATTTGTAATAGGAAACAGCTAAGGAAACAAATTAAATATTTAAACCACTTCAAGGAGGGGTGCTACATAATTTAAACAAAATTGAAATGGTTCCTAGAGGAGTCTAAACAGATGCTCCTTAAAAGAGACACTACTCAACTTTATCTTTAAGAAAATCAATCAAGTGTTTAGGATCAAAAAACAAATATCGATTACCCTGATACATAATAAGACATTTACATGGAAAACGTATATGAAAGACAGCGCCAGCGGCCAACACACGCGAACGCAGCTCTAAAAAAGCTTTGCGCCGCAGCTGTGTGGTCCTGGACACGTCAGGGAAAATTTGAATTGATTGACCACAAAACTTTTCAAACTTTTTTGAAAAATAAGCCCGCAATATTTTATCTTTATCTAATTCCGAAATAAAGGAGACTAACAGAGTAGCTCTAGAAGAAATTGCGAGAGCATTCTACCAGGGCGCAGGTGGCATCTTGGGCAGAGCACAGCTTGGTGTCACCTGTGGACATTTGCAGAGCGGCTACTTGGTCCTCTCTTCACACTTTCAGTAGGCATTACCACCTGGATGTCTTGGCAGCCAATGATGCTGTTTTTGGAGCGGCGGTGTTGCGAGCCGGCTGGAAGGGTCCCTCCCAATAAGTACTGCTCTGTTACATCCCAGAGGTGGAGGACTAAACTGGAGGACCGATAAGGAAATGGAAATTACAATTACCTGGTAATTGTTCTTCCTTGAGGGACGTTTAGTCCTCATTCCCATCCGGCAGGGGTTCTCAACCCTGTCCTCAGGACCCACCTAGCCAGTCTGGTTTTCAGGATAACCACAATGAATATGCATTGGAGAGATTTGCATATAATGGAGGCAGTGTATGCAAATCTCTCTCATACATATTCATTGTGGTTATCCTGAAAACCCAACTGGCTAGGTGGGTCCCGAGGACAGGGTTGAGAACCCCTGGGCTAAGTAATGGAGGTCAGCCGGGAGAAGAGTGACACTACCGGTAGGTACCTGTTTTTTGTTTTTCAGGGATTGTTTCCTCCTTCTGGTATTTTCTTGTCTGTCCTTCTGGCAGAGGCGGAAGGAAAGGGCACAAAGTGGCAAGCCTATCTTCCAAGACAAGAAATTTCTATTGTATATAGTTATGGTTATATTTTTACTTACAATGTTATTGCTAGCTACTTATTTGTTGCTCCTTTAAGTGTGCTTTGTCAATAGTTCACTGGGGATGTTGGGAGAGGCCAGCAGAGTACATCCAGTGTCACGTTTTTGACATGTCCAGTCTCCCAAGCTGCAGGAGGAGGTGCACAACCCAGAGGTGGAGGACTAAACTGTCGTCCCTCAAGGAAGAACAATTACCAGGTAAGTGTAATTTCCATATCCAGGTCACAAGTACCAGGCAGGTTACCCAAAAGGCAAACAGGTTCCACAATGTTTGTCCTAGGGTAAGCAGTAGATTTCCTGTGTTTTTTGGGGGTATTTTTTTTTTAATGGTTTATGGACCTTTCCTCCTGGAACTTGTCCAAAACTTTCTTAAACCCAGCTACACTGACAGCTTTTACTACATCCTCCGGTAACAAATTCCAGAGTTTGATTATGCATTGAGTAAAAAGATATTTTCTCTTATTAATTTTAAATGGGTTACATTGTAGCTTCATTGTGTATCCTCTGGTCTTTCTACTTTTTGATGAAGTAAACAGCCGATCTACGTTCACCCATTCCACTACATTCTTTAATTTATAGATCTCTATCATATCCCCCCCTTAACCATTTCTTTTCCAAATTGAAGAGCCCCAACCTTTTAAGCCTCTCCTCAAAGGGGTATCCTTCCATCCCCTTTACCATTTTTATTTATTCATTTATTTATTTGTTTTTTATACCACTTTGTCTTAGATACATAGAACTTTAGAACTCCTGCTCAATGCAGGTTACATGGAACAAGCAACAACACTTTTTGTCACACTCTGTACCTTTTCTAATTCTGCTATATCCTTTTTAAGATATGGCGACCAGAATTGCACACAATATTCAAGGTGCATCACACCATGGAATGATATAGAGGCATTATAATATCCTTGGTTTTATTCTCCATTCCTTTCCTTATGATTCTTAGCATTCTATTTGCTTTCTTGGCCACTGCAGCACACTGGATGGAGGATTTCAAACGTATTATCCACAATGACACCTACATCTTTTTCTTGGGGGATAGTTTCTAAGGTGGTATCGTGTAACCATAGTTTGGGTTGTTCTTTCCTAGGTGCATAACTTTGTACTTGTCCACATTAAATTTCATCTGCCATTTGAACATCCATTCTTCTAATTTATCAAGGTCCTCTTGCATTTTAACAACTTTGAATAATTTTGTGTCATCTGCAAATTTGGATTCCTTACTCATTATTCCTATTTCCAGGTCATTTATGAATATGTAAAAAAAAGCAGCAAGACCAGCACAGACCCCTGGGGTACTCCACTATTCACCTTTCTCCATTGAGAAAATTGGTCATTTTGTTCTACTTTCTGCACTGCCTCCAATCCCATGACTTTTTAATTTCATCAAGAGTCTCTCAAAGGACCTTGTCAAAGGCTTTCTGAAAATCCAGATATACTATAAACCACCGACTCACTTTAGTCTACCTGTTTATTCACACTTTCAAAAAAATATAAGATTAGTAATACAAGATTTTCCTTAGCTAAATCCATATAGGCTTTCTCCCAGTAAACCACAATTATCCACTTATTCAGTAATTTTATTCTTTATAATGGTTTCTACCATTTTGCCCAGTACAGACATCATGATCACTGGTCTGTGGTTTCCCAGACCACCCCTGAAACCCTTTTTAAAAATTGGCGTTACATTGGCCATTCTCCAATTTTCCGGTACTACAGGTGATTTTAATGATAGTTCACAGATTTCTAATAGTAGATCTGCAATCTGATATTTCAGCTCTTTCAACACCCTTGGATGTATACCATCTGGTCCAGGTGATTTGCTACACTTCAGTTTATCAAATAGTTGTAATACATCTTCCCACTAATACTGTATCTGTTCACTCACACAACTCATCTGTATTCCTTAAAAAGAAAAAAAAAACACAAAACAAAAAAAAACACAAACACACACAAACCACCTCTCACAGGCTTAGTTCTTATCTGTCTCCAGGACAAAAGCACCATCAAGGTTTCCCTTGTAACCTTGGCATTTTGCGAGGGCCCCAATAAAGCTGATGCTTTCAAACTAGCTATAGTCAAGTTCACTACTTTCGCCTCCTTCCTGCTATCTCCTTTTGAGGGTAGGTAAATAGAAAGCCTGCAAGACCAGTGGAAAGGCCTTCTTGGGATACTTCAGAACTTTAAAAAGTATATTTTTTTTCAACCTCAAAAGGTGAAATCAAAGTGGTTTTAGGACAAGTACAGTAAAATCTTCCCCTTAACAGAGTTCTTCAGGTTCTCAGATTGAGACCATGTGATTGTTTTTAATAAATGCAGCATTTGTACTCTGTGTAGGTGAAGAAGGGCTTTATGCTGATTCCCAGCTTTAAGAGAAAACTTTTGGGAACCTGCCAAATACTTGTGACCTGTATTGGCCACTGATGGAAACAGAATACATGTTCTTATATCTGACTAAAACAGTTGTGATCTAAAACACTCCACTCTAACTTGTCACTTTAGTGATAAAACATTTCTTATCAACCCAACATTATTCTTCATCTATATGTATGTACTTGATATTGCTTTGCATTGTCTATCAACTGGACCACACTATGGCGGACTCCTGGACTCTTAAGTGTTAACTTAGTTGTTTGAATATACCACTGTACCAGGAGGTTTCAGACCAGATACCGCGCTTAGCAAATGCTTATATGTCAAAGCAACAGCGCACTGATTTGAATCAGTGCGCTGTTGCTTTGACATATAAGCATTTGCTAAGCGCGGTATCTGGTCTGAAACCTCCTGGTACAGTGGTATATTCAAACAACTAAGTCAACACTTAAGATTCCAGGAGTCCGCCATAGTGTGGTCCAGTTGATAGACAAATGCAAAAGCAATATCAAGTACATACATATAGATGAAGAATAATGTTGGGTTGATAAGAAATGTTTTATCACTAAAGTGACAAGTTAGAGTGGAGTGTTTTAGATTATAAAGATTATTTTTCGCTCCGGACAAGACCTATTTTACGATTTTTGTATAGTAAAACAGTTGTGAGACATATCCCATCAAGAATACTTCCATTTGTGAAAACAATCACCGAATTTCCCCCAAGAAAACATTTAGGGGAGCACTGGGTTAGAAGCCTGAACAAACTTCACAAGGGAGGGAGGGAGGCAGAGATGCTAGACTAGTTAGCAAACCTATTCATCTCCTAACAAGACAGAAACATCACGTCCTACTTCTATTTTTATTCTCTCCTCTCCCGTTACTCTTCCTGTATACCCTCGCTCCAGGTCTTGCATTTCTACAGTCCTCGTTTTCTATGATAACATCTTTCTCCCAGCAGTTTCAGAGGCTTACATCCCCATTATGGAAACCACCACATCACTGCTGCGCATTGAAAAGGTCAAAAGAATTATTACTACAGGTCACCAACATGAACAGTTATGGAGGGGGAGTTAGCCCAGTAGAGCTTAACATCCTCCCTCCTACAATACCGCCAATGTATCCTGCGGAGACAACCACTGCACAAGAGTCCATAGGGCTGGCAAAAGAAGTAGATGTCTCCAGTTAAATATTAACTTTACCTTTCTTTTTCCTCCTAGTGGAATTCAGCTGGCTCAACCTTCACGGCACAGCATAGTACTGTCCATCTTGGCTCTGCCCCCAGACTAGTTTTAAAAAGCTCATTTCCACAGGTAGAATGCTTTTTTACCCATAGAAATTGTTTTCAAATCAGCACTCTCCCTCTGTTTAGGGCTTTCAATCTGTATTATTTAGGTGCTCATCGAAGGTGCTCTCTAGGCTCTATTTACTGAAGTCTGATGCAATTTTGCAGTTACTCCGAGTTAATTACACAAGAACATAAGATATGCCATACTGGGTCAGACCAAGGTCCATCAAGCCCAGTATTCTGTTTCCAACAGTGGCCAATCTAGGTCATATGTACCTAGCAGTTTCCCCAAGGGACACAGGTTCCACAATGCTTGTATTGGTTCAAGCATTGATATCCTGGGTCCCTTCTTAATAATGGTTTATGGACCTTTCCTCCAGGAACTTGTCCAAACCTTTTTAAACCCAGCTACTCTTAAAGCCTTTACTACATCCTACGGTAACAAATTCCAGAGTTTGATTACACATTGAGTGAAAAAATAATTTTCTTTTATTAGTCTTAAATAGTTTACCCTGTAGCTTCATTGCATGTCCCCTAGTCTTTCTATATTCTGATAAGGTAAACAATCGATCTACGTTTACCCGTTCAACTCCGTTCATTAATTTATAGACTTCTATCATATCTCCCCTCAGCCGTCTCTCTTCCAGGTTAAAGAGCCCTAACCTTTTTAGCCTTTCTTCATAGGAGTATCCTTCCATCCCCTTTACCATTTTGGTGGCTCTTCTCTGAACCTTTTCTAAAATTGCTATATCCTTTTTAAGATACGGCGACCAGAATTGCACACAATATTCAAGGTGCAGTCTCACCATGGAATGATATAGAGGCATTATAATATCTTTTGTTTTATTTTCCATTCCTTTCCTTATCATACCTAGCATTCTATTTGCTCTCTTGGCTGCCGCTGCACACTGGGCCGAGGGTTTTAACATGTTATCCACAATGACGCCTAAATCTTTTTCTGGGTGGTGGTTCCTAATTTGGAACCTTGCATCGTGTAACCATAGTTTGGGTTGTTCTTCCCTAGGTGCATAACTTTGCACTTGTCCACATTAAATTTCATCTGCCATTTTGATGCCCAGTCTTCCAATTTATCAAGATCCTCTTGCAATTTTCCACAATCCTCTTGGGTTTTAACAACTTTAAATAGTTTTGTGTCATCTGCAAATTTGATAACCTCACTCGTTATTCCACTTTCCAGGTCATTTATGAATATGTCAAAAAGCAGCGGGACCCAGCACAGATCCCTGGGGTACACCACTATTCACCTTTCTCCATTGGGAAAATTGGCCATTTAGCCCAACCCTCTGCTTTTTATCTTTTAACCAGTTCTTGATCCACAGTAGTACACTGCCTCCTATCCCATGACTCTTTAGTTTTGGCAAAAGTCTCTGATGAGGGACCTTGTCAAAGGCTTTCTGAAAGTCCAGATACACTATATAAACCGACTCACCTTTGTCCACCTGTTTATTCACACTTTCAAAAAACATAACAGATTAGTAAGACAAGATCTTCCTTGTCTAAAGCCATGTTGGCTGTCTCCCATTAGGCCATGACTATCTACATGCTGAGTAATTTTATTCTTTATGATGGTTTCTACCATTTTTCCCGGTACTGACGTCAGGCTCACCGGTCTGTAGTTTCCCGGATCACCCCTGGAACCCTTTTTAAAAATTGGTGTTACATTGGAGATCCTCCAATCTTCAGGTATTAGAGATGATTTTAATGATAGCTCACAGATTACTAATAGCAGGTCTGCAATCTCATATTTCAGTTTTCAACACCCTTGGATGTATACCATCCGGCCCAGGTGATTTGCTACTCTTCAGTTTATCTAATAGTGTCAAGTAATGGTCTGCATGCCCTTTAAGGTGGCCTCCAGGACCTCCCATTCATCCTATATTCATCCGCTTAATAACCCTATGCAGAGGAAACACTAACTGGGTCTTCCAGACGACCTGAAACAGCGGATCCTCCAAGGAGAAATTTTATTTACTGAATTTTCTTTCCTGGAATCCTGCTAGACCAGTCCAGACCAGTGGGTCGTGTCACCCCGCCAGCAGATGGTGAAAAAGAGAAAAACTCCCAAAGCCTTGACACATCACCCCTGGAATAAAAACTCATCCCCCAAGGGGAGATTCAGTATAACCATTAACAAGCAGTAGGAGTTCAAACAGCCAAGAAAGCACAAAATAGACCAAAAATGAGTTCATAAATGAATAACTCTTGTAACAAGCTAAATTGAATAATGTGAAACAGGACTCACAAGCCAAGGAAGTATGTACATGGCGAGTACAGCAATGTCACCGATATGTAAAGAGTCTTAGCTAGGTGACTGACTAAACCGTTTAGAGGGGCTGGTCCAGGACTAGTCTAGTAGAATTCCAGGAAAGGAAATCAGCAAGTAAAATTTCTCCTTCCAAATACATCCTGCTAGACCAGTCCAGAACAGTGGAAAGTACCATAGCTAAACCACTCCAGGGCAGGAAGAAACAGCTGCAACCAAGACGGGCTCCAAAGTAAGCTGCTTCTTGAGCTTAGGAATCCAAGCGATAGTGACATGCAAAAAGTAGAGAGGGAGGACCAGGTGGCCACCCTGCAAATAGCTAGCAGGGCTACCCATGAGCATTCTATCCAGGAGGTAGCCTGGGCCCGCACAGAATGTGTCCGAAGACCTATGGGCACAGGTTGTTCAATAAAATAACTGATTCAATGGTCTGCTTGATCCAGCCTGCAATGGTCGCTTTGGAAGTAGCTGCTCCTTTTCATGGGCCAAAAGCTTGGACAAAAAGGTGATCGGAGAGATGAAACCTATTAGTGAGTTTGAGGTAACAGCTTAACGCCTGTAGGGATTATTAGTAGCAAAGATAAGTTAGGCTCTCAGTTATGTCCAGGGGAAATTAGCTACTAATACCCAACCCGAAGTTCTATGAGTGTGCTGGTAATGAGCCACGAAATAAGTCGCGTCTGTGCATATATGTTTGTTATGGGCAACGAGGTAGAAAAATATTCTGACATATAGCTAAAGGTACATAACTAGAAACATGAGGTAGCAAATTGTTGCGGCACAAAATTACAGTTAGACAAAATGATAACTCACTGATTAGTAACCAGAAGTCACTGATTCGCTCTACACTGAGAAGCGTTATAGAATAAGTTTCTAGCTAACCATTGCTCAGCTGGAGGAGAAATAAGATGATACCTTAGCTCCTGCTGGAACTCTGGTGTCTGAGGTCCAAAGAGGCAGCTAGGCTAGATAATGCTGGCTACAGCCCTTTCGGAGGCAAGCCACGTGAGAACACAGAACCGAAGGTATCTGTGAAAGTCTTCTCAGTCCTTTGGAAAACGGCCTTGCACACACATAGTGTGTGTCTGTCTTGCAGACAGGTCAGGTAGCAAACACAAGGTACACAGGGCACAAATGGCAAAAAGGCGCACAAGTTCTTCTGTGCAGACTATTATTTTTTGTAATGAGTCTCCGTCATAGGTCTGGTGATTGGTTGGCACAAGACAGTCCGAGGTGTTCTCAGCGGATCAGAAGGTAATGAACAAGTGTTCATCCTGCAGGCTTAGGAGCCATGAGGGAAGATAACAGTTCCAGACATCCCAAGGCCAGTAGCATCATTAGTGGATGATGAAGATCAGAGAAGCAGATGTTTTTCCATGTAGACAACCAATTGGCCTGGGAAACTAATTGGACAGAAACAACAGTCTTCTGTATGCTCAGGTATAATCACTTGGCAAGCATTTGTGTGAAGGTCAGGTCCGAGACTGTAAGCACAGCAAAAGTCCTTTGTAGCAGGAAACCATCTTGTTTGGTCAGCTTTGGTTCAGGCTACAGCATCTGAGTAGGCCGTAGATTTGCAGGCACAGAACTGTAGGGGTACCAGCCCTACACGCCCTACCAACATACCAGGTATCACAGTGTCCCACTGGTTATCCTCCTTCCACCATGTCTCTGATATTCCAATCATATCTAACCTTTCATTTAGTGCTATATATTCTAACTCTCCCATCTTATTTTTTAGACTTCTAGCATTTGCATACAAGCATTTTAGAGAATGTATTTTATTCATATTAATTTGGCTGTTGTTAGACATGGGTAATTTGGGATCTCTAAGCTCTGTCTGCTCCATACTTGAGGGCATTTGGGCTACTTTACTCTTTTGTGGAACCTCTCTGCTTTTGGTAGTATCCTTCAAAGATACATTCTTCCGAACCATCCGCTCTTGGGCGACTGTCGGCTTTCCCCTAATATCTAGTTTAAAAGCTGCTCTATCTCCTTTTTAAAGGTTAATGCCAGCAGCCTGGTTCCATCCCGGTTAAGGTGAAGCCCATCCCTTCGGAAGAGCCCCTCCTTTCCCCAGAATGTTCCCCAGTTCCTAACAAATCCAAAACCCTCATCTCTGCACCATTGTCTCATCCACGCATTGAGACTCCGGAGCTCTGCCTGCCTTTTGGGTCCTGCGCGTGGAACAGGAAGCATTTCGGAGAATGCTACCCTGGAAGTTCTGGATTTCAACTTCCTACCTAAAAGCCTAAATTTAGCCTCCAGAACCTTCCTACCACATTTTCCTATGTCATTGGTACCGACATGTACCAAGACAGCAGATTCCTCCCCAGCACTATCTAAGACCTTATCTAGGTGGCGCGTGAGGTCCGCTACCTTCGCACCAGGCAGGCATGTTACCAGGCGATCCTCACGTCCACCAGCCACCCAGCTATCTACATGCCTAATGATCGAATCACCAACTATAACGGCTGTCCTAACCCTTCCCTCATGGGCACATGGCCCTGAAGAAACTTCCTCGGTGCGAGAGGGTTTTACATCACCTGGAGGACAGGTCCTAGTTACAGGATCACTTCCTGCCACACCAGGGTGATGCTCTCCTTTCACGTGACCTCTCTCCTCCATGGCAACAGGGATGCTGCCAGACTGGAGGTGGGATTTCAGGACTATATCCCTGTAGGTCTCGTCTATCTACCTCTCTGTCTGTCTTATGCTTTCCAAGTCTGCTACTTTAGCCTCTAGAGAACGGACTCGTTCCGAGAGCAATGAGCTCCTTGCACCTAGTGCACACGTAAGACCTCTCACCAACTGGGAAAAATCATACATGTGACACTCAATGCAAAAGACTGGAAAGTCCCCATCCCACTGCTGGACTGCTGTCTGCATCTTAGTTTTAAGTTTGTGTTTAGATCTAAGTTCTTTACTTACTAAGGGTTGCTATGGATATTTATACTAATAAAACTATACCTAATACGTGTAATATACCTTGTTCACCTGAAGCTTAACTAATCTCAGGTCCTTAGTGTATGACCGATTTGGGTAATGAGCTTCACCTGAGAGCACCTCCTGTCTTTTAAGATGTGTAAGTACCTATAAAGCTACGATTATCCCAGGGGTGGGTGGGTGTGGGGAGGGAGGGAGGGAAATAACACTTATTAAAAAGAGGGCTGCTACACAGTACCCTGTCTTGTGCTGCAAAAAAAACATAACAGATTAGTAAGACAAGATCTTCCTTGTCTAAAGCCAAGATCTTCCTTGTCTAAAGCCATGTTGGCTGTCTCCCATTAGGCCATGACTATCTACATGCTGAGTAATTTTATTCTTTATGATGGTTTCTACCATTTTTCCCGGTACTGACGTGAGGCTCACCGGTCTGTAGTTTCCCGGATCACCCCTGGAACCCTTTTTAAAATTACCAAAACTAACATAGTAACTACAAAATCTATGCATTAAATATTAAGATCCTTCCAGCATTTTGCCATTTACTTAATACAGAGGAGATGCCATTACTGTGCATTAATTGCATCGCATTATTTGCCATGCAGTTAACACCACATGACTAGATGTTATAGGTGAACACAACCTAGGCCAAGGGTTCCCTGCTGAGGCATCGTCTGGTAATGACATTATCAAAGGATCATCATGAAACCTCGTTAAATATTTCTGCTGCTGTCAGTTATCGAGCCACGTTTTTCAATTGATCCTCAAATAATTATGATGGCACAAGCAATTGCAGACCTACAGAGGGATACATCTGATATTTTATAACTCCTCATTAGACATCAGCCACCTCTATCTGTTGAAGATACCAAGGTACCCGTCCCCAACCATTTTTCTAGGGATAGGACTACTTTTCATACTTTTGTAAAACAGTTGTAGACTTAATTTTTTATGAGGCCTAACTCATACCCAAGAGACCAAATGAAAGTAGGGTTTGAACCGTCCCTTTGGCCTGGGCTCTTGCTTTATGGGCACAAGAGAACTCAGTAGTTGCTACCCTTGATTAAGTATGGCATATGATAACCCTGACAGGGTTGCTTCAGCAGAGGTTCCCCTATGTCCCCTCCATCATGGGAGGCGAACCATACAGGAATATAATGCAGAATTTAGGCAATAGAGGCCCACATATTTTGAACCACAGCAGCTCCGGGTTGGGAATGTAGGGGGATCACTCCTTTCCCAGTCCACAAGATTAGAGATCATCAAGGGGTAAATGTTTGGAGGGAAGGACCTGTGGTGAAGGCAGTTTCTGTTCAAGGGGTATCTGTTGGGGGACTTATCTTGGGGCGAGTGACTGTCTTGGGAGTGGGGAAACTGATCAAGCAGGGTCATGTTTGTGGAGGGATTGGAGACTGGACAGGTCGCGCTTGATGACATCAGGGATATACCAGTTTCCTAACCTCATTACTGTTCCCGTCATTTATCTCTATGTCTTTTATGAGTGAGCTCTATCCTTTCCTGTTCGATAATTGTAGTAGAAAGCCTCCAAGTAAGTGAAAGCCCCCAGGTAGGTGATACCCATTTCCATAAAGGTATTTAATGTAACAGGGGTAACATATGGAAAGCAGTGTGTATTAATGCCCGTAGCATGGGAAATAAGATCCCTGAAGTTGAAGCTTTGGTGGGAGTGGTTGACTTGGATTTAGTGGCAGTTACAGAAACATGGTTCACAGAAAACCATGACTGGGATGTAACTATACCTGGCTATACTTTATTCAGAAAGGACAGGGTAGGAAGAAGGGGAGGAGGAGTGGCACTATATGTAAAACTACTATTAAAGCTTTGGAATTACAGAGCTTAAAAGGGAGAGAGGAGGCATTGTGGGTTAAACTAGAAAGAGGGAAAGAGAAATCTATTTGCATTGGTGTGATATACAGACCTCCCTCACAAGAGGAAGAGGTGGACAGAGAGTTAATTGAAGACATACGCAGCATTGCTAGGAAAGGGGAAGTGCTACTAATAGGAGATTTCAATATGCCAGATGTTGATTGGCACATTCCTGCTGCAGTATCATCTAGAAGTAAGGAGATCCTGGATTCTCTACAGGGAGAACTATTCAGGCAATTGGTAACAGACCCCACACGTGAAGGGGCCATACTGGACTTGGTGCTTACCAATGGTGAAAGTGTTTCTGATGTTGTAGTGGGAGATCATTTTGCATCCAGTGATCACCAGATGGTGTGGTTCAGTATTAGGACTAGGGCTAGGGCTGTTAGAATCCATTCCAAGGTGAGGATCTTAGACTTTAGGAAGACTAACTTTGCGAAGATGGGCCAATACCTCAGGGAGTCGTTAGTGGGATGGGAACAGCTGGGGGATGTAGAAAAACAGTGGGCAAAACTGAAAGGGGGTATTTTAAAGGCAACCAACCTTTTTGTTAAAATGGTAAATAAAGGCAAAAGGAACAGGAGACCGCTATGGATTTCGAAGGAAGTAGCTGAAAAAGTGAAGAAAAAGAGGGAGGCATTCATGAAATACAAGAGATCACAGAGAGAGGAAGACAGGCATCTGTATTTGGAAAAACTTAGAGAAGCTAGCAAAGTAGTCAAGAAGGCAAAGATTCAAAAGGAGGAGGAAATAGCCAATGCAATAAAATGGGGGGATAAGACATTTTTCAGATATATTAGTGAGAAGAGGAAGGGCAAAAGTGGTATTGTCAGACTCAAGGGTGCAGGGGGGGACTATGTAGAAGCTGATAAGGATAAAGCGGAATTGCTTAACAAATATTTTTGTTCTGTGTTCACCGATGAAGAACCAGGAGCAGGACCTCAGAAAACACCCACAAATAAGAACAGAAGCGAGGGACATCTTGAACAATTTTCAGAAGACTGTGTTCGTGAGAAACTAGCTCAACTTAAAGTAGACAAAGCGATGGGACCGGATGGGATACACCCTAGAATACTGAGGGAACTTGGGGACGTTCTAGAAACTCCACTGACTGACCTTTTCAATGCCTCGTTGGAGTCGGGAGTGGTGCCAAAGGACTGGAGAGAGGCTCATGTGGTGCCTTTACACAAAGCGGAAGTAAGGATGTGGTTGAAAACTACAGGCCGGTTAGTTTAACTTCGGTGGTGAGTAAATTATTGGAAACGCTGCTGAAAGAGAAAATAGTGAGGTTTCTGGAGTCCAGCGGGTTACAGGATCCGAGGCAGCATGGATTCACCAGAGGCAGGTCTTGTCAGACAAATCTGATTGATTTCTTTGACTGGGTGACCAGGGAGTTGGACCGAGGGAGAGCTATTGCCTCCTGGTTTTCTTCTAATTTTCTACATGTGAATCCCTCTAAGTCCCATGCCATCTGGTTCACATTTGGGGGTCCCTCTCCCGCCTGTGCCCCTTCCTTCTCCTCACAGCCTATCCCTCTTGTTTCCTCACTTCGCTATCTGGGTGTTATTCTTGATTCTTCTCTTTCCTTTAAGGATCACATATCCTCTATTATTCAGCGCTCTTTTTTTTCCCCTCAGACAACTTCGTTCCATCCGTCCTTTCCTTTCCTCCTCCGCTCTGGCTACCCTTCTCCTTTCCCTTGTGATGTCTCGTCTCGATTATTGTAATGTCTCCCTTGCTGGTCTGCCCAAATCCCAATTGTCCCGTCTTCAACGTGTTCAAAACTCAGCTATTCGCCTTCTTGCTCATGCTTCCCGCTTCGATCATGTCACTCCGCTTCTCCTTCACCACCACTGGGCTGCCTATCTCCTTTCGTGTTCAGTATAAAATTCTCATTCTCACACACAAGGCTGTCCGCACCGGTTCCCCCTCCTATCTCTCTGACCAGATACACTTCTGCCCCCCCCCACCGCTTGCTTCGTGCCATCCACACCAATCGTTTATCTCTCCCCTCACCCTCTCAGGCCCATCTTGTTTCCACCCGCTCCTCTGCCTTCTATTTCCTAGCCCCCAGCCTTTGGAACTCGCTCCCCCCCTTGCTCCGCGCAGAAGAATCTTACCAATCTTTTAAGTCACAACTCAAGACTCATCTCTTCAGCCTAGCGTTTAACCTTCCGTCCCCGGCTCCCCCTTCCCCCCTCGTCATTCCCTCCCCCCCCCCCCCGTTCCTTGATGTTTAATCATTTTATTGCAGTCTGTCGTTCTTCCTGTCTTTTCTTTCCTTTTCTATCCTATCAGTTTTATTGGCGTTCCTTTTCTTTTCTCAGCCATTTTTAAGTTTTGAGTTGTTTTAATCATATTGTAAACCGCTCAGGTGCTTCCAGTGTTGGGCGGTATAAAAAGCTTTAATAAACATAAACATAAACATAGATGTGGTGTATTTAGATTTCAGTAAAGCCTTGGACACTGTTCCTCACAGGCGACTTATAAACAAACTGAGCACCCTAGGGATGGACCCTAAAGTTACTGCTTGGGTTAGAAATTGGTTGGGTGGGAGGCGACAGAGTACAAGTAAATGGAGCTCACTCTGAGGAGAAGGATGCTACCAGTGGTGTGCCCCAGGGATCTGTCCTTGGTCCGATTCTTTTTAACATCTTTGTTAGTGATATAGCGGAAGGGCTGTCGGGTAAGGTTTGCCTCTTTGCGGATGATACCAAAATCTGCAATAAAGTAGACACCCAGGAAGGTGTAGATAACATGAGGAGGGATCTAGCTAAGCTTGAAGAATGGTCTAGAATTTGGCAGCTGGGATTTAATGTTAAAAAATGTAAGGTCATGCATTTGGGCTGCAGCAATCCAAGGGAGCAATACAGTATAGGAGGTGAAGTACTTTTGTCCACTAAAGAAGAGCGGGACCTAGGCGTGGTTGTGTCTGATGATCTTAAAGTAGCTAAACAGGTAGAAAAGGCGACGGCAAAAGCTAGAAGGATGCTTGGGTGAATACGGAGAGGAATAGCTAGCAGAAAAAAAGGAGGTGATAATGCCTCTGTATAAGTCTTTGGTGCGACCTCATTTGGAGTATGGTGTGCAATTCTGGAGACCGCACCTTCAAAAGGATGTGAACAGGATGGAGTCGGTGCAGAGGGTTGCTACTAAAATGATTAATGGGCTTCATTATAAAGCATATGAGGACAGACTTAAGGATCTTAATATGTACACCTTAGAGGAAAGGCGGGATAGAGGCGATATGATTGAGATGTTTAAATACCTCCGTGGCATAAATGTTCAGGGAGAGAGCCTCTTTCAATTGAAGTTCTGCTATGAGGGGACATGGGATGAGGGTGAAGGGAGATAGATTCAGGAGTGATATGCAGAAATATTTCTTTACAGAAAGAGTAGTGGATCCATGGAATAGTCTCCCAGTGGAGGTGGTAGAGATGAGGACAGTAACTGAATTCAAAAAAGCATGGGACCAACACAGAGGATCTCTAAAGGTAAAAAGTGGACTGTTGTAGTTGTTGTTATGGAAGGACAGACTAGATAGGCCATGTGGTCTTTTTCTGTCATCATGTTTCTATGTTTCTTTTTCTGGACTATGGCCCTATTTTCTCTTATTTATAAAATGTATACCGCCTTGATGTTTGAAAGGCGGTATATCAAGCAACGCAATAAACATAAAGAGGGACTACCAGTCTTTGATGAGTCAATATAAGATAGAATTGACAGAAGCTGTCAGGAAAGGACTATCCCATAACATCAACCTCCTATTACATGAGACAGTCTGATTCAACTCTGTACCTAAATGGATCATAGAAAATGTTTAGTGGGAAGCTGGAAAAGCCAGTTTGCATAAGACTATTTGAGTAAAACCTATTCTCCACTTTCTGTAAGGAGTCAGCTCTTACTGCAACCACAGCTGAAGAACCCAAGCAGATTGGGGCTGCTAGGCCTCTGTTGCAGGGCCAGCCCCAGAGCTGGTTAAAGGTGTTGGTGCCCTAGGCAAACCTTAAACCTTTTGCTCCGAGACTGTCAGAAATAATTGTTGAGCTTTGAATGCTTTGCTCTTTGCTGCTCGCTAGACATTGCCACCCTAAGCAGTCACCTAGTTTGCCTGGCCCTGGCCATATGTTAGGACAATTTTGGAGAAAGTTTTTTTTTTTTTTTTTTTTTAAGGTAGAAAATTATTATGCCTAGATGTGGCTGGAGAGAACTGCATAGACAGAAAAAGTGCCAACACCTGCCTTTAACGTAGGTAAGGTCGCTCTTACTGTCACAGTTCAATGGCAAGATCAATCCACCACCACCTTGACCCTTTTGGATTCTGGAGATGGTAGCAACTTTAGAGATTACCTCCAAAGACCTTGCTTGTTCCCATCTGCGTGAAGGAAAGTGATTAAAGATCTTTAGCTGAAGTCAGTCTACCTATTGCCATGCTCATCTGTTTCCTTCATTTTAGGATTACCTTAGTTATGTACTCGTAACCCATTTATTGACGGGAGATCTGGAGTATTGTAGCATGAAGTCAAGAATGCAAGACCATATGCATTGTACACTGCTTAAGGATATCAACTATTATGATGGAGGACCAACTGTCCACTTATGCAAATATAGTCAATTTAAAGGAAGCAGAGTATTCCTTCCCATAAGCCCTATGACTGCCCTATCGACGTGCTCAGTCTCCCAGGCTGCTGGAAGGGGGGCACAACCCAGTGGAAAGGGACTGGACTGGAGGGACACTTAGGAATCACTTTCTCTGTCAGTTTCATGCCTGGTATTCTTTCAAACCTGCTCTAAGGATTCCGGTCCCTTGGTAGGGAAAGGGATACCGTCATATGGCTTCCTCAAAAAAAGGGGCCATAGCTTCCACCCACTCTTTAAACCATTATAAGTCACATTTTGACATAACTTCTCTGATTGCTTCCCTAAAACTAAACATAAGAATTCCCATTCTGTCTTGTCCTTTGATAGGTCTCTTGCGAGTTCCTGAGTGTGCTACAATCTGGGCCAGCCCTAGGTTATGTTCATGAATGTTTCCTGCGCACAGCTTCATTCTCACCAGAAGCCCTGCTCTCTAGGGCTGCCAACTTTTTTAAAAAAAATTTATAGAAAGCCATCTAATGTAAATTCTGGTTTTCTGCCTAACTCAGGTCAGCTCTCCCCACCTCCCATTCCTGCCCACTGCACAGATTAACTCAGGTCCGACTCCACAGTAGCAAAGAAAGACCTGAAAAGATCTATGGAGGCCCTCTTTCACACAAGTGTGCTGAAAGTGATGCACACAAATATAGGAAGCCTGCATCAGTGGGGATGGATTCAACACTACTCTCAGTGCACCTGTGTGAAAGACAGTTCCCACACCTGTTTGGTGGCTGCTGCATGTTTGGAGCTGGGGTGCTTGGGAAGATGGCAGGAAAGGGATATGCTGGACTTGATAGGGAGCGGAGAGAGATGGGAACATGCTGGACATGATGGGGTTGTGGGAGGAAGGATTAGGGACACAGATAGGGGAAGATTCTGAATGAAGGGGGGATAGAGGTTGGAGATGAGCAGCTGGATGTGATGAGGCTATGGGAAGGGAAGTAGTGACAGATGGGGAAGATACAGGTAAGGAGGGGTGGAGAGGTTGGGAGGCAATATATTGGACATGATGGGGCTGTGGGAGGAGGGATAAGGGACACAGAAAAGGGAGATGCTGAATGAGGGGGGTGGGATAGAGGTTGGAGTTGAACAGCTGGATTTGATGAGGCTATGGGAAGGGAAGCAGTGACAGAGGGGGGAAGATGCTGGACTTGGTAAGGAGGGGTAGAGAGGTTGGGGGCAATATACTGGACATGATGGGGCAGTGGGAGAGGAATAAGGGCCCAGATGCAGGAGATGCTGAAACACTGGGGAGGGGGAAATAAGGATACGGATGGGGGATGCTGAATCACCTGTGGAAGAGGAACTAGGGAGACACTACAGAGAGGGAAGTGGACTATAAGGGCAGGGGATACTACAAAGACAAAAAGGCTGGACCTGGAAGACCTAGGAAGGCAGAAAGGGGAATTGGGGGGAAAAGAGGATGTTGGGCACAAGGAGAAGACAGAGAAAGGGGAAATTAGTGAAAGACTAAAGAAAGTGATGGGGAATTGGAGAGGGAGAAATGGAAGGCTATAAAAAGAACAGTCAAAAGAGAAAAACAGAAGACAGAGCCTGGGACCAACAGAATTAGAAAAATAAAATGGCGACAGCCATACAAAGGTAAAATAATTAAACTGTATTTTTTCTTTAGTAAATGGAATGGTTTTCTGCCCTGACAGCTTCTCTTTTTATATCATTCATGGAAAGAGTGAAGGGTGTTTGGAACGCTCCCCCCCCCCCTCAAAAGGAGGTGGTAGGGACAAAAACAGTGATGGAATTCAAAGAGACATGGGGCAAACAGAAGATCTCTATAGTGCAAGAAAATGGAATCAAAGCAAATTTAAATGACTTTTATACTTCTAAAGCAGAGGCAGTGTAACCTGCAAGGGGCAGCAGGTACAACCTGAAACAAAGGCATGGGGGGGAGGGGGCTTGGCCTGTACGGAGCAGTAAGTACAATTACAACTCTAGCCACCTTACTGAGCAAACTAAATGGACTATGCTGATCTTTATCTGACCACATTTATTATGTTTGCACACTAGAGGAAACAGAAAACAGTAAAGTGAAAAAAAAGAAGGGAAATAAGAGTTTTATTAGCAGATGAAGTAAACATAAAATGAGCACAGAAGTACACTTCTGAAGTGTCGAACCTTTTCCTCCCATCCCTTTTTTAAATATGGTGCTCATTCTGGCTGCAATAAAAATATAAAACTGAAAGGAGGACTGTGGCTGGTATATTTATGGTGCTCTCTTTTCTTAGGTAGGGTCCTTTTTGGAAGTTAGGGGCATGTTTGGTAAAGTGTGGTAAGGTTTTGCACCTACCATGATTAGAAATGAATGCTAATGAGTGGTAAGTGCAATGACCGTGTGCTGTCAGAGGGCATAAGCATAGTACCTGCAGGAGGCGTTAAAACCACCTGTGCAAGCTGCAGCATTGACAGTTAAGGGGTGATAAGTACCAGCACACTAAGCATATCCACACTTTCTGCCCATAACCTATCTAGCCTCCACCTTGGCTGCTTTCAGCGTGCAGTAAACGGTTAGCATGGGTCAATAGTGCATATTGTTGTTGTTGTTAAGTGCCGTCAAGTCGGAGTCGACTCATGGCGACCCTCTGGATAGCTATCCTAAATTGTGTTCGGTCTTCAGTCAGGCGGCGGCTTATTGTTGACAGACTGGTACCCGTAGCTGCTGTTGTTGTATCGATCCATCTCATTGCTGGCCTTCCTCTTTTGCGTTGACCTTCTATCTTGCCAAGCATGATGTTTTTCTCTAATGATCTCTCTCTTCGCATGATGTGTTCAAAGTATGAAAGTCGAAGTCTTGTCATCTGAGCTTCTAAAGAAAGCTTAGGTTTGATCTCCTCTAGTACAGACTGGTTTGTTCTTCGGGCAGTCCATGGTATACACAGTATTCGCCGCCAGCACCATAATTCAAAGGCATCAATTTTCTTCCTGTCTGTCTTTTTTACTGTCCAGCTTTCACATCCATATGATGTTATTGAAAATACCATGGCTTGAACAAGTCGAATCTTTGTATGGAGAGAGACATCTCTGCTCTTGAGAATCTTATCTAGGTCTTTCATAGCCATTCTGCCAAGAGCAATGCGTCGTCTGATTTCTTGACTGCTTGTTGCTTCTTTATTGATAGTTGATCCAAGTAGGTTAAAGTTATTCACGATTTCAATTTCTTCTCCTTCGACGATGCACCTGTTGATTATGCCAGTTGTCATGATCTTTGTCTTCTTTACATTAAGGTGCAGGCCCATTTTGAGACTATGTTCTTTGATTGCGAGAAGCAAATGTTTCAGATCATCTTCACTTTCCGCCAGTAATGTGGTATCATCAGCATAGCGAAGGTTGTTGATGAGTCTTCCACCAATCTACACACCTCTATTGTCTTCATACAATCCTGCTTCTCTGAGGATTTGTTCTGCAGATAAATTAAACAGGTAGGGGGAAAGTATGCAGCCTTGTCTTACACCTTTGCTTATTTTAAACCATTGTTTCTCCTTGTTCTGTTCGAACTGTTGCTTCTTGATCAATGTACAGATTGTGCAAGAGAACGATCAGGTGTTCTGGTATACCCATGCTTCTTAATGTGGCCCAGAGTTTCTCATGGTTTACGCAGTCAAAAGCTTTGCTATAGTCGATAAAGCACAAATAGATATCCTTTTGGTATTCTTTAGTCTTTTCAAGGATCCATCTCACATCCGCAATGGTGTCTCTCGTTCCTCACCCTTTTCTGAACCCTGCTTGCACTTCAGGTAGTTCTTGTTCCAGGTATGATTGTAGTCTCTTTTGAATAATCTTCAGTAGAATCTTGCTGGCATGTGGGATCAGAGCGATTGTGCGATAATTTCCACAGTCAGTTGGATCACCTTTCTTTAGTATTGGTATAAACACAGATCTTTTCCAGTCAATTGGCCATGATGCTGTCTTCCATATTTCTTGGCAGAGCCTTGTAAGTATGGTAACAGCTGCATCAGATTGCTGTAATACTTCTATGGGAATGCAATCAATGCCTGGAGCTTTGTTCTTTGATAAGGCTTTCAATGCTGCTTCAACTTCTTCTTTCATCACCAATGGTTCCAGATCATAAGGTACAGGTTGAAACGGCGGTCCACTTGATCTTCATCATATAAAAACTCTGTATATTCCTTCCATCTTTTCTTGATCTTTTCAGCATCATTCAACATAGAACCTTGAGCATCTTGTAACATTCCAATTCGAGGCTGGAACTTTTTCTTTAACTCTCGTAGCTTTAGGAAAGCTGATCTTGTTCTTCCTCTAATAGTTTCTGCTTCTATTTCCTTGCATGCATCATTGTAGTACTTTTCCTTGTCCTGTCTTGCTGCACGTTGGAAATCTCTGTTGAGTTCTGTGATTGTCTTTCTTTCTTTCTCCTCTGACTTTAGCTTCTCTGCGTTTCTGGGCAATTTTCAGAGTTTCTTCCATCATCCATTTTGGCCGTTTTTTCTTTTTTACCTTTTGTAGAGACTTCTCGCTTTCTTCCAACACAACCTTCTTGATGTCATTCCATAACTCTTCTGGAACTCTATCATTTATATCTAAAGCAGCAAATCGATTTTGCAGGCAGTCTTTAAATTCCAGTGGTATATTCTCAAGGTCATATTTTGCTGCATTCATGAGTGGTTTGCTCTTTTTCAGCTTTAGCTTGAGTTTGCATACTAGTAGTTGATGATCTGTACCACAGTCAGCTCCAGGTTTTGTCTTTGTTGATGTTATAGAGCTTTTCCATTGTTGACTTTCACAGATGTAGTCAATTTGATTTTTATACAATCCACTGGGTGAAGTCCATGTGTACAGTCGCCACTTGTGTTGCTGGAAGAATGTGTTCGAGAGGAATAGATCGTTGGTCTTGCAGAATTCTCTCAGTCTTTCTCCAGCTTCATTTCTGTTGCCAAGTCCATATTTTCCAACTACTTTGTCTTCTTCTTTGTTGCCAACCTTTGCGTTCCAATCACCCATGACTATCAGGATATCCTGTTTGCCTGTTCTGTCAATTTCAGCTTGTACTTGTTCATAGAACTCTTCAATTTCATTCTCTTCTGCAGCTGTTGTTGGGGCATATACTTGAATTATAGTTGTGTTGATAGGTATTCCTCGTAGACGAACAGAGATTAAGCGTTCGCTGACTGCATTGTATTTCATTACAGTTCTTGCAAGTTTCTTCTTTATTATAAATGCAACACCATTTCTTCTTTGTCTTTCATTTCCAGCATAGTAGACCATGTGATCATCTGATGCAAAGTGCCTGATGCCAGTCCATTTCAGTTCACTGACACCCAACAGATCAAGTTATACACGTTCCATTTCATTCTTGACCACCTCCAACTTCCCTTGGTTCATGCTTCGTACGTTCCATGTTCCAATGTGTAAGATCTTTACAGCTTCTGACTCTCATTTCATGCGCAGCTACATCAGCAGTCAGACGTCCCGAGGGCTTTGATCCAACCACATCATAAATGCTGGCTTTACTCTGAAAAGTCTTCAGCTCTTCCCCAGTAGCTAGTTGAGTGCCTTCCAACCTGGGGGTCTCATCTTCCAGCACTACAGCACAATTTGTTTTGTTGTAACTATCCATTGGGTTTTCATGGCAAGATACAGAAGTAGATTGCCGGGCCTTTCTTCCGCGCAGTTTAAGTTTGGTGTTGTTGCCGTTGTCACAGAAATGTGATCCTCCGCCGTCAACATTATCCCATCTTGGGAGACCCTGCCAGTAGTTAAACTACCGATAGTTTAGCTCTCAGCATCACTGATGCACACAAGCCCTCACAGCACGACAAGCTGCAAACCAAGTGAGGGAGTGCATATTAGAATGTGCGTTAACCAGGACCCCATTTTAATAAACCTGCCCCTTTGTGCTGTAATGGTAGATTTGTTTCAGGTCTTTAGTGACTTTTTGGAGTTTTATTTTACTTCATAACATGCCTGGTACCGAGAGGGTTTATGTTGCTGTTATTGAAACACTAGAATCAGAATTTTCTTTTCATATGGCGAGTACTGTGAAGAAATATCCTAGCTCTGCTCTGTACCCATTGTTAGGGGAAGGACTGGGGGGGGAGGGGGCGTTTCTGTAAATGCAGAATATGCTGGATTTAACACCATATAGGGGAGGGAGCATGCATGTGTTGGGGGACCAAGGCTCATTAGAGCTGAAGACTGCAATCTCTTGTACCCTGCCCTCCCCCCCTCCCCTTTGTGGCCTGCAGGTGCTGAAGCCTGCACAGTTGCCATCACCACAACTATTTTTTGTGGTAGAACAGGGGTGGAGTATGAGCAGTGGCAAATGGTGGGTTTCTCTTTTGAAACAGTTGACAACACCATCAGCAGTTGGCAGAGATCCCCGAACCCAGCCAGCTGAAGAGATCCAGACAGCACAGCTGTAGCTGCAAGTGAGCACTGAAGAGCGGCAGCAGTTTCAGTCTCCTAACACGGCACCATGAGCATGTTTAGTACTCATGGGAGCTTATCTGATGCAATTAGCATCTGGTAGCGCTAACCTAAATCTCAAAAGTGTTCACGGCGCCACGATAGGAGGCTCACACTGCTGCCAAAATGTCTTTAGTATTCATGTACATAAGCAGCTAATAAATCAAACTAGAAAGAAAAGTTTGAATACAGGTTTATTTTAATTTTGGCCAGGATTCGCAGTTATTTCTTCTGGTGTTAAATTTGGCTTGACTTGTGGGTTTGTTCTTAGAAAGGAGAGTGGATGGTGGGCTGGAGTTGGCTCTGGGGGAGGAAGGACTTCAGCTGAAAACTAAATATGCAGCTAACTCGGATGCCAACTTTGGTACAGACCGGTTTTCCGGTTCAGCTAGAGGATACAGCCATACCATTACCCTAGCTCCCTTGAGGCTAGTTTCCGGCGTATCCCATGCTTCCTGAATCATCTCTGAACACTATGAATTGGGAACGCCCTCTGTGACTAATTGCCTGCAACAAGGGATCCTCCAGAGCACCATCCTCTGCCGGACCCGAGGCTGGCACATTTAAAGCTTTTAGTGTTTACGCAATCAGGGCCGAGAACTCCTCTCTCCGGAACACTCGCACTATTCTCACCTGGTCCTCCGGCTCCCCTATCTCACCTTCCTCCAAGTCTTGTTCTATATCGGACTCTTTTAAAAGTTCGGACTGTTCCTCCAAGTCCTGTTCCGCTCTGTCCACCCGCAGCTTAGCCCTCTTGCCTGTGCTACTACCTGCGGTTTCATCTAACGCAGCCCCCGGCCTCTTCGCCCCTCGGCTCTCCGCCTCCACGGGCCCAGCCATTCCGCTACCAGACCCTCCAAGAGCCCGCTGCAGCATCGCCAAGAACTGCTGTGAAAAGATTGCCCCCAGCCCCCCCTGCAGAGGAGATTGGGAGAAGGGACCATCTGGAGCCGACGACAGCCCAGGCAGGGACTCCTGACCTACCTCTGGGGACAGAGGAGAGTCCTTTACAAAGGTAACCGCCGCTGTAGCCTCAGACTCTCCCTTCTGCTCCATGTCCGCCATGGCAACCTCAAGGGAACAGCCTCTGCACACTCCCACTTCAGAGACTGTCCCTCTCCGCACCCCACACAAGAGACACCTAGGCCAATTAGGCATAAAGACCGCTCTTCAGCACAGCGCCCTGCAAGAGCCCAGAACTCCTGTGCAATGCCTTAAGCCCCCAGCACACTTTCCACTTTTTCTTTTAATATACCAGTAATACAACTATTGCACACCAGACGCGATCAAATATAGGCCCGCCCAGGAAGCCCTCAGCGCCGCAACCCCGAAGCCCTCGTTTCCCTCGCTAACCCACGAGACCCGCGCCTTCCCTGAACAAAATCAACTGCCTGCTTCCAACCGCGCAGCAAGCACAAAAAACTGCTGTCCCCCACTGCCCCCGGCGCTTACCTCAAAGTCACCGACTGACAGGTCTAAGCAGGACATGCTTTCTCCTGAGCGGGAAAACTCCGGCCCCATTCACAGCCTACCGCGTCCGTCGGGCCTGTCACTTCCGCTCCCGCCGCCACACCTTGTGACTTCCCGAGGCACGCGGCCGCAGTGCAGCTCCTCTACGGCCTCTTACCCACCGCGGGGGAACAGATGCTGGAGGCCCCTGCACAACTCCCTCACTCTACTCTGCCAGCGCTTCTCGCTACAGAGGGGGGAGAAGGGGGGCAGCCCACCTGCACAACTAACCGATTGGCAAGTATACTTATCAAATTGCCAATTTAAAGGGGTACAGACCCCCCTTTTTTTTTCTTCACTATCAACTAGATAGACCTAGCTGCTGCCTTAATCGTTGCTCCAATGAGTCCCAGACATCTGGACCTCCTTCTGCTGCGTGGAGACTGAGAAAACTGATTCAAGGAGGTGGTCCCTGGACTACTTATACTAAGGTCACCAAAAGAGAGAGTGACATGCTCAGTCTCCAAGCTGCGAGAGGATGTACACAACTCCAAAGGTTTGGGACTAGACTAGAGGGATGATCAGGAAGTCTACCACGAGACCGTAAAGCGTAGTTACTCACCTGTAACAGGTGATCCCCGGGAACAGCAGGAATTTAGTCTTCACATACGGGTATCGTTGTTACCGACGGAGCCTGCGCGGGAACGCTCCACAGCGTCCAATAGGAACGCTTTTGGGAGCATCCCTCAGCACATGCACGCTGCCTTCCTGCCTTTCCAACTGTCCCTCTTCAGTTAAGTTTGTAGCTGAGTGAAAGGACAGAGGGAGAGAGGAAAGAGACAAAGAGATAGAGAGACAACTCCTAGGGGAGGTGGGTGGGTTGTGAAGACTAAATTCCTGCTGTTCCCGGAGATCACCTGTTACAGGTGAGTAACTACGCTATCTCCAGGAACAAGCTGGAATGTAATCTTCACATATGGGGACTCCCTAGCTGAAGATGCCAGGGAGATAGTCCCAGGAAGGTGCCACCCTAGAAAGGTGGGAATCCTTCCTCCCATCGATCTCTGGCATTCCACCAGGGTTGGTGGGTAGGAGTTGAATTAAGTCTGAAAGAGATTTTGAAGAACAGCTTGGCCAAACAAGGCATCCCGACGGGAGGCTTTATCCAGGCAGTAGTGGGCTGTGAAGGTGTGTACCAAAGCCCAGGTGGCTGCTCGACAAATGTTATCGATAGACACAGAGTGGAGATTAGCCATGGAAGTTGCCATGGCTCTCACGTTATGAGCTGTTACATGGCCTTGAAGAGGAAGACCCTTACTCTCATAAGCAAAGGATATGCATTGGGCAATCCATTTAGATGACGTTCTTTTGGAGACTGGAAGTCCCAAATGACTAGGGTCAAAAGCTATAAAAAGTTGTGAGGACTTTCTATGTTTCTGTGTTCTCTGTAGGTAAAAGGCTAAGGCTCTTTTACAATCCAAAGTATGAAGGTTTCTTTCTGCATTAGAGGCGCGAGGCCTTGGAAAAAATACAGGAAGATAAATTGATTGATTGATTTAAATGAAAAGGCGAAACCACCTTTGGCATAAAGTGTGGATGAGTTCTAAGAACAACCTTATCTTGATGAAACCTAGTATAAGGAGGATCAGCCACTAAAGCTTGCAGTTCACTAATGCGACGTGCAGAGGTGATTGCAATTAGGAAGATGACCTTCCAGGTCAAAAGCTTAAGGGTTGTAGTGGCTAAAGGCTCAAAAGGCAGCTTCATGAGCTGCCCAAGAACTAGATTTAGATACCATGCCACCCGGTGGTGGCTTAATGGGAGATTTGGTTAATAGAAGACCTCTCATAAATCTGGATATGAGTGGATGAGAGGAAATTGGTTGTCCATTCAGAGGCTTGTAAGCAGCTGCAATTGCACTAAGATGGACTCTGACCGAATTGGTCTTTAGACCAGAATTTGATAAGTGAAGGAGATACTCTAGTATTGATTCTAAAAGTATGACATGGGGGTTTAATCCTTTCTTGGAGCACCATATAGTAAAACATTTCCACTTGAAGGCATAAGGTCTTCTTGTGAAAAGTTTTCTAGAAGCCTGAAGGATATCCTTTACCAGTTGGGACAGGTTGAAATCCTGGAGGTCTAAGCCTTCAGCAACCAGGCTGTGAGGTGCAGGGACTGGAGATTTGGGTGCCATAGTGTCCCGTCCTCTTGGGAAAGGAGATCTGGAGCATGCCCTAACTCCAAAGGTGCAGCTTGAGAGAGATGATGTAGAAGCAGGGGATACCACGGTTGGCGTGGCCATCGTGGCGCTATGAGAATTATGCAACTCCTGTCTCTCTGAAGCTTGAAGAGTTTTTTGTGGATGAGGGGAATGGGTGGGAAGGCATAAAGGAAGTCCAGACCCCAGTGAAGGAGAAAGGCATCCCTTGCCTGACAATTGTGAGCCGGAATCCTGGAACAGAACCGGGGAAGTTTGGCATTCAGTGGACTTGCAAAAAGGTCTATGTCTGGAGTGCCCCAGATATGAAATATCTTTGCCACCTGGTCTAGGTGGAGAGACCACTCGTGAGGCAGCAGTACTCGACTGAGTTTGTCTGCCCAAAGGTTTTGAATGCCTGCAAGATATACCACTAGAAGGTGAATTTGATGCTCTCTGGCGAGGGCCTACAGTTGTAAAGCTTCGTTGCATAACGACAGAGAGCCTGTCCTGCCTTGCTTGTTCACATATAACATGGCTACTTGATTGTCCGTCTGGACTAGGACTGTGTTGTAGCTGAGCTAGGCGTGGAATACTCGAAGAGCTAAATAGATTGCTCTTAATTCCAGGAGGTGTATGTGTAGACCAGCCTCCTGTGGAGTCCAGGTGCCCTGGGTAGAGAGATGATTCAGGTGTGCTCCCCAACCCACCTGTGATGCATCTGTTGTTAGGGTGGCCTGAAAGAGGGGTTGATAGAAAGGAGACCCCACTGTCAGATTTTCTAGTGATTGCCACCATTGGAGGGACAAAATTAGTCATTGAGAGTTTATTATTTTGTCTGATAAATGTCCTGTGGCCTGTGTCCACTGTGTGGATAGGGTCCACTGAGCTGCTCACATGTGGAGGCGAGCATATGGGACTACATGAACTGTGGATGCCATATGTCCCAGCAATGGTAGTAGCTCTCTAGCAGTTAGAGAGGATTTCCCTGCTGCTTGAGAAGCTACTTGCATTATGTGAAGACACCAGCCCTGTGGAACAAAAGCCTTTGCCTCCACCTATGAATTCCAGGCATTGGGAAGGAACAAGTTGGGATTTTGGGAAGTTTATTACCAACCCCAATTATTGGAGGATTCGCATTGTGCGAGACAGTGCAGTGCTGGTCTCTGCAACTGTAGGGGCTCGAATGAGCCAGTTGTCTCAGTAAGGGAAGACGAATAGCCCCAGGGTTTGCAGAAATGCAGCTACTACTGCCATGCATTTCGTAAATACCCTTGGTGCTGAGGCCAGACCAAAGGGAAGAACTCTGTACTGGAAATGTTTTCCCTTGAAAAGGAATCGTAAGAATTTCCTGTGATCTGGATGGATCAGAATATGAGTGTATGCATCCTTTAAGTCTAGAGAGCAAAGCCAATCCTGGCTTTGAAGGTATGGCAGAAGAGTTCCTAGAGAAATCATTCTGAACTCCTCTCGAAACAGGTATTTGTTCAATTCTCTGAGGTCTAAAATAGGTCTGTGTCCTCCTGTTTTCTTTGGAATAAGAAAATAGGGGAAGTAGAACCCTGCACCCCGTTGAAGAATGGGTACCTCCTCTACTGCCCCTTGGACTAGAAGTGTTGAGACCTCGTGATCTAGAAGATCGTCTGCGGAGGTTTGAGAATTGAATTGCTTTAGAATTGTAGGAGGGGGCATACTGTGAAAATGAAGCTTGTACCCTTCTCCTACAATGGACAGAGTCCAATCTTCCGCTGTTATCTGATGCCATCTGTTGGCAAAGTGGCATAACCTGCCTGGAATATTGGGGGGTTGGGGACCCCTCAGAGGCAGGAAGGCTAAGCTCTCTAAGGAGTCAAAGTCCTTGAGGGGGCTGAACCTGTGGAGCTGGTTGTGCTCTCTGGCCTTTTGGCCTCTTTTGGGCAACCTGACCCCGAGTCTGACTCTGCTGGGTATAGGGAGGATAAAATTTCCTCTTTTTGCTGAAAGAGGGTTTTTTATAAGGCTTCTTTTTGGCTGGAGTGGCTGTAGATTGCGACAATCTAGAGTAGTATTGTCAGCATCTAACTCGTTAGCCTTTTCCTGCCAGTTCTTGCCAAAGAGATTCTCTCCTGTGCAAGGAATGTTGCCCAACTTGTCCTGTACCCAAGTCTCCAAGTCTGATGCCTGACGTCAGGCAATCCGTCGTGCACCAATGGCAATAGCAGAGGTTCTGCTGATGCATTCAAAGCAGTCAAAGGCTGCACGATTTACAAACTTGGAGACATCTTGAGCATGCTTAACTAGAGCAAGAAAGTCTTGTCTCTTGTCTTCTGGGAGAAGTGGGCTCATAAGCTCCAAGTCTCCTGTAACATCTTTGAGGAACATTCCCATACAGTATATATGAACTGATCCAAGCTGAAAGCATGGAAGCCTGAAAAGTTCAGCGCCCAAAAGCGTCCAGAGTCCTGCATTCATGACCTGGGGGATTGGATGCATGCCTCTTTGCACTTTTCATCCTATGCATGGCTGACTCCACCACCATTGAATGGTGTGGCAGCTGAGTCTTCTGAAATCCAGGACATGGCGGAACTTGATACATAGTATCAAGTCTCCTAGAATGAGGAAATGTGGTCAGAGGCGTCTCCCACATTCTGAGCATCAAGTTATGCAGAATTTCATGAATGGGCAGAGTGGCTGCCTCCTTTGGAGCTTTAGGATATTGGAGAATTTCCAATTCCTTTGCTCTGGGTTCCTCTTCAGGAGTCACCGTGATTGAAAGGCCCTTGGCCATATCACGAATAAAATCCTGAAAAGACATGTCCTCTGGAGGTGACATTCTGCGTTGGGGAGAAGAAGAGGGATCTTCTAGGAGAAACCATATGGTACCAGCAGAATTGTCAGAGTCTTCGGAATCGGAGGATTCAAAGTATTCCTGACCACGATGCTCATGCAAAGCATGTTCCCGGTATCGATCGAAGTCGGTACCGAGTTAATCCGGTACCGGATCTGTCGATTCCAGCCAAAGATGGCATGGGAAGAATTCCCATCAGGGCCGGTACCGGTGTAGGTACTGGCATCGGTACCGGTGCCCGTTGAACCATAGGTGCCAAACGGTACTGCAGCTGAGAGAAGAGCTGCAATGCTGCGTTCGATAGCGAGGAACCTCTGGTCTATTGATGCTGCCGATGCCTGGGTGTTGGTACCAGTGAAAACGGCCGGGACCCCCTGAGCATGGCACAGGTAGTTCTTGCGAGGTCAAGGCCTCGAGAACATTCTGGAGCCCCATTGATGCTTTAGAAGCCGAAGCCTCCCGCCAGGGCCATTTTGCCGGTGTGGTTCCCTCAAGGGCAATGCCAATGGCCTCTCGATGCTTAGCAGGAGAGCTACCCTTTGAGGACTGGCTTTTATGTTTAGTTACCTGAGATCCATGGGAGGAAGAGGAGGCCCTTGAAGATGTCGATGCAATGGATCTGGCATCCGAAGAAAAGAAAAGAAAAAAAAAAAAAAAAGTACCAAGCTTTGCAGCCCGGTTCTTCCTCTGTTAGTCATCCCCATACAGGAGAGACATTCAGATGGAGAATGTTCAGGCCCTAAATATTTAAGACACCAATCATGGGTGTCAGTGACGGAAATGGTACCGCCACACTTAGTACATTTTTTTAAAACCACTAGTTGGTTTTTCCATGTTTCAGGAATATGAGGCCTAATGCCCAAAATAGCGCCTAGCACCGAAAAATAAGTTTCTGAAGAGAAACAGTTCAAAGTATATGTTTTTGTTTTGTTTTTTTAGAAAAGAAAAAGAACCAGCGGTACCGGTAAGCATCGTGCGGAGGCAAACGCAACCACAAGAAAACAATTTTAAAGATGGAATTTTCTGCGGTGACAGGGTATGGATCCTGTCGGCTCCACGGAAAACGAAGAACTGAAGAGGGACAGTTGGAAAGGCGGGAAGGCAGCACGCATGTGCTGAGGGATGCTCCCAAAAGCGTTCCTATTGGACGCTGGGGAGCGTTCCCGCACAGGCTCAGTCAGTACCGACGATACCCATATGTGAAGACTACATTCCTGCTTGTTCCTGGAGATCAAGTGTATAGGGACATACCATGCCAACTGCTCCAGCAAAAACAAAAAAGGACAAGAATTAGTCAAGACCATAAAGACCACAGTCAACAGCTTAAAACAAATATGCTCTTAACAGGAGCAAGTGAAGAGCACCCAATGCCAGCCAAGCACTTTCCCAGCAAGAATATACAATAAAACTCATGCAGTCATGTATTCTTAGACTACCCAACATAAAGACTATTGCAATAATCTAATGTATTCATCACCAATTCCTGCTACCTGCAAGGCAGAGTCATCCAAATCAGGTTTCAACTGCTTCACCAAATGCAATTTATAAATGTCAATTGCACTACTTAAGTGATCTGTAGATCTCATCCAATATTACTCCCAAATCCTTAACAACCTTCATTAAAAGAAAAACCACGCCCCTGATCTGCAGCTTATACAAAAACAAACAATCATCCAAACATACTTCCCCAGAACAGATCATTTCAGATTTATTAGCATTCAACTTTAAAACACAAGCATGTAGCCAACTTGCCACCTGTTCCAGAGACTCATTCAACTGATGAATGACCCAGTCAGGGACATCCCTCAAGGGGACCAGCAACTGAATGTCATCTGCATACATAAACATGTTAGAAACCTAGATAGCTGTCCCAAGAGCTGCAAAAGAATGTTAAAGTGGAAATCCAAATACGGAAAAAAAAACCCTGCCAAGCCAAAAAATACAGTATAACCAGATTTCACTCGCTATGTGAATTAATCCTTTATTTTGCTAGTCCCATGAATAATTAGACCTTACCTGCTAATTAGTGTTCCTGAAGGATCTCCAGTCCAGTCCCTTTCTTCTGGGGTTGTGCTCCTCTTCTAGCAGCTTGGAGACTGATTATGTCATTCTTTGATCACCTCACTGGCACCACCCACCAGCTTCAGTATCCTGTTAACAAAGCAGACCTAACGGAGAGCCAACTAAGCAACCATAACTAACTACTATAAAACTTTAACCAAAAACTTCCCTCCCAGGAAGGGATATCCCAACCCTCCCTTCGAGGAGGCGGCTTACCTGAAAAAGGCCCTTGCCCATACTGAGAACCAAGTTAATAGCCAACTGTGATATAAGTGCCCTACAACTGCCTCTTCCACTCCCGCACTGAAACCTGAAGGAAAACTCCTGCCAAGCAAACCATCCTTTCTGAATTTCTTCGGACCGGAAACCCCCACTTCTCTAGCATTCCGGGGGGGGGGGGGGGGGAAATCAGGGACTGGACTGGAGATCCTTCAGGAACACTAAATTAGCAAGTAAGGTCTAATTACTTCTTCCTAAGCGTCTCTCCAGTCCAGTCCCTTTCTTCTGGGATATAACAGAGCAGTTCAAGCATAGGAGGGGCCTGCCAAACCGGACCAAAGCACCGCTCTCCCAAAACCAGCATCTGCTGCCGCATGGACATCCAACCGGTAGTGCTTGGCAAACGGTATGCAGGGAAGAAAAAATGTCGCCACCCTACAGATTTCCAAAGAGGAACCAAACTACACTCCACCCACGAGGTAGCTTGAGCTCGTGTGGAATGAGCTTGGAAACCCAACGGAACTGGCCATCCTCTCAGAAGATATGCTGAAGCAATGGCCTCACTGATCCACCGCAAAATTGAAGCTTTGGCCGCCGCCTCCCCCTGTGTGGCCCTCCAAACAGAACAAATAACCGCTCTGATTTGCGGAACACCTCAGTACGCTTCAGGTAACGCCTTACGATTCTACGCACATCCAACCGACACAAACGTGCATCGCCCTCTTCTTGTCCCAGACTGGCAAAGGAAGGAAGATACAGACTGATTCACATGGAACGGGGAAACCACCTTGGGCAAGAACGATGGAACCGTCCTCAATACCACCTTATCCTTGAAGAAAACGAGAAAAGGAGGGGAACAGGACAACGCTTGCAACTCAGATACCTGTCTGTCTGAACAGATGGCCACCAGGAAAACAAAGTGCAAGGAGCTAGGTGCAAGGAGCTCTTTTCTCTCAGGTAACAAGTCCGTTCTCTAGAGGCTAAAGTAGCAGACTTGGAAAACATAAGACAGACAGAGAGGTACATAGACGAGACCTACAGGGATATAGTCCTGAAGTCCCACCTCCAGTCTGGCAGCACCCCTGTTGCCATGGAGGAGAGAGGTCACGTGACAGGAGAGCATCACCCTGGTGTGTCAGGAAGTGATCCTGTAACTAGAACCTGTCCTCCAGGTGATGTAAAACCCTCTCGCACCGAGGAAGTTTCTCCAGGGCCATGTGCCCATGAGGGAAGGGTTAGGACAGCCGTTATAGTTGGTGATTCAATCATTAGGCATGTAGATAGCTGGGTGGCTGGTGGACGTGAGGATCGCCTGGTAACATGCCTGCCTGGTGCGAAGGTAGCGGACCTCACGCGCCACCTAGATAAGGTCTTAGATAGTGCTGGGGAGGAGTCTGCTGTCTTGGTACATGTCGGTACCAATGACATAGGAAAATGTGGTAGGGAGGTTCTGGAGACTAAATTTAGGCTTTTAGGTAGGAAGTTGAAATCCAGAACTTCCAGGGTAGCATTCTCCGAAATGCTTCCTGTTCCACGCGCAGGACCCAAAAGGCAGGCAGAGCTCTGGAGTCTCAATGTGTGGATGAGACATTGGTGCAGAGATGAGGGTTTTGGATTTGTTAGGAACTGGGGAACATTCTGGGGAAAGGAGGAGCTCTTCCGAAGGGATGGGCTTCACCTTAACCAGGATGGAACCAGACTGCTGGCATTAACCTTTAAAAAGGAGAGAGAGCAGCTTTTAAACTAGATATTAGGGGGAAGCCGACAGTCGCCCAAGAGCAGATGGTTCGGAAGAATGTATCCTTGAAGGATACTATCAAAAGCAGAGAGGTTCCACAAAAGAGTAAAGTAGCCCAAATGCCCTCAAGTATGGAGCAGACAGAGCTTAAAGATCCCAATTTACCCATGTCTAACAATAGCCAAATTAACATGAATAAAATACATTCTCTAAAATGCTTGTATGCAAATGCTAGAAGTCTAAAGAATAAGATGGGAGAGTTAGAATATATAGCACTAAATGAAAGGTTAGATATGATTGGAATATCAGAGACATGGTGGAAGGAGGACAACCAGTGGGACACTGTGATACCTGGGTACAAACTATATCGTAATGATAGAGCTGATCAAATTGGTGGAGGGGTTGCGCTCTATGTTAGAGAGGGCATTGACTCGGAAAGGATTAAAGTTTGCAGGAAACCAAATCTGCTGTAGAATCTATATGGATTGAAATTCCATATAAAAAGGGGGAAGGCAATGGCAGTGGGGGTGTACTATCGAGCACCTGGCCAGAATGACCAAATGGATGATGAAATGCTCAAAGAAATCAAGGAAGCTAACAAAAGTTACAGCGCAGTAATAATAATGGGTGATTTCAATTAACCCCGGTATCGACTGGGTCAGTGTCACGTCAGGACATGCTAGGGAGATAAAGTTCCTATATGAAATAAATGACTGATTCTTGGAGCAGCTGGTTCATGAACCGACCAGAGGGGAAGCCATATTAGACCTAGTCCTTAGTGGAACACCAGATCTAGTGCGAGAGATAAGGGTGTTGGGGCAACTTGGCAAATAGTGATCATAGCATGATCGCCTGTGGTTTAATTAGTGGAGGAGGGATAGTAAGGAAATCCACAGTACTACCTTTTAACTTTCGAAAGGGAGACTATGATAAAATGAGGAAAACAGTTAAGAAAAAACTAAAAGGAGCAGTTTGCAAAGGTTAAAGACGTACATCAAGCTTGGGTGTTGTTGAAAAATACTATCTTGGAAGCCCAGACCAGCTGTATTCCACTCTTTAAGAAAAGTGGAAGGAAGTCCAAAAAACTGCCAGCATGGTTTAAAGGTGGAGGTCAGAGAGGCTGTTGCCAAAAAAGCATCTTTCAGGAAATGGAAAAAAGAGCCAAACGACGAAACCTGGAAACAGCACAAGCACTGGCAAGTCAAATGCAAGGCATTGATAAGGCAGGCAAAGAGAGAATTTGAGAAAAAGCTTGCTGCGGAATAAAGACCTTTTCAAGTACATTCGTAGCAAAAAACCTGTGAGAGAGTCAGTTGGTCCATTAGATGATAAAGGGGTTAAAGGAGCACTAAGAGGCGACAAGGCGATAGCGGAGAGACTGAATGAATTCTTTGCTTCGGTCTTTACTGAGGAAGATGTAGGGATGTTACCCATGACTGAAGTGGTATTTAAAGGTGCGGAAGAATTGAAGGAAATATCGATACATCGGGAAGATGTCTTACAACTATTAGATAAACTGAAGAGTAGCAAATCACCTGGGCTGGATGGTATACATCCAAGGGTGTTGAAAGAACTGAAATATGAGATTGCAGAACTGCTATCAGTAATCTGTGAACTATCATTAAAATCATCTCTAATACCTGAAGATTGGAGGATCGCCAATGTAACCCCAATTTTTAAAAAAGGTTCCAGGGGTGATCCGGGAAACTACAGACCGGTGAGCCTGACGTCAGTACCGGTAAAAATGGTAGAAACCATCATAAAGAATAAAATTACTCAGCATGTAGATAGTCACAACCTAATGTTGTGTTTAAAGGAAACAACCTGTTTAATGAAAATGGTAACAATTGAAGAAAGTTCTGAGGGAAGAAATTAGTCAGAGACCATTTCTTTAATGAAAATGATGAATGCTACAATGTCGTTGATGCGATAAGGTGATTTGCTTTCTGTAATACAGAGCAACACCAGTGTGAGTCTGAGACCTGCATTCATTTTTTAGGAATATTTAAAATTTACAATGAAAAAATAAATAAAAGCATATAAAAAAAGAAAAAAATATTCAAAGTAGGAATAGTATTAGTATTTCCCTTAGGTATTTTTCTCAATATTTTGGAGGGCATTCAGTGATATAGTTGATTTTTACCCTCTGTTATTTTGACCTAAGCACTCGTGTAGTCACAACCTAATGAAAGACAGCCAACATGGCTTTAGACAAGGAAGATCTTGTCTTACTAATCTGTTATCTTTTTTTGAAGGAGTGAATAAACAGATGGACAAAGGTGAGTTGGTTGATATTGTGTATCTGGACTTTCAGAAAGCCTTTGACAAGGTCCCTCATGAGAGACTTTTGGCAAAACTAAAGAGTCATGGGATAGGAGGCAGTGTACTATTGTGGATCAGGAACTGGTTAAAAGATAGAAAGCAGAGGGTAGGGCTAAATGGCCAATTTTCCCAATGGAGAAAGGTGAATAGTGGTGTACCCCAGGGATCTGTGCTGGGTCCGCTGCTTTTTGACATATTCATAAATGACCTGGAAGGTGGAATAACGAGTGAGGTTATCAATTTGCAGATGACACAAAACTATTTAAAGTTGTTAAAACCCAAGAGGATTGTTAAAATTGCAAGAGGATCTTGATAAATTGGAAGCATGGGCATCAAAATGGCAGATGAATTTATTGTGGACAAGTGCAAGGTTATGCACCTAGGGAAGAACAACCCAAACTATGGTTACACGATGCAAGGTGCCACATTAGGAACCACCACCCAGGAAAAAGATTTAGGCGTCATTGTGGATACCATGTTAAAACCCTCGGCCCAGTGTGCAGCGGCGGCCAAGAGAGCAAATAGAATGCTAGGTATGATAAGGAAAGGAATGGAAAATAAAACAAAAGATATTATAATGCCTCTATATCGTTCCATGGTGAGACCGCACCTTGAATATTGTGTGCAATTCTGGTCGCCGTATCTTAAAAAGGATATAGCGATTTTAGAAAAGGTACAGAGAAGAGCCACCAAAATGGTAAAGGGGATGGAAGGATACTCCTATGAAGAAAGGCTATAAAGGTTAGGGCTCTTTAACCTGGAAAAGAGACGGCTGAGGGGAGATATGATAGAAGTCTATAAAATTAATGAAAGGAGTGGAACGGGTAAACGTAGATCGATTGTTTACCTTATCAGAATATAGAAAGACTAGGGGACATGCAATGAAGCTACAGGGTAAACTATTTAAGACTAATAAAAGAAAATATTTTTTCACTCAACGTGTAATCAAACTCTGGAATTTGTTACCGGAGGATGTAGTAAAGGCTGTTAGTGTAGCTGGGTTTAAAAAAGGTGGGACAAGTTCCTGGAGGAAAGGTCCATAAACCATTATTAAGAAGTGACCGAAGATATCAATGCTTGACCCAGTACAAGCATTGTGGAACTTGTGTCTCTTGGGGAAACTGCTAGGTACATATGACCCTGATTGGCCACTGTTGGAAACAGAATACTGGGCTTGATGGACCTTGGTCTGACCCAGTATGGCATATCTTATGTTCTTATGTTAAACAGTCTTAAGTGTCAAATCCTTAAACGAAGCAAGATGTACTGGTTCATAAGGCTCGCCTGCCAGGGTATCTAAGACCAGATTAAGATCCCAAGGAGGCACAGTTGCCCTTAGCTGTGGCCTCCAACGCCTCACTGCCTTATGGAAACTGACCACATCCGGATGCTCGCCTACAACGCCTTACCCAAAACCTTGCCTATGTAACAGGAAATAGCTGCGAGCTGAACTCGCAAGGAACTGGCTGCCAGACCTTTCTGAAAACCATCCTGCAAGAACTCTTATACCTCAGGGACGGAAACTCTTAAGGGTCTCTTCTGCCGCCCCTCACACCAATTCTCAAAAATACGCCAAACTCACATACGCTAGACAGGTTGACCGCTTACGCACCTTCAGCAAGGTCGAGATCACTGCCCCGGAATATCCTCTCTTGTGCAGCCTTGCCCTTTCAATAGCCAGGCCGTAAGCGAGAAACAATCCATCTGTGGCATCCTCACGGGACCCTGAATGAGGAGATCCTCCCTTACTGGAAGGCGCCAAGGCCTGTCCGCCAATAGCCATATTAAAATTGGTGTACCACAATCTCCTTGGCCAGTCCAGAGCTATCAGTACCACTAAGCCTGATGTGCCTCGATCCTTTGCAAAACTCTGCCTATGAGCGCCCACGGATGGACCACATACAGTAACCCTCCGCAGGCCATTCTTGAACTAGGGTGTCCAGGCCTTCTGACATTCTCTCTTTCTTTCTGCCTGCTGAAAGAACCGGCTTGCTTAGGCCGACTCCCAGCCCTGATCAACCAATCATCCAGATAAAGATGAACTAGAATCCCTCCTTTGCGCAACACCTCTGCGACCACCACCATTACCCTTGGTGAAGGTACACGGAGCTGTAGCCAGACTGAATGGTAACGCTTGGAACTGAAAATGTCCCATCAGGACCGCAAAGCGCAGAACTGTTGATGAGACTCCCTGCTGGGAATATGCAAATATGCCTCGGTGAGGTTGAGAGATGTTAAGAATTCTCCCTGCCGGACCACCACTATCACCGACTTCAGAGTTTCCATCCGGAAATGGGGGACCCACAGACACCGACTGACCCTTTTTAGGTCCAGAATTGGTCTTAAGGAGCCCTCCTTCTTTGGGACTACGAAATAGATGGAGTATCGACCGTAGCCACATTGGGACTGGGACTACCGCTCTTAAAGGCCAACAGGCCTTGATAAGGTTTCTTGTAGTGCTGCTCGCTTGGCCTGTAACTTGCACGGCGAGCTGTACGAAGGAAGTACTAGTCTCGCAAACTCGAGAGCATAACCTTCCCTCACTACCTCCAATACCCATGGGTCAGATATAACCCGGGCCCAGGTGGGAAAGAACTGCTGCAGCCAACCTCCTACCGGCAGCACTTCCACCCAAGCCCCCGCAGCTTCACTGTTGCTTTCTCTGGGCGGAGGCGGCCAAAGAGGCCCCAAAACCTCTTCCCGCTCCCCGAAACCCCCGGAAGCCTTGTCCCCTCGAAGTAAAACGGCCCCTCTGAAAGGAAGTCTGTCAAGCTGGATGAAATTTCTGGGATTCCCTCTGCTGAGAACATCCCGGAACTGAGAAGCGACCCTACTTAGATCTATCCTCCGGCAGTCTGCCTCCTTTTGACTCTCCTAGTTCCTTCACCAACTTGTCCAAATCTTCCCCAAATAGGAGCTTACCCTTTAAAGGGGAGCCTACTAAGTCGAGCTTTGTACAAACTGTCCGCCGCCCAATTGCGGAGCCAAAAAGTACTGCTGAGCTGCCACCACCGAAGACATATTCTTTGACAGACTCCTAATCAGATCATACTGGCTATCCGCCAGATAGGCTGCGTCGGACTCAATTTTAGCAGCCTCTCCGTGAGACCCAGCCGGAGAGTCGTCTGCCATCCGTAGTTGCTGAGACCACCTCAGGCAAGCCCGGGCCACCCAAGCCCTGCATACTGATGCCTGAAGCGCCAGAGCACTAATGTCAAAGGCTTGTTTCAACAAAGTGTCGAGCTTCTTGTCTTGGGCATCCTTTAAGGCTGTACTGCTCTCCACTGGGACGGTAGTCTTTTTGGTCACCGCCGATACTGCCGCATCCACTTTTGGTGATTTCAACAATTCCTTCTCCGTTTCGGGCAGAGGGTACAAGCGCGACATCGAACGCACGCTCCTCAATCCAGCCTCCGGCTGTTCCCACTCTTCCTGAATCATTTGCCGCACCACCTTCTGGACAGGAAATACTCTCTGGGATTTCCTAACTGCCTGTATTAATGGATCTTCCAACTCATCCTCTTGCTCCGGCACCCCTGACATGTTAAGCACCTTCAGGGACTCTCCAATTAAGGCCGGCAGCTCTTCTCGGCGGAAAACCCTTACAAATCTTGCCTGCTCTTCCGGGATTTCACCCTCCTTGAGCTCTTCTTTGTCCTCTCCCAACTCTTGTTCAGATGTCTCCCTTTCCAGTGTTTCCGAACCAGGGGAACGAGGATCCTCCTCTTCCAGGGTTCTGGCCCACTTGGATGGAATCACTGTCTCCACCAGAGGCGTGGCCTATGCCTCAAGCTTTTGTGCGCATCCTTGGCTCCCCTGCTGAAGCAAACAGAAAGCCTTATGCAACAACAAAACAAACTCCAGGGAGAAATCCCCGCCTAGGTCTCCCTCTCCTGAGGAGGTCCCTGCTGCTCTAAATGTAAAGGGAGGAGAACCTTCCCCAAGGAGCCCTTCCAGGGGGTTCCACCGACTCCTGTAATACAGAGGCTACAGGCTCTTGAGATCCGCTAGCCCGAAGCCCCTGCTCAACTGAGGCCGCCTCCATGGTGCAGCCCCTGCAGACGCCTGCTTCCGAGACCAACCCTTTGCGGGCTCCACAGAGCAGGCACTGAGGCCTAGCTGGCATCTTGTCCCAGCATGTATCCACACACACACTTTATATATATATTATATATTATATATTATATATATATATATATATATATACATATACACACACACACACACACACACACACAAAACACACTCCCCCTTCAACAGTGTAGAAAAAATACCTTCAAATTCCGACGATGGAAAAGCTGACCGCAGCCGTTGCCTGCACTCGTCTGAGAGCTGCCCGGCACCAGCCGAACCCAATCCCTCCCCTCAGTACGCAAAAAAACTAAATGAGGGGAATCCTTGCAGCCTCGCTGCCCAAAGAGCCCCACAGCCGCGGGTTGATGCCTGTTCTCCACGAGGCTTGTCTGCCTAATCCTCTGTTCTGCCCCCCTTACCTCGATTCCCTCTGCAGATGCAGCTTCGCCCCTCTGAGGCATCCGGGCAGGATTGGGGCCTTCCCGCTTTCGTGCTCAGCCATCTCCCAGGCTTCGGCAATGAGGCGGGAGGCAGCTCAGAGGCCCTGCACCACTGTGAGATGCGGCAGAAGAAGCCTCGCCAGTCACCTTTTTTTTTTTTTTTTTTAAAGAACATGCCTCGGGCCAAGGCAAGCCTCCTCCAGGAACAATTCCTTTGTCTGGAAGGTAGGGGGGGGGGGGGAAGACGCTCCTGGCAGACACCACTAATTCAATAAAGAAACAAGGAATAAAAAAATTAAGATGAATAAAATCCAAGAAAGAACAAAGGGCAATCCAATCCAAACACACCCTCTGCACTAAGGTCTCTCCAGTAAGCCTTCCCTTAGGCTTAATGCTCCTTCTAGCTGCTTGGAGACTAAGTATACAGAAGCTGGTGGGTGGTGCCAGTAATATATATCCTGAGGTGATCAAAGAATTACATACTCAGTCTCCAAGCTGCTAGAAGAGGAGCACAATCCCAGAAGAAAGGGACTGAACTGGAGAGACGCTTAGGAAAAATGTGCAATACCAACAGTAGCACATAAGATGTGGTACAATATCTTTTTTTTTGCGCCACACTTTACAGTACTCAATTTGTATTAGAAACAGGTTTATTATTGACAGGTTGCATATTAACGGTATTCTAAGTAGGTTCTAGAAACTGCTGTACCTTTCCACAATAAGCTGGGTAAGAATAGGTTCCTCATAACATACAGGTGCATTATCTGTAGAATCATCTTCTTTCATTTCATCTTGCTGGGATGTTTTTCTCGACAAAGGTGTTGTATCATCTCTCTGATTAATTGCTGCTGATGCAGATGTGGCCTCCTCATTCTTTAATCACATCGGCGACTTCAGTTACAGGCTTTTCTGCCTTCTTGAACTCTGACTTTTTCTCCTTTCTTTAAACCATAGTCACCGTTTTTCAAGAATTTAATTTTTTTCCAAATGAATTAATGATTTAACATCTCTAATCAACAGACTGGTTGTGAAAAACTTCACAATTTTAACTGTAAAAGAAAAAGAAAAACACACAACGTTTTATAAAATCAGATACTTATTTTTTTGAATCACATTTTTGAACATTTAGGGTGGTCATAATTTTATAGGTTACCTGATCTAGGGGCCGGTCCCGAGGGAATCTGATACCCTAAAGCAAGCCCCCCCCCCTCCTCCCTTCAGCAATGCAGCCACCCAAGGATGGCTCCACGTCCTCCCTCTTTCTCCCCTCATCTGTGTCCCAGCATGTCCCCTTCCCAAAGCTCCCACCATCCGTGTCCAGCTTGTGTTCCTCTTCCAAAAACGCCACCTCTACACTCTGCGTCCAGTATTTCCCCCTTCTCTTTCCTTCATATCATTCTCCCTTCCCTATCCCGTACCTGGCATTCTCCTCCGGTTCCTCACACCCTCCCCTAGGCACTACAGTTCAGTCCTCCACCTATGGTTAGTGCACCCTCCTTCTGCAGCATGGAGACTGGACAAGTCAAATTCGTGACATCACTCGGGTTATCTGTATCTTCTTGCTGGGTCTTTCCTCCCATCAATCGTCCCGTGGCCTACTGGACAAGACTCAAAAGAGCAACAGATGAGCAGTTTAAAAAAATGAATTTCTATGCTTAAGCTTCACCTTTAAAACTACAGTGCCCTAAAATAAAAGGCAGAGGGGGCGCTAGTGAGCCCGCATTGTAATGGCTGGCTTCACTTAAAGCTCCGTGCCGGGATCCCTCCATCACCAATCAAAACAGGCAGGATGTGAATTTATTTCACAAACACAACATCAGGGCAAGCACCAGAGCAGATGGCCAAGTGAATTTAGGGCATTTGGTGGTTTTTTAATGCCATCCCGCGTTGTATGCTGTGTCTCTCCCCCTGCATAAAAAAAAAAAGAGCTAACCGCTCCTTTTGCAGCTCCCGTTCCGTCACCCGATGAAAAACAAATGCAGCCAAAATACATCCGATCATTTGGAAGATCAGATAAATGAGCCAGTTCCAAAACGAGTCCAAATACAGCAATAGCAGAGGTTTGATCTGACATTGCCGAGCATTTTTCGGAAGGAATATTGCATCAGACTTCTCATGTGTCTTCTCTCACCGGCTTGTAGTTTCATAGCGATAGGGGGGGGGGGGGGGGGGAAATGACCAAGATCTCATTTGAATAGACAAAAGAAGCCCATGAACTCTGAGGATCTTCAGAGGGCAGAGGTAATCAGCAGATTAAAATGCTGTGGGAACTGTGAATGTGATCCCTCGGGGCAGTTTAAAGTATTCCTACTGTGACCATGCGGGGTAGCCATTTGCCACAGTGTGTCTTGACATGTGCGGCCCAAGGGGGTGTGCGGGGGCCATGTGCTAGACGTCCCCCCCGGGGGGGGTGTGCCTGGGCCTCATTTTCAATCAGGTCGCTTACTCATTTGCTATAAATATTTTGCCACCCTAATGTTACCACCCATAACACCCTATTAACTTTTATAGTAAACATGCCTCTTAAATGAGTTAAATATGGATAAAGACAAGACTAAAAGGTGTTCTCTACCATGTACTATAAATCCCAGTACCCCCCAAACCGCCATTTTGGTTTTTACCATCCTCCAGCGACCCCACTACTACAAACCACTGCCAATTTAGATACCCATAGCAAACCCGCTCGTATGTACTAACAAGCACTGACCCAGGACTCACACAACAAACGCACCCATACTTAAACTATCAATTAAGGACCCACCACTGCTAAATATTGTTACTACTCCAATACATTTAAGTTTTAGAACCATCACTCAATACATGTACCCCCCCCCATACTGGTCTTTCGCCAAAGAACAAGTGGCAAAGTCAAATAGGACCAGACATAAACAGCTTCTCAACGCAAGGCGCTCTACATCTCGCACGCCAACCATAGACCCATCACCCATCCAAAATTAAGGAATCACACATTTAGCGACACACTAGGCTTGGAAGAACCAGTAATAGTAACACCCTTGGGAACCTCCCAACAAGCAAAAAGTGGACCACCCGCCTACCAACGCCACACCATCTGTTCGAACATCAAACTATAAATTACATTTCTCCTTCTGTACTTAACAAAGCGCAAATTCATTAATGATGCACATTTTTTCATTACAGGACGCCTGAAATATTCCCAGTTACGAAATGCAAAATAAAGAGATATTTTTCTAATTGCTGCTGCATATTTTATCTTCTCCCAGTTTGAAAGTGTTTTCACAGACACCGTTCTTCTGGTTTCTTCGTGTCTTCTGCTAACTCGAAATGGCTGTAAATTTGTACTTTCTTCTGTCTTGGTTTTTTTTTTCCATTCCTCTCTGCTACATCGGCATTTTGTAACATGCTACATCTTTCTCCGTGTGCTCTTTTCTCATTTTCTCGATTTAATCCACCTAAAACCCCCATTCTACCACCCACACCTCCACTCCATCACATCCACACATATCTATATCCTCACCAATATTCGGCACCCCCCTTTCCCCCACTATCCCCCCCCTCCCCACTTCCACCGGTTACAATGGGTGATTTTGTCTACACCCGCCCATCGGCAAAAATTTTTTACCTGCGCCATTTCACTCTACACCCAGGCTACATCCACTCTGTGTTTATTTACCTCCCCCCCTCCCCACAAAATCAGATTCCTTTCTAGTGCAATGCACCCTACCACCCAGCAGCCTGCTTCCATCTTGCTCCCCGGAATCAGCACATTTCCAGTTTCTCGTCCAACATAAGCCCATTTCTCCAATCCTACTCCTCAGCCCATACCATCAGTCCCCTATTTCCAGTCCTGATTGATGTCCCACATCCATTTCTACAGTGTTATGAATCCGAGTCCATCCATCAGTTCATTTCCAATCCCAGCCCGCCACTCAGCCCTTTGCCAGTCCTATCAGTTCCTCCATCAGCTCATTTCCAATCCCAGCCCCTACCATCAGCTCATTTATATTGCATTTTGCCTTATAGCACCAACCAACTAGTCTACATGTCCAAATCCTAGCCCTGTCCCTACCTCCAACTCCATGCCAACTATTTCCCTAATCCCAACGGTTTTCACACCATGAGCCCGTACTGTCCCAGTTCTAGCCCCTCCATGCACGTCCAGTTCCATTCAAGCCCCCACCACCGCCCATATTTCTCCATATCCACCTTAGCACCCACAAACAGCCCATGTCCTATGTTCCTATACTTGGACCACTCCATCTATTTTTTGCCATTTCCGGTCCTAGACCCCCCCCTACCACCCACCTTCAGCCCATTTCCTAGTACGAGCTCACTCTCCTCACAGACCCAGTTCCATCCAAAGCCCACTCTCCCATCAGCTATTGTGCAGTTCAAGCACCCCTTTCCCTGTAAACTCAGCCCCATTTCCATTCCAAGCCCCTTTGGCAACATCTAGTCTACTTTCGCCGTGTTCAAGACCCCTTCCCCTCATTTTCCCTCAGCACATATTTCCAGGTTACTAGCCAACCCCAAACATCCCATCTAACCCCAGTCCACTAAGCTACCCCCATTCAGACCACTCTCCATTTGTGATCCGAAACCCCTATATGCCCACATTCTTATTAGTGACCAGTCCTAAACCAATCCATAACGCTTTCCATCTAGCCCAACTTACACAGTACGCAACCCCCCCCCCTATAGAGACCCATTACCCGACAGTCATAACCCCCCACCATTCAGCCCACATTCCAGTCCTTGACCCTCACCCACATCAGACCATTTTCAGTTTTACCCCTCCTCCAAATCACAACTCCAGTACCAGGTCCTTAACCCATCAGCCCACGTTAGTCTTAGTATCCCAACCAAGCCAGATAGCCCATGTAACAGTCCTCTTTACAACCAACCCCAGCCCAAATTACCAGTTCCTAACGCCCCCCACAGCCCCCTTTTTATTTACAACAAGTCCTATAAGCCTACTCTGTCAGGTCTTAGACCCCATAGCCCATTAAGCTGTTGTAAAACCCCCCAATCATTGACCATTACCGGTTACTAACCCACCCCATAATCCCATTTCCTGTCGTAATTCCCTCTCCTCCCTCCTTTCCCCCCCCCTTTATCACCGCTCCACTTGTAGTCCGTAAGCACCCCATAGGGCACCAGTCACCTGTCATTAAACTGCCTTCCCCATCAGCCCCATTTCCAGTCTTAGCAGCCTCCATAGTCTTTGATTAACGGTCGCTAAACCCCCACATTTACGCCCATGTCACCAAGTCTCTAACCACCCCACCCATCAGCCCATCTTACAGTCACGAACACCCATACCTACCTAGAGACAATGTAAACAGTCCTACCGACCATCACATCAAGCCCTTATTTACAAGACCTTACCCAACTCACTCCCTCCCTCCCGACGTTACAAGTCCTTACACTCCCCTCCCACATCAGAACCATTTACCAGTCCCTCAAACCCCCCTCATACAGGACCATTTGAACCAGTCATCCCCCCTCCCCATCAGACCTCATGAACAGGCCTGCCCCTCTATCCAACCCTATCCCATCAGACCACCCCTTTACCAGGCCTTACCTCTACCATCCCTCCACCAGCAGCACAGTGTACAGCTATTCCTTATCCGCACCAACACCTCCCCCAAATGTCTAGATGTCAATTTACATGTCCACTGCTGCCACCCAAACCCTTACCCCTCCCTCTCCCATTTCAAGCCCATGTTTACAGTACTTAACCCGGACCACTTATCTCCTCACCCATCAGCCCTAGTACCCCACACACACAGATTTAACAGCTCCTGACCCCCCTCCCTCCCTCCCACTCAGCCACATTGATCACCGTACTTACCCCCCCCTCCTCTCCTCCCCGTTTCAACCCATCAAGCCTTATCCCAGTACAAGGGCATTACCCCCCGACATCAGCCCTCCTACCGCAGACATTTTTAGTAAGTACTCCCCTCCCCTATACCACCCCCAGCAGCCCCATTTACAGTCCTTACCCCCCCTATCACCATTCAGCCCCATCTACAGTCCGTTACCCCCACCTCACCAGCAGCCCATTTACAGTCATTATTTACCACCCCTCCCTCACTCCCCCACCAGCCCATTGTACAGTCCTTACACCCCTCCCTCCTCCCCAGCAGGCACCATTCTTACAGTCATGAACCCCCGTCACCCACTCAGCCCATTTACCAGCTCCTTATTTCCACACCCAATCCCTCCTCCTCTATAAGCCCCCATTTACAGTCATTAGCCACCCTCCCTCCTTCACTCCCTCCCTCCCCGCCCCCCTTTCATTAAGCCACTTTAACCAGGAATCCTTACCCCTCACCCCCCCCCATGCCAGCTAAGTTTAAAAAAAAAAAGACCCAGAAAACGGCTTGCTGCTGCAGCTGACGCCGTGGCAGCGGCAGAATGGAGGAATCCCGAGGCGCGGGAACCCTGGTACTGGCAGTCTTGATGACCCCCTGGCCTCAGCGCGGGCTTGTCCCAGGAGCAGCGCGAAGGGAGAGTTTCCCTTTCTCGCGGCTCTGTTAATCCCGAGCGGGGCTGATGGGATTTCCCATCAGCCCCGCGGCGTGCTAACAGAGCTGCGAAGATAGACGAAGGCTTTCTCTCTTCGCGCAGCCTCTGACAGCCGACGGAGGCCAACAGAGACCGCAGGACCTTGCCCAGGACAGGCCCGGGTTTGCCCCGCCTGGGATTACACATTCTGCCGCTGCCACGGCGGAAGAGTGCGACGCCAGCAGATCGGTTTCTGGGGGTGGGGTTTTTTAAAAACGTAGTCTGGGGTTCTGATTGGGCTCGGGGGGGGGTGGTAAGGGACTGTAAATGGGACCCGCGGGATTTCTCAATTCCTGCCAGCTGCACACCGGCGCAGCGCAGCGGCAATGCCGAGACCCGGTTTTTATTTTGGGGGGGGAAAAATTTTTTTTACCAACTTGAACTGGGATGCAAGATGGTTTTTTGCGCCGGGGGCCCTCTGAAAGCGACTCGGTCTTTGGCTAGGCCCCCTCCCGGGGCCCCCGGGACCTGTGCAAAAAAAATTCTTGCTCTAATGGACGGGCGGGCCTCATGGGTCTCGGAACGTCTTTTAGTATGGGAAACGCTTTATTATGCTGAAGGAGGGGAAATAGTGCAGGCACAATTCGTTCCAATTATTAGCCGTAATGTTAGTTCATATCTTGCCTGCTTACCGCAGATAGCCGATACTGGAATATCTTAACTCACAAATCTTATTCAGGAGAGCCTAATGCTTGTAGGACCATTACTATGCTGCCTCTATCTGTGACGTCCGTGGGAGTCCTGGCAAAAGGTTGGAGGAGATGGGCTTCTACTTCTGCGTATACGCACTGTCTTTACTCCATCTGTTTGAGATTATGGGTCCTGTGCAGCTACAGCAGCGCCTTTCTGCGTGTGTCCTATTTCTTTTTTAAAGCACTTTATCCTGCCTGGTTAGATTTCCATTCTACTGGTAAAGCTGTCAAGTTTCAGCAACCAGAAGTCCGTAATCAATTTATTATAGCCCACTCGCTACACGTCACATACCTCATCCTACAAAAGGAAACAAAAACAGTACAGTGGGGAAAGTATGGCGAGGTTGAAACACAGCAAAACAAATGGACCCAGTGAAATACAACAGAGGGTGGTCGTTAGGCGAGAAGTTGAATTAAATAACAACAACGAGGTGATAATGAAAAAGTGAAAAGTGGGAAGACGAAAGACCGGACTCTCAACTGCAGACCTTATAGGACGCCGTGTGAGTGAAAAAGGACTTTAAGTAGAGAAGAAACCAAATGTACATATTGGGCTGAGGACCCGGCGCGCCGGTGCGATTGTAAGGGGAGGCTGGGAAGAGAGAGAGACACAGCAAGTCCTAACCAGGGCTACCTGAAGGAAAACAATGATCGAGCAGAATATGCTTTGTCCAATTGGTGTGTCCCGGGGGCCGGTGGAGGGTGGGGGCAAGCAATTGTGGAGCACTTCTGAGCAACCACGTCTTGGAAGAATAAAAGCCAAAAGATGCTTCTGATCAACGTGGAGGTCCATTTTTTGTCGAGGGATCTTACAAAGTAGAAGTCGCTTGCCTGCGAACATGGAAAGGAAAACCCTTAAAGATATCTACCTAGAGCAAGAGCTATTAGGGGTCTTTTCCCCTAGTGGTTCACTGGAATAAAGAAAGAGGCTGTGAAGCTGCGTAAAAAAACACGTAGATCAGTGAACCCTATAGCGAAATTTGAAAGAGAACTCTAATTCCGAAAAAACGAACGCATTACAGCGGGAACCATCCAACCAAGAATAGGGTGCAAAAATCTAGAGCGAAACAACAGGGCGTCTCGACACCATATACAGCAATGGCATATAAGGAGATGCAATCCTACCAATTGGGAGGGCTTGGAGAATTACGACTCTCGCCCTTAGGAATAATTTGAAAATTAGAGGAATACCGGACCAGAGGACGGAATTTCAAGATATCCGAACATATTGAAAGCTGCCATTGTTCGCGCTATCTTAAAAAAGGGCCCGGCGAGGATGTGGGCCCAGAAGAGATTTTTGCATTGGACAGAGCACCACAAAGCACTGGGACTAGTGGTGGAGAATTAAGAGACCAAGAGACATTATTATGTTTTACAGGATACAAAATGAAGGATGGAGTTATGACTAAGATAAGGAGTTTGGGGACCTTGAATTGGTAAGGGTACACAGTCAATCCATATAGGAAAGACTCTGTCCATTGGAACTTTGCAGAGACGGAGGAGCCACAAACTGAGAAATGATATTAGGTACAGGTGGCTGCACCCTTTTGGGTTGTCATTCACAGTGAAAGGGAAAACCTGGAGAGATATAAACCGTGGCAGAGGCTGGAATGCAGCGATGAGCCAGAAGCGGGAATGAGGACTGAGACTATTAGCAGTTGTATAGATAAGTATAATATGTGAAAAATCGTTCAATAGTCAATCTGAAGCAAGTCAGAGTAAATCTATCGAGGCCACTTTAACAGGGTCAGCAATCAGCTTGCACTCTTTTTCGGAGTAATGTCCTTTAGTGAGGTGCTCGGGCTTAAACATCAACGACCCTCGTGGCTAAAAGTTTCTTTTCTTTAAAATATAACATTTTTATTAGAGGACTTTCTTAAAAAACGCACACCTTTGTGCTCCTTGGTTCTAAGGGATCGGATCTCGACGCTCTCTGTGGCGCAATTACGGCGCTTTCAAAACGCGTTTTTCTTCAGGAGGATCCTTCCTCCGACTATTGTGACAAATGCTGCCCACATCCATCAACTTTCGTACTCTGGAAAAATTAACGTTTCCAAAAGGACTCCGCGCTTCTATGTAGTATAGATAAGGACAAAACAGGACACAAGTTGGAAAAGTGTTCATAGTCGGGGGAGAGCAACAAGGAGCTGAAGAAAGGGCGAAGTAAAGACAACAGTGACAGAGCTAAGAGATTGATGAGGTGAGGCGGAATGAGGGCCTATCAACAAAAAAAACCACAGGGCCATGCTGGAAGCGGGAAGGACAAGATGAGGAAAACTTGTTGGCAATATTGACGTTTAGAGCGTAAATGTCATGGAGAGAGGGTAGTGCCAAAAGTTTAACCACCGGTGAGTGGACTGGCCCGACAATGTTGGGATTGTTAATGACTTGATGTTTGTGAATATGGGGCGAGTGAAGGTGGGGGGGGTAAGACGGCGCCCAACGCACTATTCAAAATCCTCCTGGAGAAGAAGGATGGACAGCGTCGGGGGAGGTGCAGGAACTGACATTAAAGAGGAGGGTCATGGGGGGTATTAGGGGGTTTGTATTGCGGCGAGTGGAGAAGCGGAGAGAAAGAAGAAGGAGGAGGAAGAGGCGGGAAGAACGCGGGGGAGGGGATCTGTTGTGGAGGGGGAAAGCTAAGCAATTGTGGAGTAACCACCATTAATGTGATGAGGGTTATGGAACGTGGCACAAAAAGAAGGTGCTGGGAAGCCTGAAGGTTAAACGAGTTGAATGCAGGCCATTATAATGTATAAGGGAGAACTCATTTAAGAGTGGGGCAAGAGGTAATGTGGTGTTCAATCAAAAGCCTAACCCAGGGTGGTGCTGGCGGGGCAGTGTGGTGAATCCTCGGAAAGGGGGGTGGAAGTACTGGTGGGGGAAGCATTCAGGGACAATTCGTACAGTGGAGGAGAGGTAGAGGGAAGGATGGGAGATCGGTGAGAATAAAGTTGAGCAGGGGGGGAGGAGGAGGTGTGGGGTGGATCAGTGGTGTATGGACCAAATGAAGGTCATGGGAGAAGCGTTTGATCGGATGTCAACAGGAAATGGAGGAATTTGGGGGATGCCCCAATTAATATTAGGGGGAGATTTTACACTTAACTAGCAAACCACGGTGGATAATAGGATAAAGGGCAAGGGGGAGGAGGGAAGGAACGGAGTAGAGGGAGTATTAGAGGGAGGATGCAGGAGAGGCTTTTGAGGTGGTGGGGACTTGTGGGAGAGGGCCTCGAAGCATTCCAGGGAACGGCATGGGTACACATTATAATCCGCAATGTGCGAGGCTAAAATAGTAGATTGTGACATATGGGGAGTGCGGAAAATGGGCTTCAAAAAGGTAAAGGGGGGTAGTAGAACAAAGGGGAACATTACTCTGGAACAGAGCCAGCATCAGTAAGTGGTGTATTTTTGATGTAAGGAGAGGGGGAGAAGGGGCTCAAGTTCTTGGAAATTAAATGACTTCCTTATTGGATGATGAACGAGCATGTGGGGGCGGTCGAGAGCAGCTATAAAGGAGTTATCTGCTAATTAATGGAAACAGGATGATAGGTCCAGTTGCAAACCGTGTGGGAGAGGTAAAGGCAGTTTCGTTAGAGGAAAACTTTATCAGCATAGAAACGAGAGTAAAAAGGGAGAAGAAACACAGTGGTAAGGGGAACTGCTGGGCCAGCTAAGGCAGCTGCGAGGTGCAACATCAGTCAAACGAAACGGATAGTAGGGTACTGGCTAAACTCGAGCTGAAAACAAGAAGTTCAGCGCTAAGTTGATTGGGAATGGATCCAGAGAAAAGTGCCTTTTCACACCTTCAGTGGAAGTTGAACAAAAATATTTTGAAGGAGGGAAAGTACCAAAGGGGGAAGATAATTGGGAAAGTCGGCTACGGGCCCAACGGAAAGGCCTTGGTTCAATAGCAGGAATTAGGGTTCCAAACAAACGGAAGGTGGTACATAGCCACGAAAGACGATAAGTCAGTTGTTGAGGGAGTTTTTCCTATAAGAACGTTATAGCAAAGTGAGCCTTAACAATAAAGTGGCAAGAGGAGACTATAATAGCAGCTATGTGGCCAGGAGTGGGGGTTGTCATAAGGTAGAACCGAGGACAGAGGATTAAGATTAGGGGCAGAAATAAAGGCAGGGACGAGGGGGGTATGGTGGGCACCATAAAGGTCCATTGTAATAGTGGGAAAGTCCCTGGGATTTTTGGATGTGGTACACAGTGCAGTTTCTCTACAGAACGCGGTAAGTACCAACCCTGCCCCCAATTTTGACTTGGGTGTTTAACACGGAGGGAGTGCATGGAAAGGAAGGTGCGGGTGTGCCTGTCAACGGGGGTTAGGGCCGGAACGCGCGTCTATACCCAAAAACGCGTGTAAGCAGGACAACAGGGAGTATGGGGTTCACACCAGGCCCATTTCCCTGAAAAATTTAGGATGCCACAATATACGCTTATAAGTGATTGGCTATTAGGTCCTCAGGGGATCCGCCCTCAAGATCATACCACATAGATGCCAAGAACGGGGTTTGTAAATGGGGCGGCAACGGTGGTTGATAATATTAGGAAAGTGATGAATGTTGCAGTGGGCATACCTTCAGGGGACTGGTGACATTTGGCGCCAGTCTGGACTTACCGGTGGTACTGAGGAAAAGGCGCTTTTGAAACCGGCTCCTCTGAATGGCAAAATAGGTTTCAAGATGATTGGAGGGAGATGGCGGTTTTGGGGGACAAGTATAAGGTTGGAGGAAAAGCGGATGCCACAAAGTCAACTAGCCGAAAAATCGTGCGGGCAGAGGGATTTCCGAAATTAAATGGGGGTGCTGCTACTCGGCAATACATGTTCACTTCGTGGGGAGAGGGACATCGGGCAGGGAATGCCCCCTGTCCAGTCAGCGTTCTCTGCTGTGGCATTGGTCATTGAGCCCTTTTCGCTGAAGCCGGTCAGGAGGGCAGTTGGATGTGAAGTGGATGGGTTGGTATGATGTGTACGGGAGGGGAAGAAAATAAGCAGCTGTTCGCAGATGATGGTCTCGTTCATTAATGTCAGCGCCGCCTGAACCTACATTGCCGTTTATTCTGAGTGAGAATTATAAAGGGGTATTAGTGGCGTGGGCAGGATATAAACCATTAAGTCTAGTAAAAAACAAAGTCCTGTGGAGTTTATATACGGCACGAGGGGACTAGAGGATAAGGTTAAAATATCAGATTCTGCATCATGGGTGAAGCAACAAGTTTCCGATACTTGCCGCTGGATTTACAATTGGGGAAGCCTCTTATAGCTGATGATTAAACAGCATGAACCTATCGGGCACTTGATAGCCGCCGCCCCCCGGTAAAGCGCCCTTGAGTGGCGAGGTGGGGGGCCCCGGGGTCTACCAATGTCTCTGGCTAGGGTCCGAAAAATGGCAGCAGGGAAAATGAATGTTCCTGCGAGGCTTGTTGGGTATGTTTACGTCTTTGCCCTGTAAGATGACCAAGACGGAGATGGTGACGCTCCAAAATACTGATTTAAATGGCAGTTTATTTTGGGGAGGGGGAAGAGTTCTAAGTTTTGAAGGGGGTTGCTTTTCGTATCAGATGAGGGGAGAAGGGGGGTTTCAGGGGTGACAAGCTGAGGAAATAATTTTGAGGCAGAGCAATTGAGGGGGCTGGTAGCGTCTGGTAGGGAGGGGGTGGATTAGCTTAACAGTTGAGTACAATATTGTGAACGTGCTTGGAGGGAACGCGAAGACTACTAAAGGGGAAGGAGAATTAATGGGATCCCAGGTGGGTGGACACGTGAGAGAAGGGAACGGATTTAATCCATTCAGGGAGCATTACGGTTCAAGGTTGTGGAAAACGTTGAGGGGGTTGCTTATGGAGGGGAAGAAGTATTTGCGCACTACCTTTATAAGTTGTGGTGGGAGATAAGGGGCCGAGGAGGGTAAAATCTAAGGGTGTTTCTAAGGGGGGAGTGACAATAGGGCTAACCGGGCTAGGATATATTGTTCGTTATAGGGGGGGCCGGGGGGATGGGAGCTGTGAAAACCTTTGAAGAAGTTGACCCAGATACGAATAATGGCGATAGAAAAAAGAGAGGCCAATATAACGCGGTATGTCGATTGAGCGAGTGGGGTATTTGATGCAATAAACGGGAGATGAAATTAAGATTTGGCACAGGAAACCTAAAACATATTTGAGGTGTCTCATAGGTCGCAGATGGTGGTCAGCATAAAACAGGGGTGGTGGGGCGGGAACTTATCTACACTTATATTGAACTGCGTCTCACAGAAAGGGAGGGAAAGGGAGAGGTCCGGCTAAAAGAAGCGAGACTGTGGGCAAAGAGATGGGATATCCAGGGGACCTGGGATGGATAGGTACGCGTGGGGAAGAAAAATATGCGAGCAATCCGCTACGTTGGCCAGATGGAACTCCACTGTTAGAAACTCGTTTGAAGTTGACGGTACAAGGATGTCAGTGGGACACCATTGAGGCTACAGGTCACTAACTTATTGCCGGTAGAACCCGACCAATGACAAAACTGAGGAGTTTTGGAACGAGAATGGGAGGGAGGGGCCAGTGGGAGGAATGATTGGCACCGCTGATCTGGCTAATGCCCAACAGGTGTCATGCGTGTAATATTGGGGACGTTGAGCGCGGCTCTATTACTCGAGTAGATCACTGGTGAGTCGCCAATTAATGTACATACGCCAATGCACCCGCGCAAGGGTGATACTAAATGAGGGGGTGAGCGAGGGGGCGATGTGTAAACTGGGAAACATGTTTCTGGGATAATGGTTATATAAGTATTAGTCAGGCCCTGTCCTGAGTCTTCTGTCGATGGTGGACAGAATGGTGGCAGTACCTCCGATAAGGGAGGTGGTGAAGTAGGTTGGAACCAACTGTGGGGAATGAAGTGTGATCGCAAGCGCATGGAGAAGCACCAGGTAGGGAAACGATTACCAAGGTGTGGAAATGGCTATGAAAGGTGGAGGGGAAAGGAGTGGATTGAGTGTGGCAGCAAAGAAGGTGTTAAGGAGGGGTAGAGGGGGTAGAGGAGAGGGGAGTGGTGAATAATAGTGGGGTAGGGGAGGGTGCAGAAAAGAGAAATATAGAGGGGGAATGGGGATATGAGGTGGGCTTATATAGATCTAAGTCTAGGGGTGTTCGTATAATAGCAAGTTTGTCACTTTAGGAACACAGTAACAAGGTATCAGTTGAGTGGATGGTGGAATGGCGCCAATGTATAAGAACAATGTAAGATATAGAATAACAAAGTAATAATGAAGTGTGGGCATAATCAGAAGGGGGAAGAGCTGATTTGGGGGATAGAGGGTGAAGCTTGAGATTGAGCGAGTTTGAAATTTATATATCTTGTTGTAAGTAAAGAGAGGTGGGAGTGTGTGGGAATATGTATGAGCAACGCCTGTAACATGAGGCAATTGTCCTGTACAGTTTGAAAAATGGAAGTAAAAATTATAAATTGAAAAAAATACAAGGCAAAGAACATCCTCCTCCTTGACCCTCTCCTCTTAACCCTCAGAGCCGAGAAAGACAGACAGCGTTAAGAAAGGAGGACTAAAAGAGATCATGTAAA